>CM029017.1:104442553-105140988 GCA_016801055.1 Panax notoginseng
AAGAATCCGACCGGCATGTCACCTTATTGAATGGTCTATGGAAAGGTGTGTCACCTCCCGGTTGAATTAAACACAGTGCACACTGGGCTATACGGAACTTAACTTTGATCTACAAATAGCCGGTGAGAAAAGGTTACTTCAGTTGAACGAGATTGACGAATTCCGTTCAATGCGTATGAAAACGCAAAACTCTATAAGGAGAAAAGTCAAAGCCTGGCATGATAAGAAAATTCTCGATCGAGACATTTGAACAGGCCAACAAGTATTACTGTTCAACTCAAGCTTGCGGTTATTCCCTGGGAAAATGAAATCCCGGTGGTCCGGACCATTCATGATTACATCTGTCGCTCCACACGAAAACATTGAGGTCGAAGAACCGAATTCTAAACGAAAATTTAAGGTAAACGGTCAACGACCAAACATTACTGGAGTGGACCCATCAAACGTCAAGCTACGGTCATGTACCTATCCGATCCAGCGACCAAAGGAGCAACTCTGAAAAGTCGGGCTGACGACTATAAACTAAGCGCTTTAGGGAGGCAACCCTATTTCTTTTATTTTATTTTTTTTAGTTCACGTTCTATTCTTGTTAAAAAAAATATTTGCAGTATTTATATTCCATGGTTTTTCACAGTACACTAATATCTTTCATACTATTCTTGACTATTTCAGTGCGTACTCGTGTATAAGGGGCAAGCGAAAGCAACTCTTGACCACAATGGCAAGACACGGGCTAAACAGGCCACATTGTTAATCGCCACCATGCCACAGCGCCCCAGCGCCCAATCAGCATAGGCTACAGCGCCCCGACGCTAGCCTCCAGAAGGTTCAGCCCAACTCAGCGCCCCGGGTGCTCCCATCTAGTTCAAGTACAGCACCCCGGCGCTAGCCCTTCATGTTTAGCACTGCCCATCAGTGCCCCGGCGCTACCCTAATGCTGCATCATAGCGCCCTGGCGCTGGGCTCATTCATCATGTTCTGACGTATAGCGCCCCGGCGCTGTAGTGAGGTTCAATCTCAGCGCCCAGGCGCTGAGGAGGCGAAACAGACTCCTATTTGAGTTTAAACACACGGTTTCCCACTCCACCCTTCCAACTTCCGCACACGATTCCACTCCTCATCTGGTAACTGATCTTTACCCTTCATATAACGTCTGAATATCAACACAACTCCACACATCACATTGAGATTTCATTTTGTAAAGCAATTTTCATCTATCATCTCTACCAAAAAGGTATGTTCCTAAATTCCACTCCATTGTAAGATGGGTAAGCTAATTTCGCATATTAATTCATATTCTCTCTCCATCTACAATGCTGGGTTTCACCATTGTGATTGTGATTCTCTCATATTGCCGGCATGTGAATCACGTTTGACTGTGCACCACTTTTGATTAGAATAGCATGCATATGTGGTCATTGAATACCAATATGCGAATTGATAGAAAACTAGGGTGATTCAGAACAAATTAAGGATTGCATAAAAGGTGTTTGATAATTTGTCTTAGTCAATGATCATGTTCAAATTCGCACATATCACCATATCCATGCACATTATTTATGGACCCTCTTGTTAATGCAATATTATAAATCTACTGTTGCACATATTCATTACTATTGTGGGAACAAATTATACTGTCTTGATGCATACACAGGAATATGTTGCTTTGCATGACACAACTTTTAGGCGAATTGTATGTGTTCCTTACCAATTGTAGAATTTGAATAATATATGCATCTAATCGGTACAATTATGTGTTTTCATGCTAGTATTTGTCATGCCACACCCTTAACCATGTACTTAATGTTTACATATATTTTGAATATTGGGGGTATTATCATGACTACGGGTATCCTAATTAAAATGTTGTCCAAAGCTAATACATGTGTATGCCATTAATTACAGATTTTTCCAACATGGCTTCAAAGCGACAACGTGGAGAAGGTTCAGGGACAACTTCATCCCAACCCAGATTTGATAGCCGCCGATTTATGAGTGCCGCCGCCCAAGATCGCTATAATAAGATGGCAACCCGCTCTCTCATCCCTGAACGTGGTTTAAGGCCCAGTCAATCCAAAGATGGGAACATAGCAGTAATGATTGCTGAAAGAAACTAGTTCTCCCTAACCAAACAACCTGACCCGGCAGTGATTGCAGTCGTAAAAGAATTATATGCCAACGTTTCAGAACACGATCACTATGAAGTGTTTGTGAGGGGAAAGACAGTGGAATTCAGAGAAGAGGACATCAATGGGTGCTATCAAATGGATTTGGAGGATCTTAACGATGAGTATGCCGGTCTTCTGAGTCAAGGTCCAGACTATGAGAAAATAATCTGTGAGCTTTGTCAACCAGGCACCACATGGACAGTGCATGAGCGTGGCAGCATGACCTTCCCCCATTCTCACCTCAGTTTATATGGGAAGGCGTGGTAAGCCTTTATCTGCGCCAAACTCATGCCATGCACACATGTAAGCCATGTCACCAAAGAGAGGGCGGTGCTCCTATATTCCATTATTCAAGGCGTGCAGATAGATGTCGGTCATGTCATTCAGCAATCCATTCTCCGAGCGACCCGACGAGGGACCACAGGAGGTTTACCACATCCGTCTCTCATTTGTGTGTTATGTGCCAAATTTGGGGTGAAATGGAAAACCGATGAAATGATTCAAACACCTATGCCAGTGTTGGACCATAAGTTGATCAGTAGGTATAAGGTGTGGATAGGCAGTACCAATCACCCACGTGGATTGGGTTTTATAATTTCTCAAGCTAATGCTTCATCTAGTCCACTAGCTCAGGATCCTTCGAGATATGGTCCCTCATCTGCTGCTCACCGTGGGATTGTTCCTGAAGCCGTCCAGCGTGAGTTTGACGGGTGGTTCTACAACATTGAATCTCAGAATGTCCGCCTATTAGAACGTCAAGATGTCATCTACAACTTCTTAGTTGACCAATTTGCTGCCCAGAATGCACTGAACGTCCAATTACACCCGGGAGTTCACCTTAGCCAGTTCCCTACTGCTCCTATTTTGCCAGTGTTCCCCCCTTCCGATCAAGAGATGAGCGAGGGCGATGATGCTCCACCCGAGGAATAAGCTCGTCAGGGAAGTCCTCTGTTTTATTTTGCCTTATTTTTTGCATTAGGACATTGCTCTAGATAAGTTTGGGGGTAATTTATTTTTATTTACATTAGTAGATTGTGATTGTTAATAGTTTGTGGATGCTTTTTGATTGTTATTAATGTTGCATTTAGGATTGCATGTTAATTCCAACTGTTGATAGTACGTATATTTGGGGGCCAATGATAAAATTAGAATTGCATGAACAAGTCTAGTAAGGATTGTTGAGTCACTGATATGATTTTCTTGACATGATTTAAATCTTCATCTGTTTGACACTGATATTATAAGGATAGCACATTTTGAAAAATGACCATGTTGGCTATGATAGTTTAAATGGATAGATAATAGAGTCCTAAAGGATGAATGCTAGTGAAATGAAGGAACAAGTTAAAAAGCTAGTGAAGACTGAATTTAGATATGAACTCAAGTTTGGGGGGAAAATATTTGGAGTATATAAGCGTTGAAAATAATAATAATAATAATAATAATAATAATAATAATAAACACCGTGGCATGCTTGTCTAGTTTTATGGCCTTTGTTACTTGAGTAAGTAAGCCCGAGGGGATTGTCTCTACACCTAGCGCCCTAAGATCTTAATGGCTTGGGAGTCGTTGGTCGAAAGCTCGTTAAGGTAACACTGAAAAGCCTAAGGGAATAAGACACTGCATAGTCATGAGAAATATATATATATATATATATATATATATATATATATATATAATAAAGCGGAAAAAGTGCAAAAAGCCCTCGAAAAAAAGAAAAAGCATAAGTATTCCATTTTGACCCCTGGATTTTGGTGATTGTTCAATTTCAGTTGAATCAAGTGTATTTGATGAGTTATTGGGTTGAAACTGTATGATGCCTATTAAGAACTTTATTATCTTTTGTATTTTGATGTTCATTTGTTAGCATGGTTGTTGAACACACACACTCACAATATCAATAATAATAGATTTGGATTCATTGATTGTTGGGATATTATTGATCTGCTTTAACATGATGTATTAGCATGTTTTTATGATTTTTTCTGAGGCCTATGGATATACGTAAGCTATTGAATTGCTAGAATTAAGAACATATAGATTGTTTGCATTTGCACGATGTTTAGTTTTTCGAGTTATTTTGTGTTTTGTTGATTGAGGACATGCAACGATTTAAGTTTGGGGGTATTTGATGATTGGGTAATATACCCATGAATCGGATACGTTTGGGTTTAAGTTATTGAATTCTCAAGTTATTTAGGAATATTTTTACTGTGTTTATGTGTTGTATTGCAGATTCGGGAGCTGCAGGGACAAATTGGGGATATCAAGCTTATAATGGCAGAATGGTAAATAAGCTGAAGACTAGCATCGGGGCGCTCTGGCTAGTACTATTCTCAGCGTCGGGCGCTGGTCCAGGAAATTTGTTGACTAAGACGCACGTGTTGGCCATCCGTTGACTAAGTTGTTAGGTATTAATTGATGATTGCTAAAGTTGATTTGGAGAAGGATTATGAAGAGATGGAATAGAAGTATAAAAAGAAGTTAAGTGCTAAAATTAGGGATCTATCATTCTCAATTGGAGGCTAAGAAAAGGATTACTTAAAGATTAAGGATTGGCTCAAGAGTTTTTCTCATGTTCCTTATTTTCAATTGGTGTAATTCTTTAAGGATGTTTTACAAATGATTGTTGGTTTTTATTTCCGTTATGAACTAATTCTTTAATTAAGATTTCAATTGAACATTTTATGGCTATAAATTAGTTATTCAATTTGTTTTAATTATTTATGTTGAAGTGAATTGTTTATCTTGCTTTGGGCTGATTGATTAATTATCTGGCCAATAATTACCTTGTTACTCTAGAAGGAATTGAAAAAGGAATTCTAGGGTTAGAACTGGGCATGGTGACATGTGACTAAATTATTTGCCAAGTGAATAATTAGGTTTGCGAATGGAATGGAAATATCTGTTTGCCGCATGTAACATATAAGGAATTGGGATTGAAAAGAGTTTAATTCAATTGGTTGCATATGAATATAGCAAGATTAATCTGGGTTAAATAGAAGGCAATTGATCACTTGGAAAAGGACTTTTGACACTTGAGAATTCCTGTTAACAATTCAGCAGACATAATAATTGGGATAATTGTTTTATAGTTCATAATTAGGGATATTGGAGTCTTAATCCTTATTTATCTGAATTCAATCAAATCTTAGTTTTGTTTATTTGCTTTATTTTAGAATAATCTCTTTTAATTATCTTAATTTATTTTTCTTAAGTTGGAAAATCACATGTTATAGTTGTTTAAATAAAATTGGATTGATATAGTGCTAGTAGTTGGGATTTATTAATTAGAATTCTCTGTGGGAGCGACACTTTATCTTATCACTCTATTACTTGTTGACCGTGTATACTTGCACGTTTGCTTTGGTTGTGAAATCGATCAACATATACATCACCCATCTTGAGTCGCCAAATACATGGAACAAAATTCAAATATAACTTAAAAATACAACTGTCGTGTAAAATACGATAAAACATAAAATGAGAGTTTTAATACGAATATTGTCTTCTAGACAGTATTCAAACTCATATGGAGTCCTCATTATATTTATTATCACACTATTTAAGAGAATAGTGAAGACTACTAAAACAACCATTTTGACCGTCAATCCGTTCCCCGACTCGTCCCAGCTATATTCTCATTTCCTGAAGAGAACAGTGAAAGAAAGGGTGAGCTCAACTAGCCCAGTAAGAATTATTATGACTAAGATAATACAGAATAAATTATCCTTAGCCTTCAACAGGATAACAACTGATAGAATATAATAGACAACAAGTTTTAGATCAACAACTGCAGCGGAATAAGCAATCCATTAGAAGAGTCAAGTAGAGCATAAAATTTACTATCTTCTATGATTTAAAAAGTTTTTCATCAACTTTATCGCTGAAACTCAGCTTAATAAATAAACCACATCATCGAATCATCCCTGCACTATGGGCCAAGGATATTCATGTAATCATCAATTGTCATGATTATACCGAAAAATCTCTGGTTATAATTGTGACGCCCCCAAAATAGGTATACATCACCCATCTTGAGTCGCCAAATACATGGTACAAAATTCAAATACAACTTAATAATACAACTGTCGTGTAAAATACGACAAAACATAAAATGAGAGTTTTAATACGAATATTGTCTTTTAGACAGTATTCAAACTCAAATGGAGTCCTCATTACATTTATTATCACACTATTTAACAGAATAGTGAGGACTATTAATGCTATCATCTGGACCATCACTCCGTTCCCCAACCCGTCCCAACTACATTCTCATTTCCTAAAGAGAATATTGTGAAAGAAAGGGTGAGCTCAACTAGCCCATTAATAAATATTATGACTAAGATAATGCAAAATAAATTATACTTAGCTTTCAACAGTATAACAACTGATAGAATATAATAGACAACAAGTTTTAGATCAACAACTACAGCAGAATAAGCAATCCATTAGAAGAGTCAGGTAGAGCATAAAATCTACTATCTTCTATGATTTAAATAAAAATTCATCAACTTTATTGCTGAGACTCAGCTTAATAAATAAACCACATCATCGAATCATCCCTGCACTATGGGCCAAGGATATTCATTAAATCATCAATGGTCATGACTATATCGAATAATCCCTGGTCATAATCATACCAAAAACTGTCCATCAATGCACTACAGGCCACTGAGGACTTTTACCACATCATTTATAACATTACAGGTCATGATTATACCGAATGATCCCCGGTCATAATCATACTAAGTCTATCTACGCACGTAAGCCAAATATGACTTTCATCACAATATAAGCATGAGGATGATGACAATGACATAATAATTCAATAAAACAAGTTCAAGATAAATTTTAAAGATTTATAATTTAATTTATCCAGAAATCAATAACGTCCAAATTGTCAACATGATACTGCTTTGTAGAGTAAAATTCAAGAATGTTCAGAAGAATATTTTCATAAAAAGATATTGGATGAAGCGTAAATATCCAGGATATTCTACTAATTTCATGGAGTATAGAAGCCAAAACTTTAACCAACAAAGTATAATAGAATATATGAAACTGCAAATGGATTTTTGCCCGCCATGCGGTAATCCACGTAGACAGATCATTTCCATAATTTAATAAGGAGTGAATACGAACGATCATTCACCATGCATGTGGTAATCCACATAGACAGGTTATTCCAACAGAATAATAAAGAATGGAATAACAGAAGAATTCTCCATGCATGCGGTAGTCCACGTAGACAGGTTATTCCAACAGAATAATAAAGAATGGAATAACAGAAGAATTTACCAGGCATACGATAGACCGCACAAACAGATTATTCCAACTGAATAATAAAGAATGGAATAATAGAAGAATTCACCAGGCATGCGATAGACCGCACATACAGGTTATTCCAACAGAATAATAAAGAATGGAACCAGGTCATGCGTAATCCGCACAGACAAAATATTCCAACATATTAATAAAAAAAGAAACCAGGTCATGCGTAATCCGCACAAACAGGATATTCCAACAGAATAAAAAAGAAGGGAATTAGGTCATGCGTAATCCGCACAGACATGATATTCCAACAGAATAATAAATAATAGAATAATAACAGAATTCACCAGGCATGCGATAGACCGCATAGACAGGTTATTCCAACAGAATAATAAAGAATGGAATAACAGAATAATTTCACCATGTATGCGGTATTTCACATAGACATGTTATTCCAACATAATAATAAAGAATGAAATAATAAACCTTACGAGTATTGAAATAAAATAACTCTCTTCATGAATACGAAGGAATAATACCCCTTGCCTCAGAAGAAACTGGATACTGAAATAGTGAGATAGCAGACTTCTCTTCTTCTTTTTCTCTATAATTTCTCTCTATAATAATTGCTCTATAGATTTAGTGAATTAGTGAGAAATGAAGGAAGAATGAGCTTCTATTTATAGGAAAATATAATTTCAATAATTGCACATTTCGGGGCTCAAAATATTACAGTATAGTATCTCCCTCTTTTTCTTCATTTTTAATTTTGTCCAGCAAGTATTATCAAACTTGCACCACCTCCCCTAATAGTAAATCATGTGAATTAATAGTAAATCATGTGACTCAATAGTTATAATCATGTGAAAAAAAATAATTATAGTATAGTACCTTCAACTATACCTCCATTTTTAATTTAGTCATGCAAGTATTATCAATCTTGCACCAACTCCCATAATAGTAAATCATGTGAATCAATAGTACACACATGTGAACACATAGTTATAAGTATGTGAATTAATAGCAATTAATTGCTCATTTATCCGGTTAATTACCCGATTGGTCAATATAACCTCTAGACATCAATTATTATCAAAATAAATATCGATTTCCACTAACACTAATAATTCCAACACAATAGAACTATCAATTTCATCTTTAATCAACACGAACTTATTCATCATTAATATTATAACTCATAATATTTAACAACCAGGTAGTTCCCAGGAAAGATGGGGCTTTCCGATAAGGATTTCTCTCTATTGGCGCGCAATTAGATTATCTAACCTCTCTTTGACAGAACTTCTAGACATTGTCAATATTGCAAATAATAATATGAATAACTTTGCCGTCTCAATTATTGATTTAATAATATAACATATTATACAGATGATACTGTGATAATAATTTAATCAATAATATGAGAGATATGATGCAGCAATTATTGTAGCAATAATTGAGTATAAATGAGTGACTTCTTACGTAAGCATCAATAATTAATACTATGTGCTACTATGCAACCACGCGTATTACTGTACTTTTACTACCGGGTAGTTCAACAGTTTAAACGGTAACAATTTCTCCGTTATTTTTATAAAAAGATAATTATATCGTTTTCTAACTACGATAATACCTCGTTTTGGGGTCCACCAATGATTGTGTCGTCGCACGAATATTCCCTGACAAAAAGAATATTCCCCGACCAAACGAATATTTTATAACAACTTGCTTACTTTGCAAAAATTTTCATATATCACCCTTAACTTTAACCTTTTTATAAATTTAACCATATACGAAATAAAATAATAATTATAAAAAAATTGAATACTTTCATTTCATAAAATTCGGGGTCTTACAATCTCCCCTCTTTATGAAATTTCGCCCTCGAAATTTACGTACGTACCTGGTATGCCGAAGAGGTGAGGATACCTCGTCAGATTCTAACTCTTGAGGTATAACCTTTGAGTGTCGAATATGATCCTTCTTATCCAAGATTTTAACACGTATCTCCTCATACGTTAAATCTTCTGCTATCTCGTCTAGTTCTAATTCAATAATATGGTTCGGGTCGTCCACATATTTACGTAACATCGATACGTGAAAAATATTATGAATACGCGATATACTTGGCGGTAAATGAGTCTATAGGCCACAATTCCTACTCGATCGAGGATTTCAAATAGACCAATAAAATCAAGGTTTGAGATTTCCTCTCTTCATCGAGTCTTGCTTCTAGAATAACGCCCTCTTGAATCTTCTTCTTCACATTCATCAACTCCGGGTGTGTAGGTTGAGCGGCCTTTAACTTTATCTATTAAAGTAGATTCTACTCATATAGTTGATATCACCACGTGGGTCCCTAGAGTCTTTAACTCTATCTTCATAATTTGTAAGTTATACGAAATGGGTTTTTTGTGTTAACAACGTCACACTCGTAACCGCATACGATCTTCTACTCAACGCGTCAGCTACCACATTCGTTCTTCCACGATGATATTGAATGGTATGGTCGTAATCTTCAACAGCTCAAGCCAACGTCTTTGGTGCATAATACGTTCGTTCTAGTTGAAGAAATAATTTAGGGCTTTAAAAATGGGTTTTGTACTGGGGTCAATATAAAATTCGATTTCACGCTCTAGGGTTAGGCTAAGAAGTCTTCAGAGAATACGTAAGGAAATTTATTAACAATAGAAATGCCATTCAAAACTGTAACTCTCATCCAAGACTTGGATAGCACGTCACATTGATACCTATCAACTTGCCACCGTTATTCATGACATCCCCTACGGATAGTCTGGCTTCGGTGCATTTCACAAAGGAAGTCACCAGTGAAAGGCTCGAGACTCTTTACTTATGGCTTGATAAGACAATGATTGACTTTAGTGGTTTGGTTGCTTGAATTCGCATAACAGGTTTGTTAGGAATATGAAAGCTAACAACCTTACGAAAAGCATGATGAGTAGTTAACTAATCGATTACTAAAATCACATCAAAGGCAAGTATTTTCAAAGAGATAAGATCGACAGGTAACGTGATGGTATCGATTTGAATTAAATAAGATTTATAAACAGTGGAGGTTACGAAGATTTCTCCAAACGGAGTTTCAACTAATAAGTCAAAGTCTAACTTCTCTGGGATCAAATTTAAATGTTGAGCGCAAGCAAGAGAGATAAAATAATGGGTAGAATCGGTATCTAATAAAGTATAGACTTCGCAAGAATTTATAATTAACTAACCCGTGCTAACTTCGTTCGGGTTACTCGCTTTTTGAGAAGTCACGAAAAATGCTCTTCCTGAAAACACCGATTTTGTTTTGTCCGTATTCGCCTTTGGTGCCACCGTCCCAGCTGGACTTGACTTTGGTGCACGACAAAATCGGGCTAGGTGACCTTCCTTTCCATAATTGTAACATGCTTTGGACTGCATCACGCAGTTTGGGCTGATATGTCCCTCCCCTCCGCATTTGAAGCATACGATTGGTGGTCGTTCTCCTTCCTTGAAAACAGGTGTTGGTGCTGCTGTCTTTCCATCGTTTTTGAACCTTCTCTTCTTGAAATTTCCACTCCTATTATCTTGGTCATGATTACCACCGAAGTGATTACCATTCTTGGCATGATAATTTCCCCCACAATGGTTATCATTGTTTCGATGGTCGTTGCCACCGGTACGATTATTATCGTGTTATTGCTCGTTATCCTTTGGTTGGGCTGGCTCATTATCGCACTCCAATAACTGAGCCCTATTCACTATATCTGAATACAAACACAATTTGTAAGAAATGAGGTATTAACGTATTTCGGGTTTCAAACCTCTTAGAAATATTCGTGTCATTCGGTCCTCATTATCGACCAAATGGGATGCAAACCGGGACATCTCCGCAAATTTAGCCTCGTATTGCGACACGGTCATATTGTGACAATAATTGAATCAATAATATGAGAGATATTATAATTCTCATGAATTCTCTGTTAATTGGTATGAGATAACATGCCATTGTGTTGTCTAAGTTTGCATGCATGTTAAGAAGCATTAGAGCTAGTATGAGTTGCAGCAAAAGAAGTTTGGTAATGTTGTGTTACGGCTCTGCAGAAGCAGAGCAAAAATTTTTGCTTCTGCTTTAAGTGGCGCGGCCGCGCCACTTCTATAGCACAAACCCGCGCGGTCGCGCCGGCTGCCCATGTTGAAAAATAGCTTCTATTACCTTGTGTTATCTTGAGCATGTTAGGTTGGTTTGATTATGCATATAAATAACCTTAACATATGGAATAAGGTTGCTTTGTATATAGTAAGTCATACTAGCTTGGTTTGGTTTGGTATATGTATTCAAGGAAAGTTTAACGATTTGCAGTTTCGTATATTCTATTATACTCGTATGAGATATCATTTCTTTTGTACTGGTCATGGAATATTGTTTTCTTTGTTATTTTTCTATTACGAGTTACTATTCACTCTAGTATTATTCACAAGGGTATTCGGGGCACTTTTCATGTCAGAGTACTATTCACGGGTTACTATTTACCCGATTACTATTCATTCTAGTATCATTCACTCGGGTATTCGGGACACTTTTTGTGTCGGGGTACTATTCACGGGGTACTATTTTCAAAGTACTATTCACGGGGTACTATTCACCCAAAAATATATTTCTTTTCTATCCAATATATTTTTGGTACAAGAATATTATTCTTGAATTTTACTCCACAAAGCAGTATCATATTGACAATTTGGACGTTATTGATTTCTTAATAAATTAGATTATAAATCTTTAAAATTTATCCTTGAACTTGTTTTATTGAATTATTATGTCATTGTCATCATCCTCATGCTTATATTGTGATGAAAGTCATCTTTGGCTTACGTGCATAGATGGACTTGGTATGATTATGACCAAGAATTATTCGGTATAATCATGACCGTAATGTAACGAATGATGTGGTAAAAGTCCTCATTGGTCCGTAGTGCATTGATGGACAGTTATTGATATGATTATTGTAAGACCCCGAAATTTATGAAATGAAAGTATTCAATTTTCTAATAATTATTATTTTCTCTCGTAAATAGTTAAACTGATAACAGGTTAAAGTTAAGGGTGATATGTGAAATTTTTTACAAAGTAAGCAAGTTGTTATAAAATATTCGTTTGGTCATAGTTGCATTTTGTACATGATCCCTAATAAAATGATATCTTATTTCTATATGTTTAGTCCTAGAATGCATGATAGGATTATGTGTTATTGCTATGGCACTAGTGTTATCACAGTGAACAGGTATAGATTTGAAGTTAAACCCATAATCTGCTAGCTGGTTCTTCATCCATAAGATTTGAGCACAATAGCTACATGCAGCAATGTATTCAGCTTTCGCTGTTGAGGTAGATACTGAATTTTTCTTCTTGCTAAACCAGGACACAAGTTTGTTTCCTACCAACTGACAAGTGCCACTAGTACTTTTTCTATCGATTTTGCAGCTTGCAAAATCAGCATATGCATATCCTGTTAGTTCAAAGGAGAACTCCTTGGGATACCAAAGTCCCAAGGGAAGTGTACCTTTGAGATACCTGAAAATTCTTATTACAGCAGTTATGTGAGATTCCTTAGGATTAGCTTGAAATCTAACACATATACATGTTGCAAACACTATGTCTGGTCTACTGGCAGTTAGATATAGAAGAGAGCTTATCATACCTATGTATTGAGTAATGTCAATACATTTACCTTTCTCATCTTTGTCAAGCTTAGTTTCTGGAGTAATTGGTGTTTTCATGGGAGAGGCTGATTCCATGTCATACTTCTTAAGTAAGTCTTTAATGTACTTGGCTTGGTTAATGAAGATACCTTCATCAACCTGCTTCACTTGCAGCTAAGGAAGAAATTTAGCTCACCCATCATACTCATTTCGAACTTGCTCTGAATAAGCTTGACAAATCTCTTGCACATATTTTCATCAGTAGAACTAAAGATAATATCATCTATATATATTTGAACTAGTAAGACTTTAGTTTTGTGCTTCCTAAGAAATATTGCGGTATCTACTCTACCTCTAGTGAAACTATTTTCAACAAGAAAGTTAGTTAGTGTTTCATACCATGCTCTAGGTGCTTGTTTAAGTCCATATAAGGCTTTGTCTAATCTACAGACATAATTAGAGAGAGTTGAATTGACGAAACCTGGAGGTTGCTCCACATATACTTATTCTTGAAGTTCACCATTCAGAAATGTACTCTTAACATCCATCTGGAAAACTTTAAACTTTATATGGGCATCAAAGGCAAGGAATATCCTGATAGCTTCTAGTCTGGTAACATGTGAGAAGGACTCGTCGTAGTCGAAGCCTTTTTCTTGAGAATAACCTTTGGCAACTAGTCTTGCCTTGTTCCTTGTGATTACCCCATCTTCATCCATTTTGTTTCTAAAGACCCATTTGGTGCCAATAACT
This sequence comes from Panax notoginseng, assembly GCA_016801055.1. Lineage (NCBI taxonomy): Eukaryota > Viridiplantae > Streptophyta > Magnoliopsida > Apiales > Araliaceae > Panax > Panax notoginseng. The sequence goes on from CM029017.1 coordinate 104,456,431, forward strand.
GGGTGTCTTCTTGGTCTAGGGACTAATCTCTAGACTTTGCTTCTTTCAAACTGATTTAGTTTCTCTTGCATGACATCTATCTAACTCGAATCTTCCATAGCATCTTCTATCTTCTTAGGTTCCATTTGGGACAGAAAGCTCAGATAGAAACACTCATTCTGGGTGGCAGATCTCATCTTGACTCATGCATTTGGATTTCCAATAATCAGGTCTTGAGTGTGATCTCTTGCCAATTTGTTCCCTGTTGGAACATCTGTTCTGGTGCCTTCTTGTCTGAATTCTTCAAGATCAACCTCTGTCTCTTATTGCAAAGGTTCGTCGTCTAGTGTAGCTCTTTCACGATCTCTTCTTCAAGCTTGACGATTTCATCTCCTGGGGTTGCGATCATGGCATTGGGCTCGACCATCTCATTCATAGTGTCTGAGTCGTCAATTACAGTGATTTGAGGCACAAATTTGTCTGAGTCTATTTCATCGAAGATGATATGAATCGAGACTTCAACACTTTTCGTCTTCTTGTTGAACACTCTATAGGCCTTACTGTCTATGGCATATCCAAGAAAGATTCCTTCGTTTGACTTGGGTTGGAACTTAGTTAGATATTATTTTCCATTGTTGTGAATGTAGAATGCACAGCCGAACACATGGAAATAACTGACATTTGGCTTTTTTTCTCTCCACAACTCGTAGGGAGTCTTCTTTAATGTAGAGTGAACAAGAGACCTGTTCTTAGTGTAGCACGCAGTGTTGATAGCTTCTGCCCAGAAGTATTCAGGCAGATGAGCTGATGCTAGTAGAGTCCTTCCAACTTCAATCAACGTTTTGTTATTTCTTTCAGCTACTCCGTTTTGCTGTGGAGTTCGTAGAGCTGAGAAGTTGTGATTGATGTCATTGTCTGCACAAAACTGATCCATCTCAGAGAAGTCAAACTCTCTTCCATTATCACTTCTTATAGCCTTAGTCTTTTCTCCTTTTTCGTTCATGACCAGCTTGAACATCTTGATGAGTTAGGGGCTTGTTTCATCCTTAGAATTTAGGAAGTACACCCATGTGTATCTATTATAGTCATCCACCACGACCAATGAGTATCTCTTTCCTCCAAGGCTTATGGTTGAAATTTGCCCAAAAAGATCCATATGAAGTAACTGTAGGGGCTTATCAATCGAGTTGATTATTTTACCTTTGAATGAACTCTTAGTTTTCTTTCCAAGTTGACAGGCATTGCATGGCCTTTCTTTGACAAAGCTGAGCTTGGGTAAACCTAATATCAGATCTTTGGAAGCCATTTTTGACGTACTCTTGAAATTAAGATGAGATAATCTTCTATGCCATAGCCAGCTCATTTTTTCAGAGGCTTTAGCAAGAAAGCATATTGTCTCATTAGAGCTTAGCTGAACAAGAGTAACAGTGTAGACTTTCCCTTCTCTTGTTCCGGTCAGCTTTATAGAAGAAGTCTTTAGATCTCTGACTTGACACTGATTGTTGAGGAAGGTAACTTGATGACCCTTATCGCAGAGTTGGTTGATGCTTAGAAGATTGTGCTTTAGCCCTTCCACATAGGCTACTTTGTTGAGGGACACTGCACCATTCCCAGCTGAGTCATATCCTCTTGTCTTGCCAAAGCCATTGTCTCCAAAGATGACTGTTGGACCCTTCTTTTCTGTGAAGTTAGACAGGAAGACTTTCTTCCCGGTCATATGCCTTGAGCATCCACTGTCCAGATACCAAGTTGTGATCGTGGAGCTCTATTCTTGCAGTAAGGTTAAACTCTCATTTTGGTACCCAGACTTGCATGGGTCCTACCTTGTTAGTACCCTTGGGGACCCAAATTTGCTTGACTTTGGGTTTAATATGCAGAGGATTATTGTAACATTATGCAGCCTTATGACCATATTTATCATATACAAAGCATCTAGCATGATGCATGCTTGTGTGTGTGTGTGTGGATTCTTTCTCCATTTCGACTTATGTGGATTCTTGATGGTCTTTCCCTTACACTGATTCTTCCTTTTCCATGCATCCTCGTGATTCATGATTTGTGATGAGTGAAACTTAACTCTACTATTCCTTCCTGGTTGGTTCGTGGAGTTGGTTTTACTTGACTCCACGATCCTTCGAGGTTGGAGAGTAGTGACTAAGTTACTCTTCTCTTTTCTGAACCCCATGCCCGCATGGGATCCGTTATGTCTTGGAACACGGATTGGATCAGAAGAGTAGGTATGCACTGGTTCTTCCTTTTGTGAGGATTTCAAAAATGTAATGCCTCTATTGAAATTTGAAGCACTACTAATGTTAGTTTCCTTTAGCTTTTCCACATATGGTACTGAGGTAGATTCCTCAAAACTTAAACCTATTCTGTCAGATGCACTTCTCTGATTAGAGATCAGGGAGTCCATGGATGAAGAAGATCTATTCCACATTAAAATTGTCTTTTCTAGTTCCTCAATCTAAGAGGTTAGATTTGACTCTCTTTGTGTGTTAAGTTCATTGATCTGTTTTAAGAGTTTATTCTCAGCCTCAAATTTAGAGAGAGAGGTAGTACTTAGTAGAGTTGTCTACAGTTCTTCTTGAACTTTCTCTTTCTCTTTCTCTTTTTGAAGAAGAGAATAATCTTTAGACATAACTTTGAACCACTTCATGTATTGATGCAGATCAGATGTTATACCATGTAGTGCAATTCGTAAATCATCAATATCTACATCAGGAGAGTTAAAGTCAAATACATCATCGATACTTACTTCATAATAGTTAGTATTTTTCTTGTCCTTTGCATTTTTGGCCATTAGACATAGATTTGGTACTTGAGCCTCTTCATCATCTCCATACTCAAGAGTTGTGTCATTGTTTGAGTCACTCCATGATCCTCTGACCACAAGACCTTTGTAAATTCTGTAGCCTTTTGTTGCCTTCGAACTCCTTCTTTGGATTTTTTTTCCTCTTCAGCTCTTCTCTAAGAGGTTTGTTGCAGTTTGCAATGAAATGGCCAGGCTTCTTGCAGTTGTAGCATAAGTCATTGATCTGCTCCTGACTGTTGTTGTTGTTGAATCTCTTAGGTCTGCTGCTTCTGCCTTTCCGCATGAACGTCCTTTTGTCTTCTTACTAGCATTGCAATATCCTCGTCATCATCTTCCTCAGAGTCAGAATCATTTTTAGCATAAACTTTGGAGAAGGTTTTTGTTTCCTTGAGAGCAACTCCTTTGTCCTTCTTTCTTCCGTTAGATAGAGTCTCTGCTCATTGGGTCAGCTCTAGTTCGTAGGTAAGAAGGTTGCCATAGAGTTGTTGAACTGTCATTTCATGGAGGTTCTTTGATTCTCTAATGGCAGTGGTTTTGGCATCCACTTTCTCGGTAGAGCCCTCATAAATTTTATGATAAAATCTTTATTTGGATAGATTTTTCCAAAAGCTCGAAGAGAGTTGAGTAGCACATTGAATCTTTCATAAGTAGAAGTGACGTTTTCTCTTGGAACATGGGCGAACATCTCATATTGTTGAGTCAGACGAGATTGCTTGTTTTCTCTGAATTTTTCTGTTCCTTCGTGCATAATGAGCAATGATTCCTAGACTTTCTTGGCATTTTTTCTGTTGACCACATTCTCGAACATATCATCTTCTAAAGACTGAAACAAGATGTTCTTGGCCTTTTTGTATAGTTGGACGGATTTTTTCTCATTGTCAGTCTATTCTGATTTGATCTTGATTTGAACTCTGTTTGGATCATCTGGAGTTTGTGCAAGATTTGTTGGAACGTAGGGCCCATTCATAACATTTTCAAATAGCTTTTCATCTATTGAAACCATGTAGGCTTGCATACGAACTTTCCAGTTGGAAAATTTGTCTTTGTTACACATTGGTGGCTTGCTGCCTCATCCGGTCTTGGACTCGCTTATCAGTTGTTCCATTGGATCTACTCAAGCTTTGTAGGCTGATTGAGAGAGCATGCTTTGTACCAATTGTTAGTTCCAAGAGACACAATAGTTATCTTGAAGGGGGGTTGAATATATATTTGAAAATTTTCTTTTACAAAATACTTATCAGATTTGTTAATGAATTAACCACGGCGGAATATATAATTTGTTTGTCCCCCTTTTAAGATAAAACAATATTATGGGTGATAAGCAGTTATGACAGATATATCAATTATAGCAGGTATATAGAAGACATAGTGATTTTAAGTGGTTTAGAGCACTCAAGGCTCCTAGTCTACTCTTCTACTCTTCGACTAGGAAATCCACTAAGGATATTTATATAATCTTTAAATCACTTAGATTCCTTCAAGACCAGCAGTCTTGGAACTTCTTAGTTCACTTAGAACTCTTCAAGTCCAGCAGACTTGGGATACACTTGATGGGAGTTGAGTTCTTGGGTTGTACTACTCAGTTGTAGTTATGCATACGTTCGAAAGAACTGAGTAGCAAAGCAAGCTTTTCTTTTTAGATCATAGAGCTTGAACGTTGAGTTTTCTTTAGCTTTCGTTGTGCACTTACTTTATTGTTGCATCTATGTCTGATTTCCTTATAAAAGGAACCTTTAAAATGTGTCCGTTGAAGACATCCGTTGTAGCATTAAATGCATTAGACATTTCTGAGCACCAATGTTGACTTCCTAAAAATCTGTTGTTCAGTCATCTGATCCACTGCCACAATAGACTGCTATCTCACCTAACACCTGAAAAGGTGTTTTCAGCATCGTGGAGTCCTTTTCTTAGCTTCTTCTATACGCTTCTTCGATACATACTAAGGATGAGTGTTGGATCATTGGGATTCCTGAAGTCTCAACGTTTTTAAGTTATTCTTCATTTCTTGTACTTCATCCTTCAGCAAATGGATGAGACTCTGTGATTCTGATGCTGACAGGAGAGACACCACAATCGTTGAGTCTTGACATGCTCGTGCTTAATTCAGCCTTGATCGAAGAGAACACTACGATTTCTCTTAAGCTCAGATAGACTACGATCTCTACTTACTTATTTTGCAGACTCCACGATTCCGAGAGCTGACTGCGATTCTTGAATTGGCTCGGCAGGCGCTCAGACCATCTCTACGGTTCTGAGTGTGGCTTCCAAAGAAGACTACTAAGCTTAAGTTATGAGCTTAAGTTATGAATTAACTAAGCTTGAAGAATGAGCCTTGTGTGGCATAATGATTCATGATGAATCAAATTAAGTGTTAATTAAATGATAGAAGAAGATGAGAATGAATACAAGTTGGTAATATAAATTAACAATGTACCGTAAGGGGGCATGAGATAGTATTGAGTTGTTAGGAATTAAAAGTTAATGGGAGGATTTAATTTAATTGTGAAGCTAAGTCTTATGGTAAGGTAAGGCTAAATGATTTAAATGTGTAATGTAGTGGACTAGTACAAATAGGAATGAGGTGAGTCCAATAATATGTTAAGTTCAGCATAATGGAATTGTGTTTCCAATGTGCTGCCCAGCCCAATCGGAATTTTAGTATTAAGCCTAAATTAAGCAGCTGACCCAAATTTAAAAATCTTATTTTTCATTCAGCCATGTGCTGATATCTAATTAAATAATGAGATATCAACAGTACCCTTCCAAATCTGCCAAAGTGGCCTATAACCACTCTAAATTGGTTTACTCTAATCATAAGTAAAGCAAGAATGATTACCTTTATGTGGTATGGAGAAGAGTTGGTAAAGGCTTTTTACCTAACCCTTCTTAACCGTTGGACAAAACAAAAATTTTGTTGGACTAATACGAATGGCGGTAGATAATATATGTATAAGAGTTCTCCTATAAATAGGAGCATTCAATTCATTTCAAAACACTGTTTATCATCTGCTAAGTTTAAAATAGAGAGAAAAGGGAGAGCTCGAGAGAAGAAAAGGGAGAGCTCGAGATATAAAAAGGAAGAGTCGGAAGGAACTTCTGCAGTTCGGTAATTAGCAGAGTCTAAGAAGGGAAAAGACAATAGATAGTCCATTCAAGATCATCATTAAGAGAAGAACTTTAAAAAGGTATAATCTTCTAACCTTAGAAATTTAGAATGGTGTCCTTTGTTTGTGCATTTAATACATTTCAGTTGGGTAACGTAATTATGCATGTTTGATTGTGGGAATAATGATGGATTCCGAAGTCATTAGGTGGTTTTGATGGAAATTATGCATTGATATAAAATAAGTAACAACCTAAAGTGGAATGGAAAAATACTTCATTAAAACACCTCGCTAAGAGAATCTTAAAAATAGAACAGAACAGAAGACCTGTATGAGCACAAAGTCTTGTATGCTCATCACCCCTGTAGAGCATAAGAAAGTGACTATTGAACTTATGGACCAATCCTTATAAAACAAAATGCAAGTGGTTAACTTTGTCTTGTGAAGGATTTTCTATCAAAATAACTCAAACCCACTATATTAGATTTTTGTCTAGACCTACTCTGAGTAAGGTCAGATCTTTTTTTAAACCTTGAAAATATAGTTATTCCAGAATCGCAGAGTAACAGACCCAAAATTGGTTTTATACCAGATTTCAACTGTTAGAGAATTGTTGTAATCCCTTTTAACTTTAATTATTTGGATAAGTAAACCATATTCAAAGTTAAACTCAATTCTATGTATATAAGTCAGTCCAAATAGTAGATTATACTCTGACGACGCCAGGAGAAAATTTTTCTTTTATCTTATTGATTTTTTTTTTTTGCTTTTCCTATTATTTATACGCTTCTTATGTTGCTATTTTAATTAATTCATCTGAAGGGTGAGATTTGGGAAAAGACCGACATTAGTCGACTTATTTTACAAAGAATAATTTTTATGATTGGGCTGAATGAGACAGAGTCGCCAGTTGGTATGGTTTGCAATGGATGTACCAACTCATTCGAATTTGAAAGTTTTCTCAATATGGCCCAATATATGACTCTATAGCATTGGTTTGAAACAGAGATTCTTATAATTCGGGGGCTAGCTTAAGTGAGGAGAAGGTATTAGGCACCCCCCGACTTCCGTGAAAATACGATAACCGTATCTTATTTATTTTTTATGTATAAAGTGTGTGTGTGTGTGTGTGTGTAAGTGTTTTTTATTAGTTTATTCTAAGCCTCATTTTGAGTTTATTTAACAGACGTGTTCTTCCTCGTTTGCACTTATGTACGAAGGATTTGATTTAGCGAAAAGTTCTTTTTTAGACAAAATATACATTTTGAATGATATTTTGAAAAAACATAATTTTCAAATCCTTTGCCCGAATAATGTGATAACCCAGGATTTTGAATAATTAAAATTTTACGAATAAATTTTTTTTTATTAATATTAATATTAATTATTAATATTGTGTTGTGTAACTGTGATACGAGTTTGGAGAGTGAGTCAATTTGTGTATTGACTACGAAATTAGAGTAGAGTTGTGATTAACAAAGAATAGAAATCCTAACCCTAATTTCTGGTTAGGGATTCGATAGAAAATATAATTAAAATAATTATATTAAAGAGTATGTATATGTACTGTATAGAGATATTGATCAATGATTGATCAAATAAGGTTTAAAATTAATAAACCATAATAAGATATTAGAAACCCTAACGTACAGTTAGAAACCCTAATCGAAGCCGAGAAACCCTAATTTTATATTTGAGAATCCTAAAACCCTAATCCTAATTAGTAAGCTTAATGTGTTTATTAAACTTTAATATGATTAGAAAACCCTAATTATATTTTAGTTATCTTAATTTCTATTTTACAAACCCTAATTGTAATTTAAAAATTTTATTTTTTCTAATTAAAACCTAATTAGGAAACTCTAATTTTAGTTTTAAACTTTTAATTTTCTAAATTAAAAACCCTAATGTAGAAATTATGTAAGTTAATGTCTTAAAACCTAAGTGTTATAACCCTAAGGGTTGTGCATTTGTCTAGTATGCCAGTAAAATTAATTTGCTAATGACCAAAATGCCCTTTTCATTTATTTAAATGGTAACTTGCAAAATTCACCAACACCTTTAGTTGGTGAACCACTACATTGACTTGGTGAGTGTATAATGTAAAACCCCAAATTTTATGAAATAAAAGTATTCAATTTTTCTATTTAGTAAATGGTTAAATTGATAAATATTAAAGTTAAGGGTGATATATAAATTTTTTTTCAAAATACACAAGTGGTTATAAAATATTCATTGTTGTCGGAGAATATTCATTTGGTCGTGAAATATTCTTTCTATCGGGGAATTGTCATATGACGGCGCAGCCATTTGTGGGCCCCATAACAGAATAACTGTCGGATGAAGAAAACGATAAATTTGAGTTTTTACAAATAACGGCGTAGTTGTTACCGTTAACACTGTTGGAATACCCGGTGGTTAAAATACAGTAATACGCGGTATTACACAGTAGCACACGGTATTACACAGCATTTTTGAAATTATTGATTCTTACGTAAGAAGGCACTACTCAATAATTGTTACAGTAATTACTGTTCAATATTTTATTTTATTGATTCAATAATTACTACGTTAAAATTTTATATTATTATTGTTCAATAATTGTCACTGCACAGTATTTTCCATTATCAGATCAATAATTCATATTATTTGAATAATTTTATTAGATAGCATTATTGACAATGTCTAGAAAGTTCTGTCTAAGGAGAGGTTTGGTCATCTAATTGCGCGCTAGTAAGGAGAAATCTTTATTGGAAAGCCCCCTCTTTCCTGGAAACGGCCTGGTTGTCATAATTGTGACTTTGTAATATTATTTGTGAATAATTAATTATTGATTCATATGATAAGGAAATATTTATTTTATGTGAATATAAATGAGGGATATATTTTTGTGGTTAAAAATGAAGGAGTTAATGTTGAGGTTTTTATCAGTATTTTTGTCGGAATTGAGGTATTAAAAATTAGGATTTTTGAGATATTTTGCGGGGGTTATAATTTTTAATCTGACCGTTGGATCGTTGTGATTTTTGGATATGTTATACATATATAAGTTGAGTATATGTCCACAAATTTTGAACCGTTAGAAATGAACGTATGATTTGTTATGAATTTTACGAGATGACTGGTTCAGAAATTGTTGAATTTTTAGAGTTAATCATTTTGGTGAAAAATTCTAGAATTAGTGGGCCCCACTCTTGGTTGGGGAAGAAATGTGCTGAGATTTTTATTCAAATGTGGTGGGTGGGAATAGTAGCAGGTAAAGCCATCAGGTTACATGTTAAGTCTGCTTCGGCGTGCTAACAATTTCCTATAAATAGAGGGCAAAGTTAGAATTGAAAATCACACCAGAAACAAGTTTTCTCTCTTTCTCTCTCTAAATTATTGAGTATATTTTGTGAGTATTTAGATACTTGGTGAGTTGCTATTCATCAGTGCAAGTTTCCTTCAGCGTTATATCCGATATCCGGTCAGAAGTGCTGCTATTTTGAGGTAAGGGATAATAACGGATATTAAGGGATGTTATATTCTTTATAATGATGTTATTCTTTCAATATCATTATACTGAAATATTGGTATGGATTTTATTGTGAAATTTCTACCTTTTTGAGTTGGGATTACTATTCACGTATACGGCACTATTCACGTATACGGCACTATTCATGTATATAACACTATTTACGTATATGACATTATTTACGTATACGGTACTATGTACGAATACGAAGTACTATTCATGAGTTACTATTCACGAGTTACTATTTACGAGTTACTATTCATGAGTTACTATTCACAGATACTATTCACGACAAAAATTGGTTTCTTTTTTCTGACCAAATTATCGTTGATTTATGATTGTTGCTCTCGAAAATAAATACAGTTGTTGATCATATTATTTTTATTATTATATATAACATTTTTATAACCCTGATGTTGAATTTTTCTTTCACTTGAGTGTAAAGATGGGTAAATTATTGGTATGATCGTGACTGAGGAATGTCTTTGGCCTATAGTGCAAAGATGAATATTTAACTGGTATGATCATGACCATTGAATTTATAATTGAATATCTTTAGCTTAAGTGTAAAGATGAATTGATTAACATGGTTATAATTATTGTGTATATAAATTTTGAAATGATTATATATTTCTTTAAGATATGAATATATTTGGCCTGTAGTGCAAATATGAACTGTTGATGAATATCTTTGGCCTGTAGTGCAAAGATGAATTATTGATGAATATATTTGGCCTGTAGTGCGAAGATGAACTGTTATTGAATATCTTTGGCCCGTAGTGCAAAGATGGTTTGTTGATGAATATCTTTGGCCATAATGCGAAGATGGATTTATTAGCATAATTATGAACAGGAACTGTGATTTGGTATAACTATGATATTTGATGTTTCAGGTAAAGATAGGTGATGAAAATTATCTTCGTCCTAGATGAGAAGAGGAATTTAGAACTACAATTATGATTATGAGTTATTCATATGATTGTGGACCAGAATTATTGATTGATGTTACAGGGATAAAACATTGTTGGTGGATTTTTAACATGGAGAAGATAATAGACTTTATAGTCTATTTGACTCTTCTAATGGATTGCTCGTTCCGCTGAAACTATGGTTGAAATTTTTATCATCTACCATATGTTCTAAATCTCTGATTTATTACTGATGAAGACTATTGATAATTTATTTATCTTTAGTCATGATATTCTTTACTGGGCTAGTTGTGCTCACCCTTCTGTTTCACATTTCCTTTCAGGTAATAAGAGTGTAGCTGGGTCGAGCGAGGGTAATGGAAAAATAGAACGGTGGTCTCTAGCTGTGGAGGTTCTTCCTAAGCAGTATAGAAAAGTGTTGTATACATCATTTAGTAGTTATATTTGGTGAATCAAATAGGGTGAGGCGAACCCAACGTTGGAAGGGTGTTTTTCCACTATCATACAAGATGTCTAATGATATACAACCTCGTGTCATCATAAGACAGGATTGTGCTCATCCACTTGCTAAGTATATTTACGAGCACTACCTATATAATCTTGGTGTTTGTTTGAAGTATAATTCTCAATTAGAGACAGTAGAGATAATGATAAGTCAAGAGAAGACTCACCATTGGGAAGAATATGATAGTAATCTTCTCGTTTTTCTTTGGGGTATATTGGGTCAACCAAGGATAATTCTGTGGCCATATGATATCTATCACAACCTAGAAGCATGGTCTCCCATGTACGAAGGTTTCCTTGAGCACTTCCCAAATATTCTAATTTCTAAAACAGTTTTTGACTATACCTTTATGTAAGGTGTCATTGTGAGGTGATGTCCACGGTTGGAACATGAGTCACATTTGGTATATATTTGTATCCAAACTCACAGCATATGTGTTGTTGTATTTTGCACGACAATTGTTGTAATAAAGTTATAGTTGTTTTCTGTACCATGTATTTGGCGACTCAGAATGGGTTGGATGGAATGGACCTATTTTGGGGTCGTTACATTTGGTATCAGAGCTTAGGGATATGGTCTCTGGCGGAGATCGAAAAATATAACTAGGAGGGAGGAGATGAGTAAATCCTTCACTAGTGTGTCCTACCTAAGCTTAATTGTTGGTCAGTCATAATATCGGGATATTATGTGATATATTAATTTGTTCAATTAACCCTTGTTTTGAAGCTGTATTCCAGAATGATATCTGAAATACAGGAGATGGGCAATGGAGAAATCATGATGACAGGGAAGATGGAATCTGAAATGAAAGCAAGGTATTCTCAACTCTTTGAATTACCAGGTACGTAAATTTTGAGGACGAAATTTCATAAGGAGGGGAGATTGTAAGACCCCAAATTTTATGAAATAAAAGTATTCAATTTTTCTATTTAGTAAATGGTTAAATTGATAAATGTTAAAGTTAAGGGTGATATATACATTTTTTTTCAAAATACACAAGTGGTTATAAAATATTCATTGTTGTCGGGGAATATTCGTTTGGTCGTGGAATATTCTTTCTGTCGGGAAATTTTCATACGACGGCGCAGCCATTTGTGGGCCCCATAACAGAATAACTGTCGGATAAAGAAAACGATAAATTTGAGTTTTTACAAATAACGGCGTAGTTGTTACCGTTAACACTGTTGGAATACCCGGTGGTTAAAATACAGTAATACGCGGTATTACACAGTAGCACACGGTATTGCACAGCATTTTTGAAATTATTGATTCTTACGTAAGAAGGCACTACTCAGTAATTGTTACAGTAATTACTGTTCAATATTTTATTTTATTGATTCAATAATTACTACGTTAAAATTTTATATTATTATTGTTCAATAATTGTCACTGCACAGTATTTTCCATTATCAGATCAATAATTCATATTATTTGAATAATATTATTAGATAGAATTATTGGCAATGTCTAGAAAGTTCTGTCTAAGGAGAGGTTTGGTCATCTAATTGCGCGCTAGTAAGGAGAAATCCTTATTGGAAATCCCCCTCTTTCCTAGGAACGGCCTGGTTGTCATAATTGTGACTTTGTAATATTATTTGTGAATAATTAATTATTGATTCATATGATAAGGAAATATTTATTTTATGTGGATATAAATGAGGGATATATTTTTGTGGTTAAAAATGAAGGAGTTAATGTTGAGGTTTTTATCAGTATTTTTGTCGGAATGGAGGTATTAAAAATTAGGATTTTTGAGATATTTTGCGGGGGTTATAATTTTTAATCCGACCGTTTGATCGTTGTGATTTTTGGATATGTTATACATATATAAGTTGAGTATATGTCCACAAATTTTGAACCGTTAGAAATGAACGTATGATTTGTTATGAATTTTACGAGATGACTGGTTCAGAAATTGTTGAATTTTTAGAGTTAATCATTTTGGTAAAAAATTCTAGAATTAGTGGGCCCCACTCTTGGTTGGGGAAGAAATGTGCTGAGATTTTTATTCAAATGTGGTGGGTGGGAATAGTAACAGGTAAAGCCATCAGGTTACAGGTTAAGTCTGATTCGGCGTGCTAACAATTTCCTATAAATAGATGGCTAAGTTAGAATTGAAAATCACACCAGAAACAAGTTTTCTCTCTTTCTCTCTCTAGATTATTGAGTATATTTTATGAGTATTTAGATACTTGGTGAGTTGCTATTCATCAGTGCAAGTTTCCTTCAGCGTTATATCCGATATCCGGTCAGAAGTGCTACTATTTTGAGGTAAGGGATAGTAACGGATATTAAGGGATGATATATTCTTTATAATGATGTTATTCTTTCAATATCATTATACTGAAATATTGGTATGGATTTTATTGTGAAATTTCTACCTTTTTGAGTTGGGATTACTATTCACGTATACGGCACTATTCACGTATACGGCACTATTCATGTATATAACACTATTTACGTATATGACATTATTTACGTATACGGTACTATGTACGAATACGAAGTACTATTCGTGAGTTACTATTCACGAGTTACTATTCATGAGTTACTATTCACGAGTTACTATTCATAAGTTACTATTCACGGATACTATTCACGACAAAAATTGGTTTCTTTTTTCTGACCAAATTATCGTTTATTCACGGATACTATTCACGACAAAAATTAGTTTCTTTTTTTTGACCAAATTATCGTTGATTTATGATTGTTGCTCTCGAAAATAAATGCAGTTGTTGATCATATTATTTTTATTATCATATATAACATTTTTATTACCCTGATGTTGAATTTCTCTTTCACTTGAGTGTAAAGATGGGTAAATTATTGGTATGATCGTGACTGCGGAATGTCTTTGGCCTATAGTGCAAAGATGAATATTTAACTAGTATGATCATGACCATTGAATTTATAATTGAATATCTTTAGCTTAAGTGTAAAGATGAATTGATTAACATGGTTATAATTATGGTGTATATAAATTCTGAAATGATTATATATTTCTTTGAGATATGAATATATTTGGCCTGTAGTGCAAATATGAACTGTTGATGAATATCTTTGGCCTGTAGTGCAAAGATGAATTATTGATGAATATCTTTGGCCTGTAGTGCGAAGATGAACTGTTATTGAATATCTTTGGCCCGTAGTGCAAAGATGGTTTGTTGATGAATATCTTTGGCCATAATGCGAAGATGGATTTATTAGCATAATTATGAACAGGAACTGTGATTTGGTATAACTATGAAATTTGATGTTTCAGGTAAAGATAGGTGATGAAAATTATCTTCGTCCTAGATGAGAAGAGGAATTTAGAACTACAATTATGATTATGAGTTATTCATATGATTGTGGACCAGAATTGTTGATTGATGTTACAGGGATAAAACATTGTTGGTGGATTTTTAACATGGAGAAGATAATAGACTTTATAGTCTATTTGACTCTTCTAATGGATTGCTCGTTCCGCTGCAACTATGGTTGAAATTTTTATCATCTACCATATGTTCTAAATCTCTGATTTATTACTGATGAAGACTATTGATAATTTATTTATCTTTAGTCATGATATTCTTTACTGGGCTAGTTGTGCTCACCCTTCTGTTTCACATTTCCTTTCAGGTAATAAGAGTGTAGCTGGGTCGAGCGAGGGTAATGGAAAAATAGAACGGTGGTCTCTAGCTGTGGAGGTTCTTCCTAAGCAGTATAGAAAAGTGTTGTATACATCATTTAGTAGTTATATTTGGTGAATCAAATAGGGTGAGGCGAACCCAACGTTGGAAGGGTGTTTTTCCACTATCATACAAGATGTCTAATGGTATATAACCTCGTGTCATCATAAGACAGGATTGTGCTCATCCACTTGCTGAGTATATTTACGAGCACTACCTATATAATCTTGGTGTTTGTTTGAAGTATAATTCTCAATTAGAGACAGTGGAGATAATGATAAGTCAAGAGAAGACTCACCATTAGGAAGAATATGATAGTAATCTTCTCGTTTTTCTTTGGGGTATATTGGGTCAACCAAGGATAATTCTGTGGCCATATGATATCTATCACAACCTAGAAGCATGGTCTCCCATGTACGAAGGTTTCCTTGAGCACTTCCCAAAGATTCTAATTTCTAAAACAGTTTTTGACTATACCTTTATGTAAGGTGTCATTGTGAGGTGATGTCCACAGTTGGAACATGAGTCACATTTGGTATATATTTGTATCCAAACTCACAGCATATGTGTTGTTGTATTTTGCACGACAATTGTTGTAATAAAGTTGTAGTTGTTTTCTGTACCATGTATTTGGCGACTCAGAATGGGTTGGATGGAATGGACCTATTTTGGGGTCGTTACATATAATCTCAGTCACCAGCCGAAAATCACAGATCTAGCAACAAGTCACGGCATATATAAGAGAATTAGAGAGAGAAAGTTCATAAATATTAGCCATTTTCTCTCTTGCTCTCACCTACTCTCTCTCTCACCAAGACATCTGAAAATTTTAAGTATATCAGTACTAGAAACAGCCCTAGATCAACAAAAAATAGATTGAAGTGCAAAGATCAAAATCTAGAACATAAAGGTATAAACCCTAAAATCCATTTTTGATCTTGTATGCTAAGACAACTTTTGTGTTTATGTGTTTAGATTAGTGCTAGATGATGTTTTATGATGATCTATGTTGATATAACATAGATCCATAGCATCAAAGTGGGTAAAAGTTGAGTTTTTCACAAACTATTCTTTTGTTTGAAACATGGTCTGACAAGAAATGTCAGTCGCCGTAGATCTTGATATGTTTATGGTTTGTGATGTTTTAAAGTTGTTATGTGTAGCTTGGTATGAGGTCTTTAGTCTGCAAAAGAAATCAGAGTCATTAAATGTCTGGATTCAAAGATATAATCGGTCAAAACTCGTTGACCGGACATGACCGAATATAATCTGGGTAACCCAGAAAGTAATTTTCAGCGTTTGACAAGATCTTTGAAGGTCCGAATCTGACAAATGTTATGTTATTTGATGTCTCATTTGTAACCATATTGTAGCCTGTAAACTGGACTATAGATCTGGGTCTTTAGATCTCTTAAAACATCAACATATTGAACAGATTAGGTGGTCAAACGAGGCCACTCGCACTGATTTTGAAATTCTGGAATTTCCAGAAAAGTTCATGAGCCAAGTTTCTTACAGATTTTGACCGTACTAATTCTGGCAATTTAGATGGTTTTAAACTGTGATGTTGCTTTAAACATGTTATTTGACATGTGTACTATAAATATGAACCATAAAACCACCAAACTAATGATCAGAACACTTAGATAATTTAGCATGAAGGTGACTGGTGGGACTGTCTAGGTTTCTGGAAAACCCAGAAACCGCCTTACAGAAGGTTTAGAGGCTCAGATCTCATTGTTGAAATGTTGTATGACCAATGTGTTAGTTGATGATTGTAGTGTTGCATAAACACTACACGATCACAGTTCGAGCTAGCCCAGTACCTAATTACATCGAGAATTAAAGTCGGTCAAAGTTGACCCCTTGCTAAGCCGGCTGTCAGTGTTCTTGAGGCTTAAGAACACCAACAGCGACGCTTAGTGTCGCTATAGGCAATTAGCGACGGTTTTGAATTACTTTATTTTCTGAATATTCTGAAAATTATTTAAAAATAGAAATAAATTATAAAAATTACCAAAAATAGTTTTAAAAATCATTTTAAATTCTGAAAAATAACTTTTAATTATTTGGGACATTTTTAATTAATATTTATAATTATTTGAATATTAATGCTATTTAATTTATGTAATTAGTGTATTAAATAAATTAGAGAAAAATAATTTTAATTATATAAAAAATCATTTTAAATAAGAATAAAGTATTTAAAAATATTTTGACTTATAAAATGTAACTTTTAATATTTTTAGAGAATTTATATTAATAATTTAATATTAGTGATATTATATTTATTTAATTATTAAATTAAATAAATAAGTTAAAAATGATTTTATTAATTTAAAAATCATTTTAAATAAAAATAAAGTGTTAGAAAATATTTTGAATTATAAAATATAATTTTCAATATTTTTGGAGAATTCTCATTAATAAATTAATATTAATGATATTAGATTTATTTAATTATTATATTAAATAAATAAATTAAAAATGATATTATTGATTTAAAATTCATTTAAAAATGAGAAAAATATTTTAAAAATATTTTAAGTTATAATTAATGACTTTTAATATTTTAATAATAATTTTAATAATATTTAAATTTTAATGGCGATGGTTTAAAAATAATTTAAATTAATTTAAAAATCATTTAAGTAGAATATTGATGATTTAATAATAACTTTAATATTTTGATAAGTATTTCATTAATATTTTTATATTGTTAAATATTAATGATGATGGAATTAATGAGTATTTAAATCATTTAAAAATGATTACAGTATTTGAAAAATTATTATAAATTATAATAATTGTTTATAAATTATTAAAAGCTTCCGAAAAATATTATAAACGATATTTGGCTTAACTAAAATGATATAGAAGTTTAAAGACCAAGTTTAATTGACAATCAATGTGTTAATTGTCGGATTGGGTGACCAGAACACCAAGATGAGACCGAAGTCCAACCAGACCGAACTAGTTAGACTTGTTAAGTGTTTATATAGGTTATAAACACTAATGTGGCTATGTGGTAATGTGCCTAGGAAAAGTTTGACTGTGAATTACAGTGTTACGTGTTATGAAATATTGTGCTAATTGTGAGACCGATATTATTGGTTATAGGTCTTTCAAACGTTGATAAGTTTATTGTGTAGCTGTAATAAACGCGAAAGACAAGTTCCCTAACTCAACCTTGAGTTATATTCATTCAATTATTATAGTGGTTAATTATTGCTAATTATACCACGTCCAAGGATTTATTGTTGATTATTCGCAGTTAGTGCATGTTTAATAATTCAAATTGAATTACTGATTCGGAGAATATACATTTGTAGAATAACTGTTGTTAGATATTCATATTCGTAGAAGATAGAATTGACTGTACAGATAATTCTTGTTTATTGTCAAATTATGTTGAGAAATGTCTTAGCTAATTATTCTGGCTAGACGAACATTTGTTAGAACTTGATAAATTCGAGAAGAGAATTCAATTGGTATTGATAGATCGATGCCAATTATTTCGGCTAGATCGATAAGTAAATAGAAATTGAAATTATTGAATTTCGTTGTTAAATCAAATCTTGATTCTGAGACTGAGAAGAACAACCTTTTATATAAAGAGAATATTTTTTTTAAGTCGTATATTCGACCATTGCGCGCGACCTAAGTATTATTCATAATATAGGGTATAATAAAGTTGATCACTTGTTATACTTGTAGAGGGGTATGATTTAATCTTTATTATTATCTGATACTCCTGCGTATGTATCAAAGTAAATCTTTGAAAGATACCCGAGAAGATAGAAGTTCTAGATCCAATGGATCGCTCAACATAAATCTGGAAAATATTTCACTTTGCTATTGCGTAGAATTGATTCTTGTTTATTCAATAGAATATCGTAGAAGCTTTGAAAGCGTTGTACTCTTTCATTATCAGATTATTGTGTTGCCTAGAATACGGGAAGACTTGTTATTAATTAACGATTTGTTCAGCTATTTCAAAGTTCCCCGAACTTTTGTGTCATTCTATCAAAATAGATAGTCTATTATTCTGATACTTATACATTCATTGTATATCTTAACTTGCGGGGCAAATTTGTTGCTCACCCTTGCTAAATAAAACTTTCCAGCTAGGGACAAAGTTGCAGGAGGTGCTGTGAAGAATAGAGGCAAAGGCATGGTGATAAATTAGTTATGATGAAGCATATTTATTATGTTGTATTTGTGAACCCTTTTTGTTTATCTAAAGGGTAGGTTTGTAATGTTAAGGTTAGAGAACCTAGGACTAATGTATTAACAATCTCTGTTAATGACTTATGTATTACTATTTCTATATGAATATGTAGTTAGATGTTATTATATTATGGATCGTAAACACCAAACTCAGGGGTCAGGTAACCCGAATTTGGGGGTGTCATAAATAGTAATCGAGGACCTTCTATACTTCCTTTTATTATCTTTATGTTTATTAGGTGATTTACCCAAATCTCTTTATTATTTGTGAAAGCTCTTTGTGATTTTATTTGAAAATCATTTTTGGATGATAATGTATGCAATAAAGCGTCAAAAAGGGTCGAGCTATCATTGGGCATGAAAGTCATCTTGATAGACTCGAACTCCTACAATTATAGGGTTTTCATTATCACGAGATCTTAAATCCGAATTCTCAGGAAGAACCCCTCGAACTCGTTTTAAGATCCAATATTACATGTACAATGATTTTGTAGTATTTAAACACAAAGTCTATTATGGGAATCTAGTTAAGATCTATTCAATAGATCTCAACCCAAGGATTCCTAGGCTCACATTATTATGTTTAAATATATATATATATATATACACACACACACACACACACACAACATCCTAGACTTGATGTTAGGTGATTTCATCAGTTGAAATCCCTTTATCAAGCCATTACGACCTCATTACCTCTAGATACAGATCTAAGGATCTATGGAGTGATCGAGATTGACCAAAAGTAGTAAAATGACCATATCTACCGTAGATCTAAGCCGATCTAGCTTATGGGTTAGGGCTTCATCTGCATAACCGATTAAAGTGCTAGATTCAGCTAGATCTAAGTAGATCTAGTCAAATAACTTAGTTTCTTATAATATATGTGTTAGTTCCCAGAGACATAATAGTTATCTAGAAGGGGGGGTTGAATTTTACAAAATACTTGTCAGATTTTTTAATGAATTAACCACAGCTGAATATATAATTTGTTTGTCCCCTTTTAAGATAAACCAATATTATGGGTGATAAGCAGTTATGACAGATATAGCAGTTATAGCATGTATATAGAAGACACAGTGATTTTAAGTGGTTTAGAGCACTCAAGGCTCCTAGTCCACTCTTCTACTCCTCGAGTAGGAAATCCACTAAGGATATTTTTACAATTTTTGAATCACTTAGATTCCTTCAATACCAGCAGTCTTGAAACTTCTTAGTTCACTTAGAACTCTTCAAGTCCAGCAGACTTGGGATACACTTGATGAGAGTTGAGTTCTTGGGTTATGCTACTCAGTTGCAATTAAGCATACGTTCAAAAGAACTGAGTAGCAGAACAAGCTTTTCTTTTTAGATCGCAGAGTTGAACGTTGAGTGTTTTTTAGCTTTTGTTGTACACTTGCTTGATTGTTGCATCTATGTCTGATTTCCTTATAAAGGAACCTTTGAAATGTGTCCGTTGAAGACATCCGTTGTAGCATTAAATGCATCAGACATTTTTGAGCACTGATTGTGAAACCCCAGATTTTATGAATAAATATTTAATTTTTCTCGAAATAATTTTTTTTATATTATTGTGTGGATTTGATATAATGGTTATGGGTAGTATTTATAAATTTTGCAAAGTATGCAAGTTGTCATATTATATTCGATTGGTCGGAGAATATTCTTTTTGTCGGGGAATATCCGTACGACGGTACAATTATTGGTGGACCCCACAACGGAATTATTGTCGGATTGAGAAAACGACAAAAATACTTTATAAAAATAACGGCGGAAGTTTTACCGTTGATACTGTTGAACTACTCGGTAGTAAAAGTACAGTAATACGTGTGGTTGCATAGTAGCACACGGTATTAATTATTAATGCTGATTTGAGAAGTCACTCAGTTTGATTCCATTATTGTCAGTTAATAATATGAATTATTTAGCGATAATGACGTTTTGTTTTATTCGTATTATTAACGTAATAAAACAGAAACATCTTTTTATATAAAACAGAATACTTTATTAAAGTTATTCTATAAATAGAATATATTATATTTTATTTAAAAGATTTTTCTTTAAATATGGACCGTCAGATTAAAGTAATCAATCTGGACCGTTCATGGATTAGTTACTATGCATTCTATTTTTCTATAAATAGCAGCTCATTCCTTCATTATTTCTTACGAATTCACTGAACTCTAGAGAGATAAACTATAGAGAGAAACTATAGAGAAAGAGAAGAAGAGTATTCTGCTATTTAACTACTTCCTTATTTCAGCTCGTCTTTAAAACGGTAAGGGGTGTTATTCTTTCTTATTCATGAAGAGAACTGTTGTTATTCCATTTCTTATTATTCTGTTGGAATAACCTGTATACGCGGATATACCCTATACTTGGTGACATTCTTCTATTATTCTGTTGGAACATCCTGTCTGTGTGTTTTACACCGGACCTGGTTCCGTCTTGTTATTATTCTGTTGGAATATCCTGTCTGTGTGTTTTACACCGGACCTGGTTCCGTTTATTATTCTGTTGGAACATCCTGTCTGTGTGTTTTACACCGGACCTGGTTCCGTTTATTATTCTGTTGGAACATCCTGTCTGTGTGTTTTACACCGGACCTGGTTCCGTTTATTATTCTGTTGGAACATCCTGTCTGTGTGTTTTACACCGGACCTGGTTCCGTTTTATTATTATTCTGTTGGAATATCCTGTCTGTGTGTTTTACACCGGACCTGGTTCCATTATTTATTATTCTGTCAGAATATCCTGTCTGTGCGTTTACGCCGGACCTGGTTCCATTATTTATTATTCTATTGGAATAACCTGTCTGTGCGGTCTATCGCATGCATGGTGATTTCTTTTGTTATTCCATTCTTTATTGTACTCAGTTGGTTAAGTTTTGACTTCTATACTCCATGAAATTAGTGGAATATCCTTGATATTTGCGCTTCATCTAATATCTATTCATGAAAATATTCTCCTGATCATTCTTGAATTTTACTCCACAACGCAGTATCATGTTGACAATTTGGACGTTATTAATTCTTGGATAAATTAATTCTTGAACTTGTTTTATTGAATTCTTATATCATTGTCATCATCCTCATGTTTATAAAATGTTGAAAGTCATCTGTGGCATGTAGTGCATAGATGGACTTGGTATGATTATGACCAGGGATTATTCGGTATAATCATGACCGTAATGTTACAAACGATGTGGTAAAAGTCATCATTGGCCCGTAGTGCATTGATGGACAGTTGTTGGCATGATCATGACCATTAATGAATATACGAATATCCTTGGTCGTAGTGCAGGGGTGATTCGATGATGTGGATTATTTTATTAAGCTGAGTCTCAGCGATAAAAGTGATGAAAAACTTTTTAAATCATAAAAGATAGTAGAGTTTATTTTCTACTTGACTCTTTTAATGGATTGCTTGTTCCGCTGCAGTTAAACTTGATGTCTATTATATTTTATCAGTTTAACATTGTTGAAGGCTAATGATAATTTATTCTGCATTATCTTAGTCATAATATTTCTTACTGGGCTAGTTGAGCTCACCCTTTCTTTCACTGTTCTCTTCAGGAAATGAGAACGTAGCTGGGGCAAGTCGGGGAACGGAGTGATGGTTCGAATGATAGTATTAGTTAGTAGTCCTCACTATTCTAGGTAATAGTGTGTTAATAAATGTAATGAGGACTCCTTTTGAGTATGAATACTCTCTAGAAGATAATATTTGTATTCAAACTCACAGTTTATGTTTTGTCGTATTATACACGACAGTTGTATTAGTAAGTTGTATTCGTATTCTGTACTATGTATCTGACGACCCAGGATGGGTGATGTATACCTAATTTTGGGGGCGTCACAGTTGGTATCAGAGCTATAAGTAAAGAGCCCCGAGCCTCTCGCTGGTGACTTCCTGTTGATGGGGGATGCACCGAAGCCAGACTCTCCGTAGGGGACGCCGTTCTGCGGTGGCAAACTGATAGGTACCACTGTGAGGTGCTGTCCACTGATGGGACAATTGTCACAGTTGGTATCAGAGCTTAGGGATATGATCCCTGGCTAAGATGTGAGAATAGAACTAGGAGGGGAGAGACGGGGAATTCCTTCGCTAGTATGACCTACCTAAGTTTATTTGGTATTTAATTGGTCGGTCAAAGTATATGGATAATATGTTATATGTTAATTAACCCTTGTTTTGTTGCAGTATTTGCAAATGGCATCCGAAAATGTTGAGATAAACAATGAAGCACATGAGACTATTGAATCACCAATGATCAATGCTCAGGGTAATGTGCAACCAGAGGACAATAATCCTCATAAAAATAATAACACCGATGAAATGGTGAATGATGGGATGGTCAGAGACTTTATGCAATTCATGCAACAACAAAATAACTCTCGGTTGGTCACCGCTAAGCAATTCAAGGAGCTAGGACCACCGGAGTTTAAGGGAGAACCCAAACCACTTGTAGCTGAAACATGGATAAAGCAGATCACCAAGATATTTGATGTCTTGGGTTGCTCCGAGGAGCAAAAGGTTCCATTTGCCGCCTTTATGTTGCGAG
Organism: Panax notoginseng; assembly: GCA_016801055.1. Classification (NCBI taxonomy): domain Eukaryota; kingdom Viridiplantae; phylum Streptophyta; class Magnoliopsida; order Apiales; family Araliaceae; genus Panax; species Panax notoginseng. The sequence continues at coordinate 104,479,745 of CM029017.1, forward strand.
GAGAGGCAGATTACTGGTGGGAATCGATTAAACGTACCCAGCCTGACGCACTCAAGATGTCTTGGGAGAAGTTTCAAGAACTGTTCAATGACAAGTACTTTCCCGAAAGTATTCGTCACATGAAGGAGGTGGAATTTATCAAGTTAGAACAAAACAACATGACCGTGTCGCAGTACGAAGCCAAGTTTGCTGAGTTGTCCCGGTTTGCGTCCCACTTAGTGGATAATGAAGAGCGAATGACGCGAATGTTTTTACGAGGTTTGAAACCTGAGATACGTCAACATCTTATTTCTCATAAACTGTGTTTGTATTCAGATGTTGTGAATAGGGCTCAGTTAGTGGAGCGCGATAACGAGTCAACGCAACCAAAAGAGAGCAGTAGGAAAAATGATAATACTAGTGAAAGCAGTCATCGAAGCGGTGACAACAAGCGTGGAGGGAATCAACAGGCCAGAAATGGTAACCACTTCGGTGGTAATCAGGGCCAAAATAATAAGAATGGGCATTTCAAGAAGAGGAGATTCAACAATGATGGAAAGACGTCAGCACCAGCACCTGTCGTTAAGGAAGGAGAACGATCACCTATCATATGTTTCAAATGCGGAGGGGAGGGGCACATCAGTCCATACTGCGTGATGCCGTCCAAAGCATGTTATAATTGTGGAAGAGAAGGTCATTTAGCCCGATTTTGTCGTTCACCGAAGACAAGTTCAGATAGGATGGAGGCACCAAAGACCGTCCCAGAAAAGCCAAAGCCAGTAGTTTAAGAGAGAGTATTTTTTTTCGTGACGAGGAACCTGAATAAAATTATCACGGGTATGTTAGTCATAAACTCTTGCGAAGTCTATACCGTGTTAGATACCGGTTCTACTCACTCTTTTATTTCACCTAGTTGTGTTAAATGTTTGAAGTTAACTCCGGAGAACTTAGACTTTGATATGTCTGTTTAAACTCAGTTGGGAGAAACCTTCGTTACCTCTACTACTTATAAATCTTGTTCAAATCAACACTTTCACGTTACCTGTCGATCTTATCTCTTTGAAAATACTTGCCTTTGATGTGATTTTTTTTAAAACGATTGGTTCACTACTCATCATGCTTCTTGTAAGGTTGTTAGCTTTCATATTCCTAACCAACCTGTTATGCAAATTCAAAGTAACCAAACCACTAAAGTCAATCATTGTCATATCAAGCCATAAGTAAAAATCCCCGTTCCTTTCGCTGTTGACTTCCTGGTGTGGAATGCACCGAAGCTAGACTTTCCGTAGGAGACGTTGTAAATGATGATGGCAAGTTGATAGGTATCAATGTGACGTGTTATCCAAGTCTTGGATGAGGGTCACAGTTTTGAACGATATTTCTATTGTTAATAAATTTCTTGACGTATTCTTGAAGACTTCTTAGCCTACCCCAGAGCGTAAAATTGAATTTTGTATTGACCCCAGTACAAAACCTATTTCTTAAACCCTCAAATATTTCTTCAACTAAAACGAACGTATTATGCGCCAAAGACGTTGGCTCGAGCTGTTGAAGATTACGATCGTACCATTCAATAACATCGTGGAAAAGTGAACGTGGTAGCTGACGCGTTGTGTAGAAGATCGTATACGGTTACAAGTGTGAATATTCGAACCCACGTGAAGATAACGAATATACGATTAAAATCGACTTTAATCGATAAAGTTAAAGCCGCTCAAGCTACATACTCAGAGCTGATAAATGTGAAGAAGAAGGTTCAAGAGAGCGTTATTCTAGAAGCAAGAATCGACGAAGAGAGGAAATCTCAACTCTCGATTTAATTGGCCCATTTGAAATCCTCGATGAAGTAGGAACTGTGGCCTATAGACTCGTTTTACCGCCAAGTATGTTGCGTGTTCAGAACATTTTTTTTACATATCGATGTTACGTAAATATGTAGACGACCCGAACCACATTATTAATTTAGAACTGGATGAGATAGCGAAATATTTAACGTATGAGGAGATACGTGTTAACATCTTGGATAAGAAGGATCATATTCGATGCTTAAAGGTTATACCTCAAGAGTTAGAATTTAAAGTGAAGTCAAGGTATCCTCACATGTTCGGCATACCAAGTACGTACGTAAATTTCGAGGGCGAAATTCTATAAGGAGGGGAGATTGTGAAACCCCAGATTTTATGAATAAATATTTAATTTTTCTCGAAATAATTTTTTTTATATTATTGTGTGGATTTGATATAATGGTTATGGGTAGTATTTATAAATTTTGCAAAGTATGCAAGTTGTCATATTATATTCGATTGGTCGGAGAATATTCTTTTTGTCGGGGAATATCCGTACGACGGTACAATTATTGGTGGACCCCACAACGGAATTATTGTCGGATTGAGAAAACGACAAAAATACTTTATAAAAATAACGGCGGAAGTTTTACCGTTGATACTGTTGAACTACTCGGTAGTAAAAGTACAGTAATACGTGTGGTTGCATAGTAGCACACGGTATTAATTATTAATGCTGATTTGAGAAGTCACTCAGTTTGATTCCATTATTGTCAGTTAATAATATGAATTATTTAGCGATAATGACGTTTTGTTTTATTCGTATTATTAACGTAATAAAACAGAAACATCTTTTTATATAAAACAGAATACTTTATTAAAGTTATTCTATAAATAGAATATATTATATTTTATTTAAAAGATTTTTCTTTAAATATGGACCGTCAGATTAAAGTAATCAATCTGGACCGTTCATGGATTAGTTACTATGCATTCTATTTTTCTATAAATAGCAGCTCATTCCTTCATTATTTCTTACGAATTCACTGAACTCTAGAGAGATAAACTATAGAGAGAAACTATAGAGAAAGAGAAGAAGAGTATTCTGCTATTTAACTACTTCCTTATTTCAGCTCGTCTTTAAAACGGTAAGGGGTGTTATTCTTTCTTATTCATGAAGAGAACTGTTGTTATTCCATTTCTTATTATTCTGTTGGAATAACCTGTATACGCGGATATACCCTATACTTGGTGACATTCTTCTATTATTCTGTTGGAACATCCTGTCTGTGTGTTTTACACCGGACCTGGTTCCGTCTTGTTATTATTCTGTTGGAATATCCTGTCTGTGTGTTTTACACCGGACCTGGTTCCGTTTATTATTCTGTTGGAACATCCTGTCTGTGTGTTTTACACCGGACCTGGTTCCGTTTATTATTCTGTTGGAACATCCTGTCTGTGTGTTTTACACCGGACCTGGTTCCGTTTATTATTCTGTTGGAACATCCTGTCTGTGTGTTTTACACCGGACCTGGTTCCGTTTTATTATTATTCTGTTGGAATATCCTGTCTGTGTGTTTTACACCGGACCTGGTTCCATTATTTATTATTCTGTCAGAATATCCTGTCTGTGCGTTTACGCCGGACCTGGTTCCATTATTTATTATTCTATTGGAATAACCTGTCTGTGCGGTCTATCGCATGCATGGTGATTTCTTTTGTTATTCCATTCTTTATTGTACTCAGTTGGTTAAGTTTTGACTTCTATACTCCATGAAATTAGTGGAATATCCTTGATATTTGCGCTTCATCTAATATCTATTCATGAAAATATTCTCCTGATCATTCTTGAATTTTACTCCACAACGCAGTATCATGTTGACAATTTGGACGTTATTAATTCTTGGATAAATTAATTCTTGAACTTGTTTTATTGAATTCTTATATCATTGTCATCATCCTCATGTTTATAAAATGTTGAAAGTCATCTGTGGCATGTAGTGCATAGATGGACTTGGTATGATTATGACCAGGGATTATTCGGTATAATCATGACCGTAATGTTACAAACGATGTGGTAAAAGTCATCATTGGCCCGTAGTGCATTGATGGACAGTTGTTGGCATGATCATGACCATTAATGAATATACGAATATCCTTGGCCGTAGTGCAGGGGTGATTCGATGATGTGGATTATTTTATTAAGCTGAGTCTCAGCGATAAAAGTGATGAAAAACTTTTTAAATCATAAAAGATAGTAGAGTTTATTTTCTACTTGACTCTTTTAATGGATTGCTTGTTCCGCTGCAGTTAAACTTGATGTCTATTATATTTTATCAGTTTAACATTGTTGAAGGCTAATGATAATTTATTCTGCATTATCTTAGTCATAATATTTCTTACTGGGCTAGTTGAGCTCACCCTTTCTTTCACTGTTCTCTTCAGGAAATGAGAACGTAGCTGGGGCAAGTCGGGGAACGGAGTGATGGTTCGAATGATAGTATTAGTTAGTAGTCCTCACTATTCTAGGTAATAGTGTGTTAATAAATGTAATGAGGACTCCTTTTGAGTATGAATACTCTCTAGAAGATAATATTTGTATTCAAACTCACAGTTTATGTTTTGTCGTATTATACACGACAGTTGTATTAGTAAGTTGTATTCGTATTCTGTACTATGTATCTGACGACCCAGGATGGGTGATGTATACCTAATTTTGACCTCCTAGAAATCTGTTGTTCAGCCGTATGACCCACTGACACAATAGACTGCTATCTCACCTAACAACTAAAAATATGTTTTCAGCAACATGGAGTCCTTTTCTTATCTTCTTCTATACGCTTCTGCGATACATACTAAGGATGAGTGTTGGATCATTGGGATTCTCAAAATCTCAACGTCTATAAGCCATTCTTCATTTTTTGTTCTTCATCCTAAAAATGGATGAGACTCGTTGATTCTGATGCTGACAGGAGAGACACCACGATCGTTGAGTCTTGACATGCTCGTGCTTGATTCAGCCTTGATGGAAGAGAACACTACAATTTCTCTTAAGCTCTGATAGACTACAATCTCTACTTGCTTCTTTTGTAGATTCCACGATTTTAAGAGATGACTGTGATTCTTGACTTGGCTCGACAGGCGCTCGGACCATCTCTACGATTTTGAAGCAACTTTCTCGATACTCTACGATTCTGCCTTGACTTCTACAATCTCTCTGCTGTCTTGATAGATTACGATTTTGTTGAGGCCTATCTATGACACTTCAAAATAGATAATCCTAACAACTTTGATCTTTCTTCTATATATTCATTTACAAAATGATAAATATTAAGCATAGATTAACCTAACAATTTTAATCTGCCATCTAAGTCCTTGTACATATGTTCTATGAAGGACTTTATACAGAAACATATTTACTTACTTTCAATATCAAATTTTAATATGCAATTCCCAACAATATGCACAATATAATAGGTAAAAACTCTAAATCTACCAACTATTACACAATATATATGTAAAACAACAAGTTTAAATAGTAGAAATTGTTATATCTACATAGATCTAGTATTTATAACAATATTTACAAAGAAAGTGACCAAAATGAGCGTTTTCACCTTGGGGGACACGTGAACAAGCTTCTTTTGGCTCGGGAGCAACTTATATCTGTAACGACCCCAAAATTCATACAACTTAATTCTCGACTTCGGTCGTTAACAATACATTCAACCTATAATTTTACATCATTAAACGATAATATAACCATTGAAATTTGCGGAATAATTTAAATTTTCTATTACAAACTATTCTCGTTCCCAAAACTTTCAACCTTTATATCTAACTGTCTCAGAATCATTTTAATAATACAAGGGTTTACATCGCAAAACGATATTGTTGGGAGAGTTCATATTTTGATTTGATGTTTAAAGTAAATGCTCATGATTATATTTAAAGTCCTTCAAGAAATATATGTACAAGGACTTAGTGATAGATCAAATTTGTTAGGTTGATATAAGCTTTTAATGTTTATCATTTTGTAAATGAATGTATAGATGAAGAGAACAAAGATGTTAGGTTAATCTATATTTTGAGATGCAATAGATAGGAATCAACAAAGATCATAGTCTATCGAGCTTACAGAAGCCAAGGAAGAATCGTAGAGCATCGAAGATCGTAGTGTGCCTGCCTTGAAGGGCCTCTCTGGTAATCGTAGAGTGGTCCCAATGTTTGCCGAGCCAACTCAGAGATCGTAGTGTGCTCTCGGAAACGTAGAGTCTACAAGACAAGCAAGTGAAGATCGTAGTGTCTAAGTCCTTAAGAGAAATTGTAGTGTTCTCATCTGATATCATCAGATCAAGCACCAAGATGACAAGACACCATGATCTGAATCGTAGAGTATCATCTGCATGTGTCAGAAGCATCGAGCCCTACCCTTTTGTTTGGAGATAAATTACAACAAATATGGAATGCGTTTTAAACGTTGAAGTCCTCACCACTCCCCATGACACAAAAGATATCCTTAGTATACAACAAAAGAAACGTATTGAAGAAGCTAAGGAAAGGACCATGGGTCAGAGCAAAACACCTTTTCAGGTGTTAGGTGGGAAAGCAGTCTGCTATGTCAGTGGGCCAGAATGAAATTCAGAAGATGTGCAGAAAAGTCTCCATCAAAGTTCAGAAATGTCAAACGCAGTTAATGCTTCAACGGATAGATTTCAAGGATCACATATATGCAAAACATCTGCAGATGATCAAATGGAAGCAAGCATTGAACAAAACGCTGAAGAACACTCAACGCTCAACTCTACGATCTGAGAAAAAGAAAAAAGCTTGCTCAGCTACTCAGTTCTTTCGAACAAGTGCTTAACAAAAACTGAGTAGCACCAACCAAGAACTCAACAACTACCAATCAACTGAAGAAAGAGTTCCAAGTCAGAAGGACTTGAAGAGTTCTAAGTAAACTTTGAAGAACCAAGTCTGCTGGATTTGAAGAGTTCAAGAGTGAACTGAGAAGTGCCTAAACTGATGGTCTAGAAAGAATCTGTGAGATTCAGAAAGTGTAAAAGATATCCTTAGTGGATTTCCTACTCGAGGAGTAGAAGAGTGGATTAGGAGCTTTAAGTGATCTGAACTACTTAAAACTGTCGTGCCTCTTACATTCTTGCTATAATTGTTATAACTGTTATAACTGCCTCACTCTCATTAATTCACTATATTTAAATGGGAGAACAAACAAATCTTAATTCTTATGTGTTTGAATCATTATCAAAACTAACAAAGTAAAACAAAAAGAATTTTAAATATCTATTCAACCCCCCTTCTAGATAACTATTGTGCCTCCGGGAACTAACAATTGGTATCAGAGCAGGTTCTACCATATAGCCTACAAAGCTTAAGTAGATCCAATGGCACATCTACCCAGCGAATCAAAGACTAGAGGAGGCAGCAAGCCACCTATGTGCAACAAAGATAAATTTGCCAACTGGAAAGTTTGGATGCAAGCATACATGGATTCAATAGATGAAGATCTATATGAAACTGTTCAAAATGGGCCCTATGTTTCTACAAAGCTTGCACCAACTATAGACGATCCAAACAGCATACAAATCAAAGTCAAAGAGGAGTGGACAGACAACGAAAAGAGAGCTATTCAACTTGACAAAAAGGCCACGAACATTTTATTCCAATCCTTAGAAGATGATATGTTCAAAAACGTGGTCAACAACAAAATAACAAAGGAAGTTTTGGAAGCATTGCTCATCATGCACGAAGGAACAGAAGAAGTCAGAGAAAATAATCTCTCCTGACTCAGCAATACGAGATGTTTGCACACGTTCAAGGAGAGAACGTCACTACCACCTACGAGAGATTCAATGTATTGCTCAACTCTCTACGAGCCTATGGAAAGATCTACCCAAATAAAGATCTAATCATAAAGTTCATGAGAGCCTTACCAAGCAAGTGGGATGCCAAAACCACTACGATTAGAGAGTCAAAGAATCTCCATGAAATGACCATTCAACAGTTATATGGAAACCTTCTTATATACAAACTGGAGCTGACTCAATGAGCAGAAACTCTATCTGAAGGAAGAAAGAAGGATAAGGGTGTTGCTCTCAAAGCAACTAAAAACACCTCCAAAGTCAACCCTGAAATTAACTCTGACTATGATGAAGATGATGATGAGGACTTTGCAATGCTGGTGAAAAGACTCAGAAGGTTCACGAGTCAAGGCAAAACCAGCAAGCCAAAGAAAGTCAGCAACTACAGCAGCCAGGAGTAGCTGAATGATCTATGCTACAATTGCAATAAGCCTGGCCATTTCATTGCTAACTGTAACAAATCCCTCAGAGAAGAACTAATGAAGAAATCACATCCAAAGAAGGAATACAAAGGCAATAAAAGGCCCCAGAAGAAAGGCAAAGGCCTTGTAGCTGGAGGATCGTAGAGTGATTTAGACAATGACTCAACTCCCGAATCTGGTGATGATGAAGATCCTCAAATGGCAAATCTGTGCCTGATGGGCAAGCATGAAAAGGACAAACAGAACTCCAACTTACATGAAGTAAGTATCGATGAGGTATTTGACTTTAACTCTCCTGATATAGACATTGATGATTTAAGAACTGCTGTAAGACCCCAAATTTTATGAAATAAAAGTATTCAATTTTTCTTATAATTACAATTCAGTAAATGGTTAAATTGATAAAAAGTTAAAGTTAATGGTGATATATGAATTTTTTCAAAATATACAAGTGGTTATAAAATATTTATTGTTGTCGGAGAATATTCGTTTGGTCGTGGAATATTCTTTCTATAGGGGAATATTCGTACGATGGCGCAGCCATTTGTGGGCCCCATAACAGAATAACTGTCGGATGAAGAACACGACAGATTTGAGTTTTTATAAATAACGATGTAGTTGTTACCGTTAACACTGTTGGAATACCTGGTGGTTAAAATACAGTAATACGCGTAGTTGCACAGTAGCACACGGTATTGCACAATATTTTTTTGAATTATTGATTCTTACGTAAGAAGGCACTACTGAATAATTGTCACAGTAATTACTGTTCAATATTTTATTTTATTGATTTAATAATTACTGCGTTGATATTTTATATTATTGTTGTTTTAATAATTGTTGCTGCACAGTATTTTCTATTATCAGATCAATAATTCATATTATTTGAATAATATTATTAGATAACATTATTGGCAATGTCTAGAAAGTTCTGTTTAAGGAGAGATTTGGTCATCTAATTGCGCGCCAGTAAGGAGAAATTCTTATTGGAAAACCCCCTCTTTCCTGGGAACGACCTGGTTGTCATAAATGTGATTATGTAATATTAATTGTGAATACTTAATTATTGATTCATATGATAAGGAAATATTTATTTTATGTGGATATATATGGAGAAAATTTTTAAAATGACAATTGTTAAAAATTGATATTTTATCTTTTCTGATAAAATAATATTTTATTATATTATTATAATATAATAATGGTGATATTTTTACAATAAATTCATGGTTTATGAATAGATGAGGTGGAAGAGAGAAGATAGAATTGGAATTATTTAATAATTGTAAATATGTTAATATATATTGTGACGCCCCCAGAATAGGTATACAACACCCATTCTGAGTCGCCAAATACATGGTACAGAAAGCAAACTACAACTTCAATAATACAATTGTCGTGCAAAATACGACAACACATACTGAGTTTAAATACAAATATTGTCTTCTAGACAATATCCACACTCAAATAAATCCTCATTACAATTATTCAAACACTATTTTACAAAAATAGTGAGGACTGCTAATACATCTTTCTAGAACCATCACTCCATACCCCGACTAGATCCTGCTATGTTCTCACCTCCTGAGAAGAAAAATGAAACAAAAAGAAAAAGGGTGAGCTCAACTAGCCCAGTAAAGAATATTATGACTAAGATAATATACAACAAATTATCGTTAGTCTTCAACAGGGAAAAATCTGATAAAATATAATCGACAACAAGTTTTAGATCAACAACTGCAGCGGAAACAGTAAACCATTAGAAGAGTCAAGTAGAGAAAGAATTCTACTATCTTCTAAGATTTAAAAGTCCATCATCAATATTTTATCCCTGTAACATCAATTAATAATCATCTTTAACCAAATATTCATCTTTGCACTACAGGCCAAAGATATTCATTTGTATCATCAGTCGGTCATGTTCATCTCAACACCTGTTCATCTTTGCACTACAGGCCAAAGATATTCATCAAGTAATTATACATCTTTGCACTACAGGCCAAAGATATTCAGTAATATCATCATTTAGGACTGAGGATGATGAAAAATATCTTAAAGAGAACGAATCCAATGAGACAGAAGGACAAATAGTAGGGATTCGTATAACAGTTTATCCAAGATCAATAATACTTCATAATAATCAATTGTGAAGCAGAATTCAAAAATAAAGATCAAAACATGGATACAATCAAAGATAGTAACCATAATAGACATCTTGGACAAAAAGAGAAAATTTTATTTTTCGGTGAATAGTGCCGTATTCGTGAATAGTGCCGTATACGTGAATAGTGCCGTATACGTGAATAGTAACCCCCGACACAAAAAGTTCCAAATTTGATAAAAACTCATATCAATATTTCAGCATAATGATATTGAAGAAAATAATATCATTAAGAAGAAAATAATATCCCTTACCTCAAAATATCAGTACTTCTGGTCGGAATACCGGTATAAGGCTGAAAGAAACTTGCTCTGATGAATAGAAACTCTCAAAGTATCTAAATACTCACAAAATACACTCAATAATCTAGAGAGAGAAAGAGAGAAAACTTGTTTCTGGTGTGATTTTCAATTCTAACTTAGCCCTCTATTTATAGGAAAATTTTGGTAGGTTTGACCTGCAACCTGATGGCTTTACCTGCTACTATTCCCACCCACCACATTTGAAATATAATTCAGCACATTTCTTCACCAACCACAAGTGGGGCCCACCAATTCTAGAATTTTCCACCAAAATGATAAACTCCGAAAATTCAACAATTTCTGAACCAGTCATCTTGTAAAATTCGTAATAAATCATACGTTCATTTTTAACGGTTCAAAATTTGTGGACATATACTCAACTTATATATGTATAACATATCCAAAAATTACCACGATCCAACGGTCGGATTAAAAATTATAACCCCCGCAAACTATCTCAAAAACCCTGATTTTTAATACCTCCATTCCGACAAAAATACTGATAAAAACCTCAACATTAACTCCTTCATTTTTAACCACAAAAATATATCCCTCATTTATATCCACATAAAATAAATATTTCCTTATCATATGAATCAATAATTAATTATTCACAAATAATATTACAGAATCACATTTATGACAACCAGGCCGTTCCCAGGAAAGAGGGGGCTTTCCAATAAGGATTTCTCCTTACTGGCGCGCAATTAGATGACCAAACCTCTCCTTAGACAGAACTTTCTAGACATTGCCAATAATGTTATCTAATAATATTATTCAAATAATATGAATTATTGATCTGATAAATGAAAATACTGTGCAGCAACAATTATTGAAACAACAATAATATAAAATATCAACGCAGCAATTATTGAATCAATAAAATAAAATATTGAATAATAACTACTGTAACAATTATTGAGTAGTGCCTTCTTACGTAAGAATCAATAATTGGTGCAATACCGTGTGCTACTGTATTTTAACCACCGGGTATTCCAACAGTATTAACGGTAACAACTACGCCGTTATTTATAAACAACTTATACTTGTCGTTTTCTTCATCCAATCGCTTTCCGTTATGGGGCCCACACAAGGCTGCGTCGTCGTACGAATATTCCCCGACAGCAAGAATATTCCACGACCAACCGAATATTCACCGACCAAAAATAAATATTTTATAACCACTTGCTTATTTTGCAAAATTTGCACATTTCACCCATAACCAAAGTATTATATCAAATTAACCCCTTATTATTCACAATAATATTTAGAGAAAATTTGATTTTATTCATTAATAAGTTGGGGTCTTACAACCTCCCCTCCTTATGAAATTTCGTCCTCGAAATTGACGTACGTACCTGATGTTTCAAAAAGGTGAGGATACCTCGCTTTCATTTCTGATTCCAACTCCCAGGTCATTTCTTCAATAGCATGGTTTCTCCACAAAACCTTAACTTGTGGTATAACCTTCGTGCGTAGGACATGCTCTTTCCTATCCAAGATCTTAACAGGTACCTCCTCGTACGTTAAATCTTCAGCTATCTCGTCTGGTTCTAACTCAATAATGTGGTTCGGGTCTTTAACATATTTACGAAGCATAGATATGTGAAAAACATTATGAACACGAGACATGCTTGGAGGTAATGCGAGTCTATATGCCACATTTCCTATTCGCTCAAGAATCTCAAATGGACCAACAAATCTTGGATTGAGCTTTCCTCTCTTCCCAAATCTTGTAACTCCCTTCCATGGTGCAACACGTAACAATACATGATCCCCAATATTAAATTCCACGTCCTTCCGATGAAGATCCGCATAACTCTTTTGTCGATCCTGTGCCGTTTGTATACGTTGTCGAATCGTTTGGATCTTCTCTGTAGTAATGCGTACCAATTCTGGTCCCAACAATGTTGCTTCACCCACCTCGTCCCAGCATACTGGAGAACGACATTTTCTTCCATACAACGCCTCAAATGGAGCCATACCTATGCTCGCCTGATAACTGTTGTTGTAGGAGAATTCCACCAATGGTAGGTACTTATCCCAACTCCCTTTGAGATCTAAGACACAAAGTCTTAATAGATCTTCAAGAGTTTGAATAGTCCTCTCTGATTGTCCGTCCGTTTGAGGATGGTATGCTGAACTGAATCGTAAATCCGTGCCCATAGCTTTCTGCAAGCTAACCCAAAATCGTGAAGTGAATCTTGGGTCACGATCCGAAACTATGGATACTGGCATGCCATGCAATCTCACAATCTCGTTCACGTACATACTAGCAAGACGTTCAAGGGAATAAGTCTCACGTATCGGCAAGAAATGAGCGGACTTGGTTAATCTATCAACAATAACCCAAATCGCATCTATGCCTTGAGAAACCTTGGGAAGACCTGTAACAAAATCCATAGTAATGTGTTCCCACTTCCATTTCGGAATCTCAAGTGGTTGCAATGGACCCTTTGGTACTTGATGCTCCGCTTTTACACGTTGACAAGTTAAACATCTCGAGATAAACTCCGCGATCTCTCTTTTCATATTGCTCCACCAAAATGTATGTCGAAGATCGTGATACATTTTGGTACTCCCAGGATGGATTGCAAACGGTGTGTTGTGTGCCTCCATCATTATTCTATGCTTCAAGTCAAAATCGTTAGGAACACAAAGTCTGGAGTTGACTCGAAGTATTCCTTCTTCATCGATTCTTGCTTCTGGAATAGCACCTTCTTGCACTTTCTTCTTCATACGCATCAGCTCTATATCCGTAGCTTGAGCAGCTTTAACTTTATCGATTAAAGTCGGTTCTACTCGTATATTTGATATCATCATGTGGGTACTTGGAGCCTTCATCTCTATCTCCATCCTTTGCAAGTCATACAAAATGGGCCTTTGTGTTAAAAACATTGCACTCGTACCCGCATATGATCTTCTACTCAATGCGTCAGCTACTACGTTTGCTTTTCCAGGATGGTATTGGATGGTATGATCGTAATCTTTCAACAGCTCAAGCCAACGTCGTTGCCGCATGTTGAGTTCCTTTTGGGTGAAGAAATATTTGAGGCTTTTATGATCTGTATAGATCTCCACTTTCTCCCCATACAGGTAGTGTCTCCAGATCTTCAACGCAAAAACGACTGCTGCCAACTCCAAATCATGAGTAGGATAATTCCTCTCATATTCTTTGAGTTGTCGTGAGGCATAGGCTATGACTTTCCCATGTTGCATGAGAACACATCCTAACCCTTTGCCTGAAGCATCGCTGTAGATAACAAATCCATCCGAACCAGATGGTATTGTCAAAACAGGTGCCGAAATGAGTCTCCTCTTGAGTTCTTGGAAACTCTTCTCGCATTCCTCACTCCATACGAATTTTGTATCTTTCCGAGTCAGCTGAGTTAACGGAGTAGCGATTCGAGAAAATCCTTCCACAAATCTCCGATAATAACCAGCTAAGCCCAGAAAGCTACGTACTTCGGTTACCGACTTCGGTTGCTCCCAACTTTGTATGGCTTCAATCTTCGCCGGGTCGACAGATACTCCATGTTTTGACACCACGTGCCCAAGGAATGCTACTTCCTCAAGCCAGAACTCGCATTTCTTCAGTTTGGCATATAGCTTGTTTTCACGAAGCCTTTGCAGTACCAGCTTCAAATGGCGCTCATGATCTTCACGGCTTTTGGAATAGATGAGGATGTCATCAATAAAGACAACAACGAACTGATCCAAATATTCTTTGAATACACGGTTCATCATATCCATGAAGGCAGCAGGAGCATTAGTCAATCCAAAAGACATTACTAAGAATTCATAATGCCCGTACCGAGTTCTGAAGGCAGTCTTTGGAATATCCTCAGTTTTAATCTTCAGCTGATGATATCCAGAACGAAGATCGATCTTTGAAAAGAATTGTGCTCCTTGCAACTGGTCAAACAGGTCATCAATGCGAGGTAGCGGATACCTATTCTTGATGGTGACATGGTTCAATTCTCGATAGTCAATACAAAGTCGCATACTCCCGTCTTTCTTCTTTACGAATAAAACAGGAGCACCCCAAGGAGACGTACTAGGACGAATAAAACCGATGTCCAACAACTCCTGTAGTTGGACTTTTAACTCCTGAAGTTCAATAGGAGCCATTCGATATGGGGTTTTAGAAATGGGCTTTGTACCGGGTTCAAGGTCAATAAAGAATTCAATTTCTCGTTCCGGGGGTAGACCGGGAAGTTCTTCAGGAAATACATCGGAAAATTCTCTAACAATAGAAATATTATTCAAATCTGACTTGTCTTTGTTCAAATCCATAACATGGGCTAAGAAAGCTTGACATCCGTTTTTCAATAAACGAATAGCTTTGTGGCTTGATATGACAGTGACTGATTTTAGTGGTTTAGTAGTTTGAATTCGTATGACAGGTTGGTTAGGAATATGAAAACTAACAACCTTACGAAAACAATCAATTTTAGCATGATGAGTGGTTAACCAATCAATTCCTAAAATCACATCAAAAGCAAGTATCTTTAAAGAGATAAGATCAACAGGTAATGTGATAGTGCCAACTTGGATCATGCAAGATTTATAAACTGTAGATGTAACGAAGGTTTCACCCAACGGAGTTTCAACAGATAAGTTAAAGTCCAATTTCTCCGGAGTCAAGTTTAAACGTTGAGCACAAGCAGGAGAGATAAAAGAATGGGTAGAACCGGTATCTAGTAAAGTATAAACTTCGCAAGAATTCAAGATTAGCTTACCCGTGATCACCTCGTTCGGGTTTCTCGCGTTTTGGCCAGTAACGACAAACGCCCTTCCAGGAACCGCTGATTTCGACTTATCCGGGATAACTTTTGGAGTCACCATCCCCGCTGAACTTGGTTTTGCTACAGAACACTCTCGAGCTATATGACCTTCCTTTCCACAGTTATAACATACCTTGGATTGTTGTGGGCAGTTTGGGCTGATATGTCCCTCTTTCCCACATTTGTAACATACGACCGGTGGTCGTTCTCCTCCCCTAGAAACAGTTGATGTTTGTGCTGACGTCTTCACGTTATCATTGTTGTACCTTCTCTTCTTGAAATCTCCTCCCGACTCGCTCCTTCTATTATCACGACCACGATTACCACCAGAGTGGTTACCGCTTTTGTCCGAATGTTTTCCTCCCTGCTGGTTTTCATTGCTTCGATGACTGCCGCCACCGGTATGACCCTGGTTGTGGTCCCTCGGTTGCACATACTCATTATCTCGCTCTAATAATTGAGCCCTGTTTACAACATCTGAATATAAAGAAAATTTATGAGAGATAAGATATTGCCGAATCTCGGGTTTTAGACCTCTCAGAAACATCCTTGTCATTCGTTCCTCATTTTCGACCAAATGAGGTGCAAACCTGGATAACTCTGCAAACTTCGCCTCGTACTGGGACACCGTCATGTTGTTTTGTTCCAGTCTAATAAACTCAACCTCCTTCATATGACGAATACTTTCAGGAAAGTACTTGTCATTGAACAGTTTTTGAAATGTTTCCCAGGACATGTTGAGTGCGTCAGGCTGGGTACGCTTCACAGACTCCCACCAGTAGTCTGCCTCACCGCGGAACATAAATGTGGCGAATGGAACCTTCTGTTCCTCCGTGCATCCCAAGACATCAAATATCTTGGTAATTTGCTTGACCCACGTTTCCGCCATGATCGGATCCGGCTTTCCCTTAAATTCTGGTGGTCCCAATTCTTTGAACTGCTTAGCTGTGACAAACCGCGCGTTGTTATCATTTCCACCCGTATTCTGCACACGAGTCTCCCTCGTCTGATTTTGCATGAACTGCAAAAAGCTCCTAAACATTCCATCATTCATCGTTTGCTCGGTAACGTTGTTTACAGGAGGAATATTGCCTTCCTGTTGCACGTTCCCCTGGGTAGTGATCAAAGGTGTCTCCACGGTCTGATTTACTCCATTATTAACGTTCTCAGCTGCCATTCTTAAATACTGCCATAAAACAAGGGTTAATAGTCATGTCATATATTATCCCTATACTCTGACCGACCAAATAAACACCAAATAAACTTAGTCAGGTCATACTAGCGAAGGAATTCCCCGTCTCTCCCCTCCTAGTTCTTGTCTCACATCTCAGCCAGGGATCATATCCCTAAGCTCTGATACCAACTGTGACGCCCCCAGAATAGGTATACAACACCCATTCTGAGTCGCCAAATACATGGTACAGAAAGCAAACTACAACTTCAATAATACAATTGTCGTGCAAAATACGACAACACATACTGTGAGTTTAAATACAAATATTGTCTTCTAGACAATATCCACACTCAAATAAATCCTCATTACAATTATTCAAACACTATTTTACAGAAATAGTGAGGACTGCTAATACATCTTTCTAGAACCATCACTCCATACCCCGACTAGATCCTGCTATGTTCTCACCTCCTGAGAAGAAAAATGGAACAAAAAGGAAAAGGGTGAGCTCAACTAGCCCAGTAAAGAATATTATGACTAAGATAATATACAACAAATTATCGTTAGTCTTCAACAGGGAAAAATCTGATAAAATATAATCGACAACAAGTTTTAGATCAACAACTGCAGCGGAAACAGCAAACCATTAGAAGAGTCAAGTAGAGAAAGAATTCTACTATCTTCTAAGATTTAAAAGTCCATCATCAATATTTTATCCCTGTAACATCAATTAATAATCATCTTTAACCAAATATTCATCTTTGCACTACAGGCCAAAGATATTCATTTGTATCATCAGTCGGTCATGTTCATCTCAACACCTGTTCATCTTTGCACTACAGGCCAAAGATATTCATCAAGTAATTATACATCTTTGCACTACAGGCCAAAGATATTCAGTAATATCATCATTTAGGACTGAGGATGATGAAAAATATCTTAAAGAGAACGAATCCAATGAGACAGAAGGACAAATAGTAGGGATTCGTATAACAGTTTATCCAAGATCAATAATACTTCATAATAATCAATTGTGAAGCAGAATTCAAAAATAAAGATCAAAACATGGATACAATCAAAGATAGTAACCATAATAGACATCTTGGACAAAAAGGGAAAATTTTATTTTTCGGTGAATAGTGCCGTATTCGTGAATAGTGCCGTATACGTGAATAGTGCCGTATACGTGAATAGTAACCCCCGACACAAAAAGTTCCAAATTTGATAAAAACTCATATCAATATTTCAGCATAATGATATTGAAGAAAATAATATCATTAAGAAGAAAATAATATCCCTTACCTCAAAATATCAGTACTTCTGGTCGGAATACCGGTATAAGGCTGAAAGAAACTTGCTCTGATGAATAGAAACTCTCAAAGTATCTAAATACTCACAAAATACACTCAATAATCTAGAGAGAGAAAGAGAGAAAACTTGTTTCTGGTGTGATTTTCAATTCTAACTTAGCCCTCTATTTATAGGAAAATTTTGGTAGGTTTGACCTGCAACCTGATGGCTTTACCTGCTACTATTCCCACCCACCACATTTGAAATATAATTCAGCACATTTCTTCACCAACCACAAGTGGGGCCCACCAATTCTAGAATTTTCCACCAAAATGATAAACTCCGAAAATTCAACAATTTCTGAACCAGTCATCTTGTAAAATTCGTAATAAATCATACGTTCATTTTTAACGGTTCAAAATTTGTGGACATATACTCAACTTATATATGTATAACATATCCAAAAATTACCACGATCCAACGGTCGGATTAAAAATTATAACCCCCGCAAACTATCTCAAAAACCCTGATTTTTAATACCTCCATTCCGACAAAAATACTGACAAAAACCTCAACATTAACTCCTTCATTTTTAACCACAAAAATATATCCCTCATTTATATCCACATAAAATAAATATTTCCTTATCATATGAATCAATAATTAATTATTCACAAATAATATTACAGAATCACATTTATGACAACCAGGCCGTTCCCAGGAAAGAGGGGGCTTTCCAATAAGGATTTCTCCTTACTGGCGCGCAATTAGATGACCAAACCTCTCCTTAGACAGAACTTTCTAGACATTGCCAATAATGTTATCTAATAATATTATTCAAATAATATGAATTATTGATCTGATAAATGAAAATACTGTGCAGCAACAATTATTGAAACAACAATAATATAAAATATCAACGCAGCAATTATTGAATCAATAAAATAAAATATTGAATAATAACTACTGTAACAATTATTGAGTAGTGCCTTCTTACGTAAGAATCAATAATTGGTGCAATACCGTGTGCTACTGTATTTTAACCACCGGGTATTCCAACAGTATTAACGGTAACAACTACGCCGTTATTTATAAACAACTTATACTTGTCGTTTTCTTCATCAATCGCTTTCCGTTATGGGGCCCACACAAGGCTGCGTCGTCGTACGAATATTCCCCGACAGCAAGAATATTCCACGACCAACCGAATATTCACCGACCAAAAATAAATATTTTATAACCACTTGCTTATTTTGCAAAATTTGCACATTTCACCCATAACCAAAGTATTATATCAAATTAACCCCTTATTATTCACAATAATATTTAGAGAAAATTTGATTTTATTCATTAATAAGTTGGGGTCTTACATATATGATTTTATATATATATATATATATATATATATATATATATATATATATATGTGTGTGTGTGTGTGTGTGTGTGTGTGTGTGTGTGTGTGTGTGTGTGGAAGAAGTGGTGGGGGCAAGAGAAGAAAAGTGGGGGGAAGAGAGAGAGTTAGTGGAGAATTATGGGAAAGGAAGAAAGAGAAAGGGAAGAGAAGGAAATTAGAAAACTCATCCGTATGTAGATTTCGGTCATTTTTTTTCGGAATTTAGTAAAATTTTCTTCTGTAAAGTTGTGGAGAATTAAAATTCCTATAGAATGAGCATAAAATTCATATTTTTTTGGATAAATGAGTTATTTATTATGAATTATTGAAGTTTTTGAATATTGTTTAAACTTAAAATATTTTTGGGTGGAGATTTCTAGAAGGTGGGCCCCACATTTGTCCTTTTACTTGTTGTAAATGCTTAAGATTTGTTTTTCAAATATAGCAATTGTAGGAAAATTTAATTAATATTTTATTAAATTTTCTGCTTTGGTGTTGTAAGCATTTTCCTATAAATAGGGTGCTTAGGTTAGAATTGAAAATCACACCAAAAACTGAAGTTTTCTCTCTATTTCTCTCTCTATATTATCGAGTATATTCTTGTGAGTATTTTAATATCTTGAGTGTTGCTATACGGTGCAAGTTCGTTCAGCGTTATTCTAGTCAGAAGTACTGCTCTTTTGGGGTAAGGGATAGTAAGGGATATTGTCGTTAGTATATAAGGGTTATTATGTTTTTCAATTTCGAAATTCTTCTGAATCTTCAAAAATTTTGGAAAAATTTGAAATGATATTTTGATGAGTTTTGTAGATTGTGTCCAAATATGGCGATTTTTGGATGTATAGATTCGGAGTTATGGATTTTATGAGAAAAGACTATTTTAAAAGTAACCGCTCATAACTCCTTGTGGTTAACTCTAAAATTGATGAAATTTTTATTGGGAGTACATCTATATAATATCAGTATACTCTATGAATTTCGGAACTTTTAAATAAAAGTACAATTTATGATAAATGTCTAAATATTCGGAGATTTTGGCCATATGAAAAATGGTAAATGAATTTTAAAAATTCTGAGAAAAATATATGTTCAATATGGGACTATATTATGCTAAATCCCAGAAAAGAAATATTTTTGAAACTGATTTAGTATTTTTCATAAAAATGGTCTAGTTATGAGTAAAGGAATTAAATATGTTATGTGAAGTAAGAAAATTGAAAAATGTGATTTTATGGCTTGAGAATCATACATGAGTTATATGCAGATTTTTTATGAGAGTTTTGGTTATTGGTGATGAAATCTTATGAGTTTGGCATTTTAGGATGATTAAATGTATTATTTAGTAAAGTGTAAACAATTAAAATAAATTGTTTATAAGTTTAAGAAATGTTATTTCAATATCATTATACCGAAATATTGGTATAAATTTTATTATGAAATTTCTACCTTTTTGTGTCGGGTTTACTATTCACGAGTTACTATTCAGGAGTTACTATTCACGAGTTACTATTCATGAGTTACTATTCATGAGTTACTATTCACGAGTTACTATTCATGTGTTACTATTCACGAGTTACTATTCATGACAAAATTGGTTTCTTTTTCTAACCAATTTATAGTTGATTTATGAATATTACTCTTGAGATTAAAACTATATGTTGATCATATTATTTTTTATTATCATATATAACATTTTTATAATCCTAATGATGATATTTCTCTTTGACTTGAGTGTAAAGATAGGTAGATTTTTGGTACGATCATGACCAATATGGTATGATCATGACCATTGAATTTATAATTGAATATCTTTAGATTAAGTGCAAAGGTGAAATGATCAATATGGTTATAATTATTGGTTATATAAATTCTGAAATGATTATATATTTCTTTGAGATAATAATATATTTGGCCTGTAGTTCAAATATGAACTGTTGAGGAATATCTTTGGCCTGTAGTGCAAAGATGAGTTGTTGATGAATATCTTTGGCCCGTAGTGCAAAGATGACATGTTGTTGAATATCTTTGGCCAGTAGTGCAAAGATGAACATGTGTTGAGATGAACATGACCAACTGGTACAAATGAATATCTTTGGCCCGTAGTGCAAAGCTGAAATTATTAGTATGATTATGAACAGGAACTGTGATTTGGTATAACTATGATCTTTGATGTTTCAGGTAAAGACAAGTGATGAAAATTATCTTTGTCCTGGATGAGAAGAGGAATTTAGAACCATTAATATGATTATGAGTTATTCACATGAATGTGGATGGGAACTGTTTATTTATGTTACAGGGATAAAACATTGCTGGTGGATTTTTAACATGGAGAAGATAATAGACTTTATGGTCTATTTGACTCTTCTAATGGATTGCTCGTTCCGCTGCAACTATGGTTGAAAATTTTTATCATCTACCATATTTTCTAAATCTCTGATTTATTATTGATGAAGGCTATTGATAATTTAATTATCTTTAGTCATGATATTCTTTACTGAGCTAGTTGTGCTCACCCTTTTGCTTCATAATTCCTTTCAGGTAATAAGAGTGTAGTTGGGTCGAGCGAGGGTAACAGAAAAATAGAACGGTGGTCTCTAGCTGTGGAGGTTCTCCCGAAGTAGTATAGAAAAGTTTATTTAGTAGTTTTATTTGGTGAATCCAATAGGGTAAGGTGTACCCAACGTTGGAAGGGTGTTTTGCCACTATAATACAAGATGTCTAACGACATACAACCTCGTGTCATCATAAGACATGGTTGTGCACATCCACTTGCTGAGTATATCTACAAGCACTACCTATATAATCTTGGTTTTTGTTTGAAGTATAATTCTCAGTTAGAGACAGTGGAGATAATGATATGTCAAGAGAAGACTCACCATTGGGAAGAATATGATAGTAATCTTCTCGTTTTTCTTTGGGGTCTATTGGGTCAACCAAGGATAATTCTGTGGCCATATGATATCTATCATAACCTAGAAGCATGGCCTCCCATGTATGAGGGTTTCCTTGAGCACTTCCCAAAGATTCTAATTTCTAAAACAGTTTTTGACTATACCTTTATGTAACGTGTCATTGTGACGTGCTATCCAAGGTTGGGACATGAGTCACAGTTGGTATATATTTGTATCCAAACTCACAACATATGTGTTGTTGTATTTTGCACGACAATTGTTGTAATAAAGTTGTAGTTGTTTTCTGTACCATGTATTTGGCGACTCAGAATAGGTTGGATGGAATGGACCTATTTTGGGGGCGTTACAACTGCACTACATGGCATAACATCTGATCTACATCAATACATGAAATGGTTAGAGTTCTGTCCAAGGATTATTCACTTCTTTAAGAAGAGAAAAAGAAAGTTCAAGAAGAACTGAATACAGCTCTTTTAAGTATTGACTCTCTCTCCAAGCTTGAGGCCGAGAATAAGCTCTTAAAACAGACCAATGAGCTCAATGCACAAATAGAGTCAAATCTAACCTCTAAAATTGAGGAACTACAAAAGACAATCTCTACATAGAATAAATCCTCTTCATCCATGGACTCCCTACTCTCTAGTCAGAGAAGTGCATTTGACATAACAGGTTTAGGCTTTGGGGAATCTACCTCAGAGCCATGTGTCAAAGGAAACTAGCACTAGTAATGTTTCAAATTTTAGTAGAGGCATTATATTTGTGAAATCCTCACAGAAGGAAGAACCAGTTCAATCTTGTTCTACTAATTCAATCCATATTCCAAGGAGTAAAGGATCTCATGCCGGCCTGGGTTTTAGAAAAGAGAAGAGTAACCTAGCCACTACTCACCAACCTCGAAGGATCGTAGAGTCGAGTAAAATCAACTCCACGAACCAACTGGGAAGGAATAGTAGAGGAAAGGTACACTCCTCACAAATTATGAAACACAAGTACACATGGAAGAAGGAGAATCAGTTTAACAGAAGTATGACTAAAGATCCACAAAAGTCCAAATGGAAGAAGAATCCTCACACACATACAAACATGCTTCATATTAGATGTTTTGTGTGCAAAAAGGTTGGTCACAAGGCTGTAAAATGCTATTATAATTCTATGCATGTGAGACCAAAAATCAAGAAGATTTGGGTTCCCAAGGGTACTAACAAAGTAAGACCCATTCAAGTATAGGTACCAAAATGAAAGTTTTATGCTACCACAGGAAAAGATCTCCATGATCACAACCTGGTATCTGGACAGTAGATGCTCAAGACACATGACTGGGAACAAGGCTCTTATGTCTAACTACATAGAGAAGGAGGGTCCTTTAATCATCTTTGGAGACAATGGCTCTGGCAAGACAAGAGGATATGGCTCCGCTGGGAATGGTGCAGTGTCCTTCAGTAAAGTGGCCTATGTGGAAGGACTACAACACAATCTTCTAAGCATTAGTCAACTCTACGACAAGGGTCATCAAGTAACATTCATCAACAATCAGTGTCAAGTCAGAGATTTGAAGACATTGCTGTAAAGCTAACCGGGACAAGAGAAGGAAATGTCCACATAGTAAATCTTGGACAACTAAGCTCAGATGAGACAATATGCTTTATGGCTAAAGCATCTGAAGAAATGAGCTGGCTATGACATAGAAGACTGTCTCATCTCAACTTCAAGAGCATGTCCAAACTAGCCTCAAAAGATCTAGTAGCAGGCTTACCCAAGTTCAGCTTCGTCAAAGAAAGGCCGTGCAATGCCTGTCAACTTGGAAAGCAGACCAGAAGCTCATTCAAGAGCAAAACTTTCAACTTAATTGACAAGCCCCTGCAGTTGCTTCACATGGATCTATCTGGGCTAATTCCAATAATGAGCCTTGGAGGGAAGAGATACTCACTAGTTGTAGTAGACGACTACACCAGATTCATATGGGTATTCTTTCTAACCTCTAAAGATAAAAATAGCTCCCAACTGATCAAGATGTTTATACTAGTGATGAATGAGAAAGGGGAGAAAATCAAGGCTATAAGGAGTGATCATGGCAGAGAATTTGACTTCTCAGAAATGGACCAGTTCTGCACAGACAATTGCATCAGTCATAACTTCTCAGCTCCACGAACTCCTTAAGAAAATGGAGTAGCTGAGAGAAAGAACATAATGTTGATAGAGGCTAGAAGAACTCTACTAACAGCAGCCCATCTGCTTGAATACTTCTGGGCAAAAGCTGTCAACACTGCATACTACACTTAGAATAGATCAGTGATACACTCTACGATCAAGAAGACACCCTACGAACTGTGGAAAGGACGAAAGCCAAATGTTAGCTACTTCCATGTATTCGACTGTGCATGCTACATTCTCAATAATGGGAAGCAGTATCCGACAAAGTTCCAACCCAAGTCAGACGAAGGAATCTTTCTTGGATATGCCACAGACAGTAAGGCCTATAGAGTGTTCAACAAGAAAACACTAAGTGTTGAAGTCTCGACCCACATCATCTTTGATGAAACAGACTTAGACAAAACAGTGTCTCAAGACACTACGAACGATAGTTCAGACACTACGAACGAGGTCGTCGAGCTTAACACCACGATCGTAGTCCCAAACAATGAAATCGTTGAGCAAAGAAATGAGATTGTAGAGAGGTCCACACAAGACAACGAATTTCCACATCAAGAAGCAGAAATTGATCTTGAAGATCTCAGACAAGAAGGCATCAGAACAGATGTTGTAAGACCCCAACTTTTATGAATAAAGATTAATTTTTTCTTGAAATATAATTTTGAATATTATGATGTGGATTTGATATCATATTTAGTTGTGGGTATTATTTATAAAATTTACAAAGTAAACAAGTGGTTACATAATATTCGATTGGTCGAGGAATATTCGTTTTACAAGGAAATATTCGTACGACGGCACAATCATTGGTGGACCCCACAACGGAAGTATTGTCGTAGTTAAAAAATGATAGAATTATCTTTTTATAAAAATAACGGTGAAAGTTTTACCGTTAAACTGTTGAACTACCTGGTGGTAAAAGTACAGTAATATGCGTGGTTGCATAGTAGCACATAGTATTGATTATTGATGCTTACGTGAGAAGTCACTCAGTTATACTCAATTATTGCTACAGTAATTGTTGCATAATATCTTTCATATTATTGATTCAATTATTGTCATAGTATCATCTGCATAATATTTTATATTATTAAATCAATAATTGAGACGACAAAGTTATTCATATTATTATTTACAATATTGATAATGTCTAGAAAGTTCTGTCAATAAGAGATTTTGTCACCTAATTGCACGTAAATAAGGAGAAATCCTTATCGAAAAGCCCCCTCTTTCTTGGGACTGATCTGGTTGTTAAATATTGTGAGCTATAATATTAATGATGAATACATTTGTGTTGATTAAATATGAAATTGATATTTTCATTGTGTTGGGATTATTAGTATTAGTGGAAATCGACATCTATTTCAATAATAATGGATGTCTGGAGGTTATATTAACCAATCAGGTAATTAATCGGATAAATGAGCAATTAATTGCTATTAATTCATATGCTTATAACTATTTGTTCACATGGATGTACTATTGATTCACATGCATGTACTATTAGGGGAGGTGGTGCAAGATTGATAATACTTGCATGACTAAATTAAAAATGGAGGTATAGATGAAGGTACTATACTGTAATTAATTTTTTCACATGATTATACTATTTATTCACATGATTGTACTATTGATTTACATGATATACTATTTGGGGAGGTGGTGCAAGTTTGATAATACTTGCAGGACTAAATTAAAAATGAAAAAAATGATGAAGGTATTATACTGTAATATTTTTAGCCCCAAAACATACAATTATCGAAACTATATTTTTCTATAAATAGAAGTTCATTCTTCTTTCATTCTCACCAATTCACTAAGACTCACAAGAGCAATAATAGAAAGAGAAGCTATAGAGAGAGAAGCTTTAGAGAGAAAGTAGAAGAGAAGTCTGCTCCCTCACTAGTCCAGTATTCAGTCTTCTTATGAGATAAGGGATATTATTTTTTTAGTATTCATTAGAATAATATTGTCTTCCATACTCTATAGTATATGAGTAATATTATTTCGTCTCGTATTCCTGATTATACCCTCATTTTGTTAAAGTAATGCTTCTATACTCCGTGAAATTAGTAGAATATCTTTGAAATTTGCGCTTCATCATGTATCGTTTCACAATGATATTTTCTGCACATTCTTGTTAAATTTTAAGCTTTTCATGCCAGAGTACTGTCCATGAGTAGTATTCATTTTTACGGTACTATTTATAAATTACTATTCACGGGATACTATTTATAAAGTACTATTCACGAGTACTATTTACTAGGTACTATTCCTAAAGTACTATTCACGGGATACTATTCACTCGGGTACTATTCACCCGAGATATTATTCATGACAAAAATTGATTTCTTTGTTGTCCAAATCATTTTTGATACAATATTATTCTTGACTTTTACTCCACAAAGCAGTATCATGTTGGCAATTTGGACATTCTTGAATTCTGGATAAATTAAATTATAAATCTTTAAAAATTTATCCTTTGCTTTCTTTTAATTGAATTCTTATATCATTGTCATCATCTTCATATTTATATTGTGATAAAAGTCATATGTGGCTTACGTGCATAGATGTACTATTGATTGGTATGATTATGACCATGGATTATTCGGTATAATTATGACCGTAATGTTACAAATGATGTGGTAAAAATCCTCATTGGTCTGTAGTGCATTGATGGATAGTTGTTGGTATGATTATGACCAGGGATTATTCAGTATAATCATGACCATTGATGATTACATGAATATCCTTGGCCCATAGTGCAGGGATGATTCGATGATGTGGTTTATTTATTAAGTTGAGTCTCAGCGATAAAATTGATGATAAACTTTTTAAATCATAGAAGATAGTAGATATCATGCTCTACTTGACTCTTCTAATAGATTGCTTGTTCCGTTGCAGTTAAACTTGATATTTATTATATTTTATCAGTTTAACACTGCTGAAGGCTAATGATAATTTATTCTGCATTATCTTAGTCATAATATTTCTTACTGGGCTAGTTGAGCTCACCCTTTTGCTTTCATTGTTCTCTTCAGGAAATGAGAACGTAGCTGGGACTAGTTGGGGAACGGAGTGACAGTCCAGATGTTTGTATTAGTAGTCCTCACTATTTAGTGAAATAATGTGATAATAATTATAATGAGAACTTTATTTGAGTTTGGATACTCTATACTAGACATTATCCGTTTTGAAACTCTCAGCTACGTTTTGTCATACTGTATAAAAGAAGTTTGTATTTAAATTTTGTACCATGTATTTGGCGACTCAAGATGGGCGATGTATACCTATTTTGGGGGCGTCACAGATGTTCCAACAGGAAACAGATGGGCAAGAGATCACACTCAAGACTTAATCATTAGAGATCATAGTGCATGAGTCAAAACAAGGGCCGCCACTCAAAATGAATGTTTCTATCTGAGCTTCCTGTCACAAATGGAACCGAAGAAGATAAAGGATGTTATGGAAGACTCCAGCTGGATAGAAGCCATGCAGGAAGAACTTAATCAGTTTGAAAGAAGCAAAGTATGGAGATTGGTTCCAAGACTAAAAAGTTATCTTGTCATTGGAACCAAATGGGTCTTCAGAAATAAGATGGATGAAGATGGAGTAATAACTAGGAATAAGGCAAGACTAGTGGCCAAAGGTTACTCACAGGAAGAAGGCATTGACTACGATGAGACATTTGCACCTGTTGCCAGACTAGAAGCCATCAGAATATTCCTTGCCTTTGCTGCTTATATGAAGTTCAAAGTCTTTCGGATGGATGTTAAAAGTGCATTCCTAAATGGTGAACTTCAAGAAGAAGTATATGTAGAGCAACCACCAGGTTTCATTAATCCATCTCTTTCTAATTATGTATATAGATTAGACAAAGCCTTATATGGTCTTAAACAAGCACCTAGAGCATGGTATGAAACACTAACTAACTTCTTATTGAAAATTGGTTCACTAGAGGTAGAGTAGATACCACATTATTTCTTAGAATTCATAAAGACAAAGTCTTATTGGTTCAAATATATGTTGATGATATTATTTTTGGTTCTACTGATGAAATGTTATGTAAGAGGTTCTCCAAGCTTATGCAGAGCAAGTTTGAAATGAGCATGATGGGTGAGTTAAACTTCTTTCTTGGATTGCAAGTAAAGAAGACTGAGGAATGAATCTTCTTAAACCAAGCCAAGTACATTAAAGACTTACTTAAGAAGTATGGCATGGAATAAGCCTCTCCCATGAAAACCCCAATTGCTCCTGCAACCAAGCTTGACAAAGATGGAAAAGGTAAAAGTATTGATATAACTCACTATAGAGGTATGATAGGCTCTCTTCTATATCTAACTGCCAGTAAACCAAACATAATGTTTGCAACATGCATATGTGCTAGATTTCAGGCTAATCCTAAGGAATCACATTTAACTGCTGTAAAGAGGATTTTCAGGTATCTCAAGGGTACACCTCACTTGGGGCTTTGGTATCCCAAGGAGTCCACATTATTTGAACTAACAGGATATACAGATGCTGATTTTGCAAGCTGTAAAATAGATAGAAAGAGTACCAGTGGCACCTTTCAGTTGCTAGAAAACAGACTTGTGTCCTGGTTTAGTAAGAAGCAAAACTCAGTATCTACTTCAACTACAGAAGCTGAATACATTACTGCTGGCAGCTACTGTGCTCAAATCCTATGTATGAAAAATCAGCTAGCAGACTATGGGTTTAAATTCAAATCCATACCTATTCACTGTGATACCACAAGTGCCATAGCAATAACTCATAATCATGTCATTCGTTCTAAGACTAAGAATATAGAAATAAGATATCACTTCATTAGGGATCATGTGCAAAATGGAACCATATCCTTACAATATATCCCTACTAAAAATCAACTTGTTGATGTCTTTACAAAGCCTCTAGATGAATCCAGGTTTAACAAGTTAATAAGTGAGCTAAGCATGCTTAATTTGCAACCATGAAATATATGCTCTAGTCTGTGCTAACCATACAGATATAAAGGCTATGTTCGAAATCGTAGACATGATCAAAGGGAGTCCACGATCGTAGAGCTGCAGTGACATAAAAGACAACGATCACAGTGCAGACTCAACGATGGCAGAACTCCATCAACAAAACAAAGGAGCATCATGTGATGATAAAGTTCAACAAAACAAAGAAATCTCTCTGATAAGCACCTCAGGAACAAACCTAACCCTTGATTCACTCTATGAGGTTGGCCCTTCCTGAGCTACCTTAAACTGAGAAGAATGCTGAGTCAAAATTCATCACAAGGACCTGGACAGACATGACGATTGCAGATAAGACTCGACGATTGCTGAGCAGACTCGACGATTGCTGAGCAGAAACGACGATCGCAGTTCAGACTTGACGAATGCAGAGTAAACTCGACAATCATAAAGGCTACCTCAATGATCGTAGTCCTCCCAAAGGACACATTAGCTCAAAAGGAGCTAAGGACAAATCAGTACAATCCTCCTCAGTCAAATTCATAGAGCCAAGCATAATTTGACACCTGCCCCACTAAGCAAAATGGAGAGAGGGAAGTTACAAGTACAGTTTGAAAACACCTTTTTGAAATCAGAAGTTTAAAAGAGCTCATCCCTCTCCCTATCTCTCTCTCTACAAGTAGAAACTCTAACCCTCCGAAAAGCTAAATCAACCATACTCCTTGCAAAGAAATCAATGGCAGCCTCCAACGTCATCTCTGGCTACAGACTATATTTCGATGAGTTCAAGATAGCTGAACCCAAATTTCACAAAACTCTGTCGTTGATAAAGAAAGCTGGTCTTGAAGAGGCTCTGGGTACGAGCACTTGGATCTACCCTAAGTTGATAAAGGAATTCTACCGAAATGGGACATTCGAAAATAACGTCATCACTACGAGGGTCAAGGACATGGAAATCAAGCTCAAGGCTGAGGACATCAACCTAGCCCTAGATTTTAAATCTTAAGAGTTTTCATTCATAGAGGACATCGATTTCCATGAAGGACTTAAAAGGATGCATCACAAGAAGTTCCCTATTGTTAAAGGGTATAAGAAGAAGGAGTTTCCTCAAAGGTACGAATTTTTGGCAGTTATTATTGGGAAATGCATATGCTGCAAGAGCTCTGGCCATGACTCTGTAAACGAAGTACAACTCAACCTCATAACAACCATCAGTTGTGAGATACAGCTTAACTATGGAGCCCTGCTACTTGAATGGATTGGGAAGTGGATTCTTAGCTCGAAGAAGTCAAAGAGCTCTGAAAAGATGCTCTACAGGCGATTATTCAGTATCATCCTACAGTCTGCTTTGGGTGATAAGATAGGGGATTATGAAGGAGAGTCCATTAATCCGAATAGATGAATTACCCAGCAACTGTTCGAGAACTGGAAAAGGAACCCATCAGTCTGTTGATGGGGGTAGGTGGGGTGGGGTGGGGGTGGGTAGGGGTGGGTAAGGGTAGATAGGTGGGTGGGTAGGTGTATGGGTGGGCGGGGTAGGGGTGGGTGAGGTGTGGGTGGGTATGGATGGGTAGGGGTGGGGGTGGGTGGGGGTAGGTGGGGTGGGGGTGGGTGGTAGGGTGAGTGGGTGGGTGGGTAGGGTTGGGTTGGGGTAAGTGGGGTGAATGTACGAATGATGTCTGAGTCCAGTGGAAGGACTGCTGATGCAAAGGAGTTAGGGTTTCCTGGAAACATGTATGTCGTTAAAGAGATAGAAGAAGAAGAGGAAGAGATCAACAAAGAAGAACCCGTTGCTTTGGTCAGAAAAAGCAAGGGCAAAAGAAAGCTAAAGACTCATATGGTAGAAGAACCTCAGGGTTCAACCACTGATATACCTCAGGAGTGTTCTGACATTGAAACTCTGAGGATTTTGAGAAGGAAAGAACAGCAGGCTGAGGCAGATAAAGACAAAGCCACCATTGCTCAGCTGCTGCAAAAGAAGAATAAACACAGTCACAAATCCAAGAAGGCATTTGTCTCTTCGATCGTAGAGTCTCTACCGATCGTAGAGACCAGACTGAATACCTCGTCCAAGGAAGTTACTGCACCAGATACTCTGGCTGATCAACAGGTCAGAGCTGAAGCTGAAGAAAGTCCCGAGGCTGTGGCTCAGCTTAGAAAACCAAAACGAAAATTGGTTAAAAAGTACATCCTTGTCAATAAAAGAGTACTCAAAAAGGAAGACCAAAAGATAGCCATTGAGAAGGGGCTATCCTAAGCAAGACAAGAGATCACTGCTCAAGCTGAGGGGGATCAACCTGAAGTTTTCACCCTAGAGAATACTCAAGCTGAGGGGGAGCTACTTGAAATGCAAATTGATGATCATGTTAAGGGGGAGCTCTCCTGAAGAAAGCGAGAAAGCACCTGAGCAAGAAAGTCAAAAGGAGGTCATTGATGTAGTAGAGTCCTCAAAATAAGAAGAAGAAGATGATGATGATGATGAGATCGAGATCATTGCTATGGGATGTGATGGATATAGGAGAGCTATCTACAATCAACTGTTCTCATATCTACCCATGATGCCCTTTCATAGAGCTCAAATTCTCAATTCCTGGAATCACATGTTCTGGAGCTTCAAAGCATATCCTGCAATCTCAGTGCTAGTTCATGGATTTCCAGGAAACTTCAACTTTGCCAGACAACTAATCACAAATGGCCCTTCTTCAAGGATTGAGCACGAGGTACTATCTATCCCAATCTCTTTCAAGGTTAATCACTATCCATTAACTTTTTTTAGCCAATTCTATGAATTCTTAAGCTGGTTGGAAGTGATCCTCAATCCACTAAATCAATTCTCAGTTGCAGAATCCCAATATTCTGTAGCTGATGAACCAAATTTGCCCAACTTTATTTTGATCCCATCTCCTCTCATCTTTACGATTACTGACTCGAGCTAAATCGTAGAGTCAAACGATCAAATCGTAAGGCCACCTACTCAAGAAGCTCAAATACAAGCCCCTCTATCAGATATTTCCTCCTCATCCTCAAGTGAATATTTCAATTTTGATCTTTCTGTCTACAACTTGTAAGATCAATATACAAGAACACCTCCTCCTCCTCCAAACAATCCTCAGCTCAGTGAACTCCTTTCAGATCTGCCCACCAAATCTGAGTTAACCAAAGTGTCGAAGAAAGTGATTAAGGACATAGATGATAGTCTTGAAGCTCACACTGAACTCATTCAACTAAGACTGACTAAAATGATCAATGCTGCCAATGCTCTGAGCTCACAAAGAAGCTTAGGGAAATCATAAAAGAAATGGTAAAGAGCATAAATGACAGGGATCAGATACACTTTCAAGCAGCTAAAAGACACCGGGATGCTATTCTCGTCTTACAGACGACTCAAGAGACCCAGAACAAACTTATGTTAGAAAGCGTCATCAATCTGCAAACTGCCCTCAAAGAATTCCAAAAAAATTTCGTAAGCCAAGGACAACAGTCTGATAATGTCCTGAACATCCTCCAACGAATGGAAGCTCGATCTGATGCTCTAATCAAAAAGAATCGAGAGGACATTGCTCAAACCCAGAGTCAACTCAACGAGCTTGTCCAAGGAATGACTCGTCTCTCAGAAGACATTCGAACCCTTGATGCTGACATAAAGGGGGAGAATAAAGGAAAAGGAGATCAAGGCAAAGGCAGAGGCAGAGGCACATTCTTAGCTCAATGATCAAGGAGTCCTCCTCCAAGGCAGTATCACCAACAGACTCCACGATCTGGCCATCCAACTCAACGATCTAATCAGAAGCCAATTATTATAGCTCAACCATTAAGGAGTCTAGGGCCAACTCCCAGCACACAAGAAGTGACCACCACAGGACTAAGAATGCCAATTGGACATCCTGCATTCATGAATATGCATGATCACAATTCAAGACTAAGTCCAAGCGAGCTGGAAGATCTAGCCAGGAGAAACGAAGCCAGCAGGAAAAGAAGGGCTGAGGAGTATTCCAATCCCTCATGAAAAAGGCCAAAGAAATAGAGATAAGTTGAAATTTATCTCTTATTGATTTAACTGAACTTAAATGTAATATCTATCTTCAACATCAATAAATTCATGCTTATTCTCTACAAATTTCAGCTGCTCACTGAAATATTAAGTCATATTTACTTTCTAGTAATTGCATCTAGAATTTGGTAATCATGACAACAAATGTCCTTGGTTATGCCAACATCAAATAGGGGGAGATTGTTGGGAGAGTGAATATTTTGATTTGATGTTTAAAGTAAATGTTCATGATTATATGTAAAGTCCTTCAAGGAATATATGTACAAGGACTTAGTGATAGATCAAATTTGTTAGGTTGATCTAAGCTTTTAATATTTATCATTCTGTAAATGAATGTATAGATGAAGAGATCAAAGATGTTAGGTTGATCTATATCTTGAGATGTAATAGATAGGCATCAACAAAGATCGTAGTCTATCGAGCTTGCAGAAGCCAAGGCAGAATTGTAGAGCATCGAAGATCGTAGAGTGCCTACCTTGAAGGGCCTATTTGGTAATCGTAGAGTGGTCCAAACGTTTGCCGAGCCAACTCAGAGATCATAGTGTGCTCTCGGAAATGTAGAGTCTGCAAGACAAGCAAGTGAAGATCGTAGTGTGCAAGTCCGTAAGAGAAATCGTAGTATTCTCATCTGATAGCATCAGATCAAGCACCAAGGTGAGAAGATATCACGATCTGAATTGTAGAGTATTATCTACCTGTGTCAGAAGCATCGAGCCCTACCTTTTTGTTTGGAGATAAATTCCAACAAATATGGAATGGGTTTTAAACGTTGAAGTCCTCACCTGTCCCAATGACACAAAAGATATCCTTAACATACAACAAAAGAAACGTATTGAAGAAGCTAAGGAAAGGACCATGGGTCATAGGAAAACACCTTTTCAGGTATTAGGTGAGAAAGCAGTCTGCTGTGTCAGTGGGCCAGAATGCAATTCAGAAGATGTGTAGAAAAGTCTCTATTAAAGTTCAGAAATGTCAAACGCATTTAATGCTTTAACGGATAGATTTCAAGGATCACATATAAGCAAAACATCTGTAGATGATCAAACGCAATCAAGCATTGAACAAAATGTTGAAGAACACTCAGCGCTCAACTCTACGATCTGATAAAAATAAAAAGCTTGGTCAGCTACTTAGTTCTTTCAAACAAGTGCTTAACGGCAACTGATTAGCACAACCCAAGAACTCAACAACTACCAATCAACTGAAGAAAGAGTTCTAAGTCAGAAGGACTTGAAGAGTTCTAAGTGAACTATTAAGAACCAAGTCTGCTGGACTTAAAGAGTTCAAGAGTGAACTGAGAAGTGCCTAGACTGCTGGTCTAGAAGGAATCAGTGAGATTCAGAAAGTGTAAAAGATATCCTTAGTGGATTTCCTACTCAAGGAATAGACGAGTGGACTAGGAGCTTTAAGTGCTCTGAACCACTTAAAACTGTCGTGTCTCTTACATTCTTGATATAACTTCTATAACTGCCTCACTCTCATTAATTCACTATATCTAAAAGGGAGAACAAACAAATCTTAATTCCGCTGTGTTTGAATCATTATCAAAACTAACAAAGTAAAATGAAAAGAGTTTTAAATATCTATTCAACCCCCCTTCTAGATAACTATTGTGCCTCCGGGAACTAATATATATTACGATTCAACATTAATACATTATTCAGAACCTTAAACATGGTTCAAATATTAATAACTCAGCCAAAGTATATAAATCTTCAAGTATCACATCTGATTCATATCTTTCAAGTAGCACATTACTTTACCTTAAATCTTTAACCTGCAAAAGTGGTTATTTGCAAGGTTAAGCTCGACAGCCCAACAAAATCTAACAGTTTTCATGCATCACATAACACATAATAGCATGCTCGATATACATCTCATAAACATTGGACTAACATAACATACATGTTGTAGTTCATATAACAAGTACAAAGATTGAGTTCCTTACTCAATCAACATTCATTACTCAATCAACATAGTCATAAATTAACTTTAACATTTCATACTTTTAACATTAATATAACACACCATGCTATTTGTAATAAAGATTTCAAACAGTTCATCATCAAATTCACATAAAAAATAGGAACTGAAAGACTTGCCTTGATCGTTGTCTACCATAAAACAGTTTAACATCTTACAGTTATCTGCACTTCACGTGCCCTACACAATTATATAATCATACACATCAAGTCACATAGCAACGCATAGTAGTTGTAATGTAAACTTTACTCTATATCTCATAAGTCCGATGACATCCAACTTTGGATATGCTGTAAACATCATATTAACCTATTTTTAAAAGTTATTGGACACCTATTTCGGATAAGATAGACAGTCCAAAA
This sequence comes from Panax notoginseng, assembly GCA_016801055.1. NCBI lineage: Eukaryota > Viridiplantae > Streptophyta > Magnoliopsida > Apiales > Araliaceae > Panax > Panax notoginseng. The sequence continues at coordinate 104,515,342 of CM029017.1, forward strand.
TAGTGTTCAAAACTGTTTTTCATTCTTTCCTAGGTTTACCTTCTCTCGCTAAAACAGTCATAACTTTTTCGCTTCAAAACATTTTTTAGCAATTCTTGAGCCAACGCGAAGCTAACTTCCGGGACTACAACTTTTATTCTTTGACCTTTTCCAAATTATAAACACAGTTCATCATCAAATTCACATAGCAAATAGGAATTGAAAGACTTGCCTTGATCGTTGTTTACCAATAACAGTTTAATATCTTACAGTTATCTGCACTTCACGTGCCCTACACAATTATATAATCATACACATCAACTATTAGTCATATAACAACACATAGTAGTTGTAATGTAAACTTTACTCTATATCTCATAAGTCCGATGACATCCAACTTTGGATATGTTGTAAACATCATATTAACCTATTTTTAAAAGTTATTGGACACCTATTTCGGATAAGATAGACAGTCCAAAATAGTGTTCAAAAAGGGGCATTCAAAACTGTTTTTCATTCTTTTCCAGCTTTACCCTCTCTCGCTAAAACAGTCATAACTTTTCCGTTTCAAAACATTTTTGAGTGATTCTTGAGCCCACGCGAAGCTAACTTTCGGGACTACAACTTTTATTCTTTGACCTTTTCCAAACTATAAACACAGAATTCCAGAAAATTAGTTCAAGGTGACTGACCCGAGTTAGTTAGATAGTTTTGACGCGACTACTTTGAATGGTCATAACTCTTTGCTCTCAAATCGGAATTAGTCCCGTTCCGGAGTCTATGGAAAGCTTATTCAGTGTACTACAACATACCAAAAGCTTAGAATTTTCTAAACAATCTAGCTAACCCCGAAGTTTCATTTTTAGATCAGCAGTCCACTAGTTTTTTGGACTTCTCGTTTTGACATCCAAAACTCGCCTCGACTCGTTCCAACCCAACTTTCTTTACAAATAAGTTTTATTTACCATAATCAGACTCTTCTAAGGTCTCGGCTCCATATCTCTAATTACAATCATTAGAACTCATTTACATAATCAATTTCAAGCCAAAATAAACATAATAAACTAACTAGTTTACTAACAAAACTAACTAAACTTCCAAAATTCAAACTTTAACTAACAAACTAAATATAATATTTAAAATAATAATATTATCAAAAATTAAATAAAAAACATACCAGAAAATAGGAGTTCCACAAACTGAATACGTACTCAACCAAGATTTAACTAAGGAGATCTTTATAAAAAGTCCTCCCACAACAAAGTCTTTCTCAAAATTGGAGGCCTTATTGTTGGTGAATGAAACAAAGGGCCAATCCCTTCTACTCATAGGTTTAAAAAAGGGGTAAAATTATCAATTTAATCGATGTGAGACTTGGTTTATACTAATTCTAATCGTTTTATACTAATTTTTCATATTTTTAACATTCTAAGTGTATTAATTCATCATGAATTCGTTTCTTGACCAATTCGATCCGTTCAAGTTACGTTGTTTTCGTTGTATAGAGGAGAACAACAATCATCCATCAATTTAAAGTTTCAGTCACGAATTCATCAGCAATTTTAGTCTCAAAGTACACTAAAATACACATTACCATCAAAATCCAAATTCCTCTTCTTTAGCATAAATACATGAATTTGATTTCTGAAAAATCATTTTTAGATGACCATTATGAAATTATAAAATCTAATAACATATATAACATCATAACCCACAAATTCATTAACCAAAATCCCAATTTTAAAAGAAACTCAAGAACACATAAACTAGAAATATAAACTAGATTATGTACCTTTAATTCCTTAAGAAATAAAATTAACATTATCAGTAAAATTATAATTTCTATTCAACCATTATAATCATAACATTATTTAACAAATTCTCACTCCTATAGTTTAATTATTTAATTAAATTAGAATATCACCATTATACTCGCGTAATAAAATACGTATAAATCCCATCTATTTTATCACACTTAAATAAACTATCCCATTACAATTTTCATCAAATATTTATTTAATACCATAAATATTCATTTTATTCCATAAAGTTTTCAACTAAAATATTTAATGTACTTAATAAATATTTTACTCGCATTATACTAACATTTACATTTTCAGGCAATATATTATCTTCTCATTTTATTAAATCAATTATACTTGTATTAATTCACTATTTTAATTAAGTGAATTATTCACACTATTTATGAAACTTAACTCATAATAATTTCCATTCCCCACAAGGCATAATAATTAAAATTATATTATCTCATAACATAATTTCAACTTAATTAAATTAACTAATATTATTTAATTTCTTTAATAGTTTAATTAACTATTAAATCTCACATTCTCCAACATATGAAAATATAATTCTTGTGAAGACCCCAAACTCAAGTACTTGAAACCCGAACTCGGTTCATCACGATACCATTTCTATGAGCGGAAAATACTAATAATAATAACAATAATATAAATATCAAACTTAACTTACATTTATCAAAGTCTAATCCCAAGTACATAACCTTTAAACATTCATTACAAACCATGATAGATAATACATATCATACTTGTCTTCATAGTATTAAACTATTACATAAGATAACGTTCATTCATTCATTCAGCGACCTTTCCCTTTTCCTTGTTCTTAGCAGAGCTCTCTGAGCGTTCACACTTAGCTGAAAACATTTAAATTAAGCAAGAATGAACATTTGAGTGCCCAACAAGTAATAGCAATTATATATATATAATCTGAAAGAATTTAAATATTTTCTTTGTACTATTCTTCTACAACAAGTCAATAGTTATGAAGTATTCTGAACCGATAATAATAACATAACAACTCTCTTTCAAATTTTTGAAACTATATATTGACTATAACTGGGGTTATGGTGACATGCCATGAACATTGTTTTTATTTTCAAAAAGGTTAAACAGAAATTCATCTGTAAACCGTCATAACTTACGGGCATTAGGTTGTACTTTCCATGGGCCCTGTATTGATCAATACTACATTACACGAACGATAGGATCGTTCACTCTGTTTCGCCTTGGGCGCATAAAAGTTTTCCCGTGTAAGGATGTTCATACTTGTCTAGGTTCTAAATCAAAAGTTTTATCTTGTTCAACAATAATCTATAATTCAACATATATGTATACGGGTAATTGACAAAGGTATATCAACATGTGATGAAATACAATGATTATCCAAGTGGGGACACTTGTTTAACCATTTCTAGAAATTAACGAACAGAATATATATATCTGAATTATCATATACTAACATGTTGATAATTAATGAGCTTATATAATATAAGGTTCATAATCTGTACAGTAATAATATAATTTAGAAACATTCTTACTCACGTGATTGCATAAAGAAAATATAAAGGTAAGATACTTGCCTGAAGCGCTGCATACAGTTTATAATTTAGAGTTATCGCTTATCTCACGACCTATCATTAATAAGATCGTTCGTTCGATTAGAATAACATACTATAACACATAACACTGCTTATTGTAGTCAGCACATATCCTAATCACATTGGCACATATGTTTAATAACCATTGAATCACAAATAACCACATATCTCAATAAATTATCTAAGTCCAGATCAACTTCTGAAACATGTCGGTGTACCGACAGCTTTATTGGGTAATTACCGAGTCTAAGACTCTGTCCTGTAACTCAATATCCATACGTATCAGTCATATTATTTTTAAATGACTTATAATAATTTTAAAACATTTATTATAATTTATCATAAATTTTCAAACACCAGAATCACTATTAAATGATTTAAATATTAAATAATTCTATTGTCATTAATATTTAATTAATATTAATCTATTAATGAAACCATTGTCAAAAGGTTAAAGTTATTTATAATAACTCAAAATACTTTTAAAGTATTAATATTACCTTTAAATAATTTTTAAAAGAATTAAAATTATTTTTAAATAATTATCATTAATATTAAAGTATTAATGTATTATTTATCAAAATATTAAAAGTCATTAATTATAACTTGAAATATTTTTAATTCATTAATATCATTTTTAAATGATTTTTAAATCAATAAAACTATTTTAAAACTATTTATTTAATATAATTATTAAATAAATTTAATATCATTAATATTAAATTAATTATCATTAATTTTAAATTATTAATAAAATTATCCTTTATATATCAAAAGTTATAATTTATAACTTAAAATATCTTTAAACACTTTATTTTCATTTTAAATGATTTTTATAATATTAAAATCATTTTTAAACTAATTTATTTAATATAATTATTAAATAATTCTAATATCATTAATATTAAATAATTAATGAAATTTACCTTTAGATATTGAAAGTTATATTTTATAACTTAAAATATTTTTAAACTATTTATTTTTATTTAAAATGATTTTTCTAATATAAAAATCATTTTTAAACTAATTTATTTAATATAATTATTAAATAAATCTAATATCATTAATATTAAAATATTAATATTTTTGATGACAAAATATGAAAAGTTATATTTTATAAATTAAAATATTTTTATAACCTTTAAATCATTTTTCTATAATTTTTAAATCATTAATTCTATTTTTCATAATTTATTTATTATATTTATTAAATAACTTTAATTACCATTAATATTAATTAATTAATGAAATTCATCACAAAATATTAAAAGTTACATTCATAACTCAAAAATACTTTAAAACACTTTATTCTTATTTAAAATGATTTTTATAACATTAAAATCATTTTTCTCTAATTTATTTAATATATTAATAAAATAAATTAAATATCATTAATATTCAAATAATTATAAATATTAATGAAAAATGTCCCAAATAATTAAAAGTTATTTTTCATAATTTAAAATAATTTTTAAAACCATTTTTATAATTGTTTAGAATTTATTTTCTATTTTTAATCATTTTTTGAAATTAATTAATTAAAATTTAATAAGTCCGTCGCTAAAGCCTTTGGAGACAGAAAAGTGTCGCCTTAGGTGTTCTTGAGCCCAAGAACACTGACAGGTCAGTGCTCGAGGGGTCAACTTTGACCACTTATAATTTCTTTGTTCCTGCATGTTATGGTCGATCTAAAGCATTGATCGTGTAGTATAAATGTAGAACTACAAGTATTCGCAATTATTTTGGTCATACAACAACTCAGATGCAAGATCTGAGCCTTTAAAATGATTGTCAGGGCTGTTCATCAAGTTCTGGGCAGCCCAGAAAAATTTGGTCAATACCGGTCAACGACCTTGGTGGCCTTATTCCGGTTAATCGGTTTATGTCACAGGTGTTCTAGACGTCGGGTCTTGTAGACTAACTACCATGGTATCTTCATTGGTCATTTATAGTGTCCAGATATCATTACATTACAAGATCTAAGTCTCTAAAGTACCTGTCAGACCACTGCCTCAACATTTCTGGGTTACCCAGGCATTAAGACTTAACGGTCAATGACTTTTGACCGATTACCACAATTGATCTGTTAATTGTTAAGGTTCGAAAGTACTATAAACCTGTAGAACTCATGACATACTATAATGTAGATACAAATATTGATCCAAACAACTTTATAGAAACAAAAGCAAAGCCGGTCAAAGTCAGTGCCCGAACACGTTCTTCAGTTTTCTTGGTTACCCAGAAAACTAAATTCGTGTTCGGTCAACGAACATTGACCGTGAATAACTTCTGATTTACGCATTCAATGACCATGAACCCACTTGCAGATTACTCATAACATTACAGACTACAACTTCAAACTTTCAAATCACAAAAATAACTAAAGATCACAGAGATATAAGGCCTGACATTCGTTGTCAGACTTCATTTTTAAACTTTTTCCCGAATTTGAAAAACATCAATTTCGAGCACTTTGATGTTATGGATCAGGGATCTAACAACCCAGGTCACTAAATAACATCTTATGACACAACTTTAAACAACAAACAACAAGATCTAACATCAGATCATAAAATTTTTAAATTCTAGGCTTTATACCTTTATGCTTTGATTTCTTGAATCTGATCCTTTGTTGTTGATCATGTAGAGTTAAGATATGATATTAGCTTTATATATATCTCTCTCTCACTCTAAATTTTTTGGATTTAGAGAGAGAAGAGCTTAAGCAAGAATGAAAAAAATAAAGTGGCTTCTCTCTTTCTTGATCTATATATATAATGATATGTAATGAAGTCGGCTGAGCATATAGGCTGATATGTGTCAATTTAAGTCACATGGGGTGGTTAGATTTGGTCACCAACTTCACCTAATGTCAAACCCTACTTGCTAGCTTCAAAAATGCACACAAGGGCAAAAATATCTTTTGGCTTTTACAATTAAGGGCAAACTTGTAAACATGGCAAATCCTTAGGGTTTAACCCTTAGGGTTTAACCCTTAGGTTTAGCACAAAATAATTTTCTAGGTTTTTTTTATTTAGGGTTTAAATTAAACTAAAAATAAAATTAGTTTCTAAAAATTACAAATCAGATTTACTTAATTAGATTAGGTTTCTTAATTACACTATACATGAACATTAGGGTATTAATTATTTAATAATTAGGGTTACCCCACCCATTAGGGTTACTAATTACCTAAAAAAAATTTAAGTTTAAATATTTACTAATTATAGTTAAGCTTGCTAAAATTAACAATTAGGGTTTATAATTAGCAATTAGTTATAATTACTAATTAGGGCTACCTAATATAGAAATTAGGATTTCAAATATTAATTTAGGGTTTTAACTTAAGAAATTAGGGTTTTTAAAAAAAATAGGATTTCTAGATATTAATTAGGGTTTCTCTAATTAATATTAAATTCTATAATATACCACGTATATCACATAACACTGTTATATAACAGTATTGACTTTCCCATTTGAATTTAAAACTAGGGTTAAACAAATTAATGTTGGGGTTTTAACATTATACACCATAATTGACCAATCATTGTTAGTCCACAAACATACAGTACATATTTATAACACTAAAAATCAAAATATAATATTATTATACTATTATTCTTATTCATTGATAAAAATCTAAAATTTAGGGTTTGGATTCCATATCTGATTTATTCTTCATATATAACATTATTAATCAAGTTAAACAAAATGATTAACTTAATTAATCTAACCTAAATTCATATTATAAAATAAATAATTATTATAATAATTCTAAAAATCATTTCATATATTATTTAAATAACATAATTATATTTTCATTAAAAATAAATAATAAAAATATTTCTGCTACAAAAGTAATTATTAATATAATGTATAATAATCAATAATTCTAAAATAAAGTTATTTGTAAATATTCATGTAATAAATATATTTTTATTTATTACATAATTACATACACACATCATCTTGTACAAATCCTCATCCTTAAAATAATAAAAAAAAATTATACCCAAAATTTTTGATTTATTTATATAGAAAATATCGGGTTGTTACATTCACCCTCCCATATAAAGATTCCGTCCTCGGAATCACCGTTTTAAAAACCTATACATACACGGTTACATAGTTTACACAATCTTTGCAAGTAGATCTTCATCATCGTTTGATCGAATTGATCTTTAACTATACACATAAAGCTTATCTTTCTGATTAAACGGAAATTTGATTTCTAAAAGAACTCAAATTTCTCCCTCAAAATTTCTTTATAAACTAATTTACTATATATAAGAAAATAATATATAAAAATAAAATTGGTTCGAGTAATACCTGGAGTTGCATCCCCGGCTGTTACAGTTTCTTGAACGGTCAGGTTGAAGATGCTTGCAGTTGATTTCGTTGATTTTTTTGTTGATGTTGGTCCCGTCGTCACCAATGTCCTGCTGTCTTTCCCGTATTCGCATTCCTTGCCTCCCTTCTCCTTTTTGAACAGTCTTTCACCTTATGCTTCATTGATTCACACTTAAATCACGCAGACTTGCCCTTTATCTCCTCTCTTTTTTTATCGTATAGGTGACAAAACTATCTTTTGCCCCTTCATTATCGTAGATATTACAAATGTTGCTACAGGGTCAGTTGACCCTCTAAATCCTGGCAGTACGATGGCCTTGAAGTCTTTGACGTTCGTCTATCGATTATCTGACTGATCTTCCCGCGACTGGTATTCCGTTCTGCATAGCTTGATCGTCCATATTCACAAAATTCTGTATCGGGTCTGGTTGTCTTCCAGCTTTGTTTACAGGTTCTTCTGTCCGTGTATTTCATTTTCGTCTCCTTGACATCATTATCACTATTTATTCTTTATTCTAAGCCTTATCGTATACGTATAATCATATAACACAAAACTTTCTATTCCAATAATCTTGTACTCAAAATATTAGATTTTGAAAATTTGGTTTACTGTAGTAACCAGTATACAAATAAATATCTACTATCTTTATACCAACTTATTTCATTAATCCATCATAGACTCATATTCATAACACTTGACATACCATAGCACATACTGCTTTAATCATCCGATATCCCTTTGTGACTCAAAAGTCAGGAATCGTTGACACAACTTATATAAAATTTGAAAAATATTACATTATAAAAACATACCCATTATATACACTACATAACATAGAATCATACCTATTCAAGTAATACTAGTACTACTTATTTATTAAGCATTCACTAATGATCAGTTGCTTAGAAATCTGTATATTCCCATTATCCTCAATAATCCATTCACACCTAACTACATCTAGTTCGTCCAACTTACCATATATTATGAGTTTAAGAACTTTACGAGTTTAAGAACTCAACACAAACATATGAGTTTAAGAACTCGACATTGACCACATATTCTTTAACTATACTTTACCTTTCAGTTATACTATCGTTTCAGGGTCCGGTACTACACTTTTTAAAAATAACTACCTCTTTGAGGTAGCTTTCAATGTGAGCCTCTATTTCAGCTATTGGCTTTGATATTGGCTCGGTTATGGAGGTTGACTTCTTCTTTACGATTTGACGGTATTCTAATTCTTTTCTATCTGACATCTACACACCTAAGTTATCCTGATTATCACTTAATATATACACACAACAATTAATAGTTTTATATAAGTTATCTTTTATTTTGTTTGACGATGAACTTATCCGATTTATCTCCTTTTAAACTCTATATGAGTTATTTGAATTTTCAACGTTTCCCTCTGTTCTAAGGTTATAGCCTAAGGTCTAACCCACCTAAGGTTTCAATCCCTAAGCTCTGATACCAACTTATGAAGACCCCAAACTCAGGTACTTGAAACCTGAACTCGATTCATCACGATACCATTTCTATGAGCGGAATAATACTAATAATAATAACAATAATATAAATATCAAACTTAACTTACATTTATCAGAGTCTAATCCCAAGTACGTAACCTTCAAATATTCATTACAAACCATGATAGATAATATATATCATACTTGTCTTAATAGTATTAAACTATTACATAAGATAACGTTAATTCATTCATTTAGCGACATTTCCCTTTTCCTTGTTTTTAGCAGAGCTCTCTGAGCGTTCACACTTAGCTAAAAACATTTAAATTAAGCAAGGATGAGCATTTGAGTGCCCAACAAGTAATAGCATATATATATATATATAATCTAAAAGAATTTAAATATTTTCTTTGTACTATTCTTCTACAACAAGTCAATAGTTGTGAAGTATTCAAAACCGATAATAATAACATAATAACTCTCTTTCAAATTTTTGAAACTATATATTGACTATAACTGAGGTTATGGTGACATGCCATGAACATTGTTTTTATTTTCAAAAACGTTAAACAAAAATTCATCTGTAAATCGTCATAACTTACGGGCGTTAGGTTGTACTTCCCATGGGCCCTGTATTGATCAATACTACATTACACAAACGATATGATCGTTCACTCTGTTTCGCCTTGGGCGCATAAAAGTTTTCCCGTGTAGGGATGTTCATACTTGTCTAGGTTCTAAATTAAAGGTTTTATCTTGTTCAACAATAATCTATAATTCAACATATATGTATACAGGTAATTGACAAAGGTATATCAACATGTGATGAAATACAATAATTATCCAAGTGGGGACACTTGTTTAACCATTTCTAGAAATTAACGAACAGAATATATATATCTGAATTATCATATACTAACATGTTGATAATTAATGAGCTTATATAATATAAGGTTCATAATCTGTACAGTAATAATATAATTTAGAAATATTCTTACTCATGTCCATTGCATAAAGAAAATACAAAGGTAAGATACTCGTCTGAAGCGCTGCTTACAGTTTGTAATTTAGATTTATCGCTTATCTCACGACCTATCATTAATAAGATCGTTCGTTCGATTAGAATAACATACTATAACACATAACACTGCTTATTGCAGTCAGCACATATCCTAATCACATTGGCACATATGTTTAATAACCATTGAATCACAAATAACCACATATCTCAATAAATTATCTAAGTCCATATCAACTTCTGATACATGTCGGTGTACCGACAACTTTATTGGCTAATTACCGAGACTAAGACTCTGTCCTGTAACTCAATATCCGTACGTATCAGTCATATTATTTTTAAATGACTTATAATAATTTTAAAATATTTATTATAATTTATCATGAATTTTCAAACACCGAAATCATTATTAAATGATTTAAATATTAAATAATTCTATTATCATTAATATTTAATTAATATTAATCTATTAATGAAACTATTGTCAAAAGGTTAAAGTTATTTATAATAACTCAAAATACTTTTAAAGTATTAATATTACCTTTAAATAATTTTTAAAAGAATTAAAATCATTTTTAATAATTATCATTAATATTAAAGTATTAATGTATTATTTATCAAAATATTAAAAGTCATTAATTATAACTTGAAATATTTTTAATTCATTTATCTCATTTTTAAATGATTTTTAAATCAATAAAACTATTTTAAAACTATTTATTTAATATAATTATTAAATAAATTTAATATCATTAATATTAAATTAATAATCATTAATATTAAATTATTAATGAAATTATCCTTTATATATCAAAAGTTATAATTTATAACTTAAAATATCTTTAAACACATTATTTTCATTTTAAATGATTTTTATAATATTAAAATTATTTTAAAACTAATTTATTTAATATAATTATTAAATAATTCTAATATCATTAATATTAAATAATTAATGAAATTTACCTTTAAATATTGAAAGTTATATTTTATAAATTAAAATATTTTAAAACTATTTATTTTTATTTAAAATGATTTTTTTAATATAAAAATCATTTTTAAACTAATTTATTTAATATAATTATTAAATAAATCTAATATCATTAATATTAAAATATTAATATTTTTCATGACAAAATATCAAAAGTTATATTTTATAAATTAAAATATTTTTATAACCTTTAAATCATTTTTCTATAATTTTTAAATCATTAATTCTATTTTTCATAATTTATTTAATATATGTGTTAAATAACTTTAATTACCATTAATATTAATTAATTAATTAAATTCATCACAAAATATTAAAAGTTACATTTATAACCCAAAAATACTTTAAAACACTTTATTCTTATTTAAAATGATTTTTATAACATTAAAATCATTTTACTCTAATTTATTTAATATACTAATTAAATAAATTAATTATCATTAATATTCAAATAATTATAAATATTAATGAAAAATTTCCCAAATAATTAAAAGTTATTTTTCATAATTTAAAATAATGTTTAAAACTATTTTTATAATTGTTTAGAATTTATTTTCTATTTTTAATCATTTTTCAGAAATTAATTAATTAAAATTTACTAAGTCCGTCGCTAAAGCCTTTGGCGACAGAAAAGTGCCGCCTTAGGTGTTCTTGAGCCCAAGAACACTGACAGGTCAGTGCTCGAGGGGTCAACTTTGACCACTTATAATTTATTTGTTCCTGCATGCTATGGTCGATCTAAAGCATTGATCGTATAGTATAAATGTAGAACTACAAGTATTCACAATTATTTTGGTCATACAATAACTCAGATGCAAGATCTGAGCCTTTAAAATGATTGTCAAGGCTGTTCATCAAGTTCTGGGCAGCCCAGAAAAATTTGGTCAATACCGGTCAACGACCTTGGTGGCCTTATTCCGGTTAATCGGTTTATGTCACAGGTGTTCTAGACGTCGGGTCTTGTAGACTAACTACCAGGGTATCTTCATTGGTCATTTATAGTGTCCAGATATCATTACATTACAAGATCTAAGTCTCTAAAGTACCTGTCAGACCACTGCCTCAATATTCTCTGGGTTACCCAGGCATTAAGACTTAACGGTCAATGACTTTTGACCGATTACCACAATTGATCTGTTAATTGTTAAGGTTCGAAAGTACTATAAACCTGTAGAACTCATGACATACTATAATGTAGATACAAATATTGATCCAAACAACTTTACAGAAACAAAAGCAAAGCCGGTCAAAGTCAGTGCCCGAACACGTTCTTCAGTTTTCTGGGTTACCCAGAAAACTAAATTCGTGTTCGGTCAACGAACTTTGACCGTGAATAACTTCTGATTTATGCATTCAATGACCATGAACCCACTTGCAGATTACTCATAACATTACAGACTACAACTTCAAACTTTTAAATCACAAAAATAACTAAAGATCACAGAGATATAAGGCCTAACATTCGTTGTCAGACTTCATTTTTAAACTTTTTCCAGAATTTGAAAAACACCAATTTCGAGCACTTTGATGTTATGGATCAGAGATCTAACAACCCAGGTCACTAAATAACATCTTATGACATAACTTTAAACAACAAACAACAAGATCTAACATCAGATCATAAAATTTTTAAATTCTAGGGTTTATACATTTATGCTTTGATTTCTTGAATCTGATCCTTTGTTGTTGATCATGTAGGGTTAAGATATGATATTAGCTTTATATATATATATATATATATATATATATATATATATATATATATATATATATCTCTCTCTCTCTCTCTCACTCTAAATTTTTTGGATTTAGAGAGAGAAGAGCTTAAGCAAGAATGAAAAAAATAAAGTGGCTTCTCTCTTTCTTGATCTATATATATAATGATATGTAATGAAGTGGGCTGAGCATAGAGGCTGATATATGTCAATTTAAGTCACATGGGGTGGTTAGATTTGGTCACCAACTTCACCTAATGTCAAACCCCACTTGCTAGCTTCAAAAATGCACACAAGGGCAAAAATGTCTTTTGGCTTTTACAATTAAGGGCAAACTTGTAAACATGGCAAATCCTTAGGGTTTAACCCTTAGGGTTTAACCCTAAGGTTTAGCACAAAATAATTTTTTAGTTTTTTTTATTTAGGGTTTAAATTAAACTAAAAATAAAATTAGTTTCTAAAAATTACAAATCAGATTTACTTAATTAGATTAGGTTTCTTAATTACACTATACATGAACATTAGGGTATTAATTATTTAATAATTAGGGTTACCCCACCCATTAGGGTTACTAATTACCTAAAATAAAATTTTAAATTTAAATATTTACTAATTATAGTTAAGCTTGCTAAAATTAACAATTAGGGTTTATAATTAGCAATTAGTTATAATTACTAATTAGGGCTACCTATTATAGAAATTAGGATTTCAAATATTAATTTAGGATTTTCACTTAAGAAATTAGGGTTTTTTAAAAAAATTAGAATTTCTAAATATTAATTAGGGTTTCTCTAATTAATATTAAATTCTATAATATACCACGTATATCACATAACACTGTTATATAACAGTATTGACTTTCCCATTTGAATTTAAAACTAGGGTTAAACAAATTAATGTTGGGGTTTTAACATTATACACCATAATTGACCAATCATTGTCAGTGCATAAACATACAGTACATATTTATAACACTAAAAATCAAAATATAATATTATTATACTATTATTCTTATCCATTGATAAAAATCTAAAATTTAGGGTTTGGATTCCATATCTGATTTATTCTTCATATATAACATTATTAATCAAGTTAAACAAAATGATTAACTTAATTAATCTAACCTAAATTCATATAATAAAATAAATAATTATTATAATAATTCTAAAAATCATTTCATATATTATTTAAATAACATAATTATATTTTCATGAAAAATAAATAATAAAAATATTTCTGCTACAAAAGTAATTATTAATATAATGTATAATAATCAATAATTTTAAAATAAAGTTATTTGTAAATATTCATGTAATAAATATATTTTTATTTATTACATAATTACATACACACATCATCTTGTACAAATCATCATCCTTAAAATAATAATAAAAAAAATTATACACAAAATTTTTGATTTATTTATAATGAAAATATCGGGTTGTTACAATTCCCTTCACACCAAATCATATAATTCAAACTATATACACCTCATAATAAGAATTTTAATTATTAAATTCTTATTTTAGTAATTTATGACAATTCGGGTTGTCACATCCTTCCTTCCTTATAAGGATTCCGTCCTCGGAATCAAAGAAATCTCCCTTACTCGGTTTTCACCAAATCTCTTTTCAAAATTTATCATTGAATATCTTCAACACATTACCTTAATATAGGTTTTATATTTCCTACTACATTTATTTTTTCAACAAATTCGAGGTTTTATTTCATAACTTTCACTTGAACTCAATTATATTTTGAGTATTATATATTCTTTAACCCATTTATTTTCTTTTCTAAGGATCGTTATCATAAACACTCGGGATATTACATTCACCCATTCTTCTAAGAATTTCATCCTCGAAAGTTTATCTATTAATCTTTATTCATTCAATCTATCAAAATAGATTTTACGTTTATACTTTATTCATTCATTGGGTTCTATAACCACTTTTTTTCTACAAAGATCTTTCTACAATTATTAACTTTTCTATTAAAAGTTTTACATTATTCTTTGATAACTCATCTCCTTCTCATTTCAAAATTTCTTTTCTCACTTATTCAATATATTCATCATTCAGTGTCGCATTCTACGACTTACTAATATCATCCATACCACATTTGCCTTTTAGAATAACAAGAATCTTCCACAATTGCTCAGTAATTGGGAAGCAGTATGAATAACTCAGAAATTTAAAAGATTCTCGAATCATGTTGAGGGGTCACAAGACCTTGAACTACGTCCACAAGTTATCAAGTATCTTGACTTAAACCTTTAACAGTCATAAAACTATACGGACCTTTTTCTCGTACTCAGGGAAATCAGCCCTTCGTATAATATTTTGTGCACAAACATTTTAACGCTTTCACGTAATATAATCCCCTATAAAAGAGTTGTTCACCTCAGCTTCTCAACATCTGAATCCGCACCAAAATAATTTGGTTTGACATAACTTCTCAAGAAACGCTTGAACTGCATAAACATCTTTCAATATTTATCTGGCTGAATCAAATAGCATAGACTTCTAACAACAACTCGGACATCAATCGAAATAGTTTTAGCCAATTCATGTGGCATATCTTTCTTAGTTAAAAGAAAACCAAAAATCATTTTTTTTATGATGGTCAAGATACCGTACTATTTTAATAGTACGTTGAGGATTCAGTCATTATATAACTTTGTCATGGTGGGCTGACGATCCTATGATCACATCCAATACCAGGTTCAATTTCATTTATGACTTCCTCGTTTGTCATATCACCATCATATTTAGTGATGGTTTACTGACTACGGAGAAACTAAATATATTTTGATATTTTTAAATCATTTTTTCTCTAGCCGAAATAATTAGTATAAACATACGAATAATGGTATTGTTTTTAAAAGTCATTGGTTTCATCATTTGATCCAATGTTTTTCAAGAAAATAGAAGTGCAAACATCAGCACAAAGTCAATTAATTTTGAAAATCTAGCAAAGCTAGAAGATTTGGAATATCTAATTTTCTCTATCAACTTCAATCTTTACTTCATTACCTCATTACTGACTAATTCTTTTTATTTCTAATACCACTAATGCTCTTATACTAAATATTCTTGTATCTTCATATACCCCCAATATAGTCCATCAAACTTACCGCACATTGGAAGTTCAGGAACTTGCCATAATAATATGAGTTTAAGAACTTATCCTAGTCAGACCATAGGCGTCCATTCGCTGAGGGGTTCAAAACATACCATATTATTACGAGTCACAAACTTACCATATGCATTAGTTTTAAGAACCGCACCTAATCCTAATAATATCTAACTAATTTTAATAGTTTCTAACTATCAAATATACACATGAGAAAAGAATCACCTTTTCACCACATATACATTGATAGCGCGACACCGAAATTCCAATGATTATCAATGTGATAAACCAAGTACATGCACAAAATCTCTGTCCGTACAAAGGTTTGTATAACTTAGTTACCATATGAGTCGTCAATTGAAATCTTACCTAACACTACCTTACTCTTAACTTATTCTTAACTTGCCTTTAACTTGCTCAATACGAATTCCTCATATCATATTATCTATAACTCCTCGTGAGTTTATCTTGTACTATACCATAGTACATTATCTTTGTAGCATCACGCTATAATAATTCAAATATTACAAACCATCTTTCTTTTATAACTTAAATAGATCACGTCGTGATCTTATTCTATAATTATCTCCCTTAAAAAAATTTCTTAACTCGTGATCGTTTTGTTTTACGATCCTCTTTCTTTCCTTTTTCATCGTTTACGATTTAATTTATGCTTTTAATCTTACAGGCTTTATCTATGCATCATTATTCGTTATCTTGGCTATTGGAGTTAGGTACCTCCCATTTCTTATCTTTATATCTTTTTAAGATTCTTCTTTGAATTTTCTTGTTAATATAACAATTCTTCCTTTAAGAATTTCTAACTTCATTTACATTGCTCAACATTTCATTCGAGTTCTACATTTTCATCATACGTATCCATTTTCTATACTTAGTACACATCGAGTCTCTAACAGTTTTAATATGGTACGCTGAGTGGTTTCCCACAAACAACCAACAAACTAAGTTCTGAGTTGCTAGTTCGTATATACCTCTGCTCTATGAAGGAATTGTTTAGCCAGATACCATACATCAACTATTAAAGAGTACGATTGTACTATACTTAAATATAACTTTTTATTCTTAACATCTTTATCATTCTCTTTTTATAGACATTGTCTATTTATTATCACCTTACATCCTTATTATTGGAGTTGGGTAACTCCACATTCATATTCCTTATAACTCTGCGAGATTCTTCTTTGAATCCTCTTACGTATATTTTAATCCCTTCTTTATAAATTTCTTAAATTACTTCTTATTGTTCAATCTCTATTTGAGCTTATTCGTTCATTATCTTTACATTTCTTCTCTAAGGTTATAGCCTAAGGTACCCTTACCTAAGGTTTCTAACCTATCAACTCTGATACCAACTGTAACGACCCCAAAATTTATACAATTTAATTCTCAACTTCAGTCGTTAACAATACATTCAACCTCTAATTTTACATCATTAAATGATAATATAACCATTGAAATTTGCAAAATAATTAAAATTTTCTATTACAAACTATTCTCATTCCCAAAACTTTCAACCTTTACATCTAACTGTCTCAGAATCATTTTAATACTACAAGGGTTTACATCACAAAATGATATTACGATTCAACATTAATACATTATTCAGAACTTTAAACATGGTTCAAATATTAATAACTCAACCAATGTATATAAATCTTCAAGTATCACATCTGATTCATATATTTCAAGTAGCACATTACTTTACCTTAAATCTTTAACCTGCAAAAGTGGTTATTTGCAAGGTTGAGCTCGACAGTCCAGCAAAATCTAATAGTTTTCATGCATCACATAACGCATAATAACATGCTCGATATACATCTCATAAACATTAGACTAACATAACATACATGATGTAGTTCATATAACAAGTATAAAGATTGAATTCCTTACTCAATCAAATCATTACTCAATCAACGTAGTCATAAATTGACTTTAACATTTCATACTTTCAACATTAATATAACACACCATGCTATTTGCAATAAAGATTTCAAACAGTTCATTGTTGGGTAAAATCTAATTACGCACAACACGTAAGTATACGTGGTCAATAAGTAATAAAGTAAAAGTAGAGTATCGTTCCCACGAGGAATTATTAATACAAATTACAAAATACTAACTCTTAACCAAACCAATTTATTTAAACAATCAATTTAAGATTATGAATTAAATTATTTACTTACACTAATTCTAATTACCACTAATTAAAATTCAGATTATGGAGATTTAAGATCACAACTTCACTTATTGCTTCATTTAAGTTAACACACTCCTCATCAATTGTTTTCTATCCCGAATTGTTAATCAAGAACACTAAAGCAGATAAAACCACCTCTCGATGCATAATACACATACTCACTTAAATTTACATATGATAGAATTAAGCAAGACACCCTAATTAACTAATCCATTATATCTCTATATGAATTACAATTCAAAAGGATTTAAAGCACAAGTTCTCTATAAGATTACATATGGCGTAAAGGCATATCTCTATCCTAAACACGAATCATGAATTCCATCTATGCAAAAATCACAAACACATGCTATCATGATAAGATCTAAATCAATACTTCATCTCTTGAGTTCATATAGATTATCACGGTAATTAATGGCCAATCAATTATACAATTAAGTCCAAATCACAATAGACAATCCTCACAATAGAACATAATAATTGATAGCGAAGCATATTATAATAAACTACACAATAATATCCATTGTAATCTCAAACAAAGAATTAGTTCATGATTATTGAATTAAAACTAAGAATCCACAATTGAAAACACATTAAAAGACAAAGATAGAAGAAGATAAGAAGATAGAATATATTATCTGTAGATTTGAAGCTCCATCCTCGCTCCTACTTCGAATCTTCAATGGTCTCCAAGTTACTTCAATCTCCAAATCTAATAAGAACTAGTGTTTTCTCTTATTGTACTCTAATCTAATCTAATGGAATCCTCTTTTCTCTCCTCTAATCCTTGTGATTCTCCTCCTTTTATAAGTCTCTTTATGTCTTTAAGTCCTCTTGGAAGTCCTTGAGTCAATCGGATCGAACCAATCCTTCTTGGACTCAAATTTTAACAAAATTTGACTTTTCTGCGCATACCCCCGCCTCGGCGAGGGTTTAGCCTTCTAATGGGCCCGCCCCGGTGGGATAGGGTTCTATTTTCTAGCTGGTACCCCTACCCCGGCGGGGGTTTTGTGAAGAGAAAGCCCGCCCCGGTGGGGGTACTTTTTTTGCTCTGACGTCCTTTGGGAAAATGGCCATAACGTTTGATTCGGGGAGAGTTACGAGGCCTTCCACCTATTAATTCGAAGATATTGACGAGCTCTACAACTTTCATTCTTTGAGAATTGACAGATTCGGATTGGAACAAGGTGGAAATCGGGCTTGAAGTAGATGTTATGTAAATTGCAAACATGAGAACTCTTAACTTTGATCTTCGTTGATAAAAAAAGCCATAACTATCGCATTCGAACTCGAATTGGGATGATTCAAGATGTTACGGAAATCTAAGAAGAAGCTCTATAGTATAATCCAAGTTCCAAGCCAAGAACATGCATCCAACTTAGTGTTAATAGTCCTGCAATCTTGTCTTCTTGTATTTGCTTGGATATTTTAGTCCAAAAGATGTCCAAATTGCTTTTTCTTGCTTCTTCATGCCAATGTTATGTCAAAGCCTACAAAATAACATAAAATGTATGAAAAGTAACTAAGAAACATATGTTTAAGTAACTAATTCAAGTAATAGATACCGGATAAGTAGGTATAAAACCTATTTATCATTCATCATCAAATTTACATAGCAAATAGGAACTGAAAGACTTGCCTTGATCGTTGTTTACCAATAATAGTTTAACATCTTACAGTTATGTGAACTTCACGTGACCTACATAATTATGTAATCATACACATCAACTATTAGTCACATAGCAACGCATAGTAGTTGTAATGTAAACTTTACTCTATATCTCATAAGTTCGATGACATCCAACTTTGGATATGCTGTAAACATCATATTAACCTATTTTTAAAAGTTATTGGACACCCATTTTGGATAAGATAGACATTCCAAAACAGTGTTCAAAAAGGGGTGTTCAAAATTATTTTTCATTCTTTCTCAGCTTTACCCTATCTCGCTAAAAAAGTCATAACTTTTCCGTTTTAAAACATTTTTGAGCGATTCTTGAGCCCACGAAGCTAACTTCCCGGACTACAACTTTTATTTAGGGTGACTTCCCCGAGTTGATTAGACAGTTTTGACGTGACTACTTTGAATGGTCGTAACTCTTTGCTCCGAAGTCAGAATTAGTCAGTTCTGGAGTCTATGAAAAACTTATTTAGTGTACTATAACATACCAAAAGCCCAGAAGTTTCTAAACAATCTAGCTAACCTCGAGTTTTTGTTTTTGGATTAGCAGTCCACTAATTTTTCATAATTCTCGTTTTGACATCCAAAACTTGCCTCGACTCGTTCTAACCCAACTTTCTTTATAAATAAGTCTTATTTAACATAATCAGAGTCGTCTAAGGTCTTGGCTCCATATCTCTAATTACAATCATTAGAACTCATTTACATAATCAATTCCAAGCCAAAATAAACATAGTAAACAAACTAGTTTACTAACAAAACTAACTAAACTTTCAAAATTCAAACTTTAGTTAACAAACTAAATACAATATTTAAAAATAATAACATTACCAAAAATTAAATAAGAAACATACTTAAAAATACGAGTTCCACAAACTGAATATGTACTAGTCCAAGATTTAACTAAGGAGATCTTTATAAAAAGTCATTCCACAACAAAACCTTTCTCAAAATTGGAGGCCTTATTGTTGGTGAATGAAATAAAGGGCCAAGCCCTTCTATTTATAGGTTTAGAAAAGGGGTAAAGTTCTCAATTTAGTCGATGTGGGACTTAGTTTATACTAATTCTAATCGGTTTATACTATTTTTTCATATTTTTAACATGCTAAGTGTATTCATTCATCATGAATTCGTTTCTTAACCAATTCGATCAGTTTAAATTGTGTTTTTTTCGTTGTATAGAGGAGAGCAACAATCATCCATCAATTTAAAGTTTCAATCACGAATTCATCATCAATTTCAATCTCAAAGTACACCAAAACACACATTACCATTGTGACGCCCCCAAATTCAGGTACTTAAAACCCGAACTCGATGCTTCACGATACCATTTTTATGAGCGGAATAATAATAATAATAATAACAATAATATAAACATCAAACTTAATTTACATATATCAAAGTCTAAATCCCAGGTACGCGACCTTTAAACATTCATTACATCATAGATAATAAATATCATTGTCTTAATAAACTTTAACTATTACATAGAATATTATAAAACTTATTCGAACAACTTTCCGTTTCCCTTGTTCTTGTCTGAACCTTCTGTTTGATCACACTTAGCTGAAAATATTTAAATTTAAAGCAACAATGAGCATTTGATTGCCCAGCAAGTAATAAAAATAATATATATTAGCTGAAAGAATTAAAAGTTTTCTTTGAATGACACTTCTACAACGAATCAGCGGCTGTGAAGTAAGCTGAACCAATAATAACAACATATCACTTCTATATAAAAATTTTAAAACTACGTACTGACTATAACTGGAGATCAGTCAATAGACTATGAATATTATTTTCTATTTTCAAAATGGTTAAACAGAACTTCATCTGTAAACCGTCATAACTTATGGGCACGGGGGGTGATCAGCCTGTTATGCCCTGTATTGATCAATACTATATGCAAGAACGATATTATCGTTCACTCTATCCACCTTAGGTGCACAAAAGTTTTTCCATGCTCGGGATGTTCATACTTAGTCAGGAATCCAAACCAAAATAATCTGGTTGGATACAATAAAGTTCTATCTTGCCCAAAAATATTTTTAAGTTTATGTCTAGCCAAATCAAATAGCTTAGACGGCTTTTAAGCCAATGTATACATACTCAAAATCAATAAGTATGTATCAACATGTGATTAAATACAATGGTTATCCAAGTGGGGACACTTATCTAACCTTATATAGGATTTAACGAACAGAATAAATATCTAAGATATACAATAATATAATGATTTGATAATGTAAGAAATTATATGAATACAAAGATTTGATACATAATCAATAACAATAGAGTTAATAATCTGGCATAATAATAATATAATTATTAAACTTTCTTACTCATGTCTATTGCATAAAGTAAATGTAAAGGTAGAATACTTGCACAATGTAAAGAATAGTTCAGATACTTGCCTGAGCTGCTGCTTACAATAACGCAACTTATATTAATATTTTATATCGAAACCTATCATTAATAAGATCATTCGTTCGATTAGAATAATGTATCATAAGACATAGTACTGCTATTTGCAGTCAGCACATAACCTAATCAGAGTGTTACATATGTTTAACAGTCATTGCATCACAAACAAATACGTATCTAGTCAAATTATCTAAGTCCAAATCAATTTCTGAAACATGTCAGTGTACCGACGGTTTTATCGGGTAATTATCGAGTCTAAGAATCTATTTAGTAATTCAATAACTGTAAATATCAGTCATATTATTTTTAATTGACTTATAATAATTTTTAAATAATTATTATAATTTATCACGATTTTTCAAACATAGAAATCATTATTAAATTATTTAAATATTAGCTAATTCTAAAATCATTAATATTTAATTAATATTAAATTATTAATGAAACCATTTCCAAAATATTAAAGTTATTTATAATAACTCAAAATATTTTTAAAGTATTAATATTACTCTTAAATGATTTTAAAAAAAATTAGAATTATTTTTAAATAATTACTATTAATATTTAAATATTAATGTACTATTTATCAAAATATTAAAAGTCATTTATTATAACTTTAAAATATTTTTAATTCATTTATATCCTTTTTAAATGATTTTTAAATCAATAAAACCATTTTTAATTTATTTATTCAATATAATTATTAAATAAATTACATATCATTAATATAACATTATTAATGAAATTTACCTTTAAATATCCAAAAGTTATATTTTATAACTTAAAATATTTTTAAACTATTTATTTTTATTTAAAATAATTTTTAAATAATTTATTTAATATAATTATTAAATAAATCTAAAGTCATTAATATTAAATTATTAATAAAATTTATCTTAAATATTAAAAGTTTATATTTTATAACTTAAAATATTATTAAATACCTTTTTATTATTTAAAATGATTTTTAATATAATAAAAATTATTTTTAATCAATTTATTTAATACATTTATTAAATAAATTAAATATTAATAATATCTAAATAAATATTAATATTTATGAAAAATATGTCAAATTATTAAAAGTTGATTTTTATAACTTAAAATAATTTTTGTAATTTTTAGAATTTATTTACTATTTTTAAATGATTTTTAGAAATTGAATTAATTCATTTTTGATAAGTCTATCGCTAAAGCCCTTTGGCGACAATAAGTGTCACCTTAGGTGTTCTTGAGAAACCCAGGCATTCAAAGTCAGTGTTCGAGTTAGCTTGTTTGACCAGCAATCATTCTATGTATAAGTTGTTTTTGGACGTGCTAATGGCTAGATTTTGTAGTATTAATGTAATGCTTCATGATCCAACAACAATCATGGCTAAGCAACATCACAATCTCTTGTTATAAAGCTTAGAAATTACTGTCAGACTGTTCTTCAAGTTTCGGTGCTGCCCAGAATGTTAAGGTCATGGTCGGTCAACGCTCTTTGTGGCTTTATATCTATCCATCTATTCATGTATTTGGTAGTTTAGACGTCGGGCTGTGTAGAGTAACTAACAGAGAACATGATTCAAGCCATGTTCAAGTCTAAAAATAATTAATCAAAAAGATCTGGGCTCAACAATTTCTTATCAGAACGTTTCTAGGTTTTCCCAGAAACCCAGCAATTCAACCTATAACTTTCATGCTCGATTTCCTTTATGTTCTGGTCATGATTTTTGTCGTTTAATGGTTCAAATCTATTCTATACATGGCAAGAAACATTAATATAACAACAAATTAGTTTAACAACAACAGATCCACACGCTATGACTGTGTCAAAGCTTGTCAGAAAAACGTTTATACCCTTTTCTGGAAATTCCAAAAATGTAAAAATCAGTACAAGTTGCCTACTTTGACCAGTTGTTACATTTGATCTGTTGATTGTTTATGGAATCTTAAGGCATGGGTCTATAGTCCATATTACCAGCTACAACATGTTCATAACAACAACATCAAATAACGTATTACCTGACAAATTAAGAAGCTAAAAGATGTTGTCAGACTCAGTTTTATACTTTCTGGGTTGCCCAGATTTGGCCCGGTCATGCCCGGTCAATGGGTTTTGACCGATTATAACTTACAATCTACACATCTAATGACCATGATTCCACTTGTAGATTAAAAACCACATATCAGACTACAGTATAAAACACTTAAACCACAAAAATCAAACACAAACAGAAATCTACAAGGCCTGACATTAACTGTTAGACCTCAAAAGCAAAATTTTCCAGTTTTTGTAAAATGCTAGATCTGAGCCTATAAATGTTATGGATCTAACATCTATCAACCCAGATCACTTAATTAGACTCCATAAAATATATTTAACACAACAAACTTAACATTTAACAACAGGTCAAAGGTCAAATTTCATGGCTAGGGTTTACCTCTTTATGTACCAAATCTAATTTCTTGGCTTATGATCTGTTATTGGAAGTCGTGGGGCTTGATTTAGAGATTGGTATACCTCAATTCTCGCTTTGACATGAGATTCAGAGACAGTCAGGCTAATTGACTATAACTTAGCGCTTGATGGGGGCAACTCATTATTTCTATCTCTACTTTTTATCTATTCAGTTTAGGTTGTTTTTATTAGTTCATTCCCATTTGTAGTTGTGATAGTTTGATAGTTTTGCATAAGATATAATAGTAGCTGTATGTCATATAACTCTAGTTGTTCATAGTATAGAAATTATGGTGTTGAGATGAACACTCATGCTTATTTTGCAATTCATGATCTGACAGTGTTCATTGGTGATATTGTAGGTGTATTGGATTGAATGCATGACTTTCTTGGAGTTTTGGGAATGAAAACAGACAGTTCAGGAACCAGGGATGCGCGGCCACGCTTGAAAATACTTTAGGACTGGCGCGCCTGCGTCGTAAGCAATGTTGTACAGAAATAACCACTCGCGCGCCCGCAGCTCATCGTTATGTCAAACTCGCGCGGCCGCGCACAACACTGGTTATTGAATAAAAACCTGGGTTCTAAAATAGATGTTGTGACTCATTTCTTCTATCTTTTGAAATCAAACAGAGGCATTTTCACTTATTCTCCCGCAAACGCACGACCTCTATTCTCCAAGCCGTTACCAACTATTCTACTACCCACGAATCTACACACTTTCAACCTCTACCCACACTCAACCTCCTACCCACGACCATCAATACACTGATATAAACTAAGGTTTCAGATTGGGTTGAGCAGAATTCAGTTTGGGGGCACTCAATCATCGACTAGCACTCATTATTCACTATCAGGCAAGTCATTTTCATTTTCTCTATCAATTGCAAATGGGTCCTAAGAGAGCACATTCAAGCACTTCGTCCTCATCGTCTTCCTCTAGCAGTCAAGGGGAGGATTTGGTAGATCATACAAAATTTCTCAGTCTAGAAGCGTAGATTGAGTATTACAGAATCGTGGCCAAAATATTTGTGAAAGAAAGGGAATTCAAGCCTGAGCAACAAGATGGTCAATTGTGGAATATGATTCAAGAGAGGGGATGGTTTGGATTGACTGCCACGCCTATGCCTGCCCCTATGGGTATTGTCCGAGAATTCTATACGAATGCAAAAGAGACGATGAGTGGGTTATCCGTGGTTATCTCGCAATCAGGGCAATTTTTAGGATACTTAACACACCCCCGACTGGGTCTGCTAATTGGGTAGAATGGGCTCATTTGGAAACAGATTTGGAAGTAGTTATTACCGAGTTATGCGTTCCAGGCACAAAGTGGACTTATAAGGCCGGTACGAATTAGCCTCGAATATTCCCAGCCTCAGCCTTGAATCGGTATGCCAAGGCGTGGAATTTGTTTATATGTTCCAAGCTCGTTCTGTCGTCTCGCCAGCATGAAATCACAGCGGAGAGGGCAATCATTCTATGGGGAATAGTCACAGGCAAGTACATTGATGTGAGCCACCTGATCCATCGGAATATGTTATGGTATATTTGGGGGAGCACGACTGGGAGTATCCTGCATGCATCTATTGTAGCTAGCCTGTGTGCCCAGCAAGGAGTCCAGTGGGATAATGAAAAAATGCAGAACCCGAGTCAAGATATCACACATGCAACCATTGCAAAATTCGAGGATTGGGCAGGAGGTGCAATGCACTCGCGAGGAAAAGGCTTTATCATCCAACCCACACCGCAACCCTCTCAGACAGATGAAGCGGGCCCGTCAACCCAAGCTACCGCCGTTCATAGGGATCGACAACTCCAAAGGTTGGAGCAAAAAGTCGAAGCTATATATGACAATTTCGCAACGTTTGCAACGGGTTTGACGAGGTCACTAGCAGAGGCATTTGCACATCAAGGGACAACGCTTGAGTGGCAACAGTTCGGGACAGCCGTGCCATATCCACCACCGGATTCACCACCCAAAGAGGGTGGTGCAGCTGAGCAGTAAGGGAGTTTCTCTAACCCTATACCTTCATTCATTGAGGCAATGAATATTATAAGTTTGGGGGTATTGGGGTAGTAGGGTAGTGCATATAGTATTTGCATGTTTAGTTTACAGTTTCATGTTTAGTTTACAATTTTGCATGTTTTATGTGTTAGATAATAGTTGCATATATTTTTTTTTGTTTTTAGTCATTATATTGTGTGTTAGTATATGTTCAGTTACATTTGTTGTTAGTTGCATGTCTCGCAGTCCTAGCTTTTTGGAAGTTATGTCCAGCCAGTGATGAACTTGAATCGTGAAGGATTGTTGAATTTAATGGGTATCTTAAACTTAGCTATAATTGTTTTACATGATATGATCCATGATGCTGTTTAGATGCTTTAGGTTTGCACTGCAGTGTTCACAATTACTTATAGGCATAAGAATTATATGTTGCATTGCTTAATAGGAAATGTGGTTTTAAAAAAAAGAGAAATATGTGGAAAATGGACTTAGACTATGAAAAACATTGATAATTAAACTTTGGGGACACATGGGTAAACGAAAAAGCTATCTTGAAACCTTCTTGAGCTGAATTGTTGACGCCTTGGAAGGGGAAAGATGGAGCGTAAAATGCACTCGCTGTATAAAAAAAGAAAGAAAAGAAAAATAGCAATAAACACCGCGGGAAAGAGCGAAAATCACCCTCGTGAGAAGAAATAAAGCAGTTAAACCCATTGTTGAACCTTAGTTTTATTTGATGTGTTGGAACAGTTTTTGTTGCATAAGTATACATGAATCTTGATTTAGACTGTAATTTTCTATTTTGAGCAGTTTAGCATGTGTACTCTTGCCTTAGTCAAGTTTTGGAGAACACAACACACACACACACACACAATATTTTTATAGCATGTATGGATTACTTGAGTGTATGATATTATGTCTATGGCTTAGTTTGAAGTTTTATTCTTGATTCCGAATAATTCGCTGAGGCATTTTGGACTAAAATTCTGTTATAGCTGGAACAATGTGAGACTAGTTGCATCATGATTTAGTTACATATCATGTAGTTGCATTTTCAGTGTTTATATAGTATGCATTGCTTGAGGGCAAGCAATAGTTCAAGTTTGGGGGTATTTGATAAGTGGGTTTTATACATACTTATTGGATATCAATTAACGAGAACTATACCCATCTCAAGTACATTTTAGTATGTTTTTAGTTGCATTTAGTGTTATTTTGCATTGCATATACTGAGAACTCCTATGTTGTGAAAGTGCAAAAATGGCATAGCTCGACGATGGTAGGTGGAAATGAGGCTAATGGAGGCATCGCACGAGGAACAAGTGGAGATCAGGAGTGGAACTGTGAGGAAGAAACAAGTGACAAGTAGTGGACCAGTAACAGAGCAAAAATTGCAGACTGCATGAGTCGCGCGGCCGCGCGGTTATAAGAGCTATGAAGCGCGCGCCCGCGCCAACACCCGGACAGAACTAATCTTGCTTACGCGCGCCATATTGACAAAGGAACCTCGCGCGGCCGCGCACGACATCTGCAGCTGTTAATTGATTTTATTTTAATTTTTAAATTGGAAGTGTTTGAGTTGGTTAAAACTATTCTGGTTGGTACCAGACGCATCTATCGTCAGTTTTTATGTGTTTTTCATAATAGAGAACTAGGGTTTACACTTTGAGAGAATTCCAACGTGAAGCCAAGCATAGACTTATTATTTTCTACTTCTTCTCTGGATTTCAATCATTGTGGATGAACTACCTTTATGTTGCTGGAGAATATTGAGGATTTGAACGTTTCGTTTGGATTATAATCAGCAATTGGGTTTGATCGATTCTATCTTTTCTCTTTTAATTATTTGTTTATTTTCCATGTATTGCTTTGATCCCATAATGGCTTTTGGTTCAGTCATGAACTAAACTCCATTATGGGATTCTAATGGATTTTAATAAGTAGTCTAACTTATGGCTTGATTCCTGGACTGTTTGCATATCGTGAGGAATTTCTATCGTGGTTGATTTGAATGCATGAATGATTGATCACCATTCGTTTTATGTACTTGTATGGAGTTGAAAAATTACATGCGAGTATGGTTGTAATCATGATAGCATGCGTATAAGGGGCTGTTTTGCTTAGCTTTGTATTTTGTGAACCAGATAGACATATATTATTTCACCGTATGAGTTATATAAGGGTTTGTGCTTAAATTCAATATTGCTGTAATTTCACATAGAAATATAGTGAGATTGGTTTTATTGATGATTACATGATGTCTATTGTATTTGGATGTTATGTGAGTAGGTCATGATACATTGAAAAATGGTTATGTCTACATATGTGCTATTGGCTAATTTCTTGTGATACGTGAATAGTCTTGCATGATGGTGGTAATTGGATGAACTATTAAATGAAGTTAGGATCCCATTATTTCCAGATTTGAATTATTACATTTATATTCATCTTTTAGTTATTATTTGAGTTTAGAGTAATCTCCAATCATAAGCATTAGTTTGAGCATATAAAAATAGTGATTTAGTTGATGCATAATAATTTAATTTAGAATCCTTTCTCCATGGATCGATACTCGACTTACTCTGTATTGCTTGTTGACACATGTATGCTTGTATGAGTTAGAGCTCTTTTGTCAGAACTAAAAAAGAGGCAACAAGTTTTTGGCGCCGTTGCCGGGGAAAGGCATTTAAATTTTTATTATTATTTCAGTTTTAAGCTATATTGTATGACTTAGACAAATCTAATCTTATCTCATTTCTATCTTTGTTTTTGTTTTGTTTCAGGTACTTGTATAATTTTTATGCACACATGAACATCCAACTCAGAATTGATACCAGCACATGATAATATTAACAGTAGAGGTTGGAAAGCTAGAGTGCGTAGAAATTTACAAGCACAGTTAGAGGCTACTACATCCGATATGGCAGCCGAGGGACAAAGAGAAGAGCAAAGAGAGGAGCATAGGGCTCTGAGAGACTATTCCATGCCTAATATTAATGGACTACAGTCAAGCATAGTCAGACCAGCGATAGCAGCTAATACATTCGAGATAAAATCGGGCACTATTCAGATGGTGCAGAATTCGGTACAGTTTGGGGGTGCTGCTACTGATGATCCTAATGAGCACCTATTGAGCTTTATTGAGATATGTGATACTTTTATATACAATGGCGTGACGGAGTATGCTATCAGACTTAGGCTATTTCCGTTCTCATTGAGGGATAAAGCGAGAAGTTGGCTTCATTCTTTGCCTTCAGGATCAATTACTATATGGGAGGACCTAGCACATAAGTTCTTAGCCAAAATTTTCCCAATGGCTAAGACTGCAAAGATGAGAATAGCTATCTCTCAATTTGAGCAACAACAGGGTGAATCCTTATATGAGGCCTGGGAGAGATAGAAAGAGATGTTAAAGAAGTGTCCACACCATGGTATGCCAGATTGGATGGTGATCAACACATTTTACAATGGATTGGGATGGCAGTCTAGGCCGATTGTAGATGCAGCTGCAGGAGGAGCATTATGGGCAAAGAGTTATGAGGAAGCCTATAACCTTATCGAGACAATGGCAGCTAATGACTTTTAAAACCCTACATCTCGGATGCCACATCCCAAACTTGCTGGTTTGTTGGAAGTGGATGCTATTACTCAGTTGTCGGCACAGATGGCAGCTATGGTGAAGAAAATAGATTCATTGGCAGAGAGCAAAGCGAAAATAGTTGCATTCGTATGTGAGATTTGTGCAGGGTCACACTCGACAGATCAATGTGCTATCAGCTCAGAGTCGGTACAGTATGTGAGCAATTACAGGAAAGACCAAGGACAGTTTCAGAACACGTACAACTCCAACAACCGCAATCATCCTAACTTCAGTTGGTCAAATAATCAAGGAAATCAATAAAATCATTTTCAGCCGAATAATTAGTTTCAGTCACAGCCAACACAGTAACAGTTTACTCCAAGACCACCTTTTCTGCCGAGATTTTCTCAACAACAACATCATACTCCAGCTGCACCTCAGCAAGAAAAGAAATCAGAAATGGAGGAGATGATGATGAAGTACATGGCAAACACGGAGGTTATGATCAAAAGCTTAGCAGTGGCTATTAAAAATCTGGAAACTCAAATGGGGCAAATGGCGAGCATGCTTAACAATAGGCCCCAAGGTTCATTGCCAAGTAATACAGAAGCAAATGCACGAAGAGAAGGGAAGGAACAGTGTCAAGCGATCACATTAAGGTCTGGGAAAAAAACTACAAAAACTGAGCATGGCGCAGCCGTGCCATGTTATACTGAGGAAGTCGCGCGGTCGCGCGAGGAGGAAATTGTGTCTGCTGAGAAATTGTTTAAGGAAGATTCTGAGTTGCAGCGAGTAGAGAAGGATAAAGCTGGTTCAGATGAGAAGCCCATGAGTACAGTACCACTAGTTCACCCTCCGGTTCCGTATCCACAGAGATTGAACAAGCAGAGGGAAGATAAATAGTTCAGCAAGTTTTTGGAGGTCTTTAAAAAGTTACAGATCAACATAACATTCGCGGAGGCATTAGAACAAATGCCAAGTTATGCAAAGTTCATGAAGGGTATATTGTCAAGAAAGAGGAGATTAGTAGAGTTCGAGATAGTGGCCTTGATAGAGGAATGCAGTGCTTCAGCGTAAACTACCTCCAAAGCTGAAAGATCTAGACAGTTTCACAATTCCATGTACGATCAGAAAGATGAGCTTCAGTAAGTGTCTATGTGATCTTGGGGCAAGTATCAATTTGATGCCCTTGTCAGTATTCAACCAGTTGGGATTGCCGGCTCCAAGGCCAACAAATATTTCTTTGCAGCTTGCTGACAGATCCATCACGTAGCCACGTGGAATTATTGAAGATGTATTGGTGAAAGTGGACAAATTTATCTTTCCGGCTGACTTCATCATCTTGGATTACGAGGAAGATAAAAGTATACCAATCATACTGGGGACACCATTCTAGCTACAGGAAGGACCTTGATTGACATTCAGAAAGGGGAACTCACTATGCGTGTTCATGATCAGGAGGTTACCTTTAACGTCTTCGAGGCAATGAAACTCCCAACAGATGAAGAGGAATGTTTTAGAATTGATTTGGTGGACCATGTATTAAATGATGAAGTTGAGAGTTTAGTGGATTATGAACCGTTGAGAAGTGTCATTGCTGAAAATTCAGAATTGGAGGACAAGGAAGTTGAAGAACTTGTGCAATATCTGGATACCACTCCACAATTAAGAAAACTCAAAACACCTGCCAAGCCGTTGAAGAAAGCTGGAGAGACGTCGGGAAAATTGAAACCATCTCTTGAGACACCTCCAGAACTTGAATTGAAACCACTTCCAGATCATCTAAGGTTCGCATTTTTAAATAAAGATTCAAAGCTACCTGTGATTATTTCTTATGCACTAACATCTTTTCAGGAAGAAAAACTGCTACGAGTCCTTAGAGAGTTTAAATCGGCTATTGGATGGACCATAGCAGACATTAAAGGGATCAACCCTTCGTTTTGCATGCATAAGATCCTGATGGAAGATGATAGTAAGCCGTCGGTTGAGCAACAAAGAAGACTTAATCCGATAATGAAAGAAGTGGTTAAGAAAGAAGTTTTGAAATGGCTGGATGTAGGTATAATATATCTGATCTCAGATAGTGCATGGGTGAGCCCGGTGCAATGTGTACCGAAGAAGGGTGGTATGATCATGGTTTCAAATGAGAATAATGAGTTGATTCCAACACGTACAATGACGGGGTGGAGAGTCTCCATGGATTACCACAGGCTGAACAAAGCTATGAGGAAAGATCACTTCCCACTGCCATTCATTGATCAAATGTTGGATAGACTAGCAGGTCATGAGTATTATTGCCTTCTGGATGGGTATTCAGGCTACAATCAGAATATGATAGCTCTAGAAAACCAGGAAAAGACTACCTTCACATGTCCATACGACACTTTTGCTTTCAGAAGGATGTCTTTTGGGTTGTGCAATGCTCTAGCCACCTTCCAACGATGCATGATGGATATTTTCTCGGATATGGTGGAGCAGAATGTGGAGGTATTTATGGATGATTTCTTGGTATTTGGGGACTCGTTTGATTTGTGCCTTGAGAATTTAGTGATGGTTTTGAAAAGGTGTGCTGAGACAAACTTAGTGCTGAATTGGGAAAAGTGCCATTTTATGGTACAAGAAGGAATCATTCTGGGACACAAAGTTTCGAAGAATGGACTCGAGGTGGATAGGGCGAAGCTAGAAACTATTGAGAACTTGCCACCACCCATTTCAGTAAAAGGTGTTCACAGTTTTTTGGGACATGCATGCTTCTACCGCAGATTCATCAAGTACTTCTCCAAAATAACTAAACCACCATGTAGTTTATTGGAGAATGATGCACATTTTTATTTTGATGAGGCCTGCGTGTTGGCATTTGAGCATTTAAAGAGGAAACTAACTTCAGCACCAGTTATTACTGCACCAAATTGGGATTTGCCATTTGAGCTAATGTGTGATGCCAGTGATTACACTATAGGGGCTGCCTTGAGTCGGAGAAAAGAAAAGATGTTTCATGTGATATATTATACTAGCAAGACCCTTACAGATGCACAATTGAATTACACCACCATAGAGAAAGAGTTATTGGCAGTGGTGTATGCCTTTGATAAATTCCGAGCATATCTAATTGGTACAAAGGTGATAGTGTACATGGATCACGCAGAAATTCTACACTTAGTGGTAAAGAAGGATGCAAAGCCCCGGTTGATCAGATGGATTTTATTGTTGCAGGAATTTGATTTGGAGATCAAGGATAGAAAGGGCACTAAAAACCAAGTGGCGGACCACTTATCTCGACTAGAGAATCCGAAAAAGGCGGCAGATGACAAAGTTGTAATTAATGAATCCTTTCCAAATGAGCAGTTGTTTTTGGTGCAAGGGGAAGTGCCATGGTTTGTAGACTACGCGAACTATTTGGTGAGTAAAATGGTACCTTCTGACTTGGTAGGGTATCAAAAGAAAAAATTCATGCATGATGTTAAATGGTATATATGGGATGAGCCGTACTTGTTTAAACAATATGCTGATCAAATGATAAGAAGGTGTATCCCTTACAGTGAGACCGATGGGGATTGTCACTCTTCTGTGTATGGGGTCATTATGGTGGAGAGAAAACAACGGCTAGAGTGCTACAAGTAGGATTCTACTGGCCGACAATTTTCAAAGATGCGTACAGTTTTGTCCAGAGGTGTGATAGATGTCAGAGAGTTGGGAACATCTCGAAAAGAAATGAAATGCCATTGAATACGATCCTCGAAGTAGAAATTTTTGATATGTGGGGGATTGATTTCATGGGCCCTTTTGTTTCTTCTTACGGAAATCTCTACATCTTGCTCGTAGTGGATTATGTGTCGAAATGGGTAGAAGTGGCAGCTCTTCCGACAAATGATGCCAATGTAGTCCTCAGGTTTTTACACAGAAGTATCTTCACAAGGTTTGGGACTCTAAGGGCCATCATTAGTGATGAAGGTAGTTATTTCTATAACAGGCAGTTTACAGCTTTGTTGGCCAAGTATGGGGTGAACCATCGTATTGCTACAACTTATCACCCACAAACAAATGGCCAAGCTGAGGTGTCAAATCGAGAAGTTAAAAGAATCCTTGAAAAAGTTGTGAATCCCACAAGGAAGGATTGGTCGTTAAAGTTGGATGATGTTGTTTGGGCATACAGGACTGCATACAAGACTCCATTGGGCATGTCACCTTTCCAGCTAGTCTACGGCAAAGCATGTCACCTTCCTATGGAGCTAGAGCATAAGGCATATTGGCAATTCGAAAGCTCAACTTTGATTTGAAAGCTGCAGGAGAGAAACGCCTACTCCAACTCAACGAGTTGGATGAATTCCAATTACAGGCGTATGAGAATTCAAAGCTGTACAAGGAGAAGGTGAAAAAATGGCATGATCGTAAGATCATAGAGAGAACATTTGAGTCGAAACAAAGAGTTTTGCTTTTCAACTCCAAACTTAAACTTTTTCATGGGAAGCTAAAATCAAGATGGTCAGGGCCATTTATAGTGAAGACTGTCTTCCCACATGGTGCAATCAAAGTATATGATAAATTCCCGGATCAGCCTTTTAAAATGAATGGGCAGCGATTGAAGCACTACTTTGGTTGCGAGGTGGACAGATAAAAAGTCACCTCAATTCTCGCTTTGACATGAGATTCAGAGACAGTCAGGCTAACTGACTATAACTTAGTTCTTGATGGGAGGCAACCCATTATTTCTATCTCTACTTTTTATCTATTCAGTTTAGGTTGTTTTTATTAGTTCATTCCCATTTGTAGTTGTGATAGTTTGATAGTTTTGCATAAGATATAATAATAGCTGTATGTCATATAACTCTGGTTGTGCATAGTATAGAAATTATGGTGTTGAGATGAACACTCATGCTCATTTAGTAATTCATGATCTGACAGTGTTCATTGGTGATATTGTAGTTGTATTGGATTGAATGCATGACTTTCTTGGAGTTTTGGGAATGGAAACATATAGTTCAGGAACCAGGGACGCGCGGCCATGCTTGAAAATACTTTAGGACTCGCGCGCCTGCGCCGTAAGCAATGTTATGCAGAAATAACCACTCGCACGCCCGCGCCTCATCGTCAAGTCAAACTCGCGTAGCCGTGCGCGACACTGGTTATTGAATAAAAACCTGGGTTCTAAAATAGATGTTGTGACTCATTTCTTCTATCTCTTGAAATCAAATAGAGGCGATTTCACTTGTTCTCCCACAAATGCACAACCTCTATTCTCCAACCCGTTACCAACTATTCTACTACCCACGAATCTATACACTTTCAACCTCCACCCACGTTCAACCTCCTACCCATGACCATTAATACACTGATATAAACTAGGGTTTCAGATTGGGTTGAGCAGAATTCAGTTTGGGGGTACTCAATCATCGACTAGCACTCATTATTCACTATCAGGAAAGTCATTTTCATTTTCTCTATCAATTGCAAATGGGTCCTAAGAGAGCACGTTCTAGCACTTCGTCCTCATCGTCTTTCTCTAGCCGTCAAGGGGAGGATGTGGTAGATCATACAAAATTTCTCAGTCTAGAAGCGCAGATGGAGTATTACAGAATCGTGGCCAAAACATTTATGAAAGAAAGGGGATTCAAGCATGAGCAACAAGATGGTCAATTGTGGAATATGATTCAAGAGAGGGGATGGTTTGGATTGACTGCCACGCCTATGCCTGCCCCCATTGGTATTGTCCGAGAATTCTATGAGAATGCAAAAGAGACGATGAGTGGGTTATCCGTGGTTATCCCACAATCAGGGCAGTTTTCAGGATACTTAACACACCCCCGACTGGGTCTACTAATTGGGTAGAAGGGGCTCATTTGGAAACAGATTTGGAAGTAGTTATTATCGAGTTTTGCGTTCCGGGCACAAAGTGGACTTAGAAGGCCGGCACGAATCAGCCTCGAATATTCCCAGCCTTAACCTTGAATCGGTATGCCAAGGCGTGGAATTTGTTTATATGTGCCAAGCTCGTTCCGTCGTGTCATTAGCATGAAATCACAGCGAAGAGAGCAATCATTCTGTGGGGAATAGTCACGGGCAAGTACATTGATGTGAGCCACCTGATCTATCAGAATATGCTACGGTATATGCGGGGGAGCACGACTGGGAGTATCCCGCATGCATCTGTCGTAGCTAGCCTGTGTGCCCAGCAAGGAGTTCAGTGGGATAATAAACAAATGTAGAACCCGAGTCAAGATATTACACATGCAACCATTACAAAATTTGAGGATTGGGTAGGAGGTGCACCACACTTGCGAGGAAAAGGCTTTATCATCCAACCTCCACCGTAACCCTCTCAGACAGATGAAGCGGGCCCGTCAACCCAAGCTACAGCTATTCATGGGGATTGACAGCTCCAAAGGTTTGAGCAAAAAGTCGACACTATATATGACAATTTCGCAGTTTTTGCAATGGGTTTGACGAGGTCACTAGCAGAGGCATTTGTACATCAAGGGACAACGCTTGAGTGGCCACAGTTCGGGACAGCCGTGCCATATCTACCACCAGATTCACCACCCGAAGAGGGTGGTACAGCTGAGCAGTAGGGGAGTTTCTCTAACCCTATACCTTCATTCATTGAGGCAATGAATATTATAAGTTTGGGGGTATTGGGGTAGTAGGGTAGTGCATATAGTATTTGCATGTTTAGTTTACAGTTTCATGTTTAGTTTACAATTTTGCATGTTTTATGTGTTAGATAATAGTTGCATATAAATTTTTTGTTTTTAGTCATTATATTGTGTGTAAGTATATGTTCAGTTACATTTGTTGTTAGTTGCATGTCTCGCAGTCCTAGCTTTATGGAAGTTATGTCCAGCTAGTGATGAACTTGAATCGTGAAGGATTGTTGAATTTAATGGATATCTTAAGCTTAGCTATAATTTTTTACGTGATATGATCCATGATGCTGTTTAGATGCTTTAGGTTTGCACTGCAGTGTTCACAATTACTTGTAGGCATAAGAATTATATGTTGCATTGCTTGATAGGAAATGTGATTTTTA
This sequence comes from Panax notoginseng, assembly GCA_016801055.1. Taxonomy (NCBI): domain Eukaryota; kingdom Viridiplantae; phylum Streptophyta; class Magnoliopsida; order Apiales; family Araliaceae; genus Panax; species Panax notoginseng. Next base: position 104,552,796 of record CM029017.1, read on the forward strand.
AAAAAAAAGAGAAATATGTGGAAAATGGACTTAGACTATGAAAAACATTGATAATTAAACTTTGGCGACACATGAGTAAACGAAAAAGCTATCTTGAAACCTTCTTGAGCTGAATTGTTGACGCCTTGGAAGGGACGAGATGGAGCGTAAAATGCACTCGCTGTATAAAAAAAAAAAAGAAATGAAAAATAGCAATAAACACCGCGAAAAAGAGCAAAAATCATCCTTGTGAGTATAAATAAAGCAGTTAAACCCATTGTTGAACCTCAGTTTAATTTGATGTGTTGGAACAGTTTTTGTTGCATAAGTATACATGAATCTTGATTTAGACTGTAATTTTTTGTTTTGAGCAGTTTAGCTTGTGTACTCTTGCCTTAGTCAAGTTTTGGTGAACACAACACACACACACACAATATTTTTATAGCATGTATGGATTACTTCAGTGTATGATATTATGTCTATGGCTTAGTTTGAACTTTCTTGAATTCGAATAATTCGCTGAGGCATTTTGGACTAAAATTCTGTTATAGCAGGAACAATGTGAGACTAGTTGCATCATGATTTAGTTACATAGCATGTAGTTGCATTTTCAGTGTTTATATAGTATGCATTGCTTGAGGGCAAGCAATAGTTCAAGTTTGGGGGTATTTGATAAGTGGATTTTATACCTACTTATTGGATATCAATTAACGAGAACTATGCCCATCTCAAGTACATTTTAGTATATTTTTAGTTGCATTTAGTGTTATTTTGCATTGCATATACTGAGAACTCCTATGTTGTGAAAGTGTAGAAATGGCATAGCTCGACGATGGTAGGTGGCAATGAGGCTAATAGAGGCATGGCACGAGGAACAAGTGGAGATCAGGAATGGAAATGTGAGGAAGAAATAAGTGACAAGTAGTGGAGCAGCATGAAGCAGCAGCAGAGCACAAATTACAGACTGTAGGAGCCGCACGGCCGCACGATTATAAGAGCTATGAAGCGCGCGCCCGTGCCAACACCCAGACAGAACTAATCTTGCTTACACGCACCCGCGCCATATTGACAAAAGAACCTCGCGCGGCCGCGCACGACATTTGCAGCTGTTAATTAATTTTATTTTAATTTTTAAATTGGAAGTGTTTGAGTTGGTTAACACTATTCTGGTTGGTACCAGACGCATCTATCTTCAGTTTTTACGTGTTTTTCATAATAGAGAACTAGGGTTTACACTTTGAGAGAATTCCAACGTGAAGCCAAGCATAGACTTATTATTTTCTACTTCTTCTCTGGATTTCAATGTTTATGGATGAACTACCTTTATGTTGCTGGAGAATATTGAGGATTTAAACGTTTCGTTTGGATTATAATCAGCAATTGGGTTTGATCGATTCTATCTTTTCTCTTTCAATTGTTTGTTTATTTTCCATGTATTGCTTTGATCCCATAATGGCTTTTGGTTCAGTCATGAACTAAACTCCATTATGGGATTCTAATGGATTTTAATAAGTAGTCTAACTTATGGCTTGATTCCTGGACTGTTTGCGTATCGTGAGGAATTTCTATCGTGGTTGATTTGAATGCATGAATGATTGATCACCATTCGTTTTATGTACTTGTATGGAGTTGAAAAATTACATGCGAGTATGGTTGTAATCATGATAGCATGCGTATAAGGGGCTGTTTTGCTTAGCTTTGTATTTCGTGAACCAGATAGACATATATTGTTTCACCGTATGAGTTATATAAGGGTTTGTGCTTAAATTCAATATTGCTGTAATTTCACATAGAAATATAGTGAGATTGGTTTTATTGATGATTACATGATGTCTATTGTATGTGGATGTTATGTGAGTAGATCATGATACATTGAAAAATGGTTATATCTACATATGTGCTCTTGGCTAATTTCCTATGAGACGTGAATAGTCTTGCATGATGATGGTAATTAAATGAACTATTAAATGAAGTTAGGATACCATTATTTCCAGATTTGAATTATTACATTTATATTCATCTTTTAGTTATTATTTGAGTTTAGAGTAATCTCCAATCATAAGCATTAGTTTGAGCATATAAAAATAGTGATTTAGTTGATGCATAATAATTTAATTTAGAATCCTTTATCCGTGGATCGATACTCGACTTACTCTGTATTGCTTGTTGACACATGTATGCTTGCATGAGTTAGAGCTCTTTTGTCAGAACTAAAAAAGAGGCAACACCTCCTCAGCTATGATAGCCTTTTTCATGAGTGTAGCAAACGTACTGATCTGCAGCACCGCACCTTGTTGTAGAGCCAGGGTTTTAATCCCACCTTGAACCTTCTTGCCTTCCTAGCCTCCATATCAACTTGATGCGTAGCAAACCTATCCAACTCATTAAACTTTGTGGCATACTCCGCAACAGTCATGTTCTCTTGCTTTAACTCCATAAATTTTACCTCCATCCTAGCCTTCATGCTAGTTGAGAGGTAGTTTTCGAAAATCAAAGTCTTAAACCTACCCCAAGTAACTATTCCTTCTCCTGCCCTCGCTTGATTTGCTTCCCACCAAAAGTTTGCCTCCCTTTCATCATATAGGTGGCAAAAGAGGTCTTTTTCCCCTCATCTACCCTAGCAACTACAAACGCCTTTTCTATCTCGTTAACCCATGTCTGGGCTTCTATAGGGTCAACTGTTCCCCTGAATTCTGGTGGTCCTACTGCCTTGAAGTCTTTGAAATTTGCCAAGAGATTGTCTAGTCAGTTCCCTGTGGCTGGTATTCCGTGCTGCATAGCCTGAGCTACCATGTTTACAAAGTTTTGCATTGGGTTTTGCTGTTGTCCCTCAGCGTTGTTGACATATTCTTCTGCCCTTTGATTTCATGTTCGACGTCTTGGCGGCATTATCTGATTACATAAAATCATAAATTTAACTTACATTCTAAACCTTAATGTATAAGTTTAACATGTAACACGAAGTTTTATACAAAACTTATTTCATTAATCAAACATAGATTCGTATTCATCAATTCAAAGTACTTTACATAATATAACACATACTGCTATCCCTTTGTGACCACAAAAGTTGGGAATTACTGTAATAACTTACATAAAAGTTTGAGAATATTACATTACACCCTTACATTATTAAACATACATAATCACTACTAATCCTACTTATTTCCTAAGTCACGGTCTTTCATTTTTCTTTTCCCTTTCTTGCTCGGAGCTGCACACGATTTGTTGCTTCTGGCTCCCATTTGATCAATTTGGATTTTAAGCTTATCTTGTTCTTCCATAGTTTCTATTAACGCCTTTCGCAATTGGTTATTTAGTAGCTTTTCTATTTCCCACAGCTTTTCTAGAGAAGAGACCTTGTTCTTTAGATTTTGTACCTCCGTTGATGCTTGATCAGCTCCAACATTAGTGTCTGAATCACTATCTGTCAGTTCCACCATTTTCGGATCTGGTACTACGTTTTCCAATACCGCCACCTCATCAAGGTTGTCTGCACTATGAGCCTCTATTTCATCTTTTGGCATTGATATCGGCTCCTTTACGATGAGAGAGTATCCTAATTCTTTTCCACCTGACATCTACACACAACTTATCTTGATTAGTAAATAGTATATACACACAACAAACAATAGTTTTATGAGAGTTATCATTTATTTTGTTTAATGATGAATTTATTCAATTCATCTCCTTTTAAACTCTATATGAGTTACTTGTATTTTTAACATTTCCCTCTGTTCTAAGGTTATAGCCTAAGGCCTTATCCCACCTAAGGTTTCTAACCCTAAAGCTTTGATACCAACCTGTGACGCCCCCAAATTCAGGTACTTGAAACCCGAACTCGGTGCTTCACGATACCATTTTATGAGCGGAATAATACTAATAATAATAACAATAATATAAACATCAAACTTAATTTACATATATCAAAGTCTAAATCCCAGGTACGCGACCTTTAAACATTCATTACATCATAGATAATAAATATCATTGTCTTAATAAACATTAACTATTACATATAATATTATAAAACTTATTCGAACAGCTTTCCTTTCCCCTTGTTCTTGTCTAAACCTTCTGATTGATCATACTTAGCTGAAAACATTTAAATTTAAAGCAAGAATGAGCATTTGATTGCCCAACAAGTAATAACAACAATATATATTAGCTGAAAGAATTAAATGTTTTCTTTGAATGACACTTCTACAATAAATCAACGGTTGTGATGTAAGCTGAACCAATAATAACAACATATCACTTCTTTATAAAATTTTTGAAACTACGTACTGACTATAACTGGAGATCAGTCAACAAACTATGAACATTATTTTCTATTTTTAAAAAGGTTAAACAAAACTTCATCTGTAAACCGTCATAACTTACGGGCACATGGGGTGATCAGCCTGTTATGCCTTGTATTGATCAATACTACATGAAAAAACGATATTATCGTTCACTCTATCCACCTTAGGTGCACAAAAGTTTTCCCATGTTCGGGATGTTCATACTTAGTCGGGAATCCAAACCAAAATAATCTGGTTGGATACAATAAAGTTCTATCTTGCTCAACAATATTTTTAAGTTTATGTCTAGCCAAATAAAATAGCTTAGACAGCTTTTAATTCAACATATACATACTCGAAATCAATAAGTATATATCAACATGTGATTAAATACAATGGTTATCCAAGTAGGGACACTTGTCTAACCCTATATAGGAATTAACGAACAGAATAAATATCTGAGATATACAATAATACAATGATTGGATAATGTAAGAACTTGTATGATTACAAAGAGTTGATACATAATCAATAACAATAGAGTTAATAATCTGGCACAATAATAATATAATTCTGAAACTTTCTTACTCATGTCCATTACATAAAGTAAATGCAAAGGTAGAATACTTGCACAATATAAAGAATAGTTCAGATACTTGCCTGAGCTGCTGTTTACAATAACACAACTTAGATTAATCTTTTATATCGAAACCTATCATTAATAAGATCATTCGTTCGAATAGAATAATGTATCATAACACATAGTACTGCTATTTGCAGTCAGCACATAACCTAATCACATTGTCACATATGTTTAACAGTTATTACATCACAAATAAATACGTATCTAGTCAAATTATCTAAGTCCAAATCAATTTTTGAAACATGTCGGTGTACCGACGGCTTTATCGGGTAATTATAGAGTCTAAGACTTTATTCAGTAATTCAATAACTGTAAATATCAGTCATATTATTTTTAATTGACTTATAATAATTTTTAAATAATTATTAGAATTTATCATGATTTTTCAAACATCGAAATCATTATTAAATGATTTAAATATTAGCTTATTTTATAATCATTAATATTTAATTAATATTAAATTATTAATGAAACCATTTCCAAAATATTAAAGTTATTTATAATAACTCAAAATATTTTTAAAGTATTAATATTACCCTTAAATGATTTTAAAAACAATTAGAATCGTTTTTAAATAATTACCATTAATATTTAAATATTAATATACTATTTATGAAAATATTAAAAGTCATTTATTATAACTTTAAAATATTTTTAATTCATTTATATCCTTTTTAAATGATTTTTAAATCAATAAAACCATTTTTAATTTATTTATTCAATATAATTATTAAATAAATTACATATCATTAATATAAAATTATTAATGAAATTTTCCTTTAAATATCAAAAGTTATATTTTATAATTTAAAATATTTTTAAACTATTTATTTTCATTTAAAATGATTTTTATAATATTAAAATCATTTTTAATTAATTTATTTAATATAATTATTAAATAAATCTAAAGTCATTAATATTAAATTATTAATGAAATTTATCTTAAATATTAAAAATTTATATTTTATAACTTAAAATATTATTAAATATCTTTTTATTATTTAAAATGATTTTTAATATAATAAAAATCATTTTCAATTTATTTAATACATTTATTAAATAAATTAAATATTAATAATATCTAAATAAATATTAATATTTATGAAAAATATGTCAAATTATTAAAAGTTAATTTTTATAACATAAAATAATTTTTGTAATTTTTAGAATGTATTTACTATTTTTAAATGATTTTTAGAAATTAAATTAATTCATTTTTGATAAGTCTGTCGCTAAAGCCCTTTGGCGACAGTAAGTGTCGCCTTAGGTGTTCTTGATAAACCAAGGCATTCAAAGTCAGTGTTCGAGTTAGCTTGTTTGACCAGCAATCATTCTCTGTATAAGTTGTTTCTGGACGTGCTAATGGCCAGATTTTATAGTACTAAAGTAATGCTTCATGATCCAACAACAATCATGGCAGAGCAACATCACAATCTCTCGTTATAAAGCTTAGAAATTACTGTCAGATTGTTAAGGTCATGGCCGGTCAACGCTCTTTGTGGCTTTATATCTATCCATCTGTTCATGTATTTGGTAGTTTAGACGTCGGGCTGTGTAGAGTAACTAACAGAGAACATGATTCAAGCCATGTTCAAGTCTAAAAATAATTAATCAAAAAGATCTGGGCTCAACAATTTCTTGTCAGAACGTTTCTGGGTTTTCCCAGAAACCCAACAGTTCAACCTATAACTTTCATGCTCGATTTCCTTTATGTTCTTGTCATGATTTATGTCGTTTAATGGTTCAAATCTATTCTATACAAGACAAGGAACATTAATATAACAACAAATCAGTTTAACAACAACAGATCCACAAGCTATGACTCGGTCAAAGCTTGTCAGAAAAACGTTCATACCCTTTTCTGGAAATTCCAGAAATGTAAAAATCAGTACAAGTTGCCTACTTTGACCAGTTGTTACATTTGATTTGTTGATTGTTTATGGAATCTTAAGGAATGGGTCTACAGTCCATATTACCAGCTACACATGTTCATAACAACAACATCAAATCACGTATTACCTGATAGATCAAGAAGCTAATAGATATTGTCAGACTCAGTTTTATACTTTCTGGGTTGCCCAGATTTGGTCCGGTCATGCCCGGTCAACGAGTTTTGACCGATTATAACATACAATCTACACATCCAATGACCATGATTCCACTTGTAGATTTAAGACCACATATCAGACTACAGTATAAAACACTTAAACCACAAAAATTAAACACAGATAGAGATCTACAAGGCCTGACATTCACTATCAGACCTCAAAAGCAAAATTTTCCAATTTTTTATAAAATGCTAGATCTGAGCCTATAGATGTTATGGATCTAACATCTATCAACCCAGATCACTTAATTAGACTCCATACAACATATTTAACACAACAAACTTAACATTTAACAACAGGTCAAAGGTCAGATTTCATGGCTAGGGTTTACCTCTTTATGTACCAATTCTGATTTCTTAGCTTATGATCTGTTATTGGAAGTCGTGGGGCTTGATTTAGAGACTGGTATACCTTTGGATTTCGTGGGTTTGAGCTTGAGAGAGTATGGCTAAGTGTTTGTTACACAAATGAACTTTGTTTTGCTTTTCTCTCTCTTGAATCTTGTATATCAATTGGTGCAATGAATTTGGTTGATTGAAATGGCTGATATGCTGGTGTTGTAGCTCATAGCTAGGTAGACTAAGGTGGCTAGCAAGATATTGCTAGATTTTCTAGCAATAATTCATCATATGGGACAAAAGGGTACAATGGTATTTTGTATTTTAATTTTAAGGGCATTCTTGTCCAAGGTACTTGAATCTAGGGTTTAATCACTAGATTTTAAATTTTAAAGTTTCCCAAATAATTTCTAGGGTTTAAAAAATTAAAATTAAAGTGTAATAAAATTTTAATTAAAACACACTATTTAAAATTAGGGTTTTTAATAGAAAATTAGGATTTAAATAATTAGGGTTCCTTAGGGTTCCCAAATTAACAATTAGGATTTCCTAATTAACATTATAATTTACTAAAATAGTAATTAGGATTTCTAATTTTAGCAATTAGGGTTCCTAATTAGGAAATTAGGGTTTCTAATTTTTTTAATTAGGGTTTTCAAATATTAATTAGGATTTTTCCTAATTAACAGTAATTCTATAATATGCAGTTAATTCGTATAACATAATTTCTGGTCGATCTTAAATTCCAGTTTTTTGAGTTTCCAATTATGGTTTATAATAGTAATTCTAGGGTTTGTCACGATACACCATAATTGACCAACCATTAACAGTCTACACATATACAATATATATTCATAACACTGAAAAATGATATTATATTTAATATAATATTATTATTCTAATTCATTGCTCAAAATCCAAAATTAAGGTTTGGATTCCATATCTGATTATCTTTCATATATAACATTATTAATTAAGTTAAAAATAATTAACTTAAATAATCTGAACTAAAATTCATATAATAAAATAGTAATTATAATAATTCTAATAATCATTTCATATATTATTTAAATAATATAAAAATCATATTTTCATAGAAAAAATAATAATAAAGACATTTCTACTATAAAATTAATCATTATAAGTACATGCTTTATAATGATCAATAATTCTAAAATAAATTTATTTGAAATTATTCATGTAATAAATAAATTATATTTATCACATATTTACATACACATTACTTGACACATATTCTCATCTTTAAAATAAAAATAAAATTATATGCAAAATTCCTTATTTATTTATATAGAAAATATCGGGTTATTACAACCATCAAAACCAAAATTCCTCTTCTTTAGCATAAATACATGAATTTGATTTCTGAAAAATCATTTTTAGATGACCATTATGAAATTATAAAATCTAATAACATCATAACCCACAAATTCATTAACCAAAACCTCAATTTTAAAAGAAACTCAAAAACACATAAACTAGATTATGTACCTTTAATTTCTTAAGAAATAAAATTAATCTTATCAGTAAAATTATAATTTCTATTCAACCATTATAATCATAACATTATTTAACAAATTCTCACTCCTCTAATTTAATTATTTAATTAAATTAGAATATCACCATTATACTCGCGTAATAAAATACATATAAATCCCATCAATTTTATCACACTTAAATAAACTATCCCATACTAATTTTCATCAAATATTTACTTAATACCATAAATATTCATTTTATTCCATAAAGTTTTCAACTAAAATATTTAATGTACTTAATAAATATTTTACTCGCATTATACTAATATTTATATTTTCATGCAATATATTACCTTCTCACTTTATTAAATCAATTATACTTGTATTAATTCACTATTTTAATTAAGTGAATTAATCACATTATTTATGAAACTTAACGCATAATAATTTCCATTGCCCACAAGGTATAACAATTAAAATTATATTATCTCATAACATAATTTCAATTTAATTAAATTAACTAATATTATTTAATTTCTTTAATAGTTTAATTAATTATTAAATCTCACATTCTCTAACATATGAATATATAATTCTCTTCACACCAAATCACATAATTCAAAATATATACACCTCATAATAAGAATTTTAATTATTAAATTCTTATTTTAATAACTTATGAAAATTCGGGTTGTCACAATATCACTCTAAACACTCAATACGTATGATATAAAAGATCAAACAACTCAAAATTGGTAAAAATTTACCAATCCCGAAGGTTTCTCTCTGTAACTTCTACTTTTTTTCTAAATGAGCTACTGATGCAGGTTTAAAGGATCCCGGGTAAGCCGCGGCCAACTACAGTTATACTTGGGATAGGCCCCATGGGTCTCATCGTCTCAAAGTTCGTGTCTTTCGTCTCGATCCATTGAAAGTTAAGCTTCGTACCCTAAAATTCAGGAAAGTATTTACAAAAGGCTGACAAATAAGGTCGAGTCTAATAAAATTGTAGTCCAGGAAGATTATGCAATTAGCTGCAAGGTATCTTTCTGTTCCCGAGGATCGCCAATCGGCTCGACTTCGATGGCTCGTAGTTCAAGGATTGATGTGGTGGCTTCTTGTGGCTTTTTTCAGCTTTGCAATCCTCGTTTGAACTACATCGTGTCTGGGCGTCGTTGCACTTTGATTTCTCCACGGGGTTATCTCCGAGGTAAAAATGATGCTTTTTCCCTCCCCTGGGGTTGTCTCCGAAGTGAAATTACGCTTTTACCCTATTTAGTCCAAGGAAAATAAATTTTGAGTGTCTACAGATGCCCCTCTTTGTCATGTTTATGCAATGCAATGGAATGAAGACAATAAAGATTACAAGACACTCGATGCATGAAAAGGTATATCTAATGATGTAATGCTATGTATAAAGTTTGCAAATGGTGAGTATATATTTTAAAAGGGTTCTCCCATCTGCTGGGGAGAATGATGATTTATGTTGATGTCATCGGGTACTGTAACGCCACGAAATTCGGTCTATCTTCACACCCAGATTCTGTACGTCACGATTCCATCTCCTTCCAAACATACATCATTATATAGCTAAATATAATAACATACATAATCATATCCCAGGTTTTATTACCTTATAACCTCGTTCCTTATAAATAATGATAATTACATTAGTCTTTACATCTTACAAGAGTGACTTTCATCCGCCACCAAGGATACATAAAAGTTCTTTAAACTAATCTATAGTTCAGTTAAACTATTCTACATTACAAGTCTTGACTTGATCTTCACGCTCATTCATATAATGAATGGCACTTTGTCTGGATACCGATCAGCTTGATCTTTAGGGGATCCTTAAGTTCTTTCTAACATCGTTCGCTGAAAATGTTTTTATTTAAAGCAAGTGTGAGCATTCAATTGCCCAACAAGTCATAGCAGTTGAACAAACAACTTCAAGAATATAAAAATTCAATTAAGACTTCAATAACCGAACAAAGGTTATGAAGCAACTCGAATAATAGGAATAATCCTGATTCCTATCATTTAAAAATATTAGTCACATTCACATTCAAATACTTTAATTCTTCTACCTTTTCCATACACATCCTGTCTGGCTAGAATTATTAGCTCATACTTAACAATAACGGTTCATGTATAAACAGAACATACTCATATTGAACAGTTCAATCATAGAACAGTTCATACATCACACATTTACACATAGACAAATATCACACATTTGTACATAGACAAAACTTCTCAAGTTCAACATCTTAGAAGTTTAAGAAACTAGCATTCATATAAAATGAATGAAGTTAGGAAACTTGCCTTACGCACAGCTACAGCTTATGCAGAACTGCTCATTCCAATCCCTATATAGCACATAAGAAAATAACACATACACCAATTAGTCATATACTTGATTTACGCATTGGTTTACTAAACTTTACTTCTTAGGGTTTGCGTTCTTGAAATCTAAGTTTACGCAACCAACTTTCTTCTACCGCTTTACGGCTTCATGACGTACGGAGATGTCTTACTCATACGATCATCATCTTGGATGATTTACATTATTATCTTTTTCTTATAACGCTTCTACGACTCAGCAAACATTGTGTCTTTTCTAATAGTCCATATGGTACTCCGAGTGGTTTCCCATAAACAACCAATAAACAAGTTCCCATCTCGTCTTCACTGTCTTTCACAATAAGTTAGATCGATCGCCAGTTTCGTATATACCTCCGCTCTTTGAAGGAATTGTTTAGCCCAACTCCCATATGTCAACCATCAAAGATTACGATTGTACTACAACCTAACTTTATCTTAACATATTCGAACCATTAAACTATAAAGTTCGCTAAGTAAATTTATTATTCCTTATGGCTTTCTGGCAACTAAATGCGATACCTCAGGATTCATTCTTTATCGTCTAAATCATACAGTCTTTTGTATACTCAGAACGATCATTCAACATTAATTCTACGCATTCCTAGCATAAAGCATTTTATGTTACCTTACTCATATCTTAAAACATCTGGTTCATTCGACTCGGAACGTCCTCCAAGTTAAAATCATTAGCTCGGCTTCTTTACGTTTTACGTCATTATCTTTAATTCAAATTCTTCATTCTTCATTACCTTACGGTCAAACCATACACGGTGTGTAGTTTTAACCCATTTAATATTCGCGTACACTCACCCCTCACGTCGGCTAAAGTGTTTAACGCTTGCATTCATTCAAACATTCTCTATCCGACTCACATTCAGACTTTCATTAATCTTACTATCATACGCTACGACTTTCTTGATAATTCATATTTTACGTACTACTGTCATCAACGTCCAAGTAATACAACCAATGTATACTTAAAATGTTCACCCGGCACGAATACGGTTCATGAGGATCGTTTACATATTCAGTGTTTATGTTGCTCATCTCTTAATCTCTCATTCAACCTTTACTCAAGGTTTTAATCGCTTTCCATCGTTATCCATCCCATGAACCCCATGTTCATTATTCTTTCTTAATGTCAAAGCCATACTATTCGTGGTATGCTAAGACAGATCGTTCATCGTAACTGCATTACGTTTACGTTCATTACATTCTTTATCTTTTAATCTCGTTAAATCTTTCCGTATAACATTTACTAAAGGTTTAAATCACTTGTTTAAGTTTTACATTACGTGAACTACATGTTCATTTTCTATCCGTACACTTCCCCCAGGAATTGAGCAATAAAAAGATCATTTTTGGGCCTTGCCTTGAACCGGTGCTGCACCGGTTCCCTTCTTCTTCCTCACGCTGCGGCGCCACTCAGCAGTAGCTGATGGCCCGGGTTGGCGCTGCAGCGCCGCCTCCCAAGGAATAGCTGGCGCTGCAGCGCCAAGCATGAACCCTTGAAATTTTTTTATGTCTTTGAACTGATTTGAGACGCTTACTTTACAATCTCATATCTTCTTCATTATAACTCGGAATGAAGTCATTTCAAAGCCATTCTCTTCCTTATTTTACGTACTTTAAATCCACTTGGACATAACTTTATTCTGAATCCATTAAGATGCCATTTGATTGGCTTAAATTTCATTACTCGTTCGTTTTACATTTTTAACGTTCTTCGTCTGCTCATCAGTAATTCGGTCATCCAAACTAGGAACTCGTTCGTTCTTGAGTCAATGACTCACATTTTCTATGTTCTCTTACATTCTTATGAAACCCTACTCCTTCGGGTTCATTTACATACTTTCTATTTCTTGTTCATCTTTTATGAAATTTTTGCCATAACTTCATTATAGCTAAGTTTAATCTGTTCTTCATGGACATTTCTAACCAAGCAATAAGCAACTAACTTATACGTGATGGTTTTAAACTTGTCCATCAACAACAACTTATACTACGATGGTTTTAAAGTTATCCATCAACAACGTTCTTCGCGTTATTCGCGTGTTCTTCGCGTTCTTCGTTCGTTCTTCATTTTTAATAGATATTTTGATTACAATTTCACTTTTCCTTTGAATTTGATGTTATAAAATACCATTCCTTACTAATTTCATCGAATCGTTCATATGATTCATTCGGATCGTTCAAATTCATTACAAAACTTATACTTCCTTAAGAAATTTATAAACTAAATTTCTAATTCTTATTTCATCGGTTCTTCATGATTTCAACCATATGAAATCATTCTTAACATCTTTTACTTCTTATTCTCATTAAGATATGCTTTAACATAGAAAACTTAAAGAAAATTTATTTAAAAGTTCGATTTTCGGATTACCTCTCTTCTATAATCTTCCTTTATTGGACAAAGCGTGCACTCGGGCTAGCTTTTCCTCTTCTTCTTCCTCTTCATCCGAACTCTCTCTCTCTCTGTCTCTATGTCTCTCTCTCTCTCTCTCAAGTGTTGGTGATTTTCAAAATCACCAATAAATGAATTAAGCTCTCCTTTTATAGATTTTCAAGGCTATGGGCAGAATATTCATTTTGCCCCAACCAAGGTACTATTCACACCTCCATACTCCACCTCCTTACAATTCACGAAGCGTCCCTTGGAAGCTTCATGCTTCTGTCTTATGGAATTCTTCCGACAGTTTAAAAAACTACAATTCTCGAAATTTAAATATTTTTGGATATTTCGTCTTTCCTCTATAGTTTAACTTTTACGCATTCTTCGGAACTCCAAAAAATAGAAAAACACTTTTCGATGATAAGTGTTATCCTTCACGTTTTTCCCTAACGTAGTTAAACGAATGAAAAGTACATAACAGTACTTTTCGTCATTTTTATTTCGTCCGATTTCTACACGTTTTTTGAAAAAACTTTTATCGGCTTACAACCTTATGAAAACAATCGATTTTAACATTATGAGTAGTTAACCAATTAATCCCTAAAATCACATCAAATGCAAGTATTTTCAATGAGATAAGATCGACAAGTAACGCGCGGTTACCGATTTAAATCAAATAAGACTTATAAACAGTTGGTGTAATGAAGGTTTTTCCCAACAGAGTTTCAACAGATAAATCAAAGTCTAATTTCTCCAGAGTTAAATTTAAACGTTGAGCGCAAGTAGGAGAAATAAAAGAATGGGTAGAACCAGTATCAAATAAGGTATAAACTTCGCTATAGTTTATGATTAGCTTACCCGTGATCACCTCGTTCGGATTCCTCACTTTTTGGGAGATTACGACAAACGTTCTCCCTCAAACTACCGATTTTATCTTGTTTGGGAAGACCATCCCAGTTGAACTTGACTTTGGTGCACGACAAAATTGGGCTAGGTGACATTCTCTTCCACAATTGTAACATGCTTTGGACTGCTGCGTACAGTTTGAACTGATGTGTCCCTCCCCTCCGCATTTATAACATACGACCAGCGGTTGTTCTTCTTCCTTAACAACAGGTGTTGGTGCTGACGTCTTTCCATCATTATTGAATTTTCTCTTCCTGAAATTTCTACTTCTATTATCTTAGCTATGATTACCACCGAAGTGGTTCCCATTTCTGGCATGTTGATTCCCTCCACGTTTGTTGTCACCGCTTCGATGACTGCTACCACTGGTATTATCGATTTGCCGACTGCTCTCTCTCGGTTGGGTTAACTCATTATCGCGCTCTAATAATTGAGCCCTATTTACAACATCGAAATACAAACACAGTTTGTGAGAAGTTAGGTATTAACGTATCTCTGGTTTCAAATCTCTTAAAAACATCCGCGTCATTCTCTCCTCATTATCAACCAAGTGGGACGCAAACTGGGATAACTCGGCAAACTTAGCTTTGTACTGTGACACAGTCATATTGTTTTGCTCCAGCTTGATAAACTCCACCTCCTTCATGTGAAGAATACTTTCGGGAATATACTTGTCGTTGAACAGTTCTTGGAACTTCTCCCAAGACATCTTTAGTGTGGCAGGTTGGGTACGTTTTACGAATTCCCACCAGTAATTTGCCTCTCCTCGCAGCATGAAGGTGGCAAAGAGAACCTTTTGCTCCACGGAGCATCCCAAGACATCAAATATCTTGGTGATCTGCTTTATCCACGCCTCCGCCTTAAGTGATTTTGGCTCTCCCAAAAACTCCAGTGGTCCTAGTTCCTTAAACTATTTAGCAGTGACCATCTGTGAGTCGCCAGTGTTTCCACCTGTATTTTGGACAAGAGTCTCTCTCGCCTGATATTGCATTAATTACAGAAAGCCTCTAAACATTCCGTCATTCATTATTTGGTCGGTGTTGTTGTTTACTTGAGGATTATTGCCTTCCTGATGTACATTATCCTAGGTATTGATCTGTGGCGACTCAACGGTCTCCTGTGCTCCATTTCTAATCTCAACATTCTCGGATGTCATTTTCAAACACTGTCACAAAATAAGGGTTAATTGACATGCCACATATTATCCCTATATTCTGACCGACCAATTAAATAACAATTAAACTTAAGTAGGTCATACTAGCGAAGGAATTACCCGTCTCTCACCTTCTAGTTCTAGTCTCACATCTCAGCCAGGGATCATATCCCTAAGCTTTGATACCAACTGTGACGCCCCTAAAATAGGTATACATCACCCATCTTGAGTCGCCAAATACATGTTACATAATTTAAATACAAACTTCTTTTATACAGTACGACAAAACGTAGCTGAGAGTTTCAACACGGATAATGTCTCGTAGAGAGTATCCAAACTCAAATAAAGTCCTCATTACAATTATTATCACACTATTTCACATAATAATGAGGACTACTATAGCCACCTATCTGGACCGTCACTCCATTTCTTGACTCGTCCCAACTATATTCTCATTTCCTGAAGAGAACAATGAAGGCAAAAGGGTGAGCTCAACTAGCCCAGTAAGAAATATTATGACTATGATAATGCATAATAAATTATCATTAGCCTTCAACAGTGTTAAACTGATAAAATTCAATAAACACCAAGTTTAACTGCAGCGGAACAAGAAATCCATTAGAAGAGTCAAGTAGAGCATGATATCTACTATCTTCTATGATTTAAAAGTTTATCATCAATTTTATTGTCGGGACTCAGCTAAATATATAATCCACATCACTGAATTATCCATACACTACGGGCCAAGGATATTCATTTTTATCACCAATGGTCATGATCATGTTAATAACTGTCCATCAATGCACTATAGGCCAATGATAACTTTTAGCACATCATTTGTAACATTACGGGTCATGATTATACCGAATGATCCTTGGTCATAATCATACCAATCAATAGTCTATCTATGCACTACGGCCAAAGATGACTTTCATCACAATATAAACATGAGGATGATGACAATGATATAAGAATTCAATTAAATGAGAGCAAGGATAAATGTTAAAGATTTATAATTCAATTTATCCAGAATTCAATAATGTCCAAATTACCAACATGATACTGTTTTGTGGAGTAAAATTCAAGAATAATAATGTATCAAAAATATTTTGGATAGAAAAGAAATCAATATTTGTCATTAATAGTACTTCGTGAATAGTATCCCGTGAATAGTACTCCGGCATGAAAAGAATAAACTTTAACAAAATGTTCATAAAAATATCATTGTGAAACGATACTAGATGAAGCGCAAATTTCAAGATTATTCTACTAATTTCATGGAGTATAGAGGCAATACTTATCAACATAAGTGTAGAATTAGGAATATGAAGCGAAATAATATTACTTACATACTACAGAGTATGGAAGAAAATATTATTTCTTACGAATATTGAACAAGAATAATATCACTTACGAATACGAAAGAAATAATACCCCTTACCTTAGTAGGAGATTGGATACTGAAATAGTGTAGTAACAGAATACTCTTCCTCTTTCTCTTTGATTCTCTCTCTATAGAATTCTCTTGTGAGTCGTAGTGAATTGGTGAGAATGAAAGAAGAAATAAGCTTCTATTTATTGAAGATTTCTAGCTTAGCCCTTGTAATGTGAAAAGGCAAGTGGCTTGACGACTGGTGATGTAAAAAGAAAAGTGGTTTGACGCCTGTAATGTGAAAATAAAAGTGGTTTGATGCCTGTAATGTGAAATAACAAGTGGTTTGACGCCTATAATGTGAAACGACAATTGGTTCGACGCCTGTAATGTGAAACGACAATTGGTTCAACGACTGTAATATGAAATGACAATTGGTTTGACGCCTGTAATGTGAAACGATAATTGGTTCGACACTTGTAATATGAAACGACAAGTGGTTTGACGTCTTGTAAAGGCAATTACTATTGGCGAAAGTGACTCTTAGATGATGACATATGGGCCCCCATAGAATAAACTAAACTTACCACAAACGTCTCATAACAGACTTCTTATTTATATCAAAGATTGAATAAATATTACCACAAATCATTTTATCTTCAATCAATACATATTTAATCTTTCAACAATTTTTCATCATTAATAACATAACTCACAATATTTAACAACCAGATCATTCCCAAGAAAGAGGAGGTTTTTCGATAAGAATTTCTCCCTATTGGCGAGCAATTAGGTGACCAAACCTCTCCTCGGCAGAACTTTCTAAACATCGTCAATATTGTAAATAATAATATGAATAACTTTGTCATCTCAATTATTGATTTAATAATATAAAATATTATACGGATGATACTGTGATAATAATTGAATCAATAATATGAGATACTATGCAATAATTACTGTAGCAATAATTAAGTATAACTGAGTGGCTTCTTAAGTAAGCATCAATAATCAATACTGTGTGCTACTATGCAACCACACATATTATTGTACTTTTACCATCGGGTATTTCAATAGTTAACGGTAAAACTTTCGTCGTTATTTTTATAAAAAGAAATTTCTGTCATTTTCTAACTTCGACAATAATTCTGTTGTGGGGTCCACTAATGATTGTGCCATCGTACGAATATTCTCCGACAAAAAGAATATTCCCCGACCAAACGAATATTTTATAACAACTTGCTTACTTTGCAAAATTTATAAATATTACTCACAACTATAACATTATATCAAATCCACACCATAATATTCAAAATGATATTTAGAGAAAAATAATCTATATTTATGAAAGTTGGGGTCGTACAAGAATCCTCCCGACTTATAATCATCCTAGGTTCTAGAACGATTAATAAACACATAGCACAAAATAGTATTAATAAAAATTCATTTTATTAATAATTGATTCTTTAAACTTAAATTCTGGACAATCTGATTTTACTCGGGTTGTCACACTTCCCTCATAAAAATTTCGTCCTCGGAATTTTTTAAAACCACACCCATACCCGGGTCCTCACATTCTCCACCTCTTCACAGAATTTTGTCCACTAAATTTTAGCTTACTCTTCTTCCCAACTTCTCTTCAAAGAAGTTCTTATCTTTCAAACATTCCCTAATCTCCATAACTTATCACACTACTACAAAATTATAAATAGACAACACTTAAAAGGTAACGTTTTTATTAAAAACGTTGTAGTATTTTTTTTATAACGTTTTTTAATAAAACGTTGTAGATATATATGAAAAAATGTTATCTATTTATAAGAGAAATTTTGGATGGTCAAATAGATAACTTTTAAAAAAAAATATTATCTATGTAAAAAAACACGGAGCTACGAATCGCGTTTAAATGAAAATTTTAGAACACGGACAAAACCAAAACCCTTGTTACTCTTGTTTCATATAGCTACCATATCTCCATATTTCATACTAGAAAATCATCAGCAACCAACATCATCACGAAACTCGTCGCCGGCGAGACTCCCTGAACGTTTCCCATCTGACTCATCACTTTCTTCTTGCCGATCATGTCTTAGTCACGGAGAAGGACTGGAAGAACATAGTTCTCATCCATCCCCACCTCCCCAAATTCATCATCCTTCGGTTGAATTAGTGTTGGCGGCGAATCTGTCGGTTCCTGCTGTCGGAGACGTCTTCAGCTGTGCGATGAAAGGTCGGGGCGGAGGAGGAGTAAGTACTACTGGGACGAGGTCAATGAGGTCGCTTTCTTCGACTATCGGGAGAATGAGAAGTGAAAGAGGCGACGTTAGGGTTTAGGGTTTTTGAAATTGCCTTCTGTTTGATTTCGTTCTCGACGAATCTCAAGTTTTTGTATAAGCAGTCCTATAATGTGGATATATATTTATGTGGACACCCCTCTTCTATGATCTCTAGAGCTTCATTTGCTGATGTTGCTCAAGTTACTAGTGGAGGTATGCCGCTACAATGATTCCTCTAATTTTTTTCGGAAGTTTGAAATTGGCTTTGGACATAAAGATCTCATTTTTGTTTGTTTTAGATTTTATTGATTATACACAACCTAACAGGGCAGACCCTCTTGTGGAGTATGAGCGTAGAATCGCTGGAGGGGAACTTGTGGAGTATGGCCCTTTTGTTTGTCTCTCTTAAATCTTGATCCGTCGATTTCATTGCATTATACGAACGCTTTCGATTTTTAAATTAATGGATTAATGTTCTTGTCTATGGGTTTTAATTTATTTAATCAGTTTGTAAATGAACTTCCTTCCCATTCTCTTTAGCTGTTAATTGCATATAGTGAAAATGGCTGGATCAGATGAAAATTATCTCGGTGCGATCAAGCCCGCAAATGCTCAAGGTAGAATGAATTT
Source organism: Panax notoginseng (assembly GCA_016801055.1). Taxonomy (NCBI): domain Eukaryota; kingdom Viridiplantae; phylum Streptophyta; class Magnoliopsida; order Apiales; family Araliaceae; genus Panax; species Panax notoginseng. Next base: position 104,572,763 of record CM029017.1, read on the forward strand.
GCTTGTTCTCTATTAGAAAGTATCAGCGTAGACAATGTATTTGATTGTTTGTGTATGTATATGAATGTGACTGCTAAACCATAATCTAATATATAATGGGATTTACTTGTAAACACCATAAGGGGTCTAAGGGCCGGAAGTGGGAAGTTCACAGCGGGAATTGGGCATAATAGGAGGGCACTGAGTTCTATTAACCGGAATATAGTCGAAGCTGCACCATACCCATACGCAGTTAGCAAGAGAGGTGGCTTGTCAGAGTAATTTATGAGACCCTTTTCTTTTATAATTTTCCTATAATATCTTTTATTTTGGAGGTACCCTTTCTGATCTTTTGGGGTCATTTTTATTGTTATTGCTATTCAGAAAATAGGTAATTCTTTATAAGAACCAGCTGATTCCGGTGCATCGACCAATGACTAGGTCTGTAGCTGATGCTTCTTATTGTTGGTCGTAAAGTGTTTGTTTTCACAAATGTATGAATTTGGATTATCCCTGTTGGCATTAATGTTGTATATATGTTTTCTTTCTTTTTCTCTGTACTTTTTTTAGGAAGCTGGCTGCACAAATGTCTAGCAAGCAGCAGCAACCAATGGTGCAGGTATAGCTTCCTTGTAACCATTGAACTTCTTTATTTACCTAAAATATCGAACTATTTTTTTACAAGGTTAAATATTAGCAATTATATTAAATAGGAAACAAAGCAACCAACCCCATCATTCCCAAAAGTAAGTTGAGTAAAAGACCGTCCCATAATTGATGTGGATGATTACACGACTAATGATGACTTCCCTGTGTCGATGTTTGTGCAACACACAGAGGCTATGATGGAGGAAATAGACCGGATGGTATGCTGATCTTTCTCAATTTTTACTTGAGTACATTGATGATCTTTATGCTCACTACAAGAGAATAGAGGTGATGTAAAGTAAATTATTTATGGCTTGACTGAGATAGTTCTTCTATTAAGAAATTGGACTTCTGAGATAGTACATCTGCAGGTGTTTTCAGTTGTTTCAGTATTAAATAAGAAGAAATGACACTAAATTGACCTTAGAACATTCTAAAATGCACTTTATGCTGTAGAGAGAGCTATTTAATACTGAGCACTTTGGATGTAAAGGTTAGATTTTTCTAATTTCTCAACAATACTACTAAACAGTTTTTTTCCAATGCTTTACCACCTTACAATTTTTTCTTCAATGATATTATCTTTTTCTAGTTTGTAGGTCATCTGTAGTTGAACCTATCTCTGAATTTTGCTGTATCATGTGTATGGCTTATCAACTTGTATCATAAGATGAGCTGAAGTTCTTCCAAACTTTTAAATGGTAGGGAAATGTGATGGTTGATGTCCTTTCAAATTACATGGTGGACATTGACTGGTTGACTACTGGTGAATGTCATTTTACTAATTGTGTAAATTGTTGCCTCTTCTGTGTCGTTCATTGTGTCCGATAAACACTACTATAGTAGGTATTGAGGACTCTTCACCACTCTAAAAGGATCTTCTTCTTCTGATTATTCAATTATATTATCTTATTAATTGTGTATGTTATTTGATGATCCAAGCACATGTGCGGTTGTAATTGCTTTTCATTTTGATAAAAATCTCTTATTGGTTTGTTTTATGGTTCTAGCTCTCGTTTTTTTTACTTTAATATATTATGATCTTTTATAACTTGCAATGTAGCATGTTCAACACTTAAAAAAGTTTCTCATGTTCTGGTCATTCATGGAGAGGGTGATAGTACATTGGAGTATATGAAGGTCTGCAGCGGTATTGTTCTATTTAAGAGATTTGATTACAGCAGCGCAGCGGTATTGTTCTATTCTCTCTATCCCCACCCCCAACAAACCTCTCTGTTGATAAGTTACGTGAAGCTTATATGGAGGTGTGTTTGAATCTCTTACAAATTTGGTTACTTAGGCAAAGGCTTTCTTATGAAGCACTTGTATTTTACCAAGGTCACTTGTATATTATTGATGTTTCACAATCAGTTGATCTCGACCACCCTCATGCCCTTGATTTCCTTCGTGAGGATTGTGTTCATGTTTCTGTGAGTTTTTCCACAAAGATTCATGGTTTTGTTTTTCCACAAGGAAATTTTGAATTCAAAGGTAGTCAGTACGTTTCACTATGTACTTGAGGTTTGAGTTTGAGTTTCTTTTGCTATCAAGGATGAGGTTTGAGTTTCTTTTGTTGCAAAGAAGAAAAGTAGTCCAAATTCCTTTTGGGTTATTGTATTAGGTTGTAAAATGCTTCGCATGTTCTGCTCCTGCATACGCAAGATGCTAATATTTTAATTATATATATATATATATATATATATATATATATATATTGTAAAATTTGTAATTCATTATCAATGTAAGCAGATAAAAAAAGGAAGCTTTATATTATGTTTGTATTCTTAAGTCTATATGCAGTTTACACGTCCTTCTGAAAAAAAATGTTTAGGTTTCCACAAAGTTATTTCCATAACCTTCTCTACTTTTAATCCATGTTATTTTTATTGTACTTATGGTTTCTACTTTTAATGAGTGTAGGATCTGCCATTACTGGCCCAATAGGAAAAGAGTGTGCTGATCTGTGGCCAAGGATTGCAAGTGCTGCTAATGCTATTGTTTAGGTGCAGGAACTACTAGTGGGGTTTGGATTAGTTATGTTGGCCTTTCTCACAAGGTTCTCTATTAGGTTTTATATTTACAGATGTTAGTTGGATTTGGCAGAGGGATTTTTTAAGGAATAAGATCTGATTTTTGTTTGTTTAAAACACCATAAATGTTATTTGATATTTTATCATCACTTAATATTTTACAAGAATTGTGTGTGGTTGCAGGTGTATTGGTAATGTAGGTGAACAACCTTTTTTTTTCTTTTTTTTAATCTACAACATTTTAAAAATGTTGTGTAAATATGTCTAAACGTTGTCTGATATACTAAACAACAATATTTTTATCCAAAAAACGTTGTGGAATCATACATTCTACAACGTTTTTAAGCATCTGCTAATTTTTGAAAATAAATCTACAACTTTTTTTTCCTAAAAAACGTTGTGTATTATGCTTAACTACAACGTTTTTAAAATGTTGTGTAAGGGTGTCAAATAGATGACACCCTTAACCACGACGTTTTTCTGACTGAAACCACAACGTTTTTTTCGCGTTGTCTATTTACTATTTTGTAGTAGTGTCAAGAATCACGAAGTAAAAGGAATAAAGAGGAACATAAGGATTCCTTTAAAACATTTCATACTTTTGCTGAGGGGTCAAATCGACCATGAACTCTTACTAGGTTTAACATCATTTCACCATAAACCCTTCTACCACGGTCAGTTTACAATCACCAAGAAGGTAAACTACCTCTTCCATACGTAGGCGATCAACCCATCGTATAACCCCATTTCGGGGTATGTTCACCTCAGACTTAATCATTAGATTTCGCACCAAAATAATTTGGCTTGGCATAACTTCTGAAAGAAAGCTTGATTTTCTTATAACATGACATACCATTTGTCTAGCCAAATCAATTATCTTAGACCATACCAATAAATTGGGCATCAACTTGAAACATTCGTCTAGTCAAATTAATTGACATCGACTACTTCTATAAATTCTTACACAATACATCAAAACGTTTCATGACTTCATGATACCGTACTTTTACATTACGTTGAGGACTTCGTCAGTTTATGACTTCATCATTATACATCATACCATAATGGGTTGTTGATCATGAAATCAAATCCAACACTAGGTTTAGTTGTATCCATAACTCCATCCGTTTACCATCTTTTCATCAAATGTATTGATGATATAAAATTTATTTTGATATTTCAAATCAACTTCTGTCTAGCCGAAACAATTAGCATAAACATATAAAGAATAGTTCTTTTAAAATCCATTCATTCCAAAAGTTGAACCAATTCTTTCCTTTTCAAAACGCACACATAAGCACGATTTCAATAAAATTCAAAATCTAGCGTAGCTAAATGACTTGGAATATCCTATTTCTCCATCTTCCTTCATTGTCTTACTTGTGATAATACTTAATCTTCTCTAGAACCTTCAATGCTAAGTCTACTAAAAATACTCATTTCTAGTCTAAACATTCCTATACCCTAGTATAGTCCATCAACTTACCACACTTTATGTGTTTAGGAACTTTCCAGAACAATATGTGTTTAAAAACTTATCTTCGCATTATGTAATCCAAGAACAAATCAAGGACTATCCATATGCTTAGGGCTCAAAAACATAGCATATAACTATGAGTCACAAACTTTTCATAAGTATGAGTTTCAAGAACTCACACATATCTTAACATTCTCTACCTATCAAGTATATACATGAGAAAAGATTCACCTTCTCATCATATACATATTGATAGCGCGACATACTATTCTAAGATTATCTCTGTAATAAGCTAAGCAGTTGTTACACCGAAGCACAAACATTTGCCCATACAAAGATTTATACAACTCAGCTATCACACGAGTCCTTAATCAAAATCTTATAAATTCTTACTTTCTCTTTACTTAATACGAATTTTTTTAATTCGTATGCTAACCTTTATAACTCAATCCGAGTTCTTCTTCCTGTACTTACTTCGTAGTACCATTAATCTATAGCATTAGCTATAAATCATCCATCGTTTAACAGAAAAACTGTTATTACAATTCAATATGATCACGTGGTGATCTTCTTCCTTAATCGTTTAACTCAATAATTTTCTTATCCTTCTCTCTACGATTATAGTCTTAGGTACTCATACATAATATTTATAACCTATCAGCTCTAATACCATAATGTAACGTCCCAAAATCCGGTCTATCTTCACACCCGGATTTCGTACGTCATGATTCCATCTCCTTCCAAACATACATCATTATATAGCTAAATATAACAACATACATTCTCAAATCCCAGGTTCTATTACCTTATAACCTCGTTCCTTACAAATAATGATAATTACATTATTCTTTACATCTTACAAGAGTGACTTTCATCTGCCACCAAGGATACATAACAGTTCTTTAAACTAATCTATAGTTCAATTAAACTATTCTACATTATAAGTCTTGGCTTGATCTTCACGCTCATTCATATAATGAATGGCATTTCGTCTGGATACCGGTCTGCTTGATCTTTACGGGATCCTTAAGTTCTTTCCAACATCGTTTAATGAAAATGTTTTTATTTAAAGCAAGTGCGAGCATTTAATTCCCCAGCAAGTCATAGCAGTTGAACAAACAACTTCAAGAATCTAAACATTTAATTAAGACCTCAATAACTGAACAAAGGTTATGAAGCAACTCGAATAATTGGAATAATCCTGATTCCTATCATATTAAAACATTAGTCACATTCACTTTCAAGTACTTTCATTCTTCTACCTTTTTCATACACATCCTGTCTGGATAGAATTATTAACACAGACTTAACAATAACGATTCATGTATAAACAGAACATACTCATATTGAACAGTTCAATCATAGGACAATTCATCTCATAGAAACACCGAAGTGTTCAAGTTGTGGCGCAAGGCCTCATACACTCTACCACGTTGTACAAATATCGCACATTTGCACATAGACAAAACTTCTCAAGTTCAACATCTGAGAAGTTTAAGAAACTAGCATTCATATAAAATGAATGAATTTAGGAAACTTGCCTTATGCACAGCTACAACTTACGTTGAACTGCTCATTCCAATCCCTATATAGCACATAAGGAAATAACACATACACCAATTAGTCATATACTTGACTTACACATTGTTTTGCTTAACTTTACTTCTTAGAGTTTGCGTTCTTGTAATCTAAGTTTATGTGACCAACTTTCTTCTACCACTTTACGACTTCATGACGTACGGAGATGTCTTACTTATACGATCATCATCGTGGATGATTTACATTTTTATCTTCTTCTTATAACCCTTCTAGGACTCAGCATTCATTGTGTCTGTGCTAGTAGTCCATATGGTACTCTGAGTGGTTTCCCACAAACAACCAACAAACAAGTTCCCGTCTTGCTACACTGTCTTTCACAGTGAGTTAGATCGGTCGCCAGTTTCGTATATACCTCCGCTCTCTGAAAGAATTGTTTAACCCAGGTCCTATATGTCAACCATCAAAGATTACGATTGTACTACAACCTAAATTTATCTTAACCTAACCGAACCATTAAACAATAATTTTTGTTAAGTAAATTTCTTATTCCTTATGGCTTTCTGGCAACTAAATGCCATACCTCAAGATTCATTCTTTATCGTCTAAGTCATATAATCTTTTTAATACTCAGAACAATCATTCAACATTAATTCTACACATTCCTAGCATTAAGCATTTTATGTTACCTTACTTATATCTTACAACGTCTGGTTCATTCGAGTCGGAACGTCCTCCAAGTTAAAATCATTAACTCGGCTTCTTTACGTTATACGTCATTATATTTAATTCTTCATTCATTATATTTAATTCTTCATTCTTCATTCTTCATTACCTTACGGTCAAACCATACACGGTGTGTAGGTTCAACCCGTTTAATATTTGCGTACACTCAACCCTCACGTCGGCTAAAGTGTTTAATGCTTACATTCATTTTAACATTCTCTATCCGACTCACATTCGGACTTTCATTAATCTTATTAACCTTCGCTACGACTTTCTTGATAATTCATATCTTACTTACTACTTTCGTCAACTTCCAAGTCATACAACCAATGTATACTTAGAACATTCACCCGATGCAAATACGATTCACAAGGATCATTTACATATTCAGCGTTTACATTGCTCGTCTCTTAATAACTCATTCAACCTTTACTCAAGGTTTTAATCGCTTTCCATCGTTATCCATCCCATGAACCCCATGTTCATTATTCTTTCTTAATGTCGAAGTCATACTATTCCTGGTATGCTAAGATCGATTGTTCATCACAACTGCGTTATGTTTACGTTCATTACATTCTTTGTCTTTTAATCTCGTTAAATCTTTCCGTTTAACCTTTACTAAAGATTTAAATCACTTATTTAAGTGTTGCATTACGTGAACTATATGTTCGTTATCTATCCGTACACTTCCCCCAGGAATTGAGCAATAAAAAGCTCATTTTTGGGCCTTACCCTGCACCGGCATTGTGGCGCTGGTTGTGACAACCCAGAAATCCGGATTGTCCAGAAATTAAGATTTAAAGAATTAGTTATTAAAATTAATTAATTTAAATTCTAAAAATTATTTAAAAATAGAAAATAACTTCTGAAAATTACAAAAATGATTTTAAAAACTATTTAAGTTATAGAAATTAACTTTTAATAATTTAACATATTTTGCATAAATATTAATATTTATTTGAATATTATTGATATTTAATTTATTTAATAAATACATTAAATAAATTAATTAAAAATGATTTTATTATACTAAAAATCATTTTAAATAATAATAAGGTATTTAATAATATTTTAAGTTATAAAACATAACTTTTAATCTTTTAAGATAAGTTTCATAAATTATTAAACATTAATGATATTAGATTTATTTGGTAATTATATTAAATAAATTAATTAAAAATGATTTTAATATTATAAAAATTATTTTAAATAAAAATAAATAACTTAAAAATATTTGAAGTTATAAAATATAACTTTTGATATTTAAAGGTAAATTTTATTAATAATTTTATATTATTGATATTGATTTATTTAATAATTATATTGAATAAATAAATTAAAAATGGTTTTATTGATTTAAAAAGGATATAAATGAATTAAAAATATTTTAAGTTATAATTAATGACTTTTAATATTTTGATAAATAATACATGAATACTTAAATATTAATGATAACTTATTTAAAAATGATTTTAATATTTTAAAAATTATTTAAGGGTAATATTAACACTTTTAAAAGTATTTTAAGTTATTATAAACAACTTTAATATTTTGGCAATGGTTTCATTAATAATTTAATATTAATGATAAAAGAATTAGTTAATCTTTAAATCATTTAATAATGATTCCGATGTTTGAAAAATCATTATAAAATATAATAATTATTATAAGTCATTTAAAAATAATATGACGGATATTTACAGTTATTAAATTACTGAATGGAGTTTTAGACTTGATAATTACCCGATAAAGCCGTCGGTACACCGAAATATTTCAGAAATTGATCCGGACTTAGATAATTGGATTAGATATGTGTTTGTTTATGATTCAATGACTGCTAAACATATGTGACAATGTGATTAGGTTATGTGTTGACTGCAAATAGTAGTATTATGCGATATGATATATTATTCTAATCGAACGAATGATATTATTAATGATAGGTTTCTGTATAAAAGATAAAACTAAGTTACGTTATTGTAAGCAGCAGCTCAGGAAAGTATCCTACCTTTGCATTTACTTTATGCAATGGACACAGGGGAGGACCTGCCTTAGGGCAGGGGGGCACCTGACCCCACTGAATTTTCAGGGGGTCAGGAGTCATATTAGGAGGAAAAAAAATTAAGAGGGTCTAAAGTGAACATGTATACTAAGAAACATGACCCCACTGTATTATGTTATATATATACTAAGTGAGCAAACACTAGGCAACAATCCCTAATTCCCAAATCCCACTAAGTCATTAAGCCAATTTTTCTATTCTTTTATATTGTGGATATAGAGAACCGATTCCAATTTTTCGAGTATAGAAGGAATTGGGAAATTGGCTCAAATGTTGGTTCAAAAAATTAAGGATGATGTGTATCCCCAAGTCTATTTGTTGTTAAAATTGGCTCTACTTTTGCCCGTTGCTACTGCAACTGTTGAAAGGACATTTTCAGCCATAAATATCGTGAAGAATGAACTCCGTAACCAAATGGGAGATGAATGAATGAATGACTGTTTAGTAACATACATTGAGCGTGATATTTTTGTAACTATTAAAAATGAGGTTATATCATGCAACAATTTTAAGCAATGAAACCTCGAAAAATGTTATTATAAATAATATTTGAGGATTGTTTAGTTTTGTAAGTTATTTTATGAAATTTTTATTTGTAAGAATTTTTTTTTTCGAGTTTGACCCCACTGAACAATCCGTCTGGATCCGCCCCTGAATGGATATGAGTAAGAAAGTTTCAGAATTATATTATCATTATTCCAGATTATTAAATCTATTTTTATCAATTATGTATCCAATCTTTGTATTCATACAAGTTCTTAAATTATCCGATCATTGTATTACTGTATAATTCAGATATTTATTCTGTTCGTTAATTCCTATTTAGGGTTAGACAAGTGTCCCCACTTGGATAATTATTGTATTTAATCACATGTTGATACATACTTATTAATTTTGAGTATGTATACATTGACTTAAAAGTCATCTAAGCTATTTGATTTGGCTACACATAAACTTAAAAATATTGTTGAGCAAGATAGAACTTTATTGTATCCAACCAAATTATTTTGGTTCGGATTCCCGACTAAGTATGAACATCCCGAATATGGGAAAACATTTGTGCACCTAAGGTGGATAAGATGAATGATAATATCATTTTTGCATGTAGTATTGATCAATACAGGGCATAATGGGCTGATCACCCCTCGTGTTTGAAAGTTATGACGGTTTACGGATGAAGTTTTGTTTAACATTTTCGAAAATAAAAAATAATGTTCATAGTCTGTTGACTAATCTCCAGTTATAGTCAGTACGTAGTTTCAAAATTTTTATATAGAAGTGATATGTTGTCATTATTAGTTCAGCTTACTTCACAACAGTTGATTCGTTGTAGAAGTGTCATTCAAAAAAAATATTTAATTCTTTTAACTAATATCTATTGTTGTTATTACTTGCTGGGCAATCAAATGCTCATTCTTGCTTTAAATTTAAATGTTTTCAGCTAAGTATGATCAACTAGAAGGTTCAGGCAAGAACAAGGGGAAAGGAAAGCTGTTCGAATAAGTTTTATAATATTCTATGTAATAGTTAAAGTTTATTAAGACAATGATATTTATTATCTATGATGTAATGAATGTTTAAAGGTCGCGTACCTGGGATTTAAACTTTGATATATGTAAATTAAGTTTGATATTTATATTATTGTTATTATTATTAGTATTATTTCACTCATCGAAATGGTATCATGAAGCACTGAGTTCGGGTTACAAGTACCTGAATTTGGGGGCGTCACGGGTTGGTATCAAAGCTTTAGGGTTAGAAACCTTAGGTGGGATAAGACCTTAGGCTATAACCTTGGGACAGAGGAAAACGTTGAAAATATAAATAACTCATATAGAGTTTAAAAGGAGATGAATTGAATAAATTCATCGTTAAACAAAATAAAAGATAACTTTTATAAAATTATTATTTGATGTGTGTATATACTATATGCTAATCAGGATAATTTGTGTGTAGATGTCAGGTGAAAAAGAATTAGGATACCCTCAGATCATAAAGAAGGAGCCAATATCAAAGTAAATATCTAAAATAGACGCTCACAGTGCAAGCAACCTTGATGAGGTGGTGGTATTAGAAAATATAGTACCAGGTCCAGAAATAGTAGAACTGACAGATAGTGATTCAGAAACTAAAGTTGGAGCTGATCAAGCATCAACGGAAGTACAGAATCTGAAGAACAAGGTTTCTTCTCTAGAAAACCTGTGGGAAATAGAAAAGCTACTAAATAACCAATTACGAAAGGCGTTAATAGAAACTATGGAAGAACAAGATAATCTTAAAATCCAAATTAATCAAATGGGAGCCGAAAGCAACAAATCGTGCACAGCTTTGAGCAACAAGGGGAAAATAAAGATGAAAGATAGTAACTTAGGAAATAAGTAGGATTAGTAGTTGATTATGTATGTTTGATAATGTACAGGTGTAATGTAATATTCTCAAACTTTTGTGTAAGTTATTACAGTATTTCTCGACTTTTGTGATCATAAAGGGATATCAGTATGTGCTATGTTATGTAAAGTACTTTGAATTAATGAATTCGAATCTATGTTTATGAAATAAGTTTTGTATAAAACTTCATGTCATATGTTAAACTTATACAATAAGGTTTAGAATGTAAGTTAAATTTATGATTTTATGTAATCAGATAAATGTCGCCAAGACGTCAAACACAAAATCAAAGGGTAGAAGAATCTGTCAACAACGCTGAGGGACAACCACAAGACCTGGTGCAAAACTTTGCGAACATGGTAACTCAGGCTATGTAGCAGGGAATACCAGCCCTAGGGAATCGACCAGACAATCGCTTGGAAAATTTTAAAGACTTCAAGGCAATAGGACCACTAGAATTCAAGGGAACAACTGACCATATAGAAGCCCAAAAATGGATTAACGAGACAGAAAAGGTGTTCGTAATTTCTAGGGTAGATGAGGGGCAAAAGACCGCATTTGCCACCTATATGATGAAAGGGGAGGTGAACTTTTTGTGGGAAGTAAATCAAGCGAGGGCAGGAGAATGAGTAGTTACTTGGGCTAGGTTTAAGACTTTGTTTTTCGAAAACTATCTCTCAGCTAGCATGCAGGCTAGGATGGAGGTGAAATTTCTGGAGTTAAAGCAGGATAACATGACTATTGTGGAGTATGCTGTAAAGTTTAATGAGTTGGCTAGGTTCGCTCCACACCAAGTAGATATGGAGGCTAGGAAGGTAAGAAGGTTCGAGCTGGGATTAAAACCCTGACTCTACAACAAGGTGGTAGTGTTACAGATCAATACTTTTGTAGTACTCATGTAAAAGGCTATTATAGCTGAGGAGGGGAGTGAGACCATAAGCCCTTGATGAGTGAGTTTTATACACATGAATTGGATACATTCGGGCTTAATTTATTATTGTTCTCAAGTCTTTTAGGATGTTTTTATGTGTTTGTGTCAATGCATGCATGTTTTATATCGTTTTGTAGGAATTGGGACAAAAGTTAAATGGATCGACGTTCGGGGTGGCTAGATGCGCGTTTTCGGCTTGCTATTTACACATCAGTCACTTCAGAGCCAATTTTACTATAGCTCCTGACCTTATTTCGAAAAACTTAAAGAACGAAAGTTGTAGATCTACTTCTCCTCTTTCCGGAACATCTTGAATCATCAAAATTGGAGTTTGGACGAAGAAGTTATGGCCATTTTCCCAAAGGACGTCCGAGCAGAAAATTCCAAAAAAACTTCCAGCGCCGGGGCGCTATTTCTCTATGTAATTCCAGCGCCGGGGTGCTGGGGGGCAGAATCCCAGCGCCGTGCCCAGCGCCGGGGCGCTGGGGAAGTCAGTGGAAAGGCTTGGACGCGTTTTGGGGCGAATTTTGACATCTTTTTGACTCCAAATTGGATTGGGTTTGTTCCTAACCTAAAAATTAGACTTGTAACCTATAAATACATGATGTAAGACATAAAATAGAGGGAGATTACATAGATTAGACTAGATAAAACACTCCATTAGATTAGAAACTAAACCCTAGTTCTTAATTAGCCATTAGAGATTGAAGCAACTTGGAGATCTTTGAAGATCAAGAGCAGGAGCAAGAGGGGAGCATCAGATTTGCTGACAACAGATTCTATTCTCTTCTCTTATCATACTTTTATCTTTTAATGTCTATTCAGTTGTGGATTCTTAGTTTCAATTCATTAATTATGAACTAACTCTTTTATTAAGATTTCAATTGAACCTTTTATGTCTATGAATTAGTTATTCGATTTATTCCAATTATTTATGTCAGAGTGAATTGTTTATCTTGTCTTGAGCTTATTGATTAATTATCTGATCAGTAATTACCTTGTTACTCTAGAAGGAATCGGAAGAGAAATTCTAGGGTTAGAACTGGACATGATAACATGTAACTTAGTTATTTGCATGGTGAATAATTAGGTTTGTGAATAGAATGGAAATATCTGTTTACCGCATGTAACACATAAGGAATTGGGTTTGTAACGAGTTTAAATCAATTATTTTGCATAGGAATATAGCAAGATTAATCTGGATTAAATAGAAGGCAATTGATCACTTGGAAAAGGACTTTTAGCATTTGAGAATTCCTGTTAACAATTCAGAAGACATAATAATTGGGATAATTGGATAATTGATTTATAGTTCATAATTGGGGATATTGAAGTCTTAATCTTTATTTATCTAAATTTAGTCATAAAGCAATTTAGTTTAATTAGATAATTTAGTTTTCTTAATTAGAAAAATCATAATTTATGGTTGTTTAAATAAAATTGATTTGGTTAAGAGTTAGTACTTGGTAATTTTTATTAAATAATTCCTCGTGGGAACGATACTTTTCTTATCACTTTATTACTTGTTGACCGTGTATACTTGCACGTATTCATTGATTGCGAAATCGATCAACACCTCTATAACAAGGAAAATAGGAACAAAGGCAAGGCCGTAAGAGCTGTGAAGGTGGAAACTAATAGTGCGAATAGGAGTAAAAAGAGAAAAGGAAATTATTTTGGAAATGTTCAGGTGAAACAGGAAAGGTGTGAAGAAGCAAGTAGTTCAATGTGGGAACTGTGGGAAGAATCACTCTGGTGAATATTTGAAGGGTAAGTTTTTATGTTACAAGTGCAGGCAAGAGGGCCATATTTCTCCTAACTGCCCCAACCCAAGGATGAACAGTGGGTGTTTTCTATGTGGGTCGATGGAACATAAGGTGAGGGATTGTCCAAAGAGAAAAATGGAGGCAGGGAGTGTAACCACGAGAAAAAGCAGCGGGACTATGGTGATCACATGACTGACTTCAACCAACAAACCAACAAAAGTAATCGCGAGAGTCTTCAACATGACGGTCCAGGAAACTATGGCAGCTGGGAATGGAACTCCAGGTATTATTTGAATAACTTTAAATTTTGTATATATATGATTTTCCTATATATAACAAATTATGTTATAAAGAAATTTTGAAGGAGGAATTTAAGTTCTTTTAGAAACCAAACTTCTGTTTAAGCAGATAGACAAGCTTTATATGAATAGTTAAATATTTGTTCAATCAATTATGATTGAGATCTATTTGCAATGAGTGCGGAGGTTATGTACCCTTGTACGTATGAGTTTTAAAACGGTGATTCCGAGGACGGAATCTTTATAAGGGAGGGTGAATGTAATAACCCGATACTTTCTATATAAATAAATAAGAAATTTTGCATATAATTTTTTTTAAGGTGGGAATATGTGCCAAGTAATGTGTATATATATACGTGATAAATAAAATTTATTTATTACATGAATAATTTCAAATAATTTTGTTTTAGAATTATTGATCATTATAAAGTATATTCTTATAATAATTAATTTTATAATAAAAATGTCTTTATTAATTATTTTATATGAAAATATGATTTTTACATCATTTAAATAATATATGAAATGATTATTGGAATTATTATAATTACAATTTTATTATATGAATTTTAGTTCAGATTATTAAGTTAATTATTATGACTTAATAAATAATGTTATATATGAAAGATAAATCAGATATGGAATCCAAACCCTAAATTTGGATTTTGAGCTATGAATGAGAATAATAATATTATATTAAATATAATATTATTTTACAGTGTTATAAATATATACAGTATGCACGTGTTGTTAATGGGTGGTCAATTATAGTGAATAATGTCAAAACCATATTATTACTGTCATATACCATAGTTGAAAACTCAAAATTAACTGGAGTTTAAGGTCGGTCAGAAATGGTGTTATATGAATTAAGTAGTATATTATAGAATTTCTGTTAATTAGGAAAAATCCTAATTAGTATTTGAAAACCCTAATTAAAAATTAGAAACCATAATTTTCTAATTAGGAACCCTAATTGCTAAAATTAGAAATCCTAATTATTATTTTCGTAAATTGAAGTGTTAATTTGGGAACCACGATGATATTAAGGAACCCTAATTATTTAAAACCCTAATTTTCTATTAAAAACACTAATTTTAATTATTGTGTTTTAATTAAAAATTTATCACACTTTAATTTTAATTTTACAAAACCTAGAAATTATTTGAGAAACTTTAAGATTTAAAATCTAGTGATTAAACCCTAGATTCAAGTACCATGGATAAGAATACCATTAAAATGAAAATGCAAATGACCATTATACCATTTTTGTCCCATTCTTGCATTATTGTTAGCAAATCTTGCCAAATCTTGACAACATCATCACCCTAACATAACTATGAGCTACCACACTCTAGCTCTCAGCCATTATTAGCATCCAAATTCATTGCATCAAAGATTAGATAGAATTTAAGAGAGAGAAAAACACAAAACAAAGCTCATTTGTTCACTTACACTTAGCCAAACTCTCTCAAGCTCAAACTCACGAAATCCAAAGGTGTTTCTGTAAGACCCCGAATTTTATGAAATAAAAGTATTCAATTTTCGTATAATTATTATTTTATTTCGTAAATGGTTAAATTGATAAAAGGTTACAGTTAAGGGTGATATGTGAATTTTTTTTTTGCAAAGTAAGCAAGTTGTTATAAAATATTCGTTTGACCGGAGAATATTCTTTTTGTCGGGGAATATCCGTACGACGACACAATCATTAGTGGACCCCATAACGGAAGTATTGTCGTAGTAAAAAGACGACAGAATTATCTCTTTATAAAAATAACGGCGGAAGTGTTACTATTAACACTGTTGAACTACCTGGTAGTAAAAGTACAGTAATACGCGTGGTTGCATTGTAGCATATGGTATTAATTATTGATGCTTACGTAAGAATTCACTTAGTTATACTCAATTATTGCTACAGTAATTGTTGCATCATATCTATCATATTATTGATTCAATTATTGTCACAATATCATCTGTATAATATGTTATATTATTAAATCAATAATTGAGACGATAAAGTTATTTATATTATTATTTGTAATATTGACAATGCCTAGAAGTTCTGTCAAGGAGAGGTTAGATAATCTAATTGTGAGCCAATAGGGAGAAATCCTTATCGAAAAATCCCCTCTTTCCTGGGAACAACCTGGTTGTTAAATATTGTGAGTTATAATATTAATGATGAATAAGTTCGTGTTGATTAAAGATGAAATTGATAGTTCCATTGTGTTGGAATTATTAGTGTTGGTGGAAATCGACATTTATTTCGATAATAATTGATGTCTGGAGGTTATATTGACCAATCAGGTAATTAACCGGATAAATGAGCAATTAATTGTTATTGATTCACATGCTTATAACTATTTGTTCACATTTGTGTACTATTGATTCACATTCTTGTACTATTAGGGGTGGTGGTGCAAGATTGATAATACTTGCATGACTAAGTTAAAAATAGAGGTATAGATGGAGGTACTATACTGTAAATAGTTTTTCACATGATTATACTATTGAGTCACATGATTTTACTATTGATTCACATGAGTTACTATTAGGAGAGGTGGTGCAAGTTTGATAATACTTGCAGAACTAAATTAAAAATAAAGAAAAAGAGGAAGGTATTATACTGTAATATTTTGAGTCCCAAAACGTGCAATTATCGAAACTATATTTTTCTATAAATAGAAGCCCATTCTTCCTTCATTTCTCACCAAATTCACTAAAGCTATAGAGCAATTATTATAGAGAGAAATTATAGAGAGAAAGAAGAAGAGAAGTCTGCTACCTCACTATTCTAGTATCCAAATTTCTTCTAAGGTAAGGGGTATTATTCTTTCGTATTCATGAAGAGAGTTATTTTCTTTCAATACTCGTAAGGGTTGTTATTCCATTCTTTATTATTATGTTGGAATAACTTATCTATGCGAAGTACCGCATACATGGTGAAATTCTTCTGTTATTCCATTCTTTATTATTCTGTTGGAATAACATGTCTGTGCGGTCTATCGCATACCTGGTGAATTCTGTTGTTATTCCATTCTTTATTATTCTGTTGGAATATCATGTCTGTACGGATTATGCATGACCTGGTTCCATTCTTTATTATTCTGTCGAAATATCCTGTCTATGCGGGTTACACATGACCTGGTTCCATTCTTTATTATTCTGTTAGAATAACCTGTCTGTGCGGATTACACTTGTATGGTGAATTCTTATGTTATTCAATTCTTTATTATTCTGTTCGAATAACCTGTCTATGTAGATTACCGAATGCATGGTGAATGATCCTTCGTAATCATTCCTTATTAAATTATGGAAATGATCTGTCTACGTGGATTACCGCATGGCGGGTGAAAATCCATTTGCAGTTTCGTATATTCTATTATAGTCGTATGAGATATCATTTCTTTTGTACTCGTCATGGAATATCATTTTTGTTGGTATTTTTCTTTTACGAGTTACTATTCATTGGTTACTATTCACTCGATTACTATTCACTCTAGTATTATTCACTCGGGTATTCTGGGTACTTTTCGTGCCAGAGTACTATTCATGAGTTACTATTCATAAGTTACTATTCACCCGATTACTATTCACTCTAGTATCATTCACTCGGGTATTCGGGACACTTTTCGTGTCGGGATACTATTCACGATGTACTATTCCTGAAGTACTATTCACGGGGTACTATTCACCCGAAAAATATATTTCGTTTCTGTCCAAATTATTTTTGGTACATGAATATTATTCTTGAATTTTACTCTACAAAGCAGTATCATATTGACAATTTGGACGTTATTGATTTCTGGATAAATGAAATTATAAATCTTTAAAATTTATCCTTGAACTTGTTTTATTAAATTATTATGTCATTGTCATCATTCTCATGCTTATATTGTGACGAAAGTCATCTTTGGCTTACGTGCATAGATGGACTTGGTATGATTATGACCAGGGATTATTCGGTATAATCATGACCATAATGTAACGAATGATGTGGTAAAAGTCCTCATTGGCCTGTAGTTCATTGATGGACAGTTGTTGGTATGATTATGACCAGGGATTATTCGGTATAATCATGGCCATTAATGATTTCATGAATATCCTTGGCCGTGGTGCAGGGATGATTCAATTTTATTTATTAAGCTGAGTCTCAGCGATAGATTTGATGAAAAACTTTTTAAATCATAGAAGATAGTAGATTTTATGCTCTACTTGACTCTTCTAATGGGTTGCTTATTCCGCTGCAGTTGTTGATCTAAAACTTGTTGCTATTATATTCTATTAGTTGTTATATTTTTGAAGGCTAAGGATAATTTATTCTGCATTATCTTACTCAAAATATTTCTTACTAGGCTAGTTGAGCTCACCCTTTCTTTCGCTGTTCTCTTCAGGAAATGAGAATATAGCTGGGACGAGTCGGGGAACGGATTAGCGGTCTAGATGATAGCATTATTAGTCCTCTCTATTCTGTTAAATAGTGTGATAATAAATGTACTGAGGGCTCCATTGAGTTTGAATACTGTCTATGAGACAATATTCTTATTAAAACTCTAGGCTACGCTGTTGTCGTATTGTATAAAAGAAGTTTGTATTTGATTTATTTACCATGTATCTGGCGACTCAAGATGGGTGATGTATACCTGTTTTGGGGGCGTCACAGTTTCAGTCCCCAAATCAAGCCCCACGATATTCAATAACAGATCAGAAGCTAAGAGTCAAGATTTTTTAAAGAGAGGTACAAAACCCTAATTTATAATCTGATCTTGAAGGCCATGTTAGATTTTAGATTTTTGTGTTAAAATATGTTGTAGGTAGTGTATAATGATGATCTGGGTTGCTAGATGTTAGATCCATAACATCTACAGGCTTGGATTTGAAGTTTTACAAAATCTAGAAATCTGGAAAATGAAGTCTAACAACCGAATGTCAGACCTCATAGATCCGTGCTCGTTAATGATTTGTATGTGTTAAAGGTTTGTACTTGTAGTATGTCATGTGGGCTTTACTCTAAAACTTGAATCAGGATCAGATCTGCTATAAATTGAAAGTTATTAATGGTCAAAGTCGGTTGACCGACCATGACCAAGCCTTTCTAGGTAACCCAGAACTTACCCAGATGAATCTGACAAGAAGTTCATATCCTCGGATCTTACTCATGGTTGATGTTTTGATTCTTTTGTTGTAACCAGATTATTTTATGTTAGATTGACTACGTTATTATACTCTTAGTTCACTAAAACATCAAGCAGGTTGTATTTGGTGGACTGTCAAACCAGGAAGGATGTTCACGAAATGTGTTTTATGGGTAACCCAGAAAACATATGAGCGTGACTTCTGACATGGTTTGATCGAATGATATCTTGTGATTTTGTTGTTGTTAATCTGATTTTATGTAATGAATCTGTTCATTGGTATACTTACTACAACCTACAACCCTTAGATCACTAAAACCTCACCTATACAACAAGTAATGGAAGCCAAAATATGACCAGCCGAACTGTTCTTCATTTTTGGGTAACCCAGAAATGAAGAACAGTCTCTGACAGGATTTTCTGAGGCCTAGATCTTTTAGCTTGATGATGTTTAGACTTGAACAATGATCATACAAGATACCCTGTTAGTTAGTCTACAAGGTTCGACGTCTAACACAACTATAACATGAACCGATTGACTGAAATGAGGCCACAAAGGACGTTGACCGGTCATGACCTTAGGATTCTAGGCAACCCAGAAACTTGAGGAACCGTCAGTAATTTCTAAGCTTTATAACGTGAGATTGTGATGTTGTTTGACCTTGATTGTTATTGGATCATGTAGTACTACATTAGTACTACATAATCTAACCATTAGCATGTCCAGAAACAACTTATACAGAGAATGATTGATGGTCAAACAAGCTAACTCGAAATTGTCTATGAAGGTTCTGGGTTTCTCAAGAACACCTAAGGCGACACTTACTGTCGCCAAAGGCTTTAGCGACAGACTTATTAAAATTAATTAATTTAAATTCTAAAAATCATTTAAAAATAGAAAATAACTTCTGAAAATTACAAAAATGATTTTAAAAATTATTTTAAGTTATTGAAATTAATTTTAATAATTTGACATATTTTGCATAAATATTAATATTTATTTAAATATCATTGATATTTAAGTTATTTAATAAATGCATTAAATAAATTAATTAAAAATTATTTTATTATATTAAAAATTATTTTAAATAATAATAAGGTATTTAATAATATTTTAAGTTATAAAACATAACTTTTAATATTTTAAGATAAGTTTCATTAATTATTAAATATTAATGATATTAGATTTATTTGGTAATTATATTAAATAAATTAATTAAAAAAGATTTTAATATTATAAAAATTATTTTAAATGAAAATAAATAACTCAAAAATATTTTAAGTTATAAAATATAACTTTTGATATTTAAAGGTAAATTTCATTAATAATTTATATTAATGATATTTGATTTATTTAATAATTATATTGAATAAATAAATTTAAAATGGCTTTAATGATTTAAAAAGGATATAAATGAATTAAAAATATTTTAAGTTATAATTAATGATTTTTAATATTTTGATAAATATAACATGAATACATAAATATTAATGATAATTTATTTTAAAATGATTTTAATATTTTAAAAATCATTTAAGGGAAATTTTAACACTTTTAAAAGTATTTTAAGTTATTATAAATAATTTTAATATTTTAGAATTGGTTTTATTAATAATTTAATATTAATTAAATATTAATGATAAGAGAATTAGTTAATATTTAAATAATTTAATAATGATTCCAATATTTGAAAAATTATTATAAATTATAATAATTATTTAAAAATTATTATAAGTCATTTAAATATAATATGACTGATATTTACAGTTATTGAATTACTGAATGGAGTTTTAGACTCGAAAATTACCCGGTAAAGCCGTCGGTACACCAAAATATTTCAAAAATTGATTCAGACTTAGATACTTGGACTAGATACGTGTTTGTTTATGATTCAATGACTGCTAAACATATGTGACAATGTGATTAGGTTATGTGCTGACTGCAAAATAGCAGTACTATGCGATATGATATATTATTATAATCGAACGAATGATCTTATTAATGATAGGTTTCGGTATAAAAGATAAAACTAAGTTGTATTATTGTAAGTAGCAGCTCAGGAAAGTATCCTACCTTTGCATTTACTTTATGCAATGGACATGAGTAAGAAAGTTTCATAATTATATTATCATTATGCCAGATTATTAACTCTATTGTTATCAATTATGTATCCAATCTTTGTATTCATACAAGTTCTTAAATTATCCGATCATTGTATTACTGTATAATTTAGATATTTATTTTGTTCGTTAATTTCTACATAGGGTTTGACAAATATCCCCACTTGGATAATCATTGTATTTAATCACATGTTGATACATACTTATTGATTTCAAGTATGTGTATGTTAACTTAAAAGCCGTCTAAGCTATTTAATTTGGCTAGACATAAACTTAAAAATATTGTTGAGCAAGATAGAACTTTATTGTATCCAACCAGATTGTTTTGGTTCGGATTCCTGACTAAGTATGAACATCCTGAACATGGGAAAACTTTTGTGCACCTAAGGTGGATAAGATGAACGATAATATCGTTCTTGCATGTAGTATTGATCAATACGGGGCATAACAGGCTGATCACCCCCGTGCCTGTAAGTTATGACAGTTTACAAATGAAGTTCTGTTTAACCTTTCAAAAATAGAAAATAATGTTCATAGTCTGTTGACTGATCTCTAGTTATAGTCAGTACGTAGTTTCAAAAATTTTATATAGAAGTGATATGTTGTTATTATTGGTTTAGCTTACTTCACAACTGTTGATTCGTTGTAGAAGTGTCATTCAAAGAAAATATTTAATTCTTTAAACTAATATCTATTATTGTTATTACTTGATGGGCAATCAAATGCTCATTCTTACTTTAAATTTAAATGTTTTCAGCTAAGTATGATCAACCAGAAGGTTCAGGCAAGAACAAGGGGAAAGGAAAGCTGTTCAAATGAGTTTTATAATATTCTATACAATAGTTAAAGTTTATTAAGATAATGATATTTATTATCTATGATGTAATGAATGTTTAAAGGTCACATACTCGGGATTTACACTTTGATATGTGTAAATTAAGTTTGATAATTATATTATTGTTATTATTATTAGTATTATTCTGCTCATAGAAATGGTATCGTAAAGTACCGAGTTCGGGTTCCAAGTACCAGAATTTGGGGGCATCACAGATCCTATATGCATGCTCAGCTATGCTAGGATATTTATGCCAAAATGAGGTATGTATCTATGAAGACACGTGTAAAACATGCATGATACTATGACCCAAATTAAATTCCTAAGAGTCTATTATTTCTAGGTTATCAAGAATGCAGATTTAATAAATAAGATATAGATGTACCTTATCTTATTCTAAATTACATGGACTCGTTGTCTAGACATGGGCTCGAACAGACCAAGCAGCTCTGCTTCCCATAGAGCTTCATTCGAGATTCGCCTTCGGAGGCCTACCTCAGATACTCCAGCTCCGCAGTTTGCCCGACAGGTTCGTCGTCTGACAAAGTCAGTGATTCACCCCATTAATGTAGATAGGGGTCACCTAACTAAGGAAGGTGATATCACTGAGCCTAATTTTCTAGCTCAGACTATTTCTGTTCCCAGATTCCTTCTTGGTATCCATGTATCTGTTCTTGATTTGCTGGGTACCGACTTGAGTCATCATCCATCCGTTCACTTCCATGCGAACGAGGTACTAGAGTTTTCATATTAATTTACTTTAATTCTGCATTCTAGCAAACAATCAATTTTTAACCTTAATGTCGTGCAAGTTCTAGAGTTTACCCAGCCCAGGGGTAACTGGTTTAGCAAGTACTCCTTTTACTGGTCGCTTCATGTTGACTATCGGTCACGAGTAGATTCTTGGAGTTTTCAGGATTTCTTCACCATTGCTCCTCGTCACTGCCCTTGGGGCTATCTCCGAGCTTTGTCCGGGAGATGGTTCCATTAGAGTTTTTCTCTTTATCTCCTAGACTGTGAGGTTACGATGACACCTATGGATATGAGATATATTACTGGTTTGCAGTTCATTGGAGATAGAGTTCCTTTGGAGGCTAGCATCACTCCTACTACTGCCTTTCGCACCCTTCTTGGGTTTTCTCCTCAGGAGCGGGCCTTCAAGGATTGAAGTATTCATTCTGGACCTGTGAGTGTTAATGCGGTCCAGGGCACTTTACAGGAGCCATTACCCAAGGACTTGGTGGAGGGAGATCACATCTTTCGACGTCTATTCCTAACCATCATGAGGGGTTATTTCATTGTAAATAACTCTTCTATTGTCCTTTTTAGCTTGGTGGGGGTTGTTCAGGTTGTAGATCGCATTAGAGACTATGACTAGGGATCCTGTACATTCGTGATCTTCCTTCATGGGATGCTACTGCGCTCAAAGGGAGTGATCGATGCTTGGCTGGGATTCTATCAATTTATTTAGGTGAGTCATCTTGATCGACTTTCTAATTCTCTGAATCTGGATTTGCCTTTTTCCATGACTAATGTCTTGCTCTCTGGCTTGACAGTTTTAGGCTTACGAGAGGCTCCCTTGCCGTTAACCACTCACTATTCTAGGTTTGGACACCTACCCTTGGGGTCATCGGTGGCATAAATCCACTTTGGTAGAGGTCCTAATTTTTGAGAGTTTTACCCATGCCTGTCTTCAGTTGGAACTGTTATCAGTGTCTGATGTAGTGTGGGTCCCCTATACTACTGAGCACTTGGTCGAGGGTGTTGAGGATGGTCTACCAACGGGCCCGAGTATTATCTATCTATCCGTCGGATTTAATTTTTTTTATGGAGGCTGGGAGTGATGAGTAGGTTTTTAACCTATGAATTATCTTTATTTAGCTTGATATATTGTTAGTTTTTGAGTATTTCATATTGCTTTTGATGGGTTTTTATTCTTGTTATAGGATATTAAGTGAGCACATCAAAATGTTGGCATTGGAATAAAGCAATCAAAATTTGGACATTCTACTTTACCGGCGCGGGGAGTGCCGTGACAATGAAAAAAGCGGTGCAGGGCACGCTGCATGCGAGGAACATATTGATTACATGGTGTGGGCTGCGCCACTTTAGTACAGAACCCGGCACGGGGTGCGCCGGTCGGACGGGTCAAGAGTTGGTTTGTTTTGTTCTGCTGGAAACTGAGTTTTGTTGGGAGATATAACTTCTTTATATAATAAGTGTATATTAGGAGTGTGTCAAGGAGGTTATTTCATGTTAATTGGGATTCTATGTTTAAAAACTTGTTGGATTAATTAGGAGATTAATTTTTATTAGAATTCCTATGGGATGAGTTTGAGATGGATTGGAATTGGATTACTTTTCAGCTGATGTGATTTAAAATTTATGCAAAGGAGGAGAGTATGAGAGAGATCAAACAATAGAGAACACACTTAGAGAGAGCTAAAATTGAGAAAAAATCTTGGAGGAACGAAGAAAGGTGGTGAATTCACGAAGATTACAGATTTGAAGGGCGAGAAGGGTGGTGTATTACTATTCTTCATTAATTTCAGTTTTTGTAATTGGGTTGATGATTTCTTTTATTTATTCAGTATTTAATTCATTAGTTATGAGCTAAATTACTTTTTAGGCTTCCAATGGATCTTTAATGTTGAATGGCAGTTATTATGCCTTGATTTGAGTTTAATAAACTATTAATTCAGTTTATCTATTGTGATTTATGCTTTAATTTAGGAATTACTTGATCGCCAATTTTATGTGGACTTGTATGGATTCAAGAGATGATGTATAAGTCTAAACCTAGTCACAATAGCATGTGTTCTTGAATTATGTGGTTGAATAGAATCTTGATTTATGTTAGGGTAGAGATATGCCTATCATTGTATGTAATATAATAAGAACTTGGAATTAAACTCTTCTTAATTGTAATTCACATAGAGATATATTGAATTGGTTATTTAGGATGTTTAGCTTAATTCTATCTCATTTGTGGATTTAAGTTAATATGGTAGTGCATTGTGAAATGGCTTATTCTGCAAGAGTGTTCTTGATTAATAAACTGAGAATAGGGAGTTAAACTAGAATAAGGCGTGATAATTGGAATGATACAAAAAGTAAAATTGTAAGCCTAATTCTCCATCATTTGTTTGAAATTAAGGTTTTTAAGTTGTGTTGATTGTTTGGTAATTTTAGTTTTTAATTTTTATTAGTTATAATCATTGATTTCGATCAGTTTAATAAAATTGGGTTAATACAAAATTGGTAATTGTTAGGATTAATTTCTTACTATTCTCTGTGGGAACGCTATTTTACTTACACCATATTGCTTGTTGACCACGTATACTTGTGTGATTGTGCGTAATTAGATTGTACACTGATAAGTGGGTTTTACACCTACTTATTGGATATTAATTCATACGAACTAGGCCCATCTCAAGTATATTTTAGTGTGTTTTTAGTTGCATTTCATGTTATTTTGCATTGCATTTACTTAAAACTCCTTTGGTGTAAAAGTGCAGGATATGGCATGGTTTGGTGATGTAAATGGCATGAGGTTGTAGGATGCATGGCATGAGGATCAATTGGAGCAGGAGGCTAAGCATGGATGGACAAAAGAATGAACATCAGAACAGATCAGTTGCAGCAGCAGAACCAGAATTCAAAGTTGCAGAAGCCGTGCGACGGCGCGGCAGAATAAGTTTGAGGACTCGCGCCCGCGCGAGGACCTGGCTGGACGGACATTGCACACTGTAAGTTGCGCGCCCGCGCAAGGATTGCAAAGGAGGGGCGTGAGGCCATGCGTGATGCCTGATGCCTGATGCCTGATGCTGCTGAGCTGTTTATTTTAATATCTAATTTTAAGGGTTGTAATTAATTAAAAACGATTTCTGACTGGTGTCAGACGGATCATTATTCAGTTTTTATGTATTTTCATATTGTAAATAGGGTTTACACTCTGAGAGAGATTCCAATGTAGAACGAAGCCGAAACTCTAACTTTTCTAATTCTTCTTGGGATTTTCTATCATTGTGGATAATTGTTAGTATTTTGCTGGATTTATATGAGGATTTGAACGTTACTAGTGGAGTATAATCAGCAATTGGGTTTGATCGTTTCTATCCTTCATCTTTCAATTGTTTGCTTATTAGCCATTTTTAACTTTAATTCCATAATGGCTTTTGGTTCAGTCATGAACTAAACTCCATTATGGGATTCTAACGGATTTTAATATGTAGTTTAGTTGCATGCTTGAATGCTGGACTGTTTTACATATCATATGGGATTTCTATCATGGTTGTTCTTCATGTATGAATGCTTGATCACTATTCATTTTCAATACTAGTATGGAATTGACAATAAACAAGCAAGTATGGATTGTAATCATGATAGCATACGTATATGGGGCTGTTTTGTATGGCTTGTGTATTTTGTGAACCAGCTAGACATATACTGTTTCACCGTATGAGTTAGAATAAGGGCTTGTGCTTAAATTCAATATGGTTGCAATTTCACATAGACATATAGTGATTTTGGTTATATTGATGATTACATGGAGTCTATCGCTTGTGGATGCTGTGTAAGTAGGTCATAGTACATTAAAAATGGCTATGACTCTATTAGTGCTCTTGGCTACTTTCCTATGATATGTGAACAATTCTTGCATGATAGTAGTGATTAGATGAAGTATTAAATGAAGTTAGGATCCCATTACTTTCAGATTTGATTTATTACATTTTATTCTTGTTTTAGTCGTTATTTGTGATTAGAGTAATTCACCAATAATATTCATTAGTTTGAGCATATAAATATAGTGATTTAATTGATGCATAGTGATTTAAATTAGACAACTTTCTCTGTGTGATCGATACTTTACTTACTCTGTATTACTTGTTGACACATGTATGCTTGCATGAGTTAGAGCTCTTTTGCTAGAACAGAAAAAGGGGCAACAAGTTTTTAGCGCCGTTGTCAGGGAAAGGTGTTTAAATTTTTATTATTATCATGAGTTTTAAGCTACATTGTATGACTTAGACAAATCTAATCTTATCTCATTTCCATTTTTGGTTTTTGTTTTTGTTTCAGGAACTTGTATAAATTTTTATGCGCACGCGGTCATCCAACCCCGACTTAACACCTGCTCAGGACAACATAAACGGGAAAGGTTGGAAAGCGAGTGTTCGTAAAATTTACAAGCACAGTTAGAAAGTACTACATCTAATATGGCAACCGAAGCACAAGGAGAAGAGCAAAGAGAGGAGCATAGGGCTCTGAGAGAATATTCCATGCCCAATATTAATGGATTACAGTCTAGCATAGTCAGACCAGCGATAGCAGCCAATACATTCGGGATAAAAACGGGCACTATTCAGATGGTACAAAATTCGGTACAATTTGGGGGTGTCGCTACAGATGATCCGAATGAACACCTGTTGAGTTTCATTGAGATATGTGGCACGCTCAGATATAACGGGGTGACGGAGGATGCTATCATACTTAGGCTGTTTCCATTCTCATTAAGGGATAAAGCGAGAGGTTGGCTTCATTCTTTGCCAACAGGATCTATAACTACATGGGAGGACTTAGCACATAAGTTCTTAGCCAAGTTCTTCTCAATGGCTAAGACTGCAAAGATGAGGACATCTATCTCTCAGTTTGAGCAACAATAGGGCGAGTCCTTATATGAAGCATGGGAGAGATATAAAGAGATGCTGAGAAAGTGTCCACATCACGGTATGCCAGATTAGATGGTGATCAACACATTTTATAATGGATTGGGATGGCAGTCTAGACTGATTGTAGATGCAGCTGCAGGAGGGACATTATGGGCAAAAAGCTATGAGGAAGCCTATAACCTTATCGAGACAATGGCATCAAACAATTTTTAGAATCTTACATCTCGAATGCCACAGCCCAAGGTTGCAGGTGTGTTGGAAGTAGATACTATTACTCAGTTGTCGGCACAGATGGCAGCGATGGGGAAGAAAATAGATACATTGGCAAAAAGCAAGATAAAAACAATTGCTTCGTCTGTGAGATTTGTGCGGGGTCACACTCGACAGATCAATGTGCTATCTGCTCAGAGTCAGTGTAGTATGTGAGCAACTACAGGAAAGATCAAGGATAAGTTCAGAACGCATACCACCCCAACAACCGAAATCATCCAAACTTTAGTTGGTCAAATAACCAAGGGAATCAGTAGAATCAATTTCAGACGAATCAACAGTTCCAACCACAGCCATCTCAGCCATAGTTTACACCAAAACCACCGTTTCCACCGGGATTTTCTCAACAACAACAACATCACACTCCAACTGCACCTCCATAAGAAAAGAAATTAGAAATAGAGGAGATGATGATGAAATACATGGCGAATATAGAGGTTATAATCAAAAGCCAAGCAGTGGCTATTAAGAATCTGGAAACTCAGATGGGGCAAATGGCGAACATGCTTAACAACAGGCCCCAGAGTTCATTGTCGAGTAATGCAGAGACAAATCCACGAAGAGACGGGAAGGAACAGTGTCAAGAGATCACATTAAGATTTGGGAAGAATATTGCAGACACTGCAAGTCGCGCACCCGCGTCCAATTGTACTAAGGAGACCGCGCGGCCGCGCGTGGCAGAGCAGGTGACTGCTGAGAAAGAAAATCTAGAAAATTCTGAGGTCCAGCAGGAAGAGAAAGATAAAGCAGTGTCAGTTGAGAAACCTGTGAGTTTAGTACCACCAGTTCACCCTCGAGTTCCATATCCACAAAGATTAAATAAGCATAGGGAAGATAAGCAATTCAGCAAGTTTCTAGAGGTATTTCAAAAGCTACAAATCAATATACCTTTTGCCGAAGCATTAGAATAAATGCCAAGCTATGCAAAGTTCATGAAGGGTATACTGTCAAGGAAGAGGAGATTAGACAAGTTTGAGACAGTGGCCTTGACAGAAAAGTGCAATGCAGTGCTTCAGCAGAAGCTACCTTTGAAGCTGAAGGATCCGGGCAGTTTCACAATTCCGTGCACAATCGGGAAGATGAATTTTGAAAAATGTTTGTGTGATCTTAGGGCAAGCATCAATCTGATGCCCTTATCATTGTTCAACCAGTTGGGATTACCGGCTCCAAGACCGACAAACATTTCGCTACAGTTAGCTGACAGATCCATCATGTACCCACGGGGAATTGTTGAAGATGTCTTGGTGAATGTGGATAAATTTATCTTTTCGGCTGACTTCATCATTTTGGATTATGAAGAAGATAAAAATTTACCACTCATATCAGGGAGACCATTCTTAGCCAAGGAAAGACTTTGATATATGTGCAGAAGGGGGAACTCACTATGCGTGTTCATGATCAAGAGGTCACCTTTAATGTCTTCAAAGCCATGAAGTTTCTAGCAGATGAAGAGGAATATTTCCTGGTTGATTTTGTGGATCAGGTCGTGAATGATGAAGTTCAGAGTCTAGTGGATGATGAACCTTAGAGGAGTGTAATTACTAAAAATTCAGATTTGGAGGACGAGGAACTTGACGAACTTGTGCAATATCTGGATACCACTCCACAAGTCAGAAAATTTAGAACACCTGTCGAGCCATTGACAAAAGCTGGAGAATCCTCAGTAAAATTAAAGCCATCTCTTGAGACACCTCCAGAACTTGAATTAAAACCACTTCCAGAACATCTCAGGTACGCATTTTTAAATAAAGATTCAAAGCTACCTGTGATTATTTCTTCTGCACTAACATCTTTTTAGGAAGAAAAATAGCTACGAGTGCTTCGAGATTTCAAATCAGCTATTGGCTAGACCATAGCAGATATCAAAGGGATCGGCCCTTTGTTTTGTATGCATAAGATCCTGATGGAAGATGGGAGTAAGCCGTCAGTTGAGCAGCAAAGGAGGTACTAAAATGGCTAGATGCAGGCATAATCTATCCGATCTCAGACAGCTCATGGGTGAGCCCAGTGCAGTGTGTACCGAAAAAGGGTGGCATGACCGTAGTGATTAATGAAAATAATGAGTTAATTCCAACATGAACAGTGACAGGGTGGAGAGTCTGCATGGACTACCATAGGCTCAACAAAACTACAAGGAAAGATCATTTTCCACTCCCATTCATTGATCATATGTTAGACAGATTAGCAGGTCATGAGTACTATTGCCTTCTGGACGGATATTCGGGCTATAATTAAATTATGATAGCTCCAGAAGACCAGGAAAAGACAACCTTCACATGTCCTTACGGCACATTCACTTTCAGAAGGATGTCCTTCGGGTTGTGCAATGCTCTAGCCACCTTTCAGAGATGCATGATGGCTATATTTTCAGATATGGTGGAGCAGAATGTGGAAGTATTTATGGATGACTTTTCAGTCTTCGAGGGCTCGTTTGATCTATGCCTTGAGAATTTGGTGATGGTTTTGAAGAGGTGTGTTGAGACAAATCTAGTACTGAACTGGGAAAAGTACCATTTTATGGTACAAGAAGGAATTATACTGGGACACAAAGTGTCGAAGAAGGGACTCGAGGTAGATAGGGCAAAGCTGGAAACTATAGAGAAATTGCCACCACCTACTTCGGTAAAAGGTGTTTGCAGCTTTCTGGGACATGCAAGTTTCTATCGCAGATTCATCAAGGACTTCTCCAAGATAACTAAATCACTATGTAGTTTATTGGAGAAGGATGCGTAGTTTAACTTTGATGAGGCTTGAGTGTCGGTATTTGAGCACCTAAAAAGGGAAATTAACATCAGCACCAATTATTACTGCACCAAATTGGAATTTGCCATTTGAGCTGATGTGTGATGCCAGTGATTATGCCGTAGGGGCTGCTTTGGGGCAGAGGAAAAAAAAGATGTTTCATATGATTTATTATGCCAGCAAAACCCTTACAGATGCACAGTTGAACTATACCACCATAGAGAAAGAGTTATTGGCAGTGGTGTACGCCTTTGATAAATTTTGAGCATATTTGATTGGCACAAAGGTGATAGTGTATACGGATCATGCTGCAATTCGACATTTAGTTTTAGTGGCAAAGAAGGATGCAAAGCCCCGGTTGATCAGATGGATTTTATTACTACAAGAATTTGATTTGGAGATCAAGGATAGGAAGGGCACTGAAAACCAAGTGGCGGACCACTTATCTCGACTTGAGAATCCCGAAAGGGAGGCAGACGACAAGGGTTTAATCAATGAATCCTTTCCAGATGAGCAGTTGTTTGTGGTGAAAGGGGAAGTTCCATGGTTTACAGACTACGCGAACTATTTGGTGAGTAAGATGGTACCTTCTGACTTGGTGGGTTATCAAAAGAAGAAATTTTTGCATGATGTCAAATGGTATATATGGGATGAGCCTTATTTATTTAAATAGTGTTCTAATCAAGTGATAAGAAGGTGTATTCCGTATAGCGAGACCGAGGGGATTCTGCAGGATTGTAACTCTACTGTGTATGAAGGTCACTATGGTGGTGAAAGAATAGCGGATAGAGTACTACAAGTAGGATTCTACTGGCTGACAATTTTTAAGGATGCATACAATTTTGTCCAGCGGTGTGATAGATGTCAGCGAGTGGGGAACATCTCTAAAAGGAATGAAATGCCATTGAATACAATTCTTAAAGTAGAAATTTTTGATGTGTGGGGAATTGATTTCATGGGGCCTTTCGCTTCTTCCTGCAGAAATCTCTACATCTTGCTCGTCGTGGATTATGTGTCGAAATGGGTAGAAGTGGCAGCTTTTCTGACAAATGATGCCAAGGTCGTCCTCAGACTTTTACACAGAAGTATCTTCACGAGGTTTGGAACTCCAAGGGCTATCATCAGTGACGAAGGCAGTCGTTTCTACAACATGCAGTTTACAGCTTTGTTGGCTAAATATGGAGTGAACCATCGCATTGCTATAGCGTATCACCCACAAACGAATGGCCAAGCTGAAGTGTCGAATCAAGAAGTTAAGAGAATCCTGGAAAAAGTTGTGAATCCCACGAGGAAGGACTGGTCGTTAAAGTTGGATGATGCAGTATGGACTTATAGGACGGCATATAAGACTCCGTTAGGTATGTCACCTTTTCAGCTCGTGTATGGAAAAGCCTGCCACCTTCCTATGGAGCTAGAGCATAAGGAATATTGGGCAATTTGAAAGCTCAATTTTGATTTGAAAGCTGTAGGGGAGAAACGCCTACTCCAGCTCAATGAGTTGGATGAATTTAGATTACAGGCATATGAGAATTCGAAGCTGTATAAGGAGAAGGTGAAGAAATGGCATGACAAAAAAATCATTGACCGGGACAAAGGGTTCTGCTTTATAATTCTAGACTTAAACATTTTCCCGAGAAGCTGAAATCGAGGTGGTCAGGGCCATTTACAGTGAAGACTATTTTTTTGCATGGTGCAATTGAAGTATTTAATACGTTGCTAGACAAGCCTTTTAAGGTGAATGGACAGCGATTGAAGCATTACTTTGGTGGTGAGGTAGACAGACAGAAAGTTACCTCAATTCTTTCTTCAACATGAGAATCCGAGACAGTCAAGCTACTTGACTATAACGTAGCGCTTGATGGGAGGCAACCCATTATCTCTATCTATATTTTCTTTTTATTTATTCAGTAGGGTATCTAGCTAGTTCATCTTTATTTCATTCTTAATAGATGGCTATGTTGAGCATAAGTGAGTGTGTAATAGAGTCTGCATTGGACAGTGTTTTAGTATTGTATAGAATCTACTTGTTCATTTATGCTTATTCCAGAGTTCATACATTGATACGGGTAAATGGTGTGATGTAGGTATCTTCAAGTGAAATCTCACTAATAGGCAGTTTGGGATTAAACTCAGCAGTGCAGGAAGTAGGGTCGCGCGACTGCGCAATAACTACAGCACAAGACCGCACGCCTGCGCGCTACACATCTCAGACCAGTAATGCCACTCGCGTGCCCGTGCCTGAAAACCATTGCAAGGCCACGCGGCCGCGTGCGACAT
The DNA here is from genome assembly GCA_016801055.1 of Panax notoginseng. NCBI lineage: Eukaryota > Viridiplantae > Streptophyta > Magnoliopsida > Apiales > Araliaceae > Panax > Panax notoginseng. The sequence continues at coordinate 104,605,660 of CM029017.1, forward strand.
CAGGCGTGGAAAATTTTTTAAAGTTTTAAAAAAAAACAAAACCGAGTCGTGGTTTATTTGGTCTCGCACTTGATATAATAGAAGTGTATTCTTCTGTTCTCCCATAATCATAAGACTCCTCAGCTCTCATCAAAGTTCATACCCACGAATCTCTCCCCTTGCATAAATCTAGGGTTTCTGCTTAGGTTGTGCAGCAGTAAGTTTGGGGGTATGCTTATCAGGTAATTCATCTACATTCTCTCTATCATCTGCACATGGGTCTAAAAAGAGCATACTCAATCTCCATCTCTTCCTCATCAGCATCTTCCTCCAATAACCAAGAAGAGGATGTCGTGGACCACAGGAAATTTATCAGTTTAGAGGCCCAGCAAGAATATTATCGGATTGTGGCCAAATCTTTTGTGAAGGAACGGGGACTTCAACCTGAGAAGCAAGACGACCAACTATGGTATATGATACGAGAAAGAGGATGGGTTGGCTTGACTATAACTCCTATGTATATTCCCATGGGGATTGTTCGAGAGTTCTACGCGAATGCTAAGGAAATAAAAGGAGGGATAACGCTGGTTCGAGGAGTACAGGTGGATTTTTGACCTCCAGCGATCAGAGCAGTTTTTAGTATACATGACGCACCACCCACCGGGTCTGCTAATTGGGTAGAAGGTGCACATTTAGAAATGGATCTGGCAGTAGTGATTGCTGAATTATGTATTCCAGGCACCAAATGGAATTATAAGGCAGGGACAACTGAGCCAAAATCTTTTCCAGTGTCCGCCTTGAATCGATATGCCAAAGCATAGAATCTCTTTATCTGTGCCAAGCTAGTTCCGTTAGCTCACCAGCATGAAATAACCACTGAGCGTGCTATTATTTTGTGGGGCATCATCAAAGGTAAGTACATTGATGTAGGCCATTTAATTCATCAAAACATGCGGCGTTATATGCGGGGGAGCACTACTGGGAGTATTCCGCATGCATCTATGGTAGCCATGCTCTATACCCAACAAGAAGTCCCATGGAATAATAACCAGCTGTAGAACCCGAGCCACGACATCACGCATGCTAATATTGCCAAGTTCAAGGATTGGACGAGTGGTGAACCGCATCCGTGAGGATTAGGTTTTATCATTCAGCCTACTTTCCCAAAGCCATCACAATAGCCCCTTCAGACAGATGAGGCAGGCTCGTCCACGCAAGCACTTGCTGCCCATGGTGATCGCCAGCTCCGAAGGTTGGATCGAAAAGTCAATGCCATGTACAATAATTTTGGAGCGTTTCTGATGAGACTCACGAGGGCCTTGGTTGAGGCTTTTGCATAGCAAGGAACGATGCTAGAGTGGCCTCAGTTCGGGACAGTAGTGCCATATCCACCACCAAATTCACCACCCGAGGAGGGTGGTACCACTGATCATTAGGGGAGTTTTCTTTACCCTTTACCTTCATTCAATGGGGCATTGAGTATTATAAGTTTGGGGGTATTGGGGTAGTAGTATAGTTGCATGTAGTATTGGCATGATTAGTTAAATTTTGTATGTTCATGTTTAGTTTATTTGTTTATGTGTTAGAATTTTATTTTATTTTTTTAGTTTGCATGTCTCACAGTTCTTGCTGTATGGAAATTTTTGTCTAGCCGATGATGATAGTGAATTTTGAAAGATTTTTGAGTATGTTGGATAACATGAACCTAGCTATAATGTTTTACACGATGAAATTCATGTTGCTATTTAAATGCTTTCGGTTTGGATGAATGTGTTCACAATCACTTGTAGGTATAAGAAGTATGTGTTCTATTGCTCGATAGAAAATGTAGTGTCAAAAAGAGAAATATGCGGAACATGGATGTAGACTTGCAAAACATTGACATTCAAACTTTGGGAAAACATGGGTATGCTATGTAAAAAAAAAAAATTAAATCAAATAGCAATAACGTGGCTAGTCTTATTTCGGGGCCCTGGCTACTTGAGTAAGTACGCCCGAGGGGATTATCTCTACACCTAGTGCTCTAAGGTCTTTCATGGTTTGGGAGTCGTTGGTTAAAAGCTCGCTAAGGGGTAGCAGTGTTGCCTACTGGAATAAGACATTACACAGTCATGTGAATTTTTTTTTAAAAAAAATAGCAATAAACACCACGGGGAAGAGTGAAAATCGCCCTCGTGAGTAAAAAAATAAAACAGTTAAGCCCATTGTTGAACCTCAGTTTGTTTTGATATGTTGGAATAGTCTTCGTTGCATATGTATACATGAGTTTTGATTTAAACTATAATTTTTTGTTTTGAACAATTTAGCATATGTATTCTCTGCTTAAATCAAGTTTTGGGTGAACACAACACACACACACATATCATATCTATAGCATGTATGAATTATCTAAGTTTATGATATGCCTATGGTTCGGTTTGAATTTGTATTCTTGAATTTGGATAATTCGCTGAGGCATTTTGGACTGAAATTCTATTAGAGTTGGAACAATGTGAGACAAGTTTGCATATTAATTTAGTTGCATGGTAGTTCTTTTGCATTTTCATTATAATTTAGCATGCATTGCTTGAGGGCAAGTAATAGTTCAAGTTTGGGGGTATTTGATAAGTGGGTTTTACACCTACCTATTGGATATTAATTCACGCGAACTAGGCCCATCTCAAGTATATTTTAGTGTGTTTTTAGTTGCATTTCATGTTATTTTGCATTGCATTTACTTAAAACTCCTTTGGTGTAAAAGTGCAGGATATGGCATGATTTGGTGATGTAAATGGCATGAGACTGTAGGATGCATGGCATGAGAATCAATTGGAGCAGGAGGCTAAGCATGGATGGACAAAAGAATGAGCAGCAGAACAGATCAGTTGCAACAGCAGAACCAGAATTCAAAGTTGCAGAAGCCGCGCGGCCGCGCGGCAGAATAAGCTTGAGGACGCGCGCCCGCGCAAGCACCCGCCTTGACAGACATTGCACACTGCAAGTTACGCACCCGCGCGAGGATTGCAAAGGAGGGGCGTGCGGCCGCGTGCGATGCCTGATGCTGCTGAGCTGTTTATTTTAATTTCTAATTTTAAGGGTTGTAATTAATTAAAAATGATTTCTGACTGGTGTCAGACGGATCATTATTTAGTTTTTACGTATTTTTATATTGTAACTAGGGTTTAGACTCTGAGAGAGATTCCACAACGAAGCCTAAACTCCAACTTTTCTAATTCTTCTTGGGATTTTCTATCATTGTGGATAATTGTTAGTATTTTGCTGGATTTATATGAGGATTTGAACGTTACTAGTGGAGTATAATCAACAATTGGGTTTTATCGTTTCTATCATTCATCTTTCAATTGTTTGGTTATTAGCCGTGTTTAGCTTTGATCCCATAATGGCTTTTGGTTCAGTCATGAGCTAAACTCCATTATGGGATTCTAACGGATTTTAATATGTAGTTGAGTTGCATACTTGTATGCTGGACTATTTTACATATCATATGGGATTTCTATCATGGTTGTTCTTCATATATGAATGCTTGATCACCATTCGTTTTCAGTACTTGTATGGAATTGACAATGAACATGCAAGTATGGATTGTAATCATGATAGCATACGTATATGGGGCTATTTTGTATGGCTTGTGTATTTCGTGAACCAGATAGACATATATTGTTTCATCGTATAAGTTAGAAGAAGGGCTTGTGCTTAAATTCAATATGGTTGCAATTTCACATAGACATATAGTGATTTTGGTTATATTGATGATTACATGGAGTCTATCGCTTGTGAATGTTGTGTAAGTAGGTCATAGTACATTGAAAAATGGCTATGACTCTATTAGTGCTCTTGGCTACTTTCCTATGATATGTAAACAATTCTTGCATGATAGTAGTGATTAGATGAAGTATTAAATGAAGTTAGGATCCCATTACTTTCAGATTTGATTTATTACATTTTTATTCTTATTTTAGTCGTTATTTGCAATTAGAGTAATTCACCAATCATATTCATTAGTTTGAGCATATAAATATAGTTATTTAATTGATGCATAGTGATTTAAATTAGACAACTTTCTCTGTGGGATCGATACTTTACTTACTCTGTATTACTTGTTGACACATGTATGCTTGCATGAGTTAGAGGTCTTTTGTTAGAACTGAGAAAGAGGCAACATACACCAACAGGTAGCTCTACTTTGGAGAGCGTTGCTTCAGATGCATTACTGGGGAGGTCTGTCTTCCCTTCCTACCTCCATCCCAGCGGTTTTAGCCTTTGACCTTACTGGTTGCAAGATTCCTTCAGCAGGATATGAGGGGTTTCATTTGTCAGATGGTCCTATCACTTTAAATGATTTCTCCACTTTGTGGTGCCCTTGTATTCTAAGATCTCTCATGATGACTGATTGGATATCATGCTTTCGAGAGCCTTCTTATATGTCCCAGATTGCAAATTTGACATATCAGTTGGAGAGGATGTCGATGTATATTTGCCATTTGCTCGGGGATCCATCATTGGCTGGTACTTTTGATTCCCAGGGATATGAGGCTGGACCGTCAGGCACTTGTGATTTTGCTGATGGAGAAGGTCCCTTCGACTATTGCCCGAATATATAAGATATACCTTATCGTTCAGATATGCAGGATGTGCCTTATCACCTTGATATACAAGATATGCCCACTCAGGATGATTTGGCTTAGATTGATCAGTTTGATTACTCCAACACATTCCTGGATAGTTTAGGCATCCAGTTGTAGGCCTCTTTGTTAGTCGTTGGGCTTTTGTACCCCATTATCTTGTACTTTTTACTTTTTTAGTTTTCACATGTATCATAGGTATGACAGTGATGTATATATAAAATTGATGTATTACATTTTGATATGTAGATGATGTTGTCTTGTCATTTTTTCATTCTATATATTGTATTATCGATTATTACGATGCATGCTTTATAGAAATGATTGGATAGAGTTTGACCCCTGTAGGGTCTTTTTGACACAGTTTTTACAAATGGCTTCATCGTCCGTTCTTCGCTTGGATCACTTTCTGCCTAGCCGGACAGCCACTAGTTTGAGGTCTTGGCACGACAGTCTATTTGATTTTGATCACATTGTAGTCGATCGTATGTTGGGTCATTCCCTATCTTTGCTATCCTTCTAGGTTCTAGAGGGATTTATCGATGGGATGCTTACTCATTGGATCCCAGAGCGTCATGTCTTTAGGTTTGGCTCTAATTAGTTGACTCCCACTTTGGAGGAGTATGGTCGCATTTCTAGTTTATCGATGGAGGGAACTTGTGCTAGAGTTGTAGTAGGCCATATGTGCCACCAGTTTATGAGTGTTATTGGTTTGAGGAGGGCAGTTTTCTTGGCTGAGGTAGGTGGCAGCTACATCATATCCATAGATTCCTTGATAGATCATTTTGCTATCGTTGACAAACTTTGACGTTCATCGGGGGGATTTTGCCATTTCAGAGGAGAGATGGCACACAACACGGGTGGATGCCCTAATTATGTGCATCATATCTTATCTATATATGTTATTCTATGCTGATCATTTGGACGTAGGTATATCGATGGCTGTCAGGGCTCTCAGAGATGACTTCACCATTCTTCCCCTTATTTTGGCGAAGACCTTTATATCGACATCTTTTTGTCGGACTGTTGGGGATCTTCTACATATTTTGTTCATAACTCACCTGAGAACTATTGGCAGGCTTCGTCGTCATGGATTCTGCTTTGGCCATGGTATGTCATTGACCTATTCTTTCCGTCCATCTTCATGTGTGGATGTGACATCTTGGATTACATTTATGGATGACATGGAGGAGTCATTTGAGATCATTATGTATTCTAGCTATTTCTCCTTCCTAAGCTTCGTCACTCATGTGGCTGACCTGGATTATCTTCACCTGGTTGGTTTGAAGGGTGTGACCACATATCATCCTTTGGCAATGATGGTTCAGTTTGATCAGCATCAGGATGTTCAGGCATTCGAGGGGGCTGAGGATTACCGATTTTCCATTTGCTCAGCCACCGAAGCAGATTTGGCTCGAGTCTACTAGTTTTGGTCTTATCAGCAGACTGTAGAGTTTAGATATGGCCATTTGGGTCGATCAACAGAATACTTAGCCCGGTTGGAGACTGACTTAGCTCCCGATGTGATTTATCAGACCGATGCAGTGGATCCCTTTACTAATGAGGAGGAGCTGATGGACGACCCCATATCTTCTACTATGGATGAGTTATTTGCAGGTTTGACAGCAACTTTGGTTAGCACTGCTCCGAGCTCTATGCCGGTTTCTAAGGATGCCTTGGATCGCCAGGTTCATCTTTTAACCTTTGAGCGGGATCGGGCTCATACCCTAATGTTGATTGCTTTGGCTGGTAGGGATGCGGCCATCGTTGAGAGAGATGTCGCCATTATTGCTCGAGATGAGGCTTTAACTGAGTGAGATGACATTCGGTCCTTTGCGGATGGGCTCACCGATCATGCTCGTGATGTTCTTCAGAGTAAGGTTGGGATCTCCGTAATTTCGCAAAACCTTTTTCAGACTGACAATAAGGCCGAGGAGTCAATATCAACGGCATTGGAGCAACTATTTCAACAGGAATATTCTTACCACTTTGGATAATTCTTTGATAGTTATGGACATTGCGAAAATTCCTTCTACACAAATGATAACTGCCACCATTTTTTCTGTACTTCCCATCCTTCGAGGGTATATTATCTCTTCATAAGGGAAGATCTCAGCCTCGTTTATCATCTCTAGCTCACCAGATTTCATCAGGTTCTAAATTAAATGGCGTAGGGCCCAACATTCCTTAGTGGCATGTCCGGGAGCATTTGAATGATAGAGGCAAGTTTTACTGGGCTCAAAAAAATTTGATCGAGGATCTAGGGGTGCTGAGAACTCCGTGATCTTTCCCTCGTTGATCAACATTCGCAGGATTTCTTCCTTAGATTGCCCTAGAGGGGTAAACTTCCGTTTGGCTACAAATTCTTGACGAGACTAAAATCTAGCTTCCCTAGCCATCTTTTCTATCCATCTGCTCTGCTCTTAGAGACGAATCTGATCTCTTTTTGGAAATGGGGCAATTTTTGGAGATGCAGTATTGACCAGCCCTCGTAGGACTTAATCGATAAGTTGTCGAGTTATCTGATGTTAGTACACGACTAGCTCTGCTAATTGGTCCACTTGTGCTTTTATCGAGGCCATGCTTTGTTCCATTATACACTTTTCCTCCGGGTAACCCTACATTGAAGGATTAGTCATTGCAGGAGCTTCTTCTAATTTTCTCAGATACTTTCGATTCTCCCAACTTTTTGTACTGATCATGTTGACTCCCTCTACATCATGTTAAGGTAAAGGGTTGTTATTAACGTTGGGTTGCTCTGGCGCTTTTACCACAATCTCTCCGCTATCGACCATATTTTGAATCTTATGCTTTAAAGTCCAACAATTTTGAGTGTCATGCCCTGGTGATCTGGAATGATAAACACATCTCTTACTGGGATTATATTGCCTTCCTTTGGGATCAGCTAGTGGAACAAGTTTAGTGATCTTCTTATGTCCAACCAACAATGATAATATGTTCTCCAATGCATCCCCTAATGGAGTGAATATCCTTCTTTACCTATTTTCCCAGACCTTCGGTGCCGTAGGATTTCGGGTGTTCGCAAGTGCAGGGTAATTTCTTTGCTTCTATATAGGTGGTCTATTGCTCTTTCTTGCTGATTGCCCTTGCAATATTAAAGAGACGTCTTCCTCCTTCCTTTTATGTATCCTTCTGGGAGCGCTTGTGACAACCCGGGAAAAAATCGGATTGTCCACAATTTATGTTTAAAGAATTAGTTATTAATAAAATTATTTTTTATTAATAATATTATGTCCTATGTGTTTATTAATCATTCTAGAACCTAAGATGATTATAAAATGGGAGGATTCTGACTACGAGATATGCTGAATGAGTAAGAATTTTCAAGACAAAAATAAAAAAATTCAAGGAACAAAAATATTTTTAAGCAAAAAGACGAAATATGCACTATTCACCTGACGAAACCCTAAGGGATAGGGTTTGAATAACTTAAACTTTTCCAAGAGATCGGTATGTCGAAATGAAATTCCGGCGAAAGATTTGACGATAAGATGTCGTGAAAAGTCAAGTTAGCCGATAAAAACTTTTCTCGAAAAACATGTAGAAATCGAACGAAATAAAAATGACAAAAAGTAATGTTATCTACTTTTCATTCGTTTAACTACGTTAGGAGAAAACGTGAAGGAAAATGTTTATCATCAAAAAGTGTTTCAGTTTTTCAAATTTCTGAGGAATGCATAAAAGTAAATATGTAGAAGAAAGACGAAATATCGATAAATATTTGGATTCCGAGAATCGCAATTTTTAAAACTGTCGGACGAATCCAGAAAGACGAAACCACAAAGCTTCCAAGAGAAGCTTTGTGAATAGTAAAGAGGTGGGAATAGTAACTTTTGGTGCGAAATGACTATTTTGCCCCTAGCCTTGAAAATCTATAAAAGAGAAGTGTTAGTTGATTTCTTTGAAATCAACCAACACTTTGAGAGAGAGAGAGAGAGAGAAAGCTTGAGAGCTTGGAGAAGAAGAAGGAAGAGAAAGAGCATAGATGCTCGGATCAAAGAAGATCGAGAAATAGAAAAGCTAATAAATCGCCGGCTTTATCCAGAGGAAGAAGAAAAAAGAAGAAAGGTATTAAAAACCTAACTTCTAAGTTATTTTCTTTAAGTTTCATATGCTAAAAACATAGCTTAATGAAAATGGAAATAAAATATGTTAAGAATGATTTTCATATGGTATTAATCATGAGAAAACGAAGAAATAAGAACTAGAAGTTTAGTTTATAAATTTCTTAAAAGCTTTCTTAAGGAAGTACGAATTGTTTAATGAATTTGAACGATTCGGATGAATCATATGAATGATTCGGTGAAATAAGTAAGGGATGGTTTTTTATAACACCAAATTTTAAGAAAAAGTGAATCATAATCAAAGTATCGATTAAAAATGAAGAACGAACGAAGAACACGAAGAATGTTGTTGATGAACAAATTTAAAACCATCGTAGTTAGAACTTGTAGTTAATAGACAAGTTTAAAACCATCGCATATAAGTTAGATGCTTATTGCTTATTTAGGAATGAGAGAAAAGTTCATGAAGAACGGATTGAACTTGGCTATAACGAAGTTATGGTGCAATTTCGTAAAAGACGAACGAAAAGTAGAAAATATATAAATGAACCCAAATGTGTAGGGTTTCATAAGAATGTAAGAGAACGTAAAAAACGTGAGTTGTGGACTCAAGAATGAATGAATTCTGAGTTCGGAAGACCGAATTACGGATGAACGAACGAAGAACGTTAATAACGTAAAACGAACGAATGATGAAATTTAAGGCAATTAAATGGTATATGAATGGACTCAAAATGAGATTTTGTTCGAAGGAAGTTGAAGTACATAATGAGACTAAGAAAATGACTTTGGAATGACCTCGGTTCGAGTTATAACAAAGAAGTTGTGGGATTTCAAAAGTAGGCGTCTCAAACATGTTCAAGACTTAGGAAATTTGTCTGAGTTTTAGAACTGGCGCCACATCGCCAGTTATGCCTTGGATAGCGGTGCCACATCGCCAGCTCGAGGACTCAACTACTGGAGACTTGCGCTGCAGCGCCATTAATAACAAGGGAATCACCGCCGCAATGCCGGTACAGGAAAAAACCCAGAAAAGAGCTTTCAACTGCTCAACTCCTGGGGGAAGTGTAAGGAAAAATGATGAACATATAGTTCACTTAATGTAACACTTAAACAAGTGATTTAAACCTTTAGTGAAGGTTGAACGGAAAGATTAATAGGATTAAAGGAAAAATATTGTAAACACAAAATATGTAACCAATATCCAGGGACCGTAGTTGCGATAAAACGAACGTGTGGGATTCCTATAATTGTGGTTCCTTAGAAGTTGAGTGATGAGGGTGATGTATAACATTTCGATATTATGATGTCATAATGAGAGATAAGTGTAAAGCGTATAAACACTTTAAACGCAGCGTAGTTGTAATGAACGATCGGTCTTAGCATACAACGAACTATATAGCTTCGACATTAAGAAAGGACGACAAACGTGAGGTTCACATAATAGACAACGAATGAAAGTGATTAAAACCTTAGGTAAAGGTTGAACGAGAGATTAAGAGATGAACAATGTTAACACAGAATACGTAAATGATTATTGTAACTTATGTTCGCGTCGAACGAACGTTCTAAGTATACATTGGTTGTATGACTTAGACGTTGTTGAAGCTAGTAAGTAAGATATGAAATTATCAAGAAAGCCATAATGAACGATAATAAGATTAATGAAAATCCGAGTGTGAGTCGGATAGAGAATGTTAAAATGAACGTAAGCGTTAAACACTTTAGCTGACGTAGGGGTTGAGTGTACGTAAAGATTAAGCGGGTAGAACTTACATACCGTGTATAGTTTGATTGTAAGGTAATGAAGACTAATGATTAAACCTGTGAACGGTGAAGAAACTGAATTAATAACAATGACGTATAACGTTAAGAAGCCGAGTTAATGATTATAACTTGGATAACATTCCAAGTCGAATGAACCGGATGTTATAATATATGAATAATGTAATGTAAAATGTTTAAAGCTATGAACACATAGTATTAACATTGAATGATCGTTATAAGTATACAAAGGATTGTATAACTTAGACGATAAGGAATAAATCTTGAGGTATGTCATTTAGTTGCCGGAAAGCCATAAGGAATGAGAAATTAACTTAACGAATATTATAATTTTAATGGTTCAGATAAGTTAAGTTAAGTTTAGGTTGTGGTACAATCGTATCTTTAATGGTTGACATATGGGAGTTAGGCTAAACAATTCCTTTAGAGAGCGGAGGTATATACAAAACTAGCAACCGATCTAACTCGCTGTGAAAAACGGTGTAGATGAGACGGGAAACTAGTTTGTTGGTTGTTTGTGGGAAACCACTCAGAGTACCATATGAAATACTAGTAAAGACTCGATGTGTACAAAGTCCTAGAAAAGTTATAAGAAGAAGATAAGAATGTTAATCATCAAAGATGATGATCGTATATGTGATGCCCCCAAAAAAGGTATGCATCACCCATCTTGGGTCGCCAAATACATGGTACAAAATGCAAATACAAACTTAATTATATAATTGTCGTGTAAAATTAATACGACAGCACAATAGCTGACTTTTAATACGAATATTTTGACGTCCCAAAATTCGGGTTACCTGACCCCCGAGTTTGATGCTCACGATTCACAATATACTAACATCTAACTACCCATTAATTGATAAATAAAAACTTACATAACATTAATTAATAGGTTAACAACATCATCCTAGGTCATCTAACCTTAACATTACAAACTTACCCCTTTAGATATACAAAAAGAGTTTACAATTACAACATAATAATAAGTTTATTTAACTACTCCAGCATTTTTCATTTGCCTTTGTTCTTCACAGCACCTCCAGTGTGACGCCCCCAAAATTAGGTATACATCACCCATCTTGAGTCGCCAGATACATGGTACAGAATTCAAACACAACTTAATAATACAACTGTCATGTACAATACGACAGAACATAAACTGTGAGTTTGAATACAAATATTGTCTTCTAGAGAGTATTCATACTCAAAAGGAGTCCTCATTACAATTATTATCACACTATTACATAGAATAGTGAGGACTACTAATGCTATCGTGTAACGACCCCAAAATAGGTCCATTCAGCCAAACCCATTCTGAGTCGCCAAATACATGGTACAGAAAATAACTACAACTTTATTACAACAATTGTCGTGCAAAATACAACAACACATATGCTGTGAGTTTGGATACAAATATATACCAAATGTGACTCATGTTCCAACCGTGGACATCACCTCACAATGACACCTTACACAAAGGTATATTCAAAAACTGTTTTAGAAATTAGAATATTTGGGAAGTGCTCAAGGAAACCTTCGTACATGGGAGGCCACGCGTCTAGGTTATGATAGATATCATATGGCCACAGAATTATCCTTGGTTGACCCAATAGACCCCAAAGAAAAACGAGAAGATTACTATCATATTCTTCCCAATGGTGAGTCTTCTCTTGACTTATCATTATCTCCACTATATCTAATTTAGAATTATACTTCAAACAAACACCAAGATTATATAGGTAGTGCTTGTAGATATACTCGGCAAGCGGATGTGCACAATCATGTCTTATGATGACACGAGGTTGTATGTCGTTAGACATCTTGTATGATAGTGGCAAAACACCCTTCCAACGTTGGGTTTGCCTCACCCTATTTTCTTCACCAAATATAACTACTAAATGATGACCACCGTTCTATTCCCTTGTTACCCTCGCTCGACCCAGCTACACTCTTATTACCTGAAAGGAATTGTGAAGCAAAAGGGTGAGCACAACTAGCTCAGTAAAGAATATCATGACTAAAGATAATTAAATTATCAATAGCCTTCATCAATAATAAATCAGAGATTTAGAACATATGGTAAATGATAAAAATTTCAACCATAGTTGCAGCGGAACGAGCAATCCATTAGAAGAGTCAAATAGACTATAAAGTCTATTATCTTCTCCATGTTAAAAATCCACCAATAATATTTTATCCATGTAACATCACTCAACAGTTCCTTTCCACAATCATATGAATAACTCATAATCATAATTGTGACTATAAATTTTTCTTCGCACCCAGGACGAAGAATATTTTCATCACCTGTCTTTACCTGAAACATCAAAGATCATGGTTATACCAAATCACAGTTCCTGTTTATAATCATACTAACAAATCCATCTTTGCACTACGGGCCAAAGATATTCATCAACAAACCATCTTTGCACTACGGGCCAAAGATATTCAACAACAGTTCATCTTTGCACTACAGGCCAAAGATATTCATCAACAGGCCATCTTTGCACTACATGCCAAAGATATTCATCAACAATTCATATTTGCACTACAGGCCAAATATAATCATATCTCAAAGAAATATATAATCATTTCAGAATTTATATAAACAATAATTATAACCATGTTGATCAATTCACCTTTGCACTTAAGCTTAAGATATTCAATTATAAATTCAATGGTCATGATCATACCAGTCACAATTCAACTTTGCACTACAGGCCAAAGAGAACCCTAGTCATGATCATACCAATAATCTACCCATCTTTACACTCCAGTGAAAGAGAATTTCAACATCAGGGTTATAAAAATGTTATATATGATGATAAAAATAATATGATCAACATATAGTTTTAATCTCAAGAGTAATATTCGTAACTCATGAATAGTAAATCGTGAATAGTAACTCATGAATAGTAACCCCGACACAAAAGATAGAAATTCCACAATAAAATTCATACCAATATTTCGGTATAATGATATTGAAAGAATAACATTACTTAAATTTATAAACAATTTATTTTAATTGTTTACACTTTACTAATTAATGCATTTAATCATCATAAAATGCCAACTCTTACAATTTCATCATCAATAACCAAAACCCTCATCAAAAATCTGCATATACCTCATATAGGATTCTCAAGCCATAAAATCCTATTTTCCAATTTTCTTTCTTCACAAAACATATTTAATTCATTTACTCATAACTAGACCATTTTCATGAAAAATACCAAATCAGTTCCAAAAATATTTCTTTTCTGGGATTTAGCATAATATAGTCCCATAGTGAACATATATTTTTCTCAGAATTTTTAAAAGTCATTTACTATTTTTCATATGGCCAAAATAGCCGAATATTTAGACATTTATCAAAAATTGTACTTTTGTCTAAAAATTCTGAAATTTACAGAGTATACTTCTATCATATACATGTACTCCCAATAAAAATTTCATCAATTTTGGAGTTAACCACAAGGAATTATAAGCGGTTACTTTTAAAATAGTCTTTTCTCATAAAATTCATAACTCTCAATCTATACATCCAAAAATCACTATTTTTGGACAAAATCAAGAAAACTCATCAAAATATCATTTCAAATTTTTCCAGAATTTTTGAAGATCAGAAAAATTACGAAACTGAAAATCATAACAACCCTTAAAATCCCTTAATATCCCTTACTATCCCTTACTATCCCTTACCTCAAAAGTGCAGTATTTCTGACTGGAATGCAAAGCCGAAGGAAACTTGCACTGATAAATAGCAACTCACCAAGTATCTAAAAACTCACAAAATATGCTTCATAATATAGAGAGAGAAAGAGAGAAAACTTGTTTCTGGTGTGATTTTCAATTCTAACTTAGCCCTCTATTTATAGGAAAATTTTAGTAGGTTTGACCTGCAACCTGATGGCTTTACCTGCTACTATTCCCACCCACCACATTTAAAATATAATTCAGCACATTTCTTCACCAACCACAAGTGGGGCCCACCAATTCTAGAATTTTCCACCAAAATGATAAACTCCGAAAATTCAACAATTTCTGAACCAGTCATCTTGTAAAATTCATAACAAATCATACGTTCATTTTTAACGGTTCAAAATTTGTGGGCATATACTCAACTTATATATGTATAACATATCCAAAAATTACCACGATCCAACGGTCGGATTAAAAATTATAACCCCCGCAAAATATCTCAAAAACCCTGATTTTTAATACCTTCATTCCGACAAAAATACGGATAAAAATCTCAACATTAACTCCTTCATTTTTAACCACAAAAATATATCCCTCATTTATATCCACATAAAATAAATATTTTCTTATCATATGAATCAATAATTAATTATTCACAAATAATATTACAGAATCACATTTATGACAACCAGGCCGTTCCCAGGAAAGAGGGGGCTTTCCAATAAGGATTTCTCCTTACTGGCGCGCAATTAGATGACCAAACCTCTCCTTAGACAGAACTTTCTAGACATTGCCAATAATGCTATCTAATAATATTATTCAAATAATATGAATTATTGATCTGATAATAGAAAATACTGTGCAGCAACAATTATTGAAACAAAAATAATATAAAATATCAACGCAGCAATTATTGAATCAATAAAGTAAAATATTGAACAGTAATTACTGTAACAATTATT
Organism: Panax notoginseng; assembly: GCA_016801055.1. Taxonomy (NCBI): domain Eukaryota; kingdom Viridiplantae; phylum Streptophyta; class Magnoliopsida; order Apiales; family Araliaceae; genus Panax; species Panax notoginseng. The sequence continues at coordinate 104,620,798 of CM029017.1, forward strand.
GAGTAGTGCCTTCTTACGTAAGAATCAATAATTTTAAAAATACTGTGCAATACCGTGTGCTACTGTGCAATAACGCGTATTACTGTATTTTAACCAACGGGTATTCCAACAGTGTTAACGGTAACAACTACGCCGTTATTTGTAAAAACTCAAATTTGTCGTTTTCTTCACCCGACAGTTATTCTGTTATGGGGCCCACAAATGGCTGCGCCGTCGTACGAATATTCCCTGACAGAAAGAATATTCCACGACCAAACGAATATTCCCCGACAACAATGATTATTTTATAACCACTTGCTTATTTTGAAAAAAAATCATATTTCATTCATAACTTTAAACTTTTATCAATTTAACCATTTACTGAATAGTAATTATAAGAAAAATTGAATACTTTTATTTCATAAAATTCGGGGTCTTACAATCTCCCCTCCTTATGAAATTTCGTCCCCGAAATTTACGTACCTGGTATTTCAAAGAGTTGAGAATACCTTCCTTTCATTTCAATTTCCATCTTCTCTGTCATCATAATTTCTCCATTGCTCATCTCCTGTATTTCAAATATCATTCTAGAATACAGCTTCAAAACAAGGGTTAATTTAACAAATTAACATATCACATAATATCCCGATATTATGACTGACCAACAAACAAGCTTAGGTAGGACACACTAGCGAAGGATTTACTCATCTCTCCCCTCCTAGTTGTATTCCCCGATCTCCGCCAGAGATCATATCTCCAAGCTCTGATATCAAATGTAACGACCCCAAAATAGGTCCATTCCACCCAACCCATTCTGAGTCGCCAAATACATGGTACAGAAAACAACTACAACTTTATTACAACAATTGTCGTGCAAAATACAACAACACATATGCTGTGAGTTTGGATACAAATATATACCAAATGTGACTCATGTTCCAACCGTGGACATCACCTCACAATGACACCTTACATAAAGGTATATTCAAAAACTGTTTTAGAAATTAGAATATTTGGGAAGTGCTCAAGGAAACCTTCGTACATGGGAGGCCACGCGTCTAGGTTATGATAGATATCATATGGCCACAGAATTATCCTTGGTTGACCCAATAGACCCCAAAGAAAAACGAGAAGATTACTATCATATTCTTCCCAATGGTGAGTCTTCTCTTGACTTATCATTATCTCCACTATATCTAATTTAGAATTATACTTCAAACAAACACCAAGATTATATAGGTAGTGCTTGTAGATATACTCGGCAAGCGGATGTGCACAATCATGTCTTATGATGACACGAGGTTGTATGTCGTTAGACATCTTGTATGATAGTGGCAAAACACCCTTCCAACGTTGGGTTTGCCTCACCCTATTTTCTTCACCAAATATAACTACTAAATGATGACCACCGTTCTATTCCCTTGTTACCCTCGCTCGACCCAGCTACACTCTTATTACCTGAAAGGAATTGTGAAGCAAAAGGGTGAGCACAACTAGCTCAGTAAAGAATATCATGACTAAAGATAATTAAATTATCAATAGCCTTCATCAATAATAAATCAGAGATTTAGAACATATGGTAAATGATAAAAATTTCAACCATAGTTGCAGCGGAACGAGCAATCCATTAGAAGAGTCAAATAGACTATAAAGTCTATTATCTTCTCCATGTTAAAAATCCACCAATAATATTTTATCCATGTAACATCACTCAACAGTTCCTTTCCACAATCATATGAATAACTCATAATCATAATTGTGACTATAAATTTTTCTTCGCACCCAGGACGAAGAATATTTTCATCACCTGTCTTTACCTGAAACATCAAAGATCATGGTTATACCAAATCACAGTTCCTGTTTATAATCATACTAACAAATCCATCTTTGCACTACGGGCCAAAGATATTCATCAACAAACCATCTTTGCACTACGGGCCAAAGATATTCAACAACAGTTCATCTTTGCACTACAGGCCAAAGATATTCATCAACAGGCCATCTTTGCACTACATGCCAAAGATATTCATCAACAATTCATATTTGCACTACAGGCCAAATATAATCATATCTCAAAGAAATATATAATCATTTCAGAATTTATATAAACAATAATTATAACCATGTTGATCAATTCACCTTTGCACTTAAGCTTAAGATATTCAATTATAAATTCAATGGTCATGATCATACCAGTCACAATTCAACTTTGCACTACAGGCCAAAGAGAACCCTAGTCATGATCATACCAATAATCTACCCATCTTTACACTCCAGTGAAAGAGAATTTCAACATCAGGGTTATAAAAATGTTATATATGATGATAAAAATAATATGATCAACATATAGTTTTAATCTCAAGAGTAATATTCGTAACTCATGAATAGTAACCCCGACACAAAAGATAGAAATTCCACAATAAAATTCATACCAATATTTCGGTATAATGATATTGAAAGAATAACATTACTTAAATTTATAAACAATTTATTTTAATTGTTTACACTTTACTAATTAATGCATTTAATCATCATAAAATGCCAACTCTTACAATTTCATCATCAATAACCAAAACCCTCATCAAAAATCTGCATATACCTCATATAGGATTCTCAAGCCATAAAATCCTATTTTCCAATTTTCTTTCTTCACAAAACATATTTAATTCATTTACTCATAACTAGACCATTTTCATGAAAAATACCAAATCAGTTCCAAAAATATTTCTTTTCTGGGATTTAGCATAATATAGTCCCATAGTGAACATATATTTTTCTCAGAATTTTTAAAAGTCATTTACTATTTTTCATATGGCCAAAATAGCCGAATATTTAGACATTTATCAAAAATTGTACTTTTGTCTAAAAATTCTGAAATTTACAGAGTATACTTCTATCATATACATGTACTCCCAATAAAAATTTCATCAATTTTGGAGTTAACCACAAGGAATTATAAGCGGTTACTTTTAAAATAGTCTTTTCTCATAAAATTCATAACTCTCAATCTATACATCCAAAAATCACTATTTTTGGACAAAATCAAGAAAACTCATCAAAATATCATTTCAAATTTTTCCAGAATTTTTGAAGATCAGAAAAATTACGAAACTGAAAATCATAACAACCCTTAAAATCCCTTAATATCCCTTACTATCCCTTACCTCAAAAGTGCAGTATTTCTGACTGGAATGCAAAGCCGAAGGAAACTTGCACTGATGAATAGCAACTCACCAAGTATCTAAAAACTCACAAAATATGCTTCATAATATAGAGAGAGAAAGAGAGAAAACTTGTTTCTGGTGTGATTTTCAATTCTAACTTAGCCCTCTATTTATAGGAAAATTTTAGTAGGTTTGACCTGCAACCTGATGGCTTTACCTGCTACTATTCCCACCCACCACATTTGAAATATAATTCAGCACATTTCTTCACCAACCACAAGTGGGGCCCACCAATTCTAGAATTTTCCACCAAAATGATAAACTCCGAAAATTCAACAATTTCTGAACCAGTCATCTTGTAAAATTCATAACAAATCATACGTTCATTTTTAACGGTTCAAAATTTGTGGGCATATACTCAACTTATATATGTATAACATATCCAAAAATTACCACGATCCAACGGTCGGATTAAAAATTATAACCCCCGCAAAATATCTCAAAAACCTTGATTTTTAATACCTTCATTCCGACAAAAATACGGATAAAAATCTCAACATTAACTCCTTCATTTTTAACCACAAAAATATATCCCTCATTTATATCCACATAAAATAAATATTTTCTTATCATATGAATCAATAATTAATTATTCACAAATAATATTACAGAATCACATTTATGACAACCAGGCCGTTCCCAGGAAAGAGGGGGCTTTCCAATAAGGATTTCTCCTTACTGGCGCGCAATTAGATGACCAAACCTCTCCTTAGACAGAACTTTCTAGACATTGCCAATAATGCTATCTAATAATATTATTCAAATAATATGAATTATTGATCTGATAATAGAAAATACTGTGCAGCAACAATTATTGAAACAAAAATAATATAAAATATCAACGCAGCAATTATTGAATCAATAAAGTAAAATATTGAACAGTAATTACTGTAACAATTATTGAGTAGTGCCTTCTTACGTAAGAATCAATAATTTTAAAAATACTGTGCAATACCGTGTGCTACTGTGCAATAACGCGTATTACTGTATTTTAACCAACGGGTATTCCAACAGTGTTAACGGTAACAACTACGCCGTTATTTGTAAAAACTCAAATTTGTCGTTTTCTTCACCCGACAGTTATTCTGTTATGGGGCCCACAAATGGCTGCGCCGTCGTACGAATATTCCCCGACAGAAAGAATATTCCACGACCAAACGAATATTCCCCGACAACAATGATTATTTTATAACCACTTGCTTATTTTGAAAAAAAATCATATTTCATTCATAACTTTAAACTTTTATCAATTTAACCATTTACTGAATAGTAATTATAAGAAAAATTGAATACTTTTATTTCATAAAATTCGGGGTCTTACATATCATCTAGGACCATCACTCTGTTTCCCGACTAGTCCCAGCTATATTCTCATTTCCTGAAGAGAACAGTGAAAGAAAGGGTGAGCTCAACTAGCCCAGTAAGAAATATTATGACTAAGATAATGCAGAATAAATTATCATTAGTCTTCAACAATGTTAAACTGATAAAATATAATAGACATCAAGTTTAACTGCAGCGGAACCAATAATCAATTAAAAGAGTCAAGTAGAGAATATAATCTACTATCTTTTATGATTTAAAAGGTTTTTCATGACTTTTATCGCTGAAACACATCTAAAAAAATAATCCACATCATCGAATCTCCCCTGCACTACGGCCAAGGATATTCTTTAGTATCACGACCACGAATTATCCATGCACTACAGGCCAAAGATAATCGTATTTTCATCAACGGTCCTGATCATGCCATAAAATAATTCATCTTTGCACTACGGCTAAAGAGAATCCATAGCCATAATCATACCAAAAATTGTCCATCAATGCACTACGGGCCAATGGAGACTTTTTCCACATTATTTGTAACATTACGGTTATGATTCTACCGAATAATCCCTGGTCATAATCATACCAAGTCCATCTATGCACTACAGGCCATAGATAAATTTCAACATAATATAAGCATGAGGATGATGATAATGATATAAGAATTCAATAAAACAAGTTCAAAAATTAATTTATCCAGGAACCAATAACGTCCAAATTGTCAACATGATACTTTTGTGTAGAGTAAAATTCAAGAATGCTCAGAAGAATATTTCCATGAAAAGATACTAGATGAAGCGCAAATATCAATGATATTCTACTAATTTTATGGAGTATAGAAGTCAAAACTTTAACCAACTGAGTATAATAAAGAATGGAATAACAAAAAAAATCACCATGCATGCGGTACTTCGCATAGACAGGTTATTCCAACATAATAATAATAACGGAACCATGTCATGTGAAATTCACACCGACAGGATGTTCCAACAGAATAATAAAGACGGAACCAGGTCCGGTGTAAAATACACAGACAGGATATTCTAATAGAATAATAATAAAGACGGAACCAGGTCCAGTGTAAAACACACAGACAAGATGTTCCAACAGAATAATAATAATAAAGACGGAACCAGGTCCGGTGTAAAACACACAGACAGGATGTTCCAACAGAATAATAGAAGAATGTCACCAAGTATAGGGTAGACCGCGTATACAGGTTATTCCAACAGAATAATAAATAATGGAGTAACAGAAGTTCTCTTCATGAATAAGAAAGAAAGAATACCTAGTACAACAAATAATACCCCTTACAGGTACAACAAATAATATCCCTAACTTTTGAAAGAAGAGTATTCCGACTGGTAGGGCGAGGATATACTCGAAGAAAACTTGCACTACGCTCAAAGCTTTCTTAAACTCTAAAGAAATACGCTCAAGATTATAGAAGAAGAACTCTCTCTATAGTTTCTCTCTCTAGAGTTTCAGTGAATTCGTAAGAAATAATGAAGGAATGAGCTTCTATTTATAGAAAAATAGACTGCATAGTAACTAACTCATGAACGGTCCAGATTGATTTACTTTAATCTGACGGTCCATATTTAAAGTAAAATCTTTTAAATAAAACATAATATATTCAATTTATTGAATAACTTTAATAAAGTATTCTGTTTTATATAAAAAGATGTTTCTGTTTTATTACGTTAATAATACGAATAAAACAAAACTTCATTATCGCTAAATAATTCATATTATTAATTGACAATAATTGAATCAAACTGAGTGACTAATCACGTAAGCCTCAATAATCAATACCGTATGCTACTATGCAACCACACGTATTACTGTACTTTTACTACCGAGTAGTTAAACAGTATCAACGGTAAAACTTTCGCCGTTATTTTTAATAAAATATTTTTGTCGTTTTCTCAATCCGACAATAATTTCGTTGTGGGGTCCACCAATAATTGTGCCGTCGTACGAATATTTCCCGACAAAAATAATATTCCCCGACCAATCGAATATAATACAACAACTTGCATACTTTGCAAAATTTATAAATTCTACCCACAACTATAACATTGTCTTAAATTCACACCATAATATTTAAAAAAAATATTTCAAAAAATTAAATCTTTATTTATAAAATTTGGGGTCAATACAAAATTCGATTTCACGCTCTGGGGTAGGCTAAGAAGTCTTCAAGAATACGTCAGGAAATTTATTAACAATAGAAATATCATTCAAAACTGTGACTCTCATCCAAGACTTGGATAGCACGTCACATTGATACCTATCAACTTGCCATCGTCATTCACAACGTCTCCTACAGAAAGTCTGGCTTCGGTGCATTCCACATAAAGAAGTAATCAGCGAAAGGCTCGGGGCTCTTTACTTATGGCTTGATATGACAATGATTGACTTTAGTAGTTTGGTTACTTGAATTTGCATAATAGGTTGGTTAGGAATATGAAAGCTAACAACCTTACGAAAAGCATGATGTGCAGTTAACTAATCGTTTCCAAAAATAACATCAAAGGCAAGTATTTTCAAAGAGATAAGATCAAAAGGTAACGTGAAAGTGTTAATTTGAACAAGCTTTATAAATAGTGGATATGATAAAAGTTTCTCCTAACAGAGTTTCCACAAATAAGTCAAATTCTAATTTCTCCGGAGTCAAGTTTAAACGTTGAGCACAAGCAAGAGAGATAAAAGAATGGATAGAACTGGTATCTAATAAGGTATAGACTTGGCAAGAGTTTATGACTAACATACTCGTGATAATTTTATTCAGGTTCCTCGTTACGAAAAAAAATGCTCTCTCTTAAACTACCGGCTTTGGCTTGTCTGGGACATCCTTTGGCATCACTATCCCAGCTGGACTTGACTTCACCATACGACAAAATCGAGCTAGGTGAGTTTCTCTTCCGCAATTAAAACACGCTTTGGATTGCTGCGTACAGTTTGGACGGATGTGTCCCTCCTGTCCGCATTTGAAACATACGATCGGTGGTCGTTCTTCTTCCTTTGAAACGGGTGCTGGTACCGACGTCTTCACGTCATTGTTGAACCTTCTCTTCTTGAAATGTCCATTCTTATTGTTTTGACCATGATTACCACCGAAGTGGTTACCATTTCTGGCATGTTAATTCCCTCCATGCTTATTGTCACCGCTTTGATGATTGTTATCATCGGTATTATTATTTTGTCGGCTGCTCTCTTTTGGTTACGTTGACTCGTTATCGCGCTCCACTAACTGAGCCCTATTTATAATATCTAAATACAAATACAGTTTATGAGAAATAAGATATTGATGTATCTCCAGCTTCAAATCTCTTAAAAACATTCGCATCATTCTTTCGTTATTATTAACCAAGTGGGACGCAAATCAGGACAACTCGGCAAATTTGGCTTCGTACTGCGACACGGTCATGTTGTTTTGCTCCAACTTGATAAATTCCACCTCTTTCATGTGACGAATGCTTTCGAGAAAGTACTTGTCGTTGAACAGCTCCTGGAATTTCTCCCAAGACATCTTGAATGCGTCAGGCTGTGTACGTTTTACAGATTTCCACCAATGATCTGCCTCTTCACGCAACATAAAGGTGGCAAAGGGAACCTTTTGCTCCTCGAAGTATCCTAAGACATCAAATATCTTGGTGATCTGCTTTAACCACGTCTCCGCCTTAAGTGGTTCTGGCTTTCCCAAAAACTCCGGTGGTCCCAGCTCCTTGAATTGCTTAGCGGTGACCAACCGTGGGTTGCCATTGTTTTCTCCTGCATTATGAACAGGAGCCGTCTTCGCCTAATGTTGCATGAATTCTAAAAAGCTATTAAACGTACTGTCGTTCGTCAATTGATCAGTGTTGTTGTTTACAGGAGGATTATCGCCATCCTGCTGCACATTGTCCAGATTATTGATCTATGGAGACTCAATGGTCTCTTGTGCTCCATTGCTTATCTCAACATTTTCAGATGCCATTTTCAAATATTGTTACAAAATAAGGGTTAATTAACATATCACATATTATCTCTATACTCTTACCCACCAATTAAATAACAAGTAAACTTAGGTAGGTCATACTAGCGAAGGAATTCTCCGTCTTTCCCCTCCTAGTTCTATTCTCACATCCTAGCCAGGGATCATATCCCTAAGCTTTGATACCAACTGTGACGCCCCCAAAATTAGGTATACATCACCCATCTTGAGTCGCCAGATACATGGTACAGAATTCAAACATAGCTTAATAATACAACTGTCGTTTACAATATAACAGAACATAAACTGTGAGTTTGAATACAAATATTGTCTTCTAGAGAGTATCCATACTCAAAAGGAGTCATCATTACAATTATTATCACACTATTACATAGAATGGTGAGGACTACTAATGCTATCATCTAGGAATATCACTCTGTTCTCCGACTAGTTCCAGCTACGTTCTCATTTTCTGAAGAGAACAGTGAAAGAAAGGGTGAGCTCAACTAGCCTAGTAAGAAATATTATGACTAAGATAATGCAGAATAAATTATCATTAGTCTTCAACAATGTTAAACTGATAAAATACAATAGACATCAAGTTTAACTGCAGGAGAACCAATAATCTATTAAAAGAGTCAAGTAGAGAATAAAATCTACTATCTTTTATGATTTAAAAGGTTTTTCATGACTTTTATCACTGAGACACAGCTAAAAAAATAATCCACATCATCGAATCACCCCTGCACTATGGCCAAGGATATTCTTTAGTATCACGACCACGAATTATCCATGCACTACGGGCCAAAGGTAATCGTGTTTTCATCAACGGTCCTGATCATGCCATAAAATAATTCATCTTTGCACTACGGCTAAAGAGAATCTATAGCCATAATCATACCAAAAACTGTCCATCAATGCACTACCGGCCAATGAGGACTTTTTCTACATCATTTGTAACATTACGGTTATGATTATACCGAATAATCCCTGATCATAATCATACCAAGTCCATCTATGCACTACAGGCCACAGATGACTTTCAACATAATATAAGCATGAGAATAATGACAATGATATAAGAATTCAATAAAATAAGTTCAAAAATTAATTTGTCCAGGAACCAATAACGTCCAAATTGTCAACATGATACTTTTGTGTAGAGTAAAATTTAAGAATGCTCAGAAGAATATTTTTATGAAAAGATATTGGATGAAGCGCAAATATCAAGGATATTCTACTAATTTCATGGAGTATAGAAGTCAAAACTTTAACCAACTGAGTATAATAAAGAATGGAATAACAAAAAAAATCACCATGCATGCGGTACTTCGCATAGACAGGTTATTCCAACAGAATAATAATAACAGAACCAGGTCAGGAGAAATTCACACCGACAGGATGTTCCAACAGAATAATAAAGATGGAACCAGGTCTAGTGTAAAACACACAGACAGGATATTCCAACAGAATAAGAAAGAAAGAATACCGAGTACAACAAATAATACCCCTTACATGTACAACAAATAATATCTCTAACTTTTGAAAGAAGAGTATTCCGACTGGTAGGGCGAGGATATACTCGAAGAAAACTTGCACTACGCTCAAAACTTTCTTAAACTCTAAAGAAATATGCTCAAGATTATAGAAGAAGAACTCTTTCTATAGTTTCTCTCTCTAGAGTTTTAATGAATTCGTAAGAAATAATGAAGGAATGAGCTTCTATTTATAGTAAAATAGACTGCATAGTAACTAACTCATGAACGGTCCAGATTGATTTACTTTAATCTGACGGTCCATATTTAAAGTAAAATCTTTTAAATAAAATATAATATATTCTATTTATAGAATAACTTTAATAAAGTATTTTGTTTTATATAAAAAAGATATTTCTATTTTATTACGTTAATAATACGAATAAAACAAAACTTCATTATCGCTAAATAATTCATATTATTAATTGACAATAATTGAATCAAACTGAGTGACTAATCACGTAAGCCTCAATAATCAATATCATATGCTACTATGCAACCGCACGTATTACTGTACTTTTACAACCAAGTAGTTCAACAGTATCAACAGTAAAACTTCCGCCGTTATTTTTAATAAAATATTTTTGTCGTTTTCTCAATTCGACAATAATTCCGTTGTGGGGTCCACCAATAATTGTGTCGTCGTACGAATATTCTCCGACAAAAATAATATTCACCGACCAATCGAATATAATATAACAACTTGCATACTTTGCAAAATTTATAAATACTACCCACAACTATAACATTGTCTCAAATTCACACCATAATATTTAAAAAAAATATTTCAAAAAATTAAATCTTTATTCATAGAATCTGGGGTTTCACATCCAGTCACTTCGCCTCTAGCTGAAATGTTTTATTTAGCAAGGGTGAGCAACAAATTGCCCCGCAAGTTAAGATAAACAATGAATGTATAAGAATCATAACAATAGACTATCTATTTAGATAGAATGACACCAAAGTTTGGAGAACTTTGAAGTAGCTGAACAAATCTCTAATTACTAACAAGTCTTCTCGCAATCTATGCAACACAATAATTTGATATTGAAAGAGTGCAACGCTTTCAAAGTTTTTACGATATTCTAATCAATAACAATTTAGAAATATTCTCCAGAGTTTATACTGAATGATCTTAAATGATCTTGAAATTTTATTCTCGAGTAACTATCAAAGATTTACTTTGATATACCCAAATTACAAGATGGAAATATTTTCCAAAATTTATGATGAGCAATCACAAAGGATCTAGAACTTCTCTTCTCGAGTAACTATCAAAGATTTACTTTGATATACCCTGGTGTATCAGATAACCATAAAGATTAAATCATACCCCTCTACAAGTACTTAGAGCGACCAACTCCTTGTACCCTATATTATGCATAATACTCAAAACGCGCTCAATAGCTGAATATACGACCAAATATGTTCCCTTTATATAAAAGGTTGTTCTTCTCAGTCTTTGAATCAGAATTTAATTTATCAACGTAATACAATGATTTCAATATCTAATCACTTCTCTTCTCTTCTCTTCTCAAACCTATCAAGTTTTCCTTTTCGATCTAGCCGAAATAACTAGCATTGATCTATCAATAATAATTGAATTCTCTTCTCTTCTCTTCTCGAACCTATCAAGTTCTAATAAATGTTCGTCTAGCCAGAACAATTGACTAAGACATGTTTCAATACGATTAAACAATAGACAGAATTTAACTATACTATTTGAAATCAATAATAGCTTCTACGGATGTGAATATCTAACAATAGTTATTCTACAAGTATATTCTCAGAATCACTAATTCAATTTGAATTAATAAACATGCACTAACGGCGAATAATCAACATGTATCATTGTAATTAAAATCACTGTAATTAGCACAATAATTTATAACATGTATCACTGTAATATATAGTTAATCTGTCTCCTAGACACATTACCACATATCCACATTAGTGTTTATAATTTATATAAACACTTATCAAGTCTAACTAGTTCGGTCTGGTTGGACTTCGGTCTCATGTCGGTGTCTTGGTCACCCTATCCGACAATTTACATATTTTTTGTCACTTAAACTCGGTCTCAAAGCTCCAATATTATTTTCGATAAGTCATATATCATTATAATATTTTTCGGAAGCTTTTAATAATTTTCTAATAATTATTATAATTTATTATAATTTTTTAAACACCGAAATCATTTTTTAAATGATTTAGATACTAATTAATTCTATTATCATTAATATTTAATAATATTAAAATATTAATGACATATTTGTCAAAATATTAAAGTTATCGTTAATAACTTAAAATATTTTTAAATCATCAATATTCTACTTAAATAATTTTTGAAATAATTAATATTATTTTTAAATCATCACCATTAATATTTAAATATTAATGAAATTATTATCAAAATATTAAAAGTCATTAATTATAATTTCAAACATTTTTAAAATACTTTTCTAATTTTTAAATAATTTTTAAATCAATAAAACCATTTTTAAGTCATTTATTTAATATAATAATTAAATAAATATGTTATCATTAATATTAAATTATTAATGAAAATTAATCAAAAATATTAAAAGTTACATTTTATAACTCAAAATATTTTTAAACAGTTTATTCTTATTTTAAATATTTTTTATAATATTAAAATCATTTTTCTCTAATTTATTTAATGCACTAATTAAATAAATTAAATATCATTAATATTCAAATAATTATAAATATTAATGAAAAATATCCCAAATAATTAAAAGTTATTTTTTAGAATTTAAAATAATTTTTAAAACCATTTTCGTACTTTTTTTAAAATTTATTTCTATTTTTAATTAATTTTCGAAAAATCAAAAATTAAAAATATTCAAAATCGTCGCTACTGGCTATAGTGACACTTTCTGTCACTATAGGTGTTCTTGGTGCTCAAGAACACTTACAGTCAGTGTTCAAGGGTTTACGTTTGACTGTGATTAGTTCTTGTCCAAAAATATTTCTGGGCCATGTTAAACATTGATCATGTAGTGTTTATGTAACACTACACAAATCAATCACTTTCTATGTCATACAATTACATACTAAGAAGATTCAACTCCTCCAAATCAGTGTCAAAATGTTTCTGGGTTTTCTGGGTAACCTAGAAACCCAGACAGTTTGAGTAAGCCTTTTCTAGCTCCATTATCTATATGTTCTGGTCATCAAATGGTTATGTTTGTGGTCCATACATGTAGTACACATGACAAGGAACAACTACTTATCCTCATATCAGTCCAAATATAACACATTCACCAGATTAAGCTCGGTCAAACCCTGTCAGAATCATTGTTCATCCAGTTTCTGGGTTTTCCCGAAACGGTAACCATGATCGACAGGCCTAGTTTGTCCATTTCCTATGTTCAATCTGTTTACTTTTAAACGATCTGAAGTCATGTATCTATAGTCCATATAATAGGCTACAACATGCATATAACAACAAATTCAAAACTCTTATAACCTAACAGATACGGGCCTTGCAAAGGGTTGTCAGACACTGTTCATGGCATTCTGGGTTACCCCGAATTCACTCGGTCAACGGGTTTTGACCGTTAATAACTTACGATCTAGACATGTAATGGCTGTGATTCCACTTCTAGATAAAAGACCCATGACAAGCTACAGATTACATTTTTAAAACAACAAAAATCAAAAACAGAAAAGAAACTAGGGCCACTGACATTCAGTTGTCAGGCCACTTTTTGAAAAACTTCACTTTTACCCACTTTAATGCTATCGATCAATTATAGATCATCATAAATCATCATAAAACATCCTTTAGCACAAATCTAAACACATAAACACAAACTTTACCTTAGCATACAAGATCAAAAGTGAGTTTAGGGTTTATACCTCTCTTGACTAATCCTTGATCTTAGCTCTCCAAATTTGTTCGTGGTGTTCTAGGAGGTTATCTAGTGACTGATTTACTTAGCAAATTCGGAGGTTTGGGAGAGAGAGAGAGAGAGTTGTTGAGAGCTTGGTAGCAAAATGAGTAATATTGGTGACTTTCTTTTTCTTTAATCACCTTTACATAGATACAATGTATGTATATGATGCTAGGTGCCAAGTTGGATCAGATTTGGCTGAGGTAAAAGTCAATTGGATGAGCTTTAGTTGGTCACCAGCTCTCAGTTTGGTAAGATTTACAAGTTACCTTACAAAATACAAAAAGGGCATTTTTGTCATTGTCCTTGTAATTTTAATGGCTTTCTTGAATTTTGCCCAAACCCTTAGGGTTTAACCCCTAAGGTTCTAACCCTTAGGTTTTACAACGTTAGCTTCTATGATTTTCTAAATTAGGGTTTTAAAATAGAAAATTAAGATTTCAAAAATATAATTAGGGTTTCCTAATTATATTAAAGGTTACTAATCACATTAAAGTTTACTAATCACTTTAGGGTTTACTAATTAGGATTAGGGTTTCCTAATTAGGATTTAGGATTCCTGAATTTAAAATTAGGGTTTCACGACTTTTGATTAGGGTTCCTAACTACGCGTTAGGGTTTCTAATCTTGAGATTAGGGTTTCTAATCTCTTATTAAGGTTTACTAATATTGTACCCTACCCGATCAATCATTGATTAATAATTCTATACAGTACAAACACGTACTCATCAATACAATTATTTTAATTATATTTTCTATCGAATCCCTATCTGTAACTAGGGTTAGGGTTTCTAAATATATTAAGCACAACTCTACTCTTATTTTCTCAGTCAATACACAAATTGACTACTTTTCGAGACTCATATCAGAGATACTCGTCACAAAATTGATAATCAATATTAATATTAAAATAAAAAAAATTATTTGAAAATTTTGGATTATTCGAAATCTCGGGTTATCACATTCACCCCTCCTTAAAAGGATTCCGTCCTCGGAATCACCGCTTTCTTATTCTCTACAATCTTTTAAAGTTGTATCATCAAATCATTCTTATCAACATAATATTAATTTGTGTCTCATATTCTAACATGTGACTTGAATCTATAAAAGAAAACAATTCACAGCAATATCTAACTCAATATTACTCACGTAATTAAATTTCTAAACAAAATTATTATCTGTCGCCACTTCTTGGGCAGCCACTGCATCTTGCACCGTCATATTAAATGCACGGGCCGATGGTCTTCCTGTCTGAGCAGGTCCTTGAGTTGCCAAGGTTCCACTCTCGGGTCCCTTGTTGCCACTTTCCTTCTCTTCATTTCTCTTCTGACAGTTTCGAACCAAATGATCAGTCGATCCACACGCAAAGCAACCTTGTATCTTCTTCGGATTGGGACAATTGGGCGATATGTGTGATAAGTGGTTTTATAACCACTTATTTAGGATATTAACTGACTTAAATTTATGCTTAAACTCGTGTTATTGTATAGATTTTTATGCTTTTGTACTTTATTTTGCTATGTAGTATTGGAAACTCTCTCGGTGTTATTTGAGCTAAGTTGTGTTCGTAGCTATGATGGATTGATGATGGAAAGGAAAATGGATCTGAGCTTGTTGCTAGATGTTGTATTAGCAGCTGGACACAGAAGAAGTAGCAGCAGCAAAACTCAAGGAAGAAGCAGCAGCAGAACCTGAGGATTCAAAGTTTAGAAGCCGCGCGGCTGTGCAAGCTAAAACTCGCGTGCCAGTGCCCTTAACCGGACTGAGCTGATTTCATACTCACGCGCCCGCGCCTTGTTAACGAAGGGATCACGCGCGGCGTTGACTGTAGCTGCTGACTTTATTTTAAATTGGAAATTGGAATCGTAACTGAGGAGAGAGTTCAATTAGGGCTTAGATATTAGACGTATTTTCATTATGCAGGGGGAATTCCATCCCTTGGGGGACCAAGGAACTATTGTGGCTTTCTCTCTTTAATTGGAATAATTAGATTAGAGTAGATTAGTGTAGTTATTTTCTAGTTTGGATTAGCTTGAAGACTTGAACCAATTGGCAAGCATTAGAAGATGCAATCTTGGATCAGGAGAACAGATTCCAATTCTCTACTCTTACTCTCTCTTTGATTCTTAATTGTATTTTATGATGTTTATTCAATGTGTGGATGATAGCGTTAATTCAATTATGATTTAAATTCTATTCTGAGATTGCAATGGCTTCTATGGATTAGTTATTTCTGATATGCTTCATTGTTAGTCTTATTGATTGCTATGTGATTGTCTATTAAGATTCATGCTTATTTGCTTAGTTGATTGGCCATCAATTACTGTGATAATATATATGGACTTGAGAAACGAAGTATGGGTTTAGATCTGATCTTATTAGCTTTTGATTGTATATTCTACATTGTGTTGGGATGTATGATTTGTGCTTAGGATAGACATATACCGAAGCACCATTCGTAGTCAATTGAGAATTTGGGATTAAACCCTAATTATTTGTAAATCACATAGACATATAGTGGTTTAGGTAATGTGGGTGTTCATGTGTATTCTATAAATTGTGGATTATATGTGATATGGGTATGGTACATTGAGAGATGGATTTACTTTACTTTTTTGTTCTCGACTAACAATCCGGTACAATTAGTTTGGCTTAACATGAAATGTGTGGATTTGAATGAGTCAATAGATGAAATTGTAATCTCAGGTCTTTATTATCTAGTCTCACTCTAGGAATAGTTAGGTTTCTTTAATTTCGTAGTTTAAATATAAAAATCAAATCATTCGTTTAAATAAGACTGAAATGGTTATGGGCTAGTGATTGGTGAACTTTATTAGTTAATTCTCTGTGGGAACGATACTTTACTTACTCTTTATTACTTGTTGACCGTGTATACTTGCACGCATATATTGATCGGTAAAACGACCAAAAAGTTTTTGGCGCCGTTGCCGAGAAATTATTTTAATAATTTTTGCCAACATTAATTTCAATCAAATTAGTCTTAATTTAAACATTTTATTTTATTTTAATTATCTTCCTATATTTTTCTCTTTTCAGGTACCATGGATGACTTTGCTTATCAAAGGCCTTATGCAAATAGGATTCAACCAAGGGACACAAGAACTGAAGGACTCAATGTATTTTCTACATTGTCAGCACAAATTGCAACACTTTCGGAGAGGTTGGAGGTACTTGCAGCCCAACGCACTCGAGAGATAGCAGTTACATGTGAATATTGTGCTGGCGAGCATCCGAGTTATCTGTGCGACATCAAAGTTGGACAAGTACAGTTTGGCGGTGATTACCTCAACAACAATGTTTATCCCAATGATCATCAAGGTTGGGGATATCACCCAGATTATGAATGGAGTTATAACTATCAAGACCAATACTGCATCTCAAGTCCAACATATCCATCAGATTTCTCAAATCCACCTCCAATGCAATAAGAAGCAAATTCAAGGTTGAAGGAATTCATGTCAAAAAGCATAGCAGACCATGAAGAGATGATGATGAGTCAGGAGTTAACAAGCCAAAATCTTAACAGACAGATGGAACAACTCATTAACTCCTCAATGAATGGTCCTCAATACATGGATTTCAAAACTGAACAAGATAATTCAAGATTGGAGGATTTGTGGTTCAAATTTGTAGCATCAACTAAGGAGAAGATGATTAAGCAAGAGAGGTCAATTATAAATCTTCAGAATCAGATCGATCAAATGTTTGAAGCCTTGAACAATCGTCCTCCAAACAATTGGTGCTATGACATGAACGATGAAACTGATGGAGAGCCAGAAATGTACATGCCACTGAATGAACTGAAAGGAGTGGACATTGAGGAGACAATTGGGGGTATGGAAAATGAAGATCATGAGTTGACTTGTATAATACCCCAAGTGCCTTCTCAGTTAGAGTTAAAAAATTCAGTGAATTTTGCACACCCATGTCCCCTTGTTAGTCACATCCAAAGCAAGAATTTCTGCGATTATGAGGCCTCTTACAAACCGTGGTGGGCTGAGGAAGAGATAATAAAAGAAGAAAATCTCGTTGTATCTTTCATGCCTTAATGCAAAAATCTATTTACAGATATAACAGGAGAAGCACCTGGCGATGAAATGGAACTGAGGACATCATGTATAGGAAATATGCTAGGTGGCTTCAATCCGAAGACTCTCATGATGGGGAACCTACCAAAGCACATAGCGGTTCTAATGGATGGAGGGTTCCTAGCCTATCGTAGAGGAATCGGATAGCGGTGTCAAGAAAAGAGTCCAGCTAACGGACTATAAACTGAGCGCTCGATGGGAGGCACCCCATCCATTCTTTCTCCCTCCTTGTTTAATTCTTATTTACATTTCCATATTTAGTAGATGTTAGATAGTGGTAAGTCTTAAGAATAGTTTTATTGTTTCTCCTCTCAGGTTCAATCCAATTACTATAAGCATTTAGGATCAAACAGAAGTCAAACAAAACTGAAGCTGCCAGAGTACAGGGTAGCGCGGCCGCGCTCAACAACAAGTCAAACACAGCGCGGTCGCGCCATAGCTCAGTCACAGAAAAAAATTGCTAAATTTTTAGAATTTCTGACTCAAGCATTCGGACAGTTAGAAGCCCACACTCAGTTTCCAACTATAGAATGTCTCAAACTTAGCCATCGCTTGATATACCATCAGATCATGAGGAGGCGAACGAAGATGACATTGCTACTTAGGGGAGTTTCTTTATTCCTTTTATCTCTAATGAGGACATTGTAGTTTTTAAGTTTGGGGGTATTAGGTTTATTTGTTGCATTTAGTTACATTTAATATAATTCATGTCATGTGCATTTTGTCTTGTTTTAGTTGGTTGCGCTAGAAAGTGTTGCATTCTGTTTAGTAATTATGTTTTAAAAAAAAATTGTTGCATTTTGTAATTGCATGAATCCAGTGTCAGTTGATTTGTTATTTAGTTGGCCTATGATGAAATTAAAACTACTTGACTTTTGAAGTAATTTGAGACTTAAGCTTGGTTATGATGTCATATCATTATATAAATTCTTATCTGCCTGAATCTGATATAACCGGGTTGCACTTCTGAGTAACCATTATGATATGCTTAGTTTAAATTTTCACATATTTGCCTTCTTGTGGGAATTCTGTGTTTTAATGAAAGAGTGTCAGTACTCAATTAGGTAATATCTTGGACTGTAAAGAACTTAAGTTTGGGGGAAAAAGAAGGGTAAATATACGTGTTATATATAAAAAAAGGGCGAGATGGAGCGTAAAACACACTCGTTTAAAAAAATAAAATAAAATAGAAAGTGAGATGGAGCGTAAAACGCACTCGCTGTATAAATAAACCCCGTGGGAAAGTGCGAGAATAACCCTCGTGAGGAAATAAAGGCATAAATTTCCCTGTTGACTCTGAAATTAAGTAATGCATGTTCTTGGTTAGAACTTACTTGATTTACTGAATTTCTTGAGTTAAAACTGGTTCTTTCCCCCTAAGAAGTGTAGTATGTGAAAAATTTGTTCAATAGTATGTTTAGTGGTTGCTTCACATTCACACACTATATCAATGCTGACAGATTTGGATTTGCAGACTGTTGAGCACTATGATCTTGTCTTGGGTTGCTATTCGGTTTGATTATCTTATAGTTTTTCTGAGGCATTGCAATTGACTTTCATTTCTGGCTGACTATTGGATTCAAGTTCATGATAGTGTAGGATGCATACATGATAGTTTCTATATTGCATTTTGGCTTGGTTTTGTTTTGGTTACTTGAGGCCAAGCAACGATTTAAGTTTGGGGGTATTTGATAAGTAGTTTTATATCCACTTATTTAGGATATTAACTGACTTGAATTTGTGCTTTAACTCGTGTTATTGTATAGATTTTTATGCTTTTATGCTTTGTTTTGCAGTGTAGTATTGGAAACTCTCCCGATGTTGTTTGAGCTAAGTTGTGTTCGTAGCTATGATGGATTGATGATGGAAATGAAAATGGAACTGAGCTTGTTGCTAGATGTTGTATTAGCAGCTTGACACAGAAGCAATAGCAGTAGCAGCAGCAAAACTCAAGGAAGAAGCAACAGCAGAACCTAAGGATTCAAACTTCGGAAGCCGCGCGGCTGTCCAAGCTAAAAGTCGTGCGCCCACCCCCTTAACCGGACTGAGCTGATTTCACACTCGCGCTCCCGCGCCTTGTTAACGAAGGGACCGCGTGCGGCCGCGCGCGACGTTGACTGCAGCTGCTGACTTTATTTTAAATTGGAAATTGGAAGCGTAACTGAGGAAAGAGTTCAATTAGGGCTTAGATATTAGACGTATTTTCATTATGCAGGGGGAATTCCATCCCTTGGGGGACCAAGGAACTATTGTGGCTTTCTCTATTTAATTGGAATAATTAGATTATAGTAGATTAGTGTAGTTATTTTCTAGTTTGGATTAGCTTAAAGACTTGAACCAATTGGCAAGCATTAGAAGATGCAATCTTGGATCAGGAGAACAGATTCCAATTCTCTACTCTTACTCTCTCTTTGATTCTTAATTGTATTTTATGATGTTTATTCAATGTGTGGATGATAGCGTTAATTCAATTATGATTTAAATTCTATTCTGAGATTGCAATGGCTTCTATGGATTAGTTATTTCTGATATGCTTCATTGTTAGTCTTATTGATTGCTATGTGATTGTCTATTAAGATTCATGCTTATTTGCTTAGTTGATTGGCCATCAATTACTGTGATAATCCATATGGACTTGAGAAACGAAGTATGGGTTTAGATCTGATCTTATTAGCTTTTGATTGTATATTCTACATTGTGTTGGGATGTATGATTTGTGCTTAGGATAGACATATACCGAAGCACCATTCGTAGTCAATTGAGAATTTGGGATTAAACCCTAATTATTTGTAAATCATATAGACATATAGTGGTTTAGGTAATGTAGGTGTTCATGTGTATTCTATAAATTGTGGATTATATGTGATATGGGTATGGTACATTGAGAGATGGATGTACTTTACTTTTTTGTTCTCGACTAACAATCCGGTACAATTAGTTTGGCTTAACATGAAATGTGTGGATTTGAATGAGTCAATAGATGAAATTATAATCTCAGGTCTTTATTATCTAGTCTCACTCTAGGAATAGTTAGGTTTCTTTAATTTCATAATTTAAATATAAAAATCAAATCAGTCGTTTAAATAAGACTGAAATGGTTATGGGCTAGTGATTGGTGAACTTTATTAGTTAATTCTCCATGGGAACGATACTTTACTTACTTTTTATTACTTGTTGACCATGTATACTTGCACGCATATATTGATCAGTAAAATGACCAACAATGTGCCCCTCTTGTCCGCAGTTGTAACAAACTCCCTTCTTCTTCAAACAAATTCTAGAATGATTCCTCCCACAAGTTGCACATGGCTCTCTCCCTTTCCTATTCTCTTATGTCCCATTACCCGACTGGGTATTCTCGCTCCACTTTCTTTTGTTAGGGTTACTACCACCACTACTACCTCCATCATTTGTCTTCTTCTTCTTCTCTTGGTGAAATCGAGATGCAGCTTCGCTCTCTCCTTCAGCAATTACCGTTTTTTCCATTAAAGCCGTAAATGTATTGATCTGCAATACGACTACTTTGTTGTATATACCCGGCTTCAGTCCATTCTCGAATCTTCTTGCTTTTCTCGCCTCTGTGTCCACCTAATGAGGTTGAAATCTTGCCAACTCGTTGAATTTGACAGCATACTCAGAAACCGACATGTTCTCCTGCTTCAGTTCTAAAAATTTGACTTCCATCCTGGATTGCATACTCGGCGAAAAGTAGTTCTCAAAGAACAACTCCTTGAATGTCTAAGTTACCACAGCTGTACCAGCTCTCACTTGATTAGTCTCCCACCAGTAATTGGTTTCTCCCTTCATCAGATATGTTGCAAAAGTTATCTTTTGCTCTTCTGCCGCTCGTGCAATAATAAATGCTTTCTCCATTTCTTTTACCCAAGTTTAGACTTCAATCGGATCCGTGGTTCAATTGCATTCTGGTGGTCCTACCACTTAAAGTCTTTAAAATTAGCCAATCTATCAGCTGGCTGATTTCTCGCTCTTGCTGCTGGCGCTCTATTCCCCATAGATTCGGCTATCATATTTGCAAAATCTTGCATCGGGTTAACTTAACCTCCTTCATTATTCACTAATTGTTCTTCTCTTTTATTTCAATTATGTCATCTAGGCGGCATGATCTGATAAAAATCTTACATTAATTCTCTTTCCCTACATAAATTCTTAACACAATAAGAATTTAACACATATTTCTCATATAATCGCATATTTATTCAAATAGCACATAGTACATTTAGTACTTAACACATATTACTATCCCTTTTATAAATAATATCAGAATTAACAACACAACTTTATACAAAAAGTTGCAATTCTCCAACTTTATACAAAAAGTTGCCATTTTCCTTTTTTACATAACTATTCACAGTTCATCAAACTTACCACACTTATGAGTTTAGAAACTTGCCACAATTATATGAGTGAATGAACTTATCCTAGTCAGACCTTTGGCGTCCATTCGCTGAGGGGTTCAAAACATTTCATATAATTATGAGTCACGAACTTACCATAAGTATGATTTTTAAGAACACACAAGTTAATCTTAATCTTATATTCATATAGAAAATAAAGATTTCATTCATACAAACATATCTATATTTACATATGCTTACACATCATTCTCGATGTTACAATCTTTAATATCATAACCTACTACCAAATGATACTACTGCATATCTCTAAGTTGTCTATCACCCACTCGTTGAATCTGTGACCCGTTCTTCCACATGAATAACACTTCCTCATATTCGGCTTAGGACAATGTAGGAAAATATGTTCTTCCTGCTTACAATTGAAGCACATGTTCTTCCAAATCATGCATTCACCCGCGTGAGTCTTTCCACTCTTACTACAGACTTGCTTCTTCTACGGGTTTGTATTTTCAGAATTGTCGATGTCGTTGTCCCTCTTTCTCTTTTTCTTGCCTTTCTTCTGCTTGATTGTTCCTTCAAACGATCCACCACCTTCAGTCTTCATCTTTCCACCTGCACCTTCAGCTTGTTCCGTTCTTGAGTCATTTCGCGTAACGCTCGCTCTGTCTTCCATAACTCTGCCAAGAGAAACACTTTACTCTGGAGTTCTTGTACTTCTTTTGATAGTTGATCTTGTTCTCCAACTTTGACCTTATTCTCTTTTTCCACCTTAGCTTCTTCAGACTATGCCTCCTCATCACCACTCAGATACATCTCAGGATAATCGTCATGATCGCTCCCCAGATTGATCATAGGTTCATCTTTTCCCACCTTCTCAACTGATTCGCTTTGCGCTAGCACCACGGCTACTGACACTAGTGCAACAGCCGCTAGCATCTCTGCACTCATTAAATCTTCTTCAGACATCCTACAATCAGTTTAAATAACTTGATTAGCACTTCATCAGTATGAACTTCTCACACTATGTGTCCACATATCTCACTATAGATGCACTTCGACAATCCCTCACTTAGAACTCTAAATGAGTATTCTAAATTTCGCTTATGGTTATAATCCTAGGGTCTTCCCCACCCCACTTAATGTTTATAACCTATTGCTTTGATACCAACCTGTGACGCCCCTAAATCCGGGTTACCTGGCCCCCGAGTTTGGTGCTCACGATTCATAATATAATAACATCTAACTACCCATTCATTAATGAATAAAAACGTACATAACATTAATTAATAGGTTAACAACATCATCCCATGTCATCTAACCTTAACATTACAAACTTACCCCTTTAGATATACAAAAAGGGTTTACAAATACAACATAATAATAAGTTTATTATAACTACTCCAACATTTTTCCTTTGCCTTTGTTCTTCACAACACCTCCAGTCACTTTGTCCCTAGCTGAAATGTTTTATTTAGCAAAGGTGAGCAACAAATTGCCCCGCAAGTTAAGATATACAATGAATGTATAAGAATCAAAACAATAGACTATCTATTCAGATAGAATGACACCAAAGTTTGGGAAACTTTGAAATAGCTGAACAAATCTCTAATTACTAAAAAGTCTTCTCGCAATCTATGCAACACAATAATTTGATATTGAAAGAGTGCAACGCTTTCAAAGTTTTTACGATATTCTAATGAATAACAATTTAGAAATATTCTCCAGAGTTTATACTGAATGATCTTAAATGATCTTGAAATTTTATTCTCGAGTAACTATCAAAGATTTACTTTGATATACCCAAATTACAAGATGGAAATATTTTCCAAAATTTATGATGAGCAATCACAAAGGATCTAGAACTTCTCTTCTCGAGTAACTATCAAAGATTTACTTTGATATACCCTGGTGTATCAGATAACCATAAAGATTAAATCATACCCCTCTACAAGTACTTAGAGCGACCAACTCCTTGTACCCTATATTATGCATAATACTCAAAACGCGCTCAATAGCTGAATATACGACCAAATATGTTCCCTTTATATAAAAGGTTGTTCTTCTCAGTCTTTGAATCAGAATTTAATTTATCAACGTAATACAATGATTTCAATATCTAATCACTTCTCTTCTCTTCTCTTCTCAAACCTATCAAGTTTTCCTTTTCGATCTAGCCGAAATAACTAGCATTGATCTATCAATAATAATTGAATTCTCTTCTCTTCTCTTCTCGAACCTATCAAGTTCTAATAAATGTTCGTCTAGCCAGAACAATTGACTAAGACATGTTTCAATACGATTAAACAATAGACAGAATTTAACTATACTATTTGAAATCAATAATAGCTTCTACGGATGTGAATATCTAACAATAGTTATTCTACAAGTATATTCTCAGAATCACTAATTCAATTTGAATTAATAAACATGCACTAACGGCGAATAATCAACAATAAATTTTTAGACGTGATCTAATCAACAATAATTAACTACCATAGTATTTAAACAGATATAACTCAAGGTTGAGTTAGAAAACGTGCCTTTCGCTTTGATTATTGCTACACAATATACTTATCTGCGTTCGTAAGACCTATAATCAACAATATCGGTCTCACAATTAGCACAATAAATTATAACATGTATCACTGTAATTTACAGTCAATCTGTCTCCTAGGCACATTACCACATATCCACATTAGTGTTTATAACTTATATAAGCACTTATCAAGTCTAACTAGTTCGGTCTGGTTGGACTTCGGTCTCATCTCGGTGTCTTGGTCACCCTATCCGATAATTTACACATTTATTGTCACTTAAACTCGGTCTCAAAGCTCCAATATTATTTTAGATAAGTCATATATCATTATAATATTTTTCGAAAGCTTTTAATAATTTTCCAATAATTATTATAATTTATAATAATTTTTTAAACATCGAAATTATTTTTTAAATGATTTAAATACTAATTAATTCTATTATCATTAATATTTAATAATATTAAAATATTAATGACATACTTGTCAAAATATTAAAGTTATCGTTAATAACTTAAAATATTTTTAAATCATCAATATTCTACTTAAATAATTTTTAAAATAATTAAAATCCTTTTTAAATCATCACAATTAATATTTATATATTAATGAAATTATTATCAAAATATTAAAAGTCATTAATTATAACTTAAAACATTTTTAAAATATTTTTCCCATTTTTAAATCAATAAAACCATTTTTAAGTCATTTATTTAATATAATAATTAGAGCGGTCAACTCCTTGTACCCCATATTATGCATAATACTCAAAACGCGCACAATAGCAGAATATACGACCAAATATGTTCCCTTTATATAAAAGGTTGTTCTTCTCAGTCTTTGAATCAGAATTTAATTTATCAACGAAATACAATGATTTTAAAATTTAACTAGGCACACTTAAAAGGGGGGTTGAATAAGTGTGGGAGCAATCTATGACCAATTTTTAAACTTTAGGTCAAGATATTAAATTCAAGCTATTATATTAATTAATTCAGTTTGCTGAATTAATATAGTCTACTGAATTGACTAAATATCCTGCTGAATTTATAACTTCAATAAAATACTTGGTGTTAAAGAATTTTCTTAATATAAAGCAAATATTCAAGTTTAAATTATTAAGATAATTAAATAGCTTATGTGAGTAATTAAAGCAAATAATCAACACCAAAAATTTTTACGTGGTTCAGCTATTACCCTCTATAATAATAGCCTAGTCCACGTCCAATACCAACTAGTATTGGAGACTCACTTTATTTATTTCTTTATAAATAAACACTGATTACAAAACAGATTCTTACAATAAATTAATAACAATTAATTTCTCTTGAGCACTCTTGCTCCTTATGCACATATGCACTCTTCAAGCACATTTGCTTCCTTGAACCTTTTTATAAACCTTTTCTCTAATCCACTAGGATTAACACATTTAGACTACACTTAGTCTAAATAAAAAATTTAATACAAATATAGAGGTCTATGATCAATGCAAGAATAATCAATTTAACAATTAAAGGCTCAACTATATGCAATGATCATTTAGCACAAAAAGATAAACAATTAAATCTTACCAAATACCAGCTCAAATAATATCAGAAATTTAATTGCTTAGCTGCTCAAAGTTTTGCACCAATCGAATAAAATTGCTCGATAAAAATTAGTAACTAGTGTAATAGTAGTTTTGTGAGTTCTATTTTCCATACATGAATATACTGTTTTTATAGCCCACAATATTTTTACCGTTAATTAGATATGTTCTGTTTTGTTCAAATACTCAAATGGCATATAAATCCACAACAACAAAGAAGGTAAACGTTTAAGTGATATTTATCCAAATAACAGAATCAATCCTTTTTAGTGTTATATTGTTAGGATAATTTCAAATACACCTTTAAGAGATAACTCATTACATAATTTACTTTGACTTTATTTCTCCATATTTAAAGTGGCATGTTATCAACTAAAGTGACGTATAGCATAAAAGGTGGCATATGACATCAAACAACTTTTCCAATAATCAATGTTTTCAAAGTTTCAAGATATTCATGATTACCCCTTGAAAACCGCATATGCAACAAATCATAAAGATATATAGCTTCTGTCCTTTAAGTTTTCTAGGCACGCATCCACGTGTATGCACAAGTATATGTATACCCATATATAATATCATGTATACGAAAAATATACATATAACATATATCAAGTAAAATATTAATTTCTTTTGTACTTGATGATATATATTAATCTGAACTCAATTTAGTTTTTTTTTTTAAAAAACTTTTTCATTAGATTTTAAATTATTTTTCATTTAAGACATATAATGTAAGACCCCGAATTTTATGAAATAAAAGTATTCAATTTTTCTTATAATAACTATTCAGTAAATGGTTAAATTGATAAATGTTAAATTTAAGGGTGATATATGAATTTTTTTCAAAATATGCAAGTGGTTATAAAATATTTATTGTTGTCGGAGAATATTCGTTTAGTCGTGGAATATTCTTTCTGTCGGGGAATATTCGTACGACGGCGCAGCCATTTGTGAGCCCCATAACAGAATAACTGTCGGATGACGAAAACGACAAATTTGAGTTTTATAAATAATGGCGTAGTTGTTACCGTTAACAATGTTGGAATACCTGGTGGTTAAAATACAGTAATACGCGTAGTTGCACAGTAGCACACGGTATTGCACAGTATTTTTTTTAATTATTGATTCTTATGTAAGAAGACACTACTCAATAATTGTTACAGTAATTACTGTTCAATAATTTATTTTATTGATTCAATAATTGCTACGTTGAAATTTTATATTATTGTTGTTCAATAATTGTCACCGCACAGTATTTACCATTATCAGATCAATAATTCATATTATTTGATTAATATTATTAGATAGCATTATTGGCAATGTCTAGAAAGTTTTGTCTAAGGAGAGGTTTGGTCATCTAATTGCACGCCAATAAGGAAAAATCCTTATTGGAAAGCCCCCTCTTTCCTGAGAACGGCCTGGTTGTCATAATTGTGACTCTGTAATATTATTTGTGAATAATTAATTATTGATTCATATGATAATGAAATATTTATTTTATGTGGATATAAATGAGGGATATATTTTTGTGGTTAAAAATAAAGGAGTTAATGTTGAGGTGTCTTATCTGTATTTTTGTCGGAACGGAGGTATTGAAAATCAAATTAGGATTTTTGAGATATTTTGCGGGGGTTATAATTTTTAATCCGACCGTTGGATCGTGGTAATTTTTGGATATGTTATACATATATAAGTTGAGTATATGTACACAAATTTTGAACCGTTAAAAATGAACGTATGATTTATTATGAATTTTACGAGATGACTGGTTCAGAAATTGTTGAATTTTCAGAGTTAATCATTTTGATGGAAAATTCTAGAATTGGTGGGCCCCACTCTTGGTTGGTAAAGAAATGTGCTGAGATTTTTATTCAAATGTGGTGGGTGGGAATAGTAGCAGGTAAAGCCATCAGGTTACAGGTTAACTCTGCTTCGGCGTGCTAACATTTTCCTATAAATAGAGGGCTAAGTTAGAATTGAAAATCACACTAGAAATAAGTTTTCTCTCTTTCTCTCTTTAGATTATTGAGTGTATTTTATGAGTATTTAGATACTTGGTGAGTTGCTATTCATCAGTGCAAGTTTCTTTCAGCGTCATATCCGATATCCAGTTAGAAGTGCTGCTCTTTTGAGGTAAGGGATAGTAAGGGATATTAAGGGATGTTATATTCTTCATAATAATGTTATTCTTTCAATATCATTATACTGAAATATTGGTATAGATTTTATTGTGGAAGTTCTACATTTTTAAGTCGGGGTTACTATTCACGTATACGACACTATTCATGTATACGACACTATTCGTGTATATGACACTATTTACGTAAATGACATTGTTTACGTATACGGTACTATGTACGAATACGGAGTACTACTCATGAGTTACTATTTATGAGTTACTATTCGTGAGTTACTATTCATGAGTTACTATTCACGAGTTACTATTCACGGGTACTATTCACGATAAAAATTGGTTTCTTTTTCTGACCAAATTATCGTTGATTTATGATTGTTGCTCTCGAAAATAAATGCAGATGTTGATCATATTATTTTTATTATCATATATAACATTTTTATAACCTTGATGTTGAATTTCTCTTTCACTTGAGTGTAAAGATGGGTAAATTATTGGTATGATCGTGACTGAGGAATGTCTTTGGCCTGTAGTGCAAAGATGAATTGTTAACTGGTATGATCATGACCATTGAATTTATAATTGAATATCTTTAGCTTAAGTGTAAAGATGAATTGATTAACATGGTTATAATTATGGTGTATATAAATTCTGAAATGATTATATATTTCTTTGAGATATGAATATATTTGGCCTGTAGTGCAAATATGAACTGTTGAGGAATATCTTTGGCCTGTAGTGCAAAGATGACTTGTTGTTGAATATCTTTGGCCAGTAGTGCAAAGATGAACTGTTGACGAATATCGTTGGCCTGTAGTGCAAAGATGAATTTATTAATATGATTATGAACAGGAACTGTGATTTGATATAACCATGATCTTTGATGTTTCAGGTAAAGACATGTGAGAAAAATTATCTTCCTCCTGGATGCGAAGAGGAATTTAGAATTACAATTATGATTATGAGTTATTCATATAATTGTGAAAAGGAACTGTTGATTAATGTTACAGGGATAAAATATTGTTGGTAGATTTTTAATATGGAGAAGATAATAGACTTTATAGTCTATTTGACTCTTCTAATGGATTGCTCGTTCCGCTGTAACTATGGTTGAAATTTTTATCATCTACCATATGTTCTAAATCTCTGATTTATTACAGATGAAGACTATTAATAATTTATTTATCTTTAGTCATGATATTCTTTACTGGGCTAGTTGTGCTCATCCTTCTGTTTCACAATTCCTTTCAAGTAATAAGAGTGTAGCTGGGTCGAGCGGGGGTAACAAGGGAATAGAACGGTGGTCATCATTTAGTAGTTATATTTGGTGAAGAAAATAGGGTGAGGCGAACCCAACGTTGAAACAGTGTTTTGTCACTATCATACAAGATGTCTAATGACATACAACCTCGTGTCATCATAAGACAGGGTTGTGCTCATCCACTTCCTGAGTATCTTTACGAGCACTACCTATATAATCTTGGTGTTTGTTTGAAGTATAATTCTCAGTTAGAGACAGTGAAGATAATGATAAGTCAAGAGAAGACTCACCATTGGGAAGAATATGATAGTAATCTTCTCGTTTTTTTTTGGGGTATATTGGGTCAACCAAGGATAATTCTGTGGCCATATGATATCTATCACAACCTAGAAGCATGGCCTCCCATGTACCAAGGGTTTCCTTGAGCACTTCCCAAAGATTCTAATTTTAAAAACAGTTTTTGACTATACCTTTATGTAAGGTACCTTTGTGAGGTGCTGACACATGATGGTATCTAGTGTCACATTTGGTATATATTTGTATCCAAACTCACAGCGTATGTGTTGTTGTATTTTGTACGACAATTGTTGTAATAAAGTTGTAGTTATTTTCTGTACCATGTATTTGGCGACTCAGAATAGGTTGGATGGAATGGACCTGTTTTGGGGTTGTCACATATAACACAATGCAAATAATATGTCCTAGAGCCTTTAAATGAAAAATCAATTATTATGCAATTAACCTTACATTTGGTTTTCCTAGTAAAGAAAAACTCTTCAATCTAATAAATGTTCCTCATCATCAGATACCTGAAATGCCATAAAATAATTTAGCATACGAATAATTCATCATCAAAACTTAAGGATAAAAAAGGTGTGACAACCCGAATTTTTATAAGTTATTACAATAAGAATTTAATAGTTAAAATTCTTATTATGAGATGTTTTGAGTTTGAGTATGTATATATACGTGTTATATATTTTGAAATATGTGATCTGGTGTGAAGAGATATATATATATATATATTCATATATTGGGAAAGTGAGGTTTAATAGTTAAGTTAACTATTGAAGAAATTAAATGAATTTGGTAATTATTTTAAATATTTATTGAATTAAATAAATATTTTAAATAATTTATTTATTGAGAAAAATAAATAATTTGTGAAATTGTGGTATAATAAATTAGTTATGTGTGTATGATAATTAAATTAAAGCAAAGGTAAATTTTATTATTTGAAGATTTAATTTAATAAATTAATTAAATTAAATGAATTGTTTAATATTAAATGGAATAAATAAATTAAATAAAGTAATGTTTAAATCTAATTTATTAATTAAATTAGATATATAATTATTTATTAATCATCAAAGTAATTATAATAAAAATTATAATTATAATTATTATAATGGTAAGCTATTTAAATTGGTGGCAGGGGTGACAAATAAAAACTATATAATATAAGATTATTAAAATAATCTAGTTTGGGAGTTATGTGCTTAGCCAAACAAGGCCTTGTGGCCTTTGGCTTATTCAACTGACGTCTTTTATTTTGTTTAACTGATAAGTACGTGGGAGGTGAGGCTCTATCAGTTATATTACGCGTCTTATTTATCCTAATGGCTAACTAAGAAGAACAGAGAGGTAGAGAGAAAGAATACAAAGAATTGAGAGTTGGAGGAGTGAGATTGAGAAGGATTTGCTAGAACATTGTTAACATCAAAGGGTTAAGGTATAATCTACCCCTAATTCTAATATTTGGTTTTTGTAATTTTCTATTATCTGGAAATTAGGTTTTGGTTGAATTGTTGTAGAAGATGTTGTTTATATATATGTAATCTCTTGCTAAATCTGTTAGTTATCCTCTATAAGTCTATGTTGGTGTTCAAATACATGAAATTTAGGTTTATAAGGAGAAAAGTAAATAACAGTGTTTATGTTATAGAATATGGCTTAGAAAGTACAAAATTTCATGGTCAATACTTGTTGTAATCTGCGAATTGGTGATGGATTATGTTAGTATGTGAAGAAACGAAAACAACGTAGTTTAAATCGTGTCAATTGATTAAGAAACGAAGTCGTGGCGATCGAATTCGCTAAAAGTGTAAAAAATGATGAAATTTGGAAAATTAAGGTTTTGATTCTTCAAATATGTGTATATGTAATGTTTATGTATTTGGAATGGTGTATAGCATGTTTATTGATGTTATTATATAAGTTTAGATGTTAAGTTTCATGAATTTCTATAGGAATTGGGTTGGTTTGGGAAGTCAGGCCTGAAGCAGAGCTGCTGCAGTTTCTGTCTATGTTTGGCGCAGCTGCGCCGGTACCACAACCAGAAACGGCGCAGCTACGCCGTTGGTCTTTTGTAAATCTGCACCAGCGCAGCTGCGCCGGTGCCAAGGCTTGGGGCAGCGCAGCTGCGCCTTGCCCTGAGCCTGGGCAAAGAAATCTGTCTATTTGAGGATTGTCAAGCAAGGGTCTAATATGGTTTAGCATGCAAGATAATGATGTAGATACATAAGTGAAGAATTTAACCACATGTTAAGTATCAATTAAAAGAAATAACTTGAAAGTATAAAATAAAAATTAAATAATGATAGGAAGGTTAAGTTAATTAATTTAACCAACCTAATATATGTAAGACCCCAACTTATTAATGAATAAAATCAAATTTTCTCTAAATATTATTGTGAATAATAAGGGGTTAATTTGATATAATACTTTGGTTATGGGTGAAATGTGCAAATTTTGCAAAATAAGCAAGTGGTTATAAAATATTTATTTTTGGTCGGTGAATATTCGGTTGGTCGTGGAATATTCTTGCTATCGGGGAATATTCGTACGACGACGCAGCCTTGTGTGGGCCCCATAACGGAAAGCGATTGGATGAAGAAAACGACAAGTATAAGTTGTTTATAAATAACGGCGTAGTTGTTACCGTTAATACTGTTGGAATACCCGGTGGTTAAAATACAGTAGCACACGGTATTGCACCAATTATTGATTCTTACGTAAGAAGGCACTACTCAATAATTGTTACAGTAGTTATTATTCAATATTTTATTTTATTGATTCAATAATTGCTGCGTTGATATTTTATATTATTGTTGTTTCAATAATTGTTGCTGCACAGTATTTTCATTTATCAGATCAATAATTCATATTATTTGAATAATATTATTAGATAACATTATTGGCAATGTCTAGAAAGTTCTGTCTAAGGAGAGGTTTGGTCATCTAATTGCGCGCCAGTAAGGAGAAATCCTTATTGGAAAGCCCCCTCTTTCCTGGGAACGGCCTGGTTGTCATAAATGTGATTCTGTAATATTATTTGTGAATAATTAATTATTGATTCATATGATAAGGAAATATTTATTTTATGTGGATATAAATGAGGGATATATTTTTGTGGTTAAAAATGAAGGAGTTAATGTTGAGGTTTTTGTCAGTATTTTTGTCGGAATGGAGGTATTAAAAATCAGGGTTTTTGAGATAGTTTGCGGGGGTTATAATTTTTAATCCGACCGTTGGATCGTGGTAATTTTTGGATATGTTATACATATATAAGTTGAGTATATGTCCACAAATTTTGAACCGTTAAAAATGAACGTATGATTTATTACGAATTTTACAAGATGACTGGTTCAGAAATTGTTGAATTTTCGGAGTTTATCATTTTGGTGGAAAATTCTAGAATTGGTGGGCCCCACTTGTGGTTGGTGAAGAAATGTGCTGAATTATATTTCAAATGTGGTGGGTGGAAATAGTAGCAGGTAAAGCCATCAGGTTGCAGGTCAAACCTACCAAAATTTTCCTATAAATAGAGGGCTAAGTTAGAATTGAAAATCACACCAGAAACAAGTTTTCTCTCTTTCTCTCTCTAGATTATTGAGTGTATTTTGTGAGTATTTAGATACTTTGAGAGTTTCTATTCATCAGAGCAAGTTTCTTTCAGCCTTATACCGGTATTCCGACCAGAAGTACTGATATTTTGAGGTAAGGGATATTATTTTTTCTTAAATGATATTATTTTCTTCAATATCATTATGCTGAAATATTGATATGAGTTTTTATCAAATTTGGAACTTTTTGTGTCGGGGGTTACTATTCACGTATACGCACTATTCACGTATACGGCACTATTCACGAATACGGCACTATTCACCGAAAAATAAAATTTTCCCTTTTTGTCCAAGATGTCTATTATGGTTACTATCTTTGATTGTATCCATGTTTTGATCTTTATTTTTGAATTCTGCTTCACAATTGATTATTATGAAGTATTATTGATCTTGGATAAACTGTTATACGAATCCCTACTATTTGTCCTTCTGTCTCATTGGATTCGTTCTCTTTAAGATATTTTTCATCATCCTCAGTCCTAAATGATGATATTAATGAATATCTTTGGCCTGTAGTGCAAAGATGTATGATTACTTGATGAATATCTTTGGCCTGTAGTGCAAAGATGAACAGGTGTTGAGATGAACATGACTGACAGGTGATACAAATGAATATCTTTGGCCTGTAGTGCAAAGATGAATATTTGGATAAAGATGATTATTAATTGATGTTACAGGGATAAAATATTGATGATGGACTTTTAAATCTTAGAAGATAGTAGAATTCTTTCTCTACTTGACTCTTCTAATGGTTTGCTGTTTCCGCTGCAGTTGTTGATCTAAAACTTGTTGTCGATTATATTTTATCAGATTTTTCCCTGTTGAAGACTAACGATAATTTGTTGTATATTATCTTAGTCATAATATTCTTTACTGGGCTAGTTGAGCTCACCCTTTTCCTTTTTGTTCCATTTTTCTTCTCAGGAGGTGAGAACATAGCAGGATCTAGTCGGGGTATGGAGTGATGGTTCTAGAAAGATGTTTTAGCAGTCCTCACTATTTCTGTAAAATAGTGTTTGAATAATTGTAATGAGGATTTATTTGAGTGTGGATATTGTCTAGAAGACAATATTTGTATTTAAACTCACAGTATGTGTTGTCGTATTTTGCACGACAATTGTATTATTGAAGTTGTAGTTTGCTTTCTGTACCATGTATTTGGCGACTCAGAATGGGTGTTGTATACCTATTTTGGGGGCGTCACAGTTGGTATCAGAGCTTAGGGATATGATCCCTGGCTGAGATGTGAGACAAGAACTAGGAGGGGAGAGACGGGGAATTCCTTCGCTAGTATGACCTGACTAAGTTTATTTGGTGTTTATTTGGTCGGTCAGAGTATAGGGATAATATATGACATGACTATTAACCCTTGTTTTATGGCAGTATTTAAGAATGGCAGCTGAGAACGTTAATAATGGAGTAAATCAGACCGTGGAGACACCTTTGATCACTACCCAGGGGAACGTGCAACAGGAAGGCAATATTCCTCCTGTAAACAACGTTACCGAGCAAACGATGAATGATGGAATGTTTAGGAGCTTTTTGCAGTTCATGCAAAATCAGACGAGGGAGACTCGTGTGCAGAATACGGGTGGAAATGATAACAACGCGCGGTTTGTCACAGCTAAGCAGTTCAAAGAATTGGGACCACCAGAATTTAAGGGAAAGCCGGATCCGATCATGGCGGAAACGTGGGTCAAGCAAATTACCAAGATATTTGATGTCTTGGGATGCACGGAGGAACAGAAGGTTCCATTCGCCACATTTATGTTCCGCGGTGAGGCAGACTACTGGTGGGAGTCTGTGAAGCGTACCCAGCCTGACGCACTCAACATGTCCTGGGAAACATTTCAAAAACTGTTCAATGACAAGTACTTTCCTGAAAGTATTCGTCATATGAAGGAGGTTGAGTTTATTAGACTGGAACAAAACAACATGACGGTGTCCCAGTACGAGGCGAAGTTTGCAGAGTTATCCAGGTTTGCACCTCATTTGGTCGAAAATGAGGAACGAATGACAAGGATGTTTCTGAGAGGTCTAAAACCCGAGATTCGGCAATATCTTATCTCTCATAAATTTTCTTTATATTCAGATGTTGTAAACAGGGCTCAATTATTAGAGCGAGATAATGAGTATGTGCAACCGAGGGACCACAACCAGGGTCATACCGGTGGCGGCAGTCATCGAAGCAATGAAAACCAGCAGGGAGGAAAACATTCGGACAAAAGCGGTAACCACTCTGGTGGTAATCGTGGTCGTGATAATAGAAGGAGCGAGTTGGGAGGAGATTTCAAGAAGAGAAGGTACAACAATGATAACGTGAAGACGTCAGCACAAACATCAACTGTTTCTAGGGGAGGAGAACGACCACCGGTCGTATGTTACAAATGTGGGAAAGAGGGACATATCAGCCCAAACTGCCCACAACAATCCAAGGTATGTTATAACTGTGGAAAGGAAGGTCATATAGCTCGAGAGTGTTCTGTAGCAAAACCAAGTTCAGCGGGGATGGTGACTCCAAAAGTTATCCCGGATAAGTCGAAATCAGCGGTTCCTGGAAGGGCGTTTGTCGTGACTGGCCAAAACGCGAGAAACCCGAACGAGGTGATCACGGGTAAGCTAATCTTGAATTCTTGCGAAGTTTATACTTTACTAGATACCGGTTCTACCCATTCTTTTATCTCTCCTGCTTGTGCTCAACGTTTAAACTTGACTCCGGAGAAATTGGACTTTAACTTATCTGTTGAAACTCCGTTGGGTGAAACCTTCGTTACATCTACAGTTTATAAATCTTGCATGATCCAAGTTGGCACTATCACATTACCTGTTGATCTTATCTCTTTAAAGATACTTGCTTTTGATGTGATTTTAGGAATTGATTGGTTAACCACTCATCATGCTAAAATTGATTGTTTTCGTAAGGTTGTTAGTTTTCATATTCCTAACCAACCTGTCATACGAATTCAAACTACTAAACCACTAAAATCAGTCACTGTCATATCAAGCCACAAAGCTATTCGTTTATTGAAAAACAGATGTCAAGCTTTCTTAGCCCATGTTATGGATTTGAACAAAGACAAGTCAGATTTGAATAATATTTCTATTGTTAGAGAAATTTCTGATGTATTTCCTGAAGAACTTCCCGGTCTACCCCCGGAACGAGAAATTGAATTCTTTATTGACCTTGAACCCGGTACAAAGCCCATTTCTAAAATCCCATATCGAATGGCTCCTATTGAACTTCAGGAGTTAAAAGTCCAACTACAGGAGTTGTTGGACATCGGTTTTATTCGTCCTAGTACGTCTCCTTGGGGTGCTCCTGTTTTATTCGTAAAGAAGAAAGACGGGAGTATGCGACTTTGTATTGACTATCGAGAATTGAACCATGTCACCATCAAGAATAGGTATCCGCTACCTCGCATTGATGACCTGTTTGACCAGTTGCAAGGAGCACAATTCTTTTCAAAGATCGATCTTCGTTCTGGATATCATCAGCTGAAGATTAAAACTGAGGATATTCCAAAGACTGCCTTCAGAACTCGGTACGGGCATTATGAATTCTTAGTAATGTCTTTTGGATTGACTAATGCTCCTGCTGCCTTCATGGATATGATGAACCGTGTATTCAAAGAATATTTGGATCAGTTCGTTGTTGTCTTTATTGATGACATCCTCATCTATTCCAAAAGCCGTGAAGATCATGAGCGCCATTTGAAGCTGGTACTGCAAAGGCTTCGTGAAAACAAGCTATATGCCAAACTGAAGAAATGCGAGTTCTGGCTTGAGGAAGTAGCATTCCTTGGGCACGTGGTGTCAAAACATGGAGTATCTGTCGACCCGGCGAAGATTGAAGCCATACAAAGTTGGGAGCAACCGAAGTCGGTAACCGAAGTACGTAGCTTTCTGGGCTTAGCTGGTTATTATCGGAGATTTGTGGAAGGATTTTCTCGAATCGCTACTCCGTTAACTCAGCTGACTCGGAAAGATACAAAATTCGTATGGAGTGAGGAATGCGAGAAGAGTTTTCAAGAACTCAAGAGGAGACTCATTTCGGCACCTGTTCTGACAATACCATCTGGTTCGGATGGATTTGTTATCTACAGCGATGCTTCAGGCAAAGGGTTAGGATGTGTTCTCATGCAACATGGGAAAGTCATAGCCTATGCCTCACGACAACTCAAAGAATATGAGAGGAATTATCCTACTCATGATTTGGAGTTGGCAGCAGTCGTTTTTGCGTTGAAGATCTGGAGACACTACCTTTATGGGGAGAAAGTGGAGATCTATACAGATCATAAAAGCCTCAAATATTTCTTCACCCAAAAGGAACTCAACATGCGGCAACGACGTTGGCTTGAGCTGTTGAAAGATTACGATCATACCATCCAATACCATCCTGGAAAAGCAAACGTAGTAGCTGACGCATTGAGTAGAAGATCATATGCGGGTACGAGTGCAATGTTTTTAACACAAAGGCCCATTTTGTATGACTTGCAAAGGATGGAGATAGAGATGAAGGCTCCAAGTACCCACATGATGATATCAAATATACGAGTAGAACCGACTTTAATCGATAAAGTTAAAGCTGCTCAAGCTACGGATATAGAGCTGATGCGTATGAAGAAGAAAGTGCAAGAAGGTGCTATTCCAGAAGCAAGAATCGATGAAGAAGGAATACTTCGAGTCAACTCCAGACTTTGTGTTCCTAACGATTTTGACTTGAAGCATAGAATAATGATGGAGGCACACAACACACCGTTTGCAATCCATCCTGGGAGTACCAAAATGTATCACGATCTTCGACATACATTTTGGTGGAGCAATATGAAAAGAGAGATCGCGGAGTTTATCTCGAGATGTTTAACTTGTCAACGTGTAAAAGCGGAGCATCAAGTACCAAAGGGTCCATTGCAACCACTTGAGATTCCGAAATGGAAGTGGGAACACATTACTATGGATTTTGTTACAGGTCTTCCCAAGGTTTCTCAAGGCATAGATGCGATTTGGGTTATTGTTGATAGATTAACCAAGTCCGCTCATTTCTTGCCGATACGTGAGACTTATTCCCTTGAACGTCTTGCTAGTATGTACGTGAACGAGATTGTGAGATTGCATGGCATGCCAGTATCCATAGTTTCGGATCGTGACCCAAGATTCACTTCACGATTTTGGGTTAGCTTGCAGAAAGCTATGGGCACGGATTTACGATTCAGTTCAGCATACCATCCTCAAACGGACGGACAATCAGAGAGGACTATTCAAACTCTTGAAGATCTATTAAGACTTTGTGTCTTAGATCTCAAAGGGAGTTGGGATAAGTACCTACCATTGGTGGAATTCTCCTACAACAACAGTTATCAGGCGAGCATAGGTATGGCTCCATTTGAGGCGTTGTATGGAAGAAAATGTCGTTCTCCAGTATGCTGGGACGAGGTGGGTGAAGCAACATTGTTGGGACCAGAATTGGTACGCATTACTACAGAGAAGATCCAAACGATTCGACAACGTATACAAACGGCACAGGATCGACAAAAGAGTTATGCGGATCTTCATCGGAAGGACGTGGAATTTAATATTGGGGATCATGTATTGTTACGTGTTGCACCATGGAAGGGAGTTACAAGATTTGGGAAGAGAGGAAAGCTCAATCCAAGATTTGTTGGTCCATTTGAGATTCTTGAGCGAATAGGAAATGTGGCATATAGACTCGCATTACCTCCAAGCATGTCTCGTGTTCATAATGTTTTTCACATATCTATGCTTCGTAAATATGTTAAAGACCCGAACCACATTATTGAGTTAGAACCAGACGAGATAGCTGAAGATTTAACGTACGAGGAGGTACCTGTTAAGATCTTGGATAGGAAAAAGCATGTCCTACGCACGAAGGTTATACCACAAGTTAAGGTTTTGTGGAGAAACCATGCTATTGAAGAAATGACCTGGGAGTTGGAATCAGAAATGAAAGCGAGGTATCCTCACCTTTTTGAAACATCAGGTACGTACGTCAATTTCGAGGACGAAATTTCATAAGGAGGGGAGGTTGTAAGACCCCAACTTATTAATGAATAAAATCAAATTTTCTCTAAATATTATTGTGAATAATAAGGGGTTAATTTGATATAATACTTTGGTTATGGGTGAAATGTGCAAATTTTGCAAAATAAGCAAGTGGTTATAAAATATTTATTTTTGGTCGGTGAATATTCGGTTGGTCGTGGAATATTCTTGCTGTCGGGGAATATTCGTACGACGACGCAGCCTTGTGTGGGCCCCATAACGGAAAGCGATTGGATGAAGAAAACGACAAGTATAAGTTGTTTATAAATAACGGCGTAGTTGTTACCGTTAATACTGTTGGAATACCCGGTGGTTAAAATACAGTAGCACACGGTATTGCACCAATTATTGATTCTTACGTAAGAAGGCACTACTCAATAATTGTTACAGTAGTTATTATTCAATATTTTATTTTATTGATTC
This sequence comes from Panax notoginseng, assembly GCA_016801055.1. Lineage (NCBI taxonomy): Eukaryota > Viridiplantae > Streptophyta > Magnoliopsida > Apiales > Araliaceae > Panax > Panax notoginseng. The sequence continues at coordinate 104,661,154 of CM029017.1, forward strand.
AATAATTGCTGCGTTGATATTTTATATTATTGTTGTTTCAATAATTGTTGCTGCACAGTATTTTCATTTATCAGATCAATAATTCATATTATTTAAATAATATTATTAGATAACATTATTGGCAATGTCTAGAAAGTTCTGTCTAAGGAGAGGTTTGGTCATCTAATTGTGCGCCAGTAAGGGATATTATTTTCTTCTTAAATGATATTATTTTCTTCAATATCATTATGCTGAAATATTGATATGAGTTTTTATCAAATTTGGAACTTTTTGTCTCGGGGGTTACTATTCACGTATACGGCACTATTCACGAATACGGCACTATTCACCGAAAAATAAAATTTTTCTTTTTTGTCCAAGATGTCTATTATGGTTACTATCTTTGATTGTATCCATGTTTTGATCTTTATTTTTTAATTCTGCTTCACAATTGATTATTATGAAGTATTATTGATCTTGGATAAACTGTTATACGAATCCCTACTATTTGTCCTTCTGTCTCATTGGATTCGTTCTCTTTAAGATATTTTTCATCATCCTCAGTCCTAAATGATGATATTAATGAATATCTTTGGCCTGTAGTGCAAAGATGTATGATTACTTGATGAATATCTTTGGCCTATAGTGCAAAGATGAACAGGTGTTGAGATGAACATGACTGACAGGTGATACAAATGAATATCTTTGGCCTGTAGTGCAAAGATGAATATTTGGATAAAGATGATTATTAATTGATGTTACAGGGATAAAATATTGATGATGGACTTTTAAATCTTAGAAGATAGTAGAATTCTTTCTCTACTTGACTCTTCTAATGGTTTGCTGTTTCCGCTGCAGTTGTTGATCTAAAACTTGTTGTCGATTATATTTTATCAGATTTTTTCCTGTTGAAGACTAACGATAATTTGTTGTATATTATCTTAGTCATAATATTCTTTACTGGGCTAGTTGAGCTCACCCTTTTCCTTTTTGTTCCATTTTTCTTCTCAGGAGGTGAGAACATAGCAGGATCTAGTCGGGGTATGGAGTGATGGTTCTAAAAAGATATTTTAGCAGTCCTCACTATTTCTGTAAAATAGTGTTTGAATAATTGTAATGAGGATTTATTTGAGTGTGGATATTGTCTAGAAGACAATATTTGTATTTAAACTCACAGTATGTGTTGTCGTATTTTGCACGACATTTGTATTATTGAAGTTGTAGTTTGCTTTCTGTACCATGTATTTGGCGACTCAGAATGGGTGTTGTATACCTATTTTTGGGGCGTCACAATATACATCTAAAAAGATGTAGATGCAAGATTGTAAGAACTTGACTAAATGTTATGTAACCATTTGAATGAAGTAATTTAAAAGCATGAGATGGAAGTTGATTTAATTAACTTTAATGAAGATAATACATTAATATAATGTAATATCAAACTATGATGACTTAACCAAATGCTAAGTGTCGACTAAAAGAGAAGTATAAAGAAATACGAGACGAAGGTTAACTAAAATAATACTAACAACCACTATATGTTTAAGGTGATATAAAGGCAAGGTTAAAGACTTAACTGAATGTCAAGTGTCAATTAAAGTAGAATGTAATGAGAAGGAAAAGGAATTTTTAATGTAATTAAACTGATTGAACAAAGAGATGTCGTAACAAGACTTAAACACTAGATTGACCATCGAGTGACGATTAGAAGGAAATGTTTTGAAATAAAAGGATAAGATGAAGAGTCAATGCAATCTAATTGATTTCATTGTGTATATGTATCTGATGCTTGTATATTGTTGGGTAAAATCGATACGCGCAAAACACGCAAGTATACGTGGTTAACAAGTAATATAGTAGTGAATAAAGTATCGTTCCCACGAGGACAAATTAACAAGAATTTTAACTTCACAATTATCAATTTTCTATTAATCCTAATTCTATTAAACTATTCAAATCAATGGTTTAAAATTATAGAAACTAAATTAATAAATAAATAAACTATCACAAAACAATCACTAATATCAAAATCCAGAATATCAAACAAATAATGGAGAATTAGACTTATGATTTCACCCTAAGTTTCACTCTGATTTTCAAACCTTTATTCCAACTCAATTTAATATCCAAGTTTATTAATCAAGAACACGAATGTAATACTAGCCACCTCTCGATGCACTAATACCATATTAACTTAAATCCATAATTAAGATAGAAACAAGTTAAACACCTAAATCAACCAACTCACTATATCTCTATGTGAACTGCAATTACAGAAGGTTTAAGCTTAAGTTCTCTATCCGATTACATGTGATGTCTAGCATATCTCTACCTTAACAATAATCAAAAATCTATTATTCACAAAATTCATGACACATGCTATATTAACTAGGTCTAGATTTGAATATCCTCTCTCGATTCCATTCAAATCCACAAGGAATTATTGATCAAGCAATTCATAAGTTCACGCTCGAATTAACATAGATAAACTAAAAATATTTTATTGAATTGGAAAAAAAAGTTATAGAATCATCGTTTCACCCAAGGATCCATCACAAGTCTAATAAGCGAATTAGTTCATAACGAATGAATTAAAAACTGAATAATCTAATGAAACCATCCTTTCAATTACAAATAAAAGACTAAAGAGAAGAAGAATAATGAATACCCTTCACGTAGCCTAGATTTGTAACCGTTATGAAAATCTCTTCAAATTACTCCTCCAAAGCTCACACTTGAATCCTGGAATTTTTCTCAGTATTATGCTTGTTGTGTTATATGATTTGTTGTTTGCAACGTAATATCTCGCTCTCCCCATGTTCTGCTCGAAGTTTGCCTTTTGTAGAGTCCAGGTGCCTAACAAAACATCAAAAATCCATGTTGCAGCAGTCTTCAAAAGCCAGCAGGAGTCTCAGGTTTCGGCACCCCCGCCCCAACGGGGGGTACAAGCCTAATAAGGCCCGCCCCGGCGGGCATGCCCACTGCTAAAGGAATTTTGCGACTTCATGCAATTTTCTACTTTTGCTCCAAAAGTCCGTCTTTCTTCACCACTTGCCTCCATGACCACCCTAATCATAAAATAACATGGAACGAGTGAAAACGAACACAAAACAAGAAGATAACTACAAATTTAAACTTAAAATGAACATCGATCCGTGTATATTAAATCCACTTATCAAAATCCCCCAAACTTTAACCATGCTAGTCCTCGAGCAGAAAACAAACTACATGCTATGCAATGCAATGAAATGAAATAAATAAAATCCAAATGCCTTAGAATCCAACAATATCGCAGAAACTAAATTATCCCATCGTCCTTAGAGAAAATAAGCAACCCTACAATACGAATTACCAAAACCAATCCACGGCTTCATATTAATTCTCAAATCTTGAACAATTATCACTGATATAGTGTGTGTGTGTGTGTGTGTACAACATCTATGATAACTGATACGGACTCCAATTCAACACATTAATAATTTCTTAGAAAGACTCATACAGTGCAAGCTTAAAAATGTCAAAAATAGGCATATTACAATTAAAACTAAAACTACGCAATACCAAATTCAAGGGTTCATGCAAGGTACGGATACTTCTTTTATTTCTTTTTTTTTCTTTTTTTTTTTCTTTTTCTTTTTTTTTCACGGGGGCTTTTTGCTCTTTTCCCATTTTATTCTTATTTTTTTAATAAATATACATAAATGACTGTGCAATGTCTCATCCCATTAGGCTAACAGTGTTACCCCTTAGCGAGCTTTCCACCAACGACTCCCAGACCATAAAAGACCTTAGGGCGCTAGGTGTAAAGACAATCCCCTCGGGCGTACTTGCTCAAGTAACAAAGGCCCCGAAATAAGACTAGTCACCATGTATACCCTTTTCTTTTTCTCTTTTTTTTAAACTGAAAATGTACCCCACATATACTCCCCCAAACTTAGGTTCTTGCCTAATTTTAGCCTTTACTGCTTATCCTTGTCGTTTTTTCATTTACCCTAGAATTATCCTTTAAAACTTATTTATGTATCAATTGGAACTGATCGGTAGGATGATATTAGTGCTAACCTATTTATAATAGTTTCAAACAAGTTCAAGAGTCGATTTATAATAGAAATTGTATCACAGTTCTAATAATCAATACTGTATTGGTTAACTTGTTCACAATCTCATCATTGGCCCACAAATAACGTAAACTACAGCACTATTGGACATATGCAAACACAATATTAAACTAAATTTTTTATTATTATTTTTTTTAACATTATGTAAATAACAGAATTGAAAACAATTCAAAATCCTAGACTACTATGCAAACTAGAAATGAAAACAAAATTAACAAATGCATGCAAATAAACAATTAAATCCCCCAAACTTAAGTAACACAATGCCCTCATTGGATAAAAATTAAATTAAGTGCATGTGGACTTCCCTGCAATTGCCTAAGTCTGGGGAGGTGGTTGGTGCTCTTCATCATCAGAATCACTTGGAGGAAATCGAGGTAGTGGTCCGGGTTGTTGATATGGATATTTAGCCGTCGGGTTGAAGCTTTGGAGTGTTGTGTTGAGTGAGGCGAAAGATGCGTTCATAGCATCAAACATGTGATCTTGTCGCATCGCCAATCGCCACATTTCCCGGCGTGCTGCCCTATTGTGCGCAGTCATCTGATTTTGGAATTCAAAGAACTGAGGACTGGATATTGCCTCGGTCTGCGATACCTGCTCGGTTCCTTGATCTCACATAGCTTCATCCTCATCCTCCGAGGTATCCTCTGCATCGACTTCGTCTTCCGATGTCGATGGAAAAATATAACCCAGCCTCATGGATGTGACTCGCCTCCTGCCCATACAGAATACCGCGTTATCATTCTAGAATCAAGCATAGCGAGCGGCATTTGAGTAGGCTCATCATCGGACCATCTCACCCCTACATTGTGACACAACGCACAGATGAGTGATGGGTGTGGCAAGTCGCCCAAAAAATTTCCACGTAAACACTGGCGGATGGAGAAACTGATAATTGCCCCGACGTCAATAATGAAATCTTGCACAATTGCGTACAACAGTAACACCTTCTCTTTGGTGACGTCCGAAGTGTGTTGGGATGGAAGCAATTTAGCACATAAGAAGGCATACCATATTTTTCCATACCGGCTAAGGTCCTTGCTATGGAACACTGTACCTCCCTTTCGACCTGTAATCCATGATGTACCCAGCTTTGTCATGTTCGTAATAACCTCGTCGTAGTCAGGGTCAAAATCCCTCAATTGTGCATACTGACACTGTCGTGGCACCCGTAACTTATAATATGCATTAATGGCATCATCACTGAACGGGACCATGCCACCCCGCACAAACGCATTGAATGGTGCTTTGTCTTCGGCGTTTGCATAAAACTCCTTGACAATGTTGACAACGGCGGGTGCCGAATTTTCGGTGAGTTTAATCCACCCCTTTTGATAGATTTGAGACATCATCTCCCCATCATTTCCCTCGGGGGCCAATCCCCGCTCCGGCGTAAGGGCTTTGGTTAGCATGTAATCATACCGGTCGGCGACGGTGGCACTCACAAATTTTCGTCGATCATATGTTCGTGTCGGTTGAGCGGATCTTGCACTCTCTCCCCTTTGGCATTTGGATGTCGATTGTGAAGCCATCGAATCCGACTGTCAAAACTCACTGTCAACACCCTACCGTTCCCTCAAACTTGGTTCACACAATTTTGCAAACACTTGGTGTGCCCAGAAGTTACCTCCCCCAACCTTGTCGACTATTGTGGTAGGAATTGCAGGAGAAGAAGAAGAATGTGTAGGATTGGTACTCACTTGCAGATGGAAGCTTAATTCTCCCTATTGAAACTCTACTTCGAGGTTGGGTGATCAGTATGTATAAGGTTGTGAGGAAATTTTTGTTGAGGGGGTGTGAATATATATAGAGAAAGTGTGTGGAGAGAAGGGTTTGAAGCAATCGAATGGTGGTAATGGGGTGTATGGGTAATGGGGTGAGATAATGAAGATATGTGCTAAGTTGTGGGTGGGAATTTGTAGAAGTTATCATAGGTAGTTTAGGTGAGGAGTACGGCAAGGGATGTGGGCGTGTAGTGGGAAGAAAACTGAACTAGCGTGTGTAACTGCCAAAATTAGTACCCAAAATTTAGGACCCCCGCCCCGGCGGGGGGTGCAAGGTCATTTTAGCCCGCCCCGGCGGGCATGCCCATTGACTTCGAATTTTTAGCTTCCAAAAGTGCAGATCATAATTTTCCGATTTTCCTTCTTTTCTTGCCCGTTGTTGCTCTTACTCACTTTTGACTCCTCCTGCAACCATAAACATGCTAAATGTTAGATTATTGATGACTTGGAGTAGGATTGAGAGTTTCAACAAAACTTTTACGCTATAATACCTACCTAATACTTAATAAAAGCTACATTCTAACAATTATAAATAAAGCTACGATAAATAACAAAATATTGGGTTGCCTTCCAATTAGCTCTTGATTTTAAGTCGTTCAGCCTGACTACTCCCTGTTTTACTGTGTATCGGCGAAGGTAATGTTGACGACATCCCAGTTTGACTTGCCACCCCAGTAATGCTTTATCCGTTGGCCATTGACCTTGAACGTCTCTAATGGATTACGACTGTAAAGTTCAATGGCGCCATGAGGGAATACTCGCTTTATAGTGAATGGTCCCGACCATCTCGACTTAAGCTTTCCTGGGAACAATTGCAGCCATGAGTTGAACAAAAGGACTGATTGACCTGGCTCAAATCTTCGATGCATAATTTTCTGGTCGTGCCATCTTTTAACTTTTTCTTTGTATAGCTTGGCGTTCTCGTATGCATGAAGTTGGAATTCGTCGAGCTCATTTAGTTGGAGTAGCCTCTTTTCTCCTACAGCAGATTGATCAAAATTCAATTTTTGTATTGCCCAGTAGGCCTTATGTTGTAGCTCCACTGATAAGTGACATGCTTTTCCATATAGGAGTTGATATGGTGACATCCGGATTGGTGTTTTGTATGCAGTTCGGTAAGACCATAATGTGTCATCCAACCGAAGTGACCAATCTTTTCGACTCGAATTTATGACTTTTTCCAATATCTTCTTAACTTCTCTATTTGATACCTCAACCTATCCATTTGTTTGAGGGTGATACGCTGTAGCCACCTTGTGGTTAACCCCATACTTAGCCAACAGAGCTGTAAAAGACTTATTGTAGAAGTGACTACCTTCGTCACTAATTATTGCTCTTGGCGTGCCAAACCTCGTGAAAATGTTTTTCTGTAGGAATTTGAGGACCACCTTGAAATCGTTGGATGGTAGTGATGCAGCTTCAACCCACTTCGAGATGTAATCCACCACGAGTAGAATATACTGATTGCTCAAAGACGAAGGGAATGGCCCCATGAAATCGATGCCCCATACATCAAAGATTTCCACTTCAAGAATTGTTTGTAGGGGCATCTCATTCCGTTTAGAGATGTTTTCCACCATTTGGCATCTATCACATGTTTTCTCAAATTGGTGGGCGTCTTTTAACAATGTCGGCCAATAAAACCCGGCTTGAAGCACTTTTGCCGCGGTGCGGTCACTCTCATAATGTCCCCCATACGCCGATGAGTGGCATTCCTGCAGTATGTTGTGCACTTCACTGTAGGGGATACACCTTCTAATCATCTTGTCGGCACATTGTTTGAATAAATAAGGCTCATCCCACATGTACCACTTGACGTCATGAAGAAACTTCTTTTTCTGTTGTCGTGTATGATCAGGGGGAAGCATGTTGCTCACCAGATAATTTGCAAAGTCTGCATACCAAGGAAATTCTACATTTACCCCAAATAGTTGCTCAGCCGGGAATGACTCATTGATTGCGCATCTATCTTCATCCTTTTTCTCCAAATTTTCCAGCCTTGATAAATGGTCGGCAACTTGGTTCTCCGTCCCCTTTCTATTTTTAATTTCTAAATCAAACTCTTGAAGTAGGAGAATCCATCGGATAAGGCGTGGCTTAGCATCTTTTTTCGCTATTAGGTACCGAATCGCCGAATGGTCCGTGTAGACTATCACCTTAGTCTCGATCAAGTATGCCCAAAATTTGTCAAACGCGTACACTACTGCAAGCAATTCCTTTTCCGTGGTAGTGTAATTCATTTGAGTCTCTGTGAGTGTTTTGCTTGCATAGTATATGGCGTGAAACACCTTGTCTCGTCTTTGGCCCAAAACAGCCCCAACCGCATAGTCGCTCGCATCACACATAAGCTCGAATGGCATATTCTAGTCCGGTGCGACTACCACGGGGGCTGTAGTTAATTTTTTCTTCAATAATTTAAATGCTGACTTGCATTCCGCAGTAAAACTGAAAGTAGCATCCTTCTCTAAAAGACTGCATAGAGGTTTTGCAATCTTAGAGAAGTCTTTTATGAACCTCCTGTAGAACCCAGCATGCCCCAGATAACTTCTAATACCCTTAACGGAGCTCGGTGGAGGCAATTTCTCGATCGTATCTAGCTTTACTTTGTCCACCTCCAATCCCTGAGCTGACACCTTATGGCCCAAAATTATGCCTTCTTCAACCATGAAGTGGCATTTTTCCCAGTTGAGTATGAGGTTTGTATCCTTATATCGCTGCAATACCATGACCAGATTCCCTAGGCAAGTATCAAAGTTGTCTCCATAGACCGAGAAATCGTCCATGAAGACTTCAACATTTTTCTCCACCATATCTGAAAAAATAGTCATCATACACCGTTGGAAAGTTACAGGTGCATTGCATAACCCGAATGACATCCTCCTGAATGCAAATGTGTCGTAAGGGCATATAAATGTTGTCTTCTCTTAATCCTCAGGAGTGATGGCGATCTGGTTATAGCCTGAGTATCCATCCAATAAACAGTAGTACTCATGTCCCGCTAATCTGTCTAACATTTGATCAATAAAGGGCAGCAGGAAATTATCTTTTCGGGTTGCCTTATTAAACCTCCTATAATCGATGCACACACTCCATGTGACACCCCCAAATCCGGGTTACCTGACCCCCGAGTTTGGTGCTCAAGATCCACAATATAATATCATTTAACTACCCATTCACATATAAATAGGAATACATAAGTCATTAACATAAGTTGTTAATACATAAGTCCCAGGTTTGCTAACCTTAAATTTATAAATATACCCCTTACCTAAACAAAAAGGGTTTATAATACAATATCATAATAATAATGTTCATAACACTATTCCAGCATCTTGCCTTTGCCTTTGTTCTTCTTTGACCCGTTAGCCTCTTCGTTCCTAGCTGAAATGTTTTATTTATAGCAAGGGTGAGCAACTAATTTTCCCCGCAAGTTAAAACATACAATAAATGTATACGAATCAATAAGAACAGACAATCTATTTTGATAGAATGAAACCAAAGTTCGGTGAACTTTGAAATAGCTGAACAAATCGTTATTCAATAACAAGTCTTCTCGTATTCTAGGCAACGCTATAATCTGATAATGAAAGAGTACAACGCTTTCAAAATTTCTACAATATTCTATTGAATAATCAAGAATTAATTCTACGCAATAGCAAAGTGGAATGTTTTCCAGATTTATGCTGAGTGATCACGCTAGATCTAGAACTTCTCTTCTCGAGTAACTATCAAAGATTGGACTTTGATATACCCAAGTGTATCAGATAACCATAAAGATTAAATCATACCCCTCTGTAAGTATTTAGAGCCGGCCAACTCCTTGTATACCCTATATTATGCATAATACTTAACAGCGCGCAATGGTCGATTATACGACCTAAAATGTTCCCTTTATATAAAAGGTTGTTCTTCTCAGTCTCAGAATCAAGATTTTGATTTAACAACGAAATACTGTGATTTCAAATTATATCTACTTATCGATCTAGCCGAAATAATTGGCATTGATCTATCAATAACAATTGATTTCTCTTCTCGTATTTATCAAGTTCTAACAATTGTTCGTCTAGCTAGTATAATTAGCTAAGACATTTCTCAATATAATTTGATAATAAACAGGAATTATCTGTACTGCCAATATTAGTTTCTACAGATATAAATATCCAACAACAGTAATTATACGAATATATATTTTTCGAATCAGTAATTCAATTTGAATTTTTATCATGCACTAACTGCGAATAATCAACAATAAATTCCATGGACATGGTATAATTATCAATAATTAACCATTAAAATAATTGAATGAATATAACTCAAGGTTAAGTTAGGAAACTTTCCTTTCGTGTTGATTACAGCTACACAATATAATTAACTGTGTTCGTAAGACCTATAATCAAGAATGTCGGTCTCACAATTAGCACAATCATTTATAACACGTAACACTGTATTTTATAGTCAAACTTCTCCTAGACGCATTACCACATAGCCACATTAGTGTTTATAACCTATATAAACACTTAACAAGTCTATCTAATTCGGTCTGGTTGGACTTCGGTCCATTCTCGGTGTTTTGGTCACCCTATCCGACAATTAACACATTGATTGTCAATTAAACTTGGTCTCTAAGCTTCAATATTATTTTAGACAAGTCAAATATCATTTATAATATTTTTCGGAAGCTTTTAATAATTTATAACCAATTATTATAATTTATAATAATTTTTCAAACACTTAAATCATTTTTAAATGATTTAATTATCAAATAATCTTATCATTATTAATATTTAATAATATAAAAAATATTTATAACATACTTACCAAAATATTAAAGTTATTATTAATAACTTAAAATATTTTTAAATCATCAATATTCTACTTAATTGATTTTTAAAGTAATTAAAATCATTTTTAAATCATCACCATTAATATTTAAATATTAATGTAATTATTATCCAAATATTAAAAATCATTAATTATAACTTAAAATATTTTTAAAATATTTTTCTCATTTTTAAATGATTTTTAAATCCATAAAATCATTTTTATCTTATTTATTTAATTTAATAATTAAATAAGTCTAATATCATTAATATTAAATTATTAATGAAATTCCTCCAAAAATATTAAAAATTATATTTTATAATTCAAAATATTTTTATATACATTATTCTTATTTAAAATAATTTTTCATAATATTAAATTATTTTTTTCTAATTTATTCAATACACTAATTAAATAAACTAAATGCTTTTAATATTTAAATAATTATAAATATTAAAGAAAAATATTCCAATTGGTCAGAAATTATTTTTCATAATTTAAAATAATTTTTAAAACCATTTTTGGTAATTTTTAGAATTTATTTCTATTTTTTAATCATTTTCCGGAAATTCAGAAATTAAAAAAAAATTAAAACCGTCGCTGTTGGTGTTCTTGAGCTCAAGAACACTGACAGGCTCGTGTTTAAGGGTCATCGTTTGACTCAATTTAATTCTCTGCTCAGGCATGATTTTGGCTAACTTGAACATCGATGTTGTAGTAGGAATGTAGTACTACCATTATCAATCACTAGCGCGGTCATACGACATCACAACAAAGAGATCTGGGCTCTCAAAGTTTCTGTCAGACGTTTTCTGGGTTTTCCAGAAACCCAGGCAGTTCAAGGGTCCATTTTGGGTCTCGATTAATTTGGTGTTCTGCTAATCAAATGGTCATTATTATGGTTCAAGCATGTAGTATACATGTCAAAGAACACATATTCATCAACATATCAGTCCAACTACATCATAGTTGTATTATTCAACCCGGTCAACCATGGTCAGAAATCATGTTCATACACTTTCTGGAAATTCCAGAAAAGTGTTAGCGTTATCAAGTGGGCTACTTTGACCAGCGATTACAACCAGTATATTTGTTGTTTAGAGAAACTAAAGGCATGGATATAGAGTACATACAACAGGCTATAATTATTATACAATAATATCATCATAACACTTACAACACGACAGATCTAGACCTCACAAAAAGTTGTCAGACGCTGAAAAAGGCTTTCTGGTTACCTAGAAAGTTCATGGTCATGCTCGGTCAACGAGTTTGGACCATGAATAACTACAAATCTAGACATCTGATGTATGTACTACCACTTCCAGATTAAAGACAACATAACAAGCTACAAACCCAAACAATAAAACATCAAAAAACTTAAACACATAAAGATCTAGAGCGACTGACATTGCTTGTCAGACCACTGAAAATGTTCAAGAACAGATTTTGAAAAAATTATTTTAAGGCACTTTGATGCTATGGATTCATGATAGATCATCATAGATTTTCATAAAACATCCATTAGCAAAATTCTAAACACAAAAACACAAAAATTTACTTAGCAACATGGATCAAAAGTAAAATTAGGTTTATACCTTCTAGCTTTTAATTCTTGATCTAAGCTCTCTAATATGTTATTAGATGATCTAGGAACTGAAATTGGGACTGAATTACTTGCTATTTTCGGATATGAAGAAAGAGAGAGAGTTGGTGAGAGCTAGGTTGGAAAATAAGGCAAATGTAGTAACTTTCTCTCTCTAAATCTCTTATATAATGCTTGATTTGTTGCTAGACTTGCAAATTTCGGCTGGTAGCTGATAATAAACACTCGCCAAGTCAATGTGGTGGTTCACCAACTAAAGGTGTTGGTGAATTATGCAAGTTACCATTTAAAGAAAGTAAAAAGGGTATTTTGGTCATTTACAAAATAATTTTAAGGGCAATCTTGATAAAAGCACAAACTCTTAGGGTTTAGGGTTTGGGTTAAGGTTTAGGTTTTAGGGTTTAAGGTTTAAACCCTTTAGATTTGCAATTAATTTCCAAAATTTTCGAATTTTGATTTTCAAAATAGAAAATTAATTTTCCAAAATTATAATTAGGATTCAATAAATATATTAATATTTCCTAATCATAAAATTCAATCTTGCTAATTAGGATTAATATCCCTAATTAAAATTACTTAATTTAGCAATTAGGGTCAAAATGGTCATTAGGGTTTATAAGCCACGAACTAGGGTTTTAATTAGAAAAATAAATTTTCTAAATTTTAATTAGGGTTTGTAAAATAGAAATTAAAATAACTAAAATATAATTAGGGTTTTCTAATCATATTTAAATTTAATAAACATGTTAAGCTTGCCAATTAGGATTAGACTTTTCTAATTTAGGGTTTAAAATTCCCGAATATAAAATTAGGGGTTCCCGACGTACAATTAGGATTTCTAACGATACGTTAGGGTATCTAAAGCTGTTAAGCATAACTCTACTCTAATTTTATTAGTCAATACACAAATTGACTTTCTCGATACACGTATCACTGATACTTGTCACATAAATGATAATTAATATTAATATTAATTAAAAAAAATTATTCGAAATTATTTTTTTTATTAGAAATCTCGGGTTATCACATTCACCCCTCCTTAGAAGGATTCCGTCCTCGGAATCACCGCTTTCTTATTCTCTACAATCTTTTAAAGTTGTATCATCAATTCATTTTTATCAACACAATATCAAATTGTGTTTCTAATTCTAACCTGTGACTTGAATCTATAAAAGAAAACAGTTCACAGAAATATCTGACTCAATTTACTCGCGTAATTAAATTACTAAACTAAATCATTACCTGCTGTCACCTCCTGAGTAGCCACAGTGTCCTGCGCCGTCATGTTGAATTTACGGGCTGTTGGTCTTCCTAGTTGTGCAGGTCCTCGAGTTGCCAAGGTTCCGCCATCGGGTCCCTTGTTGACACTTTCCTTTTCTGCATTCTTCTTCGGACAGTTCCGAACAATATGATCAGTCGATCCACATCCAAAGCAACCTTGAATTTTCTTCCAACTGGGGCAATTGGGTGTCATATGCCCCTCTCGTCCGCAGTTATAGAAAACTTCTTTCTTCTTCAGGCAAACTCCAGCATGGTTCTTCTTGCAATTTGTACATGGCTCCCTTCCTTTCCTATTATCTTCTGTCTTGCCTCCTGATTGGGTACTCTCACTCCATTTCCTTTTATTAGGGTTACTTTCACCACTGCTTCCTCCGTCATTAGTCTTCTTCTTCTTCTCCTGATGGAATCGAGACGCAGCTTCGCTCCCTCCTTTCGTAATTAACTCTTTCTCCATCAATGTCGCGAAAGTGTTAATCTGTAATACTGCTACCTTGTTGAATATCCCCTGCTTCAGTCCGTTCTCAAATCTTCGCGCCTTTCTTGCTTCTGTGTCCACCTGATGAGGTGCAAATCTTGCTAATTCGTTGAATTTAGTAGCGTATTCAGAAACAGACATATTCTCCTGCTTTAGTTCTAGAAACTTGACTTCCATTCTGGATTGCATACTCGGTGAGAAGTAGTTCTCAAAGAACAGTTCCTTAAATCTTGTCCACAACACCACCTCTGTACCAGCTCTCGCTTGGTTCGTCTCCCACCAGTAGTTAGCTTCTCCCTTCATCAGATAAGTTGCAAAAGCTGTCTTTTGCTCTTCTGCCACACGTGCAATGAAGAATGCTTTCTCCATCTCATTCACCCAAGTTTGGGCTTCAATAGGATCTGTGGTCCCTTTGAACTCAGGCGGTCCTATAGCTTTAAAGTCCTTAAAGTTAGCCAATCTTTCAGCTGGCTGATTTCTTGCTCTTCCTCTTGCAGCTGGAGCTCTATTCTCTATAGCTTCGGCTATCATATCTGTAAAATTCTGCATTGGGTCACCTTGACCTCCTTCATTGTTCACTGATTGTTCTTCTCGTTGGTTTCGATTCTGTCGTTTAGGCGGCATGATCTGATTTAAATAAAAATCTTATATTAATTCTCTTTCTCTACACAAATTCTTAACACAATAAGAATTCAACACATAATTCTCATATAATTGCATATTTATTCAAATAGCACATAGTACTTACCACATATTACTATCCCTTTTTAAATCATATCAGGATTAACAACACAACTTTACACAAAAGTTTCTATTCTCCATTCACACACAGTTAGTATCAGTTTGTCAAACTTACCACACATATGAGTTCAGGAACTTGCCACAATTATACGAGTGTACGAACTTATCCTAGTCAGGCCTTTGGCATCCATTCGCTGAGGGGTTCAAAATACTTCATATAATTATGAGTCATTAACTTACCATAAGTATGAGTTTTAGGAACAAACAAATTAATCTTAATCTTATATTCATATAGAAAATAAGGATTTCATTCATAAAACATATATATGTACATATGCTTAAACATCGTTCTCGATATTACTACACTTAATATCATAAACTTCTACCCAAACGATACTATTCTATATATCTAAGTTATCTACCGACCACTCCCTTCACCAGTCTTCTTCTTGATGGGACACTTGCTGAATTCGTGACCCGTCTGCCCACATGAAAAACACTTCCTCAAATTCGGCTTAGGATAATGCAGAGAAATATGTCCTTCTTGCTTGCAGTTGAAGCACACGTTCTTCCACATCATGCATTCTCCCGCGTGAGTCTTTCCACACTTGATACAGGCTTGCTTCTTCTTCGGGCTTGATTTTTCAGATTTAGGGCTGTCTTTTTCCCTCTTTCTCTTCTTCTTGTCCTTCTTGCTGGTTCCTTCAGATGATCCACCACCTTCAGCCTTCATTTTGTCCACCTGTGCCTTGAGCTCGTTCCTTTCTTCAGTCATTTCGTGTAATGCTCGCTCCGTCTTCCACAATTCCTCCAAGAGAAACACTTTGCTCTGGAGTTCTTGAACCTCTGTAGATTCGTGATCTTATTCTTCAGCTTTGATCTTATTCTTTAAATCCACCTTAGCTGGCTCAGACTCTGCCTCCTCATCTCCACTCAGATACATCTTGGGATAATCATCATGATCGCTCCCCAGATTGACCATTGGTTCATCTTCTCCCACCTTCTCAACTGATTTGCTTTGTGCTGGCACCTCGGCTTTTGGAACCGGTGCAACAGCCATTAGCATCTCCACACTCTTTTCACCTTTTCTGGACATCCTACAATCAGTTGAAATAACTTGATTAGTACAAAATTCTCACACTATGTGTCCACTTATCTAACTATTGATGCACTTCGGCAATCCCTCACTTAGAACTCTAAATGAGTTTTCTCTATCTCGCGTATGGTTATAATCCTAGGATTTTCTCCCACCCCACTTAAAGTTTATAACCTACAGCCCTTCTACTAACTGGTGACACCTTGGTCACTACAGCTCTGATACCAACCTGTAACTTTCATGGTGCTTCCAAGCATAGAACCTTACAAGGGTACCTATCAGCTTACCACCGACTGAATCGGCGTCCCCTACAGAGAGTCTGGCTTCGGTGCATTCCACACAAGGAAGTCACCAGCGAGAGGCTCGGGGCTCTTCGCAAATTCATGCTTATAGCTCTGATACCAACCTATGAGACCCCCAAATCCGGGTTACCTGACCCCCGAGATTGGTGCTCACGATCCACAATATAATATCATTTAACTACCCATTCATATATAAATAGGAATACATAAGTCATTAACATAAGTTGTTAATACATAAGTCCCAGGTTTGCTAATCTTAAATTTACAAGCATACCACTTACCTAAACAAAAAGGGTTTACAATACAATATCATAATAATAATGTTCATAACACTATTCCAGCATCTTGCCTTTGCCTTTGTTCTTCTTTGACCCGTTAGCCTCTTCGTTCCTAGCTGAAATGTTTTATTTATAGCAAGGGTGAGCAACTAGTTTGCCCCGCAAGTTAAAACATACAATAAATGTATACGAATCAATAAGAACAGACTATCTATTTTGATAGAATGAAACTAAAGTTCGGTGAACTTTGAAATAGCTGAACAAATCGTTATTCAATAACAAGTCTTCTCGTATTCTAGGCAACGCAATAATCTGATAATGAAAGAGTACAACGCTTTCAAAATTTCTACGATATTCTATTGAATAATCAAGAATTAATTCTACGCAATAGCAAAGTGGAATGTTTTCCAGATTTATGCTGAGTGATCACACTAGATCTAGAACTTCTCTTCTCGAGTAACTATCAAATATTGGACTTTGATATACCCAGGTGTATCAGATAACCATAAAGATTAAATCATACCCTCTGCAAGTACTTAGAGCCGGCCAACTCCTTGTACCCTATATTATGCATAATACTTAACGGCGCGCAATGGTCGAATATACGACCTAAAATGTTCCCTTTATATAAAAGGTTGTTCTTCTCAGTCTCAGAATCAAGATTTTGATTTAACAACGAAATACTGTGATTTCAAATTATATCTACTTATCGATCTAGCCGAAATAATTGGCATTGATCTATCAATAACAATTGATTTCTCTTCTCGTATTTATCAAGTTCTAACAATTGTTCGTCTAGTTAGTATAATTAGCTAAGACATTTCTCAATATAATTTGATAATAAACAGGAATTATCTGTACTGCCAATATTAGTTTCTACAGATATAAATATCCAACAACAGTAATTATACGAATATATATTTTTCGAATCAGTAATTCAATTTGAATTTTTATCATGCACTAACTGCGAATAATCAACAATAAATTTCATGGACATGGTATAATTATCAATAATTAACCATTAAAATAATTGAATGAATATAACTCAAGGTTAAGTTAGGAAACTTGCATTTCGTGTTGATTACAGCTACACAATATAATTAACTGCGTTCGTAAGACCTATAATCAACAATGTCGGTCTCACAATTAGCACAATCATTTATAACACGTAACACTGTATTTTATAGTCAAACTTCTCCTAGACGCATTACCACATAG
Organism: Panax notoginseng; assembly: GCA_016801055.1. Taxonomy (NCBI): domain Eukaryota; kingdom Viridiplantae; phylum Streptophyta; class Magnoliopsida; order Apiales; family Araliaceae; genus Panax; species Panax notoginseng. The sequence continues at coordinate 104,678,853 of CM029017.1, forward strand.
CCACATTAGTGTTTATAACCTATATAAACACTTAACAAGTCTATCTAATTCGGTCTGGTTGGACTTCGGTCCATTCTCGGTGTTTTCGTCACCCTATCCGACAATTAACACATTGATTGTCAATTAAACTTGGTCTCTAAGCTTCAATATTATTTTAGACAAGTCAAATATCGTTTATAATATTTTTCGGAAGCTTTTAATAATTTATAACCAATTAATATAATTTATAATAATTTTTCAAACACTTAAATCATTTTTAAATGATTTAATTATCAAATAATCTTATCATTATTAATATTTATTAATATAAAAAATATTAATAACATACTTACCAAAATATTAAAGTTATTATTAATAACTTAAAATATTTTTAAATCATCAATATTCTAATAAATTGATTTTTAAAGTAATTAAAATTATTTTTAAATCATCACCATTAATATTTAAATATTAATGTAATTATTATCCAAATATTAAAAGTCATTAATTATAACTTAAAATATTTTTCTCATTTTTAAATGATTTTTAAATCCATAAAATCATTTTTATCTTATTTATTTAATTTAATAATTAAATAAATCTAATATCATTAATATTAAATTATTAATGAAATACCTCCAAAAATATTAAAAATTATATTTTATAATTCAAAATATTTTTAAATACATTATTCTTATTTAAAATGATTTTTCATAATATTAAATCATTTTTTTCTAATTTATTTAATACACTAATTAAATAAATTAAATACTTTTAATATTTAAATAATTATAAATATTAAAGAAAAATATTCCAATTGGTTAGAAATTATTTTTTATAATTTAAAATAATTTTTAAAACCATTTTTGGTAATTTTTAGAATTTATTTCTATTTTTTAATCATTTTCCGGAAATTTAGAAATTAAAAAAAATTAAAACCGTCGCTGTAGGCCTTTAGCGACATAAAGCGTCGTTGTTGGTATTCTTGAGCTCAAGAACACTGACAGCCTCGTGTTTAAGGGTCATCGTTTGACTCAATTTAATTCTCTGCTCAGGCATGATTTTGGCTAACTTGAACATCGATGTTGTAGTAGGAATGTAGTACTACCATTATCAATCACTAACGTGGTCATACGACATCACAACAAAGAGATCTGGGCTCTCAAAGTTTCTGTCAGACGTGTTCTGGGTTTTCCAGAAACCCAGGCAGTTCAAGGGTCCATTTTGGGTCTCGATTAATTTGGTGTTCTGCTAATCAAATGGTCATTATTATGGTTCAAGCATGTAATATACATGTCAAAGAACACATATTCATCAACATATCAGTCCAACTACATCATAGTTGTATGATTCAACCCGGTCAACCATGGTCAGAAATCATATTCATACACTTTTTGGAAATTCCAGAAAAGTGTTAGCGTTATCAAGTGGGCTACTTTGACCAGCGATTACAACCAGTATATTTGTTGTTTAGAGAAACTAAAGGCATGGATATAGAGTACATACTACAGGCTATAATTATTATACAATAATATCATCATAACACTTACAACACAACAGATCTAGACCTCACAAAAAGTTGTCAGACGCTGAAAAAGGCTTTCTGGGTTACCCAGAAAGTTCATGGTCATGCTCGGTCAACGAGTTTTGACCATGAATAACTACAAATCTAGACATCTGATGTCTGTACTACCACTTCCAGATTAAAGACAACATAACAAGCTACAAACCCAAACAATAAAACATCAAAAAACTTAAACACATAAAGATCTAGAGCGACTGACATTGCTTGTCAGACCACTGAAAAAGTTCAAGAACAGATTTTGAAAAAATCATTTTAAGGCACTTTGATGCTATGGATTCATGATAGATCATCATAGATCTTTATAAAACATCCATTAGCAAGATTCTAAACACAAAAACACAAAAATTTACTTACAAACATGGATCAAAAGTAAAATTAGGTTTATACCTTCTAGCTTTTGATTCTTGATCTAAGCTCTCCAATATGTTATTAGATGATCTAGGAACTGAAATTGGGACTGAATTACTTGCTATTTTCGAATATAAAGAGAGAGAGTTGGTGAGAGCTAGGTTGGAAAATAAGGCAAATGTAGTAACTTTCTCTCTCTAAATCTCTTATATAATGCTTGATTTGTTGCTAGACTTGCAAATTTCGGCTGGTAGCTGATAATAAACACTCGCCAAGTCAATGTGGTGGTTCACCAACTAAAGGTGTTGGTGAATTATGCAAGTTACCATTTAAAGAAAGTAAAAAGGGTATTTTGGTCATTTACAAAATAATTTTAAGGGCAATCTTGATAAAAGCACAAACTCTTAGGGTTTAGGGTTTGGGTTAAGGTTTAGGTTTTAGGGTTTAAGGTTTAAACCCTTTAGATTTGCAATTAATTTCCAAAATTTTCGAATTTTGATTTTCAAAATAGAAAATTAATTTTCCAAAATTATAATTAGGATTCAATAAATATATTAATATTTCCTAATCATAAAATTCAATCTTGCTAATTAGGATTAATATCCCTAATTAAAATTGCTTACTTTAGCAATTAGGGTCAAAATGGTCATTAGGGTTTATAAGTCACGAATTAGGGTTTTAATTAGAAAAATAAATTTTCTAAATTACAATTAGGGTTTGTAAAATAGAAATTAAAATAACTAAAATATAATTAGGATTTTCTAATCATATTTAAATTTAATAAACACATTAAGCTTGCCAATTAGGATTAGGCTTTCCTAATTTAGGGTTTAGAATTCCCGAATATAAAATTAGGGTTTCCCGGCGTATAATTATGGTTTCCAACGATACGTTAGGGTTTCTAAAGCTGTTAAGCACAACTCTACTCTAATTTTATTAGTCAATACACAAATTAACTTTCTCGATACACGTATCACCGATACTTGTCACATAAATGATAATTAATATTAATATTAATTAAAAAAATCGATTTTTTTATTAGAAATCTCGGGTTATCACACTCCATCCTATCACTATTCTTATTGGAATTAACTCATTGTCCTCATTCTGTACTACAGTCATTCCCCCCTTTTTTGGCACACAATGAACCGGACTAACCCATTTACTTTCGGAAATTGGATATATGATACCGGCATCCAATAATTTTAGAATTTCCTTCTTTACCACTTCCTTCATAATTGGGTTAAGTCGGCGTTGATGCTCCACCGACGGTCTTGCATCATCCTCCATTAGAATCTTGTGCATGCAAAATGACGGGCTAATTCCCTTAATATCCTCAATCGTCCAACCAATCGCTGATTTGTGATCCCTAAGCACCCTCAGCAACTTTTCTTCCTGCAATTCGTTAAGTGCAGCAGAGATAATTACAGGTAAAGAATTTGAATTGCCTAAGTACGCATACTTGAGATGTTTAGGGAGTGGTTTAAGTTCCAATGTTGGTGGCTCCTCCAAAGATGGTTTCAGTTTTTCTGCAGCTATTTTCCCAGTGTGTAAAGGTTCAAACAGTGCTCTAAATTGGCTAACTCGTGGCAATGAGTCTAGCATCTGTAAGAGGTCCACAAATTCTGGGTCATCCTTTTCTTCATCCCCCAGTAAGGTTGTTTCTAATGGATCGATGACCAAACTCTTGCTCATATCTTCACTGATGATTTGCTCAATTAAATCCATCCGAAAACATTCTTCCTCATCCATAGGGAATTTCATGTCCTTGAACACATTAAATTTGATTTCTTGATCTTGGACTCTCATAGTAAGTTCTTCTTTTTTCACGTCTATGAGTGTCCTTCCCGTAGCCAAGAAAGGTCTCCCTAAGATAATCGGTATGTTCTTATCCTCCTCGAAATCCAGAATGATAAAGTCCACAGGAAATATAAACTTATACACTTTCACCAGAATGTCCTCTACTATGCCTCTCGGATATGTGACTGACCTATCCACCAACTGCAATGAAATATTCGTAGGCTTTGGCACGGGCAAACCCAATTCTGTGTATACTGACAATGACATGAGGTTCACACTCGCCCCCAAATCACATAAACATTTGTTAAACGACATTTTCCCGATTGTGCATGGGATAGTAAAGCTCCCCGGGTCTTTAAGTTTTGGTGGTAGCTTCTGCTGTAACACCGCACTACACTCCTCTGTTAGTGCCACTGTTTCAAATTCTTCCCATTTCTTTTTCCTCGACAGAATTCCTTTCATAAACTTCGCATAACTCGGCATTTGCTCCAAGGCCTCTGCGAATGGGATGTTAATCTGGAGTTTCTTGAACGCGTCTAAAAACCTTGCAAACTACTTATCTGATTTCTTTTTTTAAACCCTCTGCTGAAACGGTGGTGGAGGATAAATAATTGGCTTATTGTTTAACTTTATTTCCTCGCCCTTGTTACATTCCACCACGTTACTGTCATCAACTTTTTCCTCCGGTGTCGCTGAATTTTCTGCATTATTACCCTCGAGATGTTTTTCACTTCTCAACATAACTGCTTAACATTTCTCATGACTACCCTTCAGATTTCTCTCAGTGTCGCTAGCTAATGTTCCTTGTGGTCTATTATTCAATGCTAACGCCAACTGTCCAATCTGATTTTCCAAATTCTTGATTGCCATCTCTTGATTTTTCATTATCATTGCTTGATTTTTTATTACTGCCTCACTGCTAGTTATGAACTTCGACACCATTTCCTCGAAATCTGATTTCCTTTCCTGATGTTGAACCGGTTGTTGGTGACTCTGAAAACCAGGGGGATATGATGGTCGTAAAGCTTGAGTTTGCTGGTTATTGCTCCATGAGAAGTTTGGGTGGTTCATATTCCCCTAGTTGTAGGTGTTTTGATATGTATTTTGCGGAATTCTATTGTAGTTACCTATGAACGGGACGGATGCTGGATTAATTGTGCACTGATCTATAGGATAATCACCTGCACACAATTCACATACTACCGCAACCTGCTGAACTTGAGCCCTTTTCATAGTATCAAACTTCTTGGACAGTGCAAAAATATGTGCTTATATAGCTGTCACCCCATCTACTTCCAAAATCCCAGCCGCCTTTGCCTGTGTCATTCTTGCTGTGGGCCACTAGTAGTTATTTGTCGCCATGGTTTCGATCAAATTGTAGGCTTCCTCGTAACTCTTAGCCATGAATGCACCGCCCGACGCTGTATCAATACTGGTTCTGACATTCCCATTTAGTCCATTATAAAATGTGTTCATTTGCAGCCACTTGGGCAATCCATGATGCAGGCACTTTCTAAGTAATTCCTTGTAACGTTCCCATGCCTCATATATCGACTTCCCATTCTGCTGCTCAAACATCGTTATGTCATTCCTCATTTTAGCAGTTTTCGTCGGTGGAAAAAATTTGGCAAGAAATTTATGCGCCAAGTCTTCCCACGTAGTAATCGACCCTGGCAGTAGAGAATGTAACCAACTCTTCGCCATGTCCCGTAAGGTGAACGGGAACAAGCGAAGTCTCACTGCCTCATCCGACACCCCATTGTACTTGAATGTGTCGCACATTTCCAGAAAACTGATTAAATGCTCATTCGGATCGTCATTTGCCATTCCCCCAAACTGAACTGAATTCTGCATCATCTGAATGGTCCCAGGCTTGATTTCAAAAGTATTCGCAGCTATTGCAGGCCTAGTGATGCTCGACTGAAGATCAGTCACCTTAGGTGTTGCAAAATCCCTCAACGCTTTCTGGTCTTCGGCAACCATTGTTTCTTCCTTATCAAAATTTTTGAATTCGTTCCTCATTTTTTCGATCCACTTACTTAACCTCTGAAATTTCCTTTCAATGTCATCCTCAAAAGGAAGCAAGTCTGGATGTTTGGATCGTGTTTGCATAAACCAATGTCAAAAACCTAAAATAGGAAAAACAAAAACAAAAACTGTTTAAGTAAAACTGGACTAATTAAACTGATATTGTAAAAATATTAAAATCTAGGCTAAATTGTCCCCGGCAACGGCGCCAAAAACTTGTTGGGTAAAATCGATACGCGCAATACACGCAAGTGTACGTGATCAACAAGTAATATAGTAGTGAATAAAGTATTGTTCCCACGATGACAAATTAACAAGAATTTTAACTTCACAATTATCAATTTTCTATTAATCCTAATTCTATTAAACTATTCAAATCAATGGTTAAAAATTATAGAAACTAAATTAATAAATAAATAAACTATCACAAAACAATCACTAATATCAAAATCCAGAATTTTAAACAATTAATGGAGAATTAGACTTATGATTTCACCCTAAGTTTCACTCTGATTTTCAAACCTTTATTCCAACTCAATTTAATATCCAAGTTTATTAATCAAGAACACGAATGTAATACTAGCCACCTCTCGATGCACTAATATCATATTATCTTAAATCCACAATTAAGATAGAAACAAGTTAAACACCTAAATCAACCAACACACTATATCTCTATGTGAACTGCAATTAAAGAAGGTTTAAGCTTAAGTTCTCTATCCGATTACATGTGATGTCAAGCATATCTCTACCTTAACAATAATCAAAAATCTGCTATTCACAAAAATCATGACACATGCTATATTAACTAGGTCTAGATTTGAATATCCTCTCTCGATTCCATTCAAATCCACAAGGAATTGTTGATCAAGCAATTCATAAGTTCACGCTCGAATTAACATAGATAAACTGAAAATATTTTATTGAATTGGAAATCAAAGTTATAGAATCATCGTTTCACCCAAGGATCCATCACAAGTCTAATAAGCGAATTAGTTCATAACGAATGAATTAAAAACTGAATAATCTAATGAAACCATCCTTTCAATTACAAATAATAGACTAAAGAGAAGAAGAATAATGAACACCCTTCACGTAGCCTAGATTTGTAACTGTCACGAAAATCTCTTCAAATTACTCCTCCAAAGCTCACACTTGAATCCTGGAATTTTTCTCTGCATTATGCTTGTTGTGTTATATGATTTGTTGTTTGCAACGTAATATCTCGCTCTCCCCATGTTCTGCTCGAAGTCTGCCTTTTGTAGAGTCCAGACGCCTAACAAAACATCAAAAATCCATGTTGCAGCAGTCTTCAAAAGCCAGCAGGAGTCTCAGGTTTCGGCACCCCCGCCCCGGTGGGGGGTACAAGCCTAATAAGGCCCGCCCCGGCGGGCATGCCCACTGCTAAAAGAATTTTACGACTTCATGCATTTTTCCACTTTCGCTCCAAAAGTCTGTCTTTCTTCACCACTTGCCTCCATGACCACCCTACACATAAAATAACATGAAACGAGTGAAAACGAACACAAAACAAAAAGATAACTACGAATTTAAACTTGAAATGAACATCGATCCGTGTATATTAAATCCACTTATCGTATATATGAACTTCTAAACAATTGTAGGATAAACGCAAAGCAGTAAACTGTAGTTAGTAAGCAACTAATCAGGCAAGTCTTTCAGTTCCTATTTGCTATGTGAACTTGATCATTAACTGTTTTAAATCTTTATTGCAAATAACATGATGTGTTATATTTATGTTAAAAGCATGAAACGTTAAAGTCAACTTATGACTACGTGGATTAAGTAAAGCATGTTGATTGAATAAGGAACTCAATTTTTATACTTGTTATATGAACTGTAGCCTGTATGTTATGATAGTCCAATGTTTAAGAGATATATGTTGAGCATGTTATTATATGCTACGTGATGCATGAAAACTGTTAGATTTTGCTGGGTTGTCGTGCTCAACCTTGCAAATAACCATTTTTGCATGTTAAGGATTGATGATGACACTATGTGCTACTTGAATGAAGTGGTTCAGAAATAATATATGAAGATGTATATTTTAGCTAAAGTTGTTATTTCCTTAAACCATGATTAAGACTCATGAGATGCAGTAAATGTTTTATGATGTATAGTTTTATATTGAGTTGTAAAGCTAAAGTTAGAGTTATCTAATATGTAAAGGTTATCGGATTGAAATGTAAAATTCTATATGATAACAGTGATCAAGTGAATCATAAAATAAGATTGATTCAAAGGCATGTAGTTGATAAAGGTTTTGATTCAGGGAATTAAAGTAAGAAGACATAAAAGTTTAAATTATTCTGTATTTTATAAAGTTTAACATCGAATAACGGTGTAAAATCAGAAGTTATTGTATTGTTAATGACTGAAGTCGAGAATTAAATTTTATGAATTTTGGGGTCATTACAGTTGGCATCAAAGCTGTAGGTTATAAACCTTAGGTGGGAGTACCGTAGGCTATAACCTTAGAGAAGGAATATGAAGATAATGAAAGAATAAGTTCAAATAGAGTTTGAACAATAAGAAGTAATTTAAGTAATTTATAAAGAACGGATTAAAACATGCGTGAAAGGATTCAAAGAAAAATCTCGCAGAGTTATAAGGAGTATGAATGTGGGATTACCCAACTCCAATAATAAGGATGTAAGGTTATAATAAATAGACAATGTCTATAAGAAGAGATTGATAAAGAAGTTAATAATAGAAAGTTATATTTAAGTATGGTACAATTGTACTCTTTAATAGTTGATGTATGGTATATGGGCTAAACGATTCCTTCATAGAGTGGAGGTATATACGAACTAGCAATTCGGAACCTAGCTTGTTGGTTGTTTGTGGGAAACCACTCAGCGTGCCATATTGGAACTGTTAGAGAATTGATGTGTACCAAGTATAGAAAATGGATACGTATGATGAAAATATAGAACTTGAATGAAACGTTGAGCAATGTAAATGAAGTTAGAAATTCTTAAAGGAAGAATTGTTATATAAACAAGAAAATTCAAAGAAGAATCTTGAAGAGAGATAAAGATAAGAAATGGCAATAGCCAAGATAACGAATAATGTCGTAAATGATGAAAAAGGGAAAGAAAGAGGATCGTAAAACAAAACGATCACGAGTTAAGAAAAGAATTTTAAGGGAGATGATTATAGAATAAGATCACGACGTGATCTGTTTAAGTTATAAAAGAAAGATGGTTTGTAATGCTTGAATAATTATAGCTTGATGCTATGAAGATAATGTACTATAAAATAGTACAAGATAAACTCGCGAGGAGTTATAGATAATGTGATACAAGGAATTCGTATCGAGCAAAGAGCAAGTTATAAGTAAGATAGAGTTAGGTGGGATTTTAATTGAGGACTCATGTGATGGCTGAGTTGTACAAACCATTGTATGGGCGAGGGTTTTGTACTTGCGCTTAATTTATCACATTGATAATCATTGGAATGTTGGTGTTGCGCCATCAATGTATATGTGGCGAAAAGGTGATTCTTTTCTCATATGTATATTTGATAGTAGAAACTATTAAGATTAGTCATATATTATTAGGATTAGGTGCGGTTCTTAAAACTAATACATATGGTAAGTTCGTGACTCATAATAATATGGTATGTTTTGAACCCCTCAGCGGATGGACGCCTATGGTCTAACTAGGATAAGTTCTTAAACTCATATTATTGTGGCAAGTTCTTGAACTTCCAATGTGCGGTAAGTTTGATGAACTATTTTTTGTAGAAAACGGTTATAGTATAGAGAGCATTGAAGAAGTTGAAGATTGATAGAATGGTTAAGTAACGAAGTAATGAAGTAAAGATTAAAGTTTATGGATACTTAGATATTCCAAATCTTCTAGCTTTGCTAGACTTTCGAAATTTATTGACTTCGTGCTGATGTTTGCACTTCTATTTTCTTGAAAAACATTGGATCAAATGATGAAACCAATGAGTTTTAAAAACAATATCGTTATTCGTATGTCTATGCTAATTGATTCGGCTAGACAAAAATGATTTGAAATATATCAAAATATATTTTTTTTATATATCATCAATGCATCATGGAACTTGGTGCAGAGATTATAAAAACGATGGAGTCATCAATGCAGTATTACGTAGTGTTGGATGTGATCTAAGCATCGTCAGCCCACTATGGTATGATGTAGTATGATAAAATCACCAAATGACGAAATCCTCAAACGGACTGTAAATACAGTGCGGTATCATAACGTCATAAAAAGATTTTTGAGATTTCTTTAAGATATAAGATATATATATATATATATATATATATATATATATATATATATATGTTTATTTCGATTGATGTCCGAATTGTTGTAGAAGTCTATGCTATTTGATTCAGCTAGACGAATATTGAAAGATGTTCATGAAATTCAAGCGTTTCTTGAGAAGTTATGCCAAACCAAATTGTTTTGGTGCGGATTCAGATGCTGAAAAGCTGAGGTGAACAACCCTGTAAAAGGGGACATATTACCGGAGACAATGGTTTCGAAAGTAACGCATATAGTCGTTAAGATGTTAAGATGTAATACGTTGTGCGCGACGTAGGGGTACGATAGGCTGATCACCTAGAGTACTTGCAGAGAGTGTTTTCAGTCTGTGTGATTGCTAAACATTCTGTTAAAGATGGTTTACAGTGGTGATGCACTGTTAAACCTGGAGAAGAGTTCAAGGTCCGTATAGTCTTATGACTATTAAAGGTTCAAGTTGAGATACTTGATAACCTAGGGACGCAGTTCAAGGTCTTATGACCCCTCAGAATGATTTGGAATCTTTTAAATTCCTGTTATTCATATCGCTTCCCAATTATTGAGCATTTGTGGAAGATTCTTGTTATTCTGAAAGGTGAAAGTGGAAAGGATGAGAAAATTAAGCAAAACATAAAAATTTTAAGAAAGAAATAAAATTTCAGAAAGAAGAGAAATGTGAAACTCTTAAAAGAGGATAAGGTGAGGAATATGATGATCTTAGAAAGACTCTTAGGGAAAGAATTTGGTTGCAGAACCTAATGAATAAATAGATATTAACATAAAATCTATTTTGATAAATGGAATGAATGAATATTAGTAAGTCAACAAAAAATTTTGAGGATGAAATTCTTAGAAGAAGGGGTGAATGTAATGTCCCGAGAGTTTGAGAATATAGTATATGATAATGATCCTTAGAGAAAGATAATGAACAGGTCAAAAAAATATGTAATACGTACTCAAATATAATTGAGTCTAAGTAAAGGTTATGAAATAAAACTTATAAGAATTTATTAAGAATAATGGTGGGAGTAGGAATATAAAACTTATATTAAGGTAATGTGTTGAAGTTATTCAATGATAAATTTTGAAAAGAGATTTGGTGAAAACCAAGTAAGGGAGGTTTCGTTGATTTCGAGGACGGAATCCTTATAAGGGGGAAAGATGTGACAACCCGAATTTTTATAAGTTATTAAAATGAGAATTTAATAGTTAAAATTCTATTATGAGATATTTTGAGTTTGAGTATGTATATATACATGTTATATATTTTTGAAATATGTGATCTGGTGTGAAGATATATATATATATATATATATATATATATATATATATATATATATATATATATTCATATATTGGGAAAGTGAGGTTTAATAGTTAAGTTAACTATTGAAGAAATTAAATGAATTTGGTAATTATTTTAAATATTTATTGAATTAAATAAATATTTTAAACAATTTATTTATTGAGAAAAATAAATAATTTATAAAATTGTGGTATAATAATTTAGTTACGTGTGTATGATAATTAAATTAAATCAAAGGTAAATTTTATTCGTTGAAGATTTAATTTAATGAATTAATTAAATTAAATGAATTGTTTAATATTAAAGGGAATAAATAAATTAAATAAAGTAATGTTTAAATCTAATTTATTAATTAAATTAGATATATAATTATGGGTTAAGTTTAGATGACCACCCGGGGTTTGGGCGGTTTCCCACTTAACCACTTGTAGTCAGTAAAGCTACATTTAAACTCCCGACCTTTTGAGGTGAAGTGAATAAATGCTTTCCGTCTTAACTCCGTTACTTGAGTTGGCTAAAGACTTAATTACCCTCCAATTTTTTTTTTTTATGGTTTAACTAGAATGAGAGATTTCACAAACAGAGCAGCTAGCTTCTCACTATGCCAAGCCATTGCTTGCTCTTTCTCTTCCTCGCTTAATTACCCAACCGCGATAAGCCATGAAAATTTGTTACCGGGTACAACAATCTTTCTTGAGATTACTGGGTTTTGTGAGATATCCAAACAATTTTCTTGAAGAACTGAAACCAATGGCACGCAATAGTTATTTAAGGAGAAAATAAAGTGAAACCATTTCCTATAGAAATTCTATCATTACCTGCTTCAAGAATACAGTTTGGATAACATAATTACTAACAAAGAATTGAAAATTACTAAAGCACCTTCCACCCCTTTAAAAAGACTAGTACTGGGTTTTGCAAAGAGGAAGCAGATAGATGAAATACTCGCATCAACTCATTTGAACAAAATAGAATTGAAGTAAAATGATGATCAGCTCAATTGAAGTAAAAATTAAACCTCATACACAACAAACATCAAGATATAAATACACATCGGCATCCAGAATTCCATCAAACAGTCGAGCCACAAATAAATTAAAACCTATCAACTTCAATTCGATGGAGTATAAACTACATACAGATATGCATATTCCAGATTAGATCAAGAAGCCTTGCATGAATGAATGAATCAATCAACGGAGGTAGTAACAGATTTGATACAGAGGATTGAACTACACCATAATCAGAAACCATTACAGCCTAAACCAAAAATTCTAACATTTTTTCTAAAATCCAGTGGTCAGAATCCAACTAAATTCCAGCAAGCTTTCATACAAAAGCCCTAAAAAAGTATGAAAGTCCATAACTTTGCGCAAAATACAGAATTTTTTTGTAGAAATTTTAAACGGATCTTGCTGGAAAAAAAATGGAGCTCAAATTAACGTCAAACTACAAATTAAGTTTTCTAAAAATTTAAAATTATGTATTACGAAAATTACAGTTTATTAAATTAGGTAAAAAGAAATGAGAAAAAAATAGGAAAATCTCATAAAAAAGCTCCCAAAAAATAAAGAATTTCTTACCAATAATAAGGGAAAATTATGAGAAGCAACGAAGATATAAAACAGATCGAAAAGAAAGAAGATAAGTAATTGGGTGGACAGTTTATCCCCTGATTTTCATGCATAGCTTTTTTGGGTGGATTTAAAATTGGGTAGAACCCTAGAAAATTGGGAATCCTACTATGATTTGGGGATAGATTGAGAAGAAAAAGAAGGGATGGTGATGGGATGAAGCAATTTGGGTTTCATGAATGATGAAGAAGAGAAATTGGGAGACCCAGGTGTATGGCCTCCTTATATCACGAATTGGGTCTCCCAATTTATCAGCCCGTGGATTTGAAATTGAGGAAGAACCCTAGAAATTAGGGCTAGGGATGATGAGCAGAAGCTGCAAGTAGACCATCATACTCCCTAGCAGCATCGGGGAGGAGACTGAAGTTTGATCGGAGAGGAGAAGAATGTTAAAGAGGAAGAAGAAGGGTATTTTAGATATTTATCAATCCTTTTTGACTGTTACAGTCTCTTTTCACGCGTTTTTGGCGTCTGACATACACGCACAGTTAAGTTGGATGGAAAAAGTGACGTTTTCACTTCACCTCAAAAGGTCGAGAGTTTAAATGTATATTTACTGACTATAGGTGGTTAAGTGGAAAACCGCCCAAATCCCATGTGGTCATCTGAACTTAACCCTATAATTATTTATTAATCATCAGAGTAATTATAATAAAATTATAATTATTATAATGGTAAGCTATTTAAATTGGTAGCAGGGGTGACAAATAAAAACTATATAATATAAGATTATTAAAATAATCTAGTTTGGGAGTTATGTGCTTAGCCAAACAAGGCCTTGTGGCCTTTGGCTTATTCAACTGACGTCTTTTATTTTCTTTATCTGATAAGTACGTGGGAGGTGAGGCTCTATCAGTTATATTACGCGTCTTATTTCTCCTAATGGCTAACTAAGAAGAACAGAGAGGTACAGAGAAAGAATACAAAGAATTGAGAGTTGGAGAAGGAGTGTGATTGAGAAGGATTTGCTAGAACCTTGTTAACATCAAAGGGTTAAGGTATAATCTACCCCTAATTCTAATATTTGGTTTTTGTAATTTTCTATTCTCCAGAAATTAGGGTTTGGTTGAATTGTTATAGAAGATGTTGTTTATATGTATGTAATCTCTTGATAAATTTGTTAGTTATCCTCTATAAGTCTATGTTGGTGTTCAAATACATGAAATTTGGGTTTATAAGGAGAAAAGTAAATAACAGTGTTTATGTTATAGAATATGGCTTAGAAAGTACAAAATTTCATGGTCAATACTTATTGTAATCTGCGAATTGGTGATGGATTATGTTAGTTTGTGATGAAACGAAAACAACGTAGTTTAAATCGTGTCATTTGGTTAAGAAACGAAGTCGTGGTGATCGAATTTGCTAAAAGTGTAAAAATGAAGAAATTTGGAAAATTAAGGTTTTGATTCTTCAAATATGTGTATATGTAATGTTTATGTATTTGGAATGGTGTATAGCATGTTTATTGATGTTATTACATAAGTTTAGATGTTAAGTTTCATTAATTTCTGTAGGAATTGGGTTGGTTTTGGGAGTCAGACCTGAAGCAGAGCTGTTGCAGTTTCTGTCTGTGTCCGGAGCAGCTGCGTCGGTACCACAGCCAGAAACGGCGCAACTGTGCTGTTAGTCTTTTGTAAATCTGCACCAACGCAGCTGCGCCGGTGCCAAGGCTTGGGGCAGCGCAGCTGCGCCTTGCCCTGAGCCTGGGCAAAGAAATCTGTCTATTTGAGGATTGTCAAGCAAGGGTCTAATATGGTTTAGCATGCAAGATAATGATGTAGATACATAAGTGAAGAACTTAACCACATGTTAAGTATCAATTAAAAGAAATAACTTGAAAGTATAAAATAAAAATTAAATAATGATAGGAAGGTTAAGTTAATTAATTTAACCAACCTAATATACATCTAAAAGGATGTAGATGCAAGATTGTAAGAACTTGACTAAATGTTATGTAACCATTTGAATGAAGTAATTTAATAGCATGAGATGGAATTTGATTTAATTAACTTTAATGAAGATAATACATTAATATAATGTAATATCAAAGTATGACAACTTAACCAAATGCTAAGTGTCGACTAAAAGAGAAGTATAAAGAAATACGAGACGAAGGTTAACTAGAATAATACTAACAACCATTATAAGTCTAAGGTGATATAAAGGCAAGGTTAAAGACTTAACTGAATGTCAAGTGTCAATTAAAGTGGAATGTAATGAGAAGGAAAAGGAATTTTTAATGTAATTAAACTTATTGAACAAAGAGATGTCGTAAAAAGACTTAAACACTAGATTGAATATCGAGTGACGATTAGAAGGAAATGTTTTGAAATAAAAGGATAAGATGAAGAGTCAATGCAATCTAATTGATTTTATTGTGTATATGTAATTGATGCTTGTATATATGAACTTCTAAACTATTGTAGGATAAACGCAAAGCAGTAAACTGTAGTTGGTAAGCAACGAATCAGGCAAGTCTTTCAGTTCCTATTTGCTATGTGAACTTGATCATTAACTGTTTTAAATCTTTATTGCAAATAACATGATGTGTTATATTTATGTTGAAAGCATGAAACGTTAAAGTCAACTTATGACTACATGGATTGAGTAAAGCATGTTGATTGAGTAAGGAACTCAATTTTTATACTTGTTATATGAACTGTAGTCTGTATGTTATGATAGTCCAATGTTTAAGAGATATATGTTGAGCATGTTATTATATGCTACGTGATGCATGAAAACTGTTAGATTTTGCTGGGTTGTCGAGCTCAACCTTGCAAATAACCATTTTTGCATGTTAAGGATTGATGATTACACTATGTGCTACTTGAATGAAGTGGTTCAGAAATAATATATGAAGATGTATATTTTAGCTAAAGTTGCTATTTCCTTAAACCATGATTAAGACTCATGAGATGCAGTAAATGTTTTATGATGTATAGTTTTATATTGAGTTGTAAAGCTAAAATTAGAGTTATCTAATATGTAAAGATTATCGGATTGAAATGTAAAATTCTATCTGATAACAGTGATCAAGTGAATCATAAAATAAGATTGATTCAAAGGCATGTAGTTGATAAAGGTTTTGATTCAGGGAATTAAAGTAAGAAGACATAAAAGTTTAAATTATTCTGTATTTTATAAAGTTTAACATCGAATAACGGTGTAAAATTAGAAGTTAGATGTATTGTTAATGACCGAAGTCGAGAATTAAATTGTATGAATTTTGGGGTCGTTACAATATGACTAGGTCAACATTCTCCCCCTTTTTGATGATGACAACCAAAACCTTTTAATTCCCATTAACTCCCCCTATGTTCATGTATACAATATAATTAGCTCCCCCTAAATTCATGCATCAATATCATTTCAAGAATCTCATAATAACTAACTGAAATTCAATTTCAGTCAATCCTGAAATTCCCCAATTATCTGGGAAGTACCTGCAATCATGTTAGTTCAACATTTATCAAATATCAAACCTGCAATCATGTAAGTTCAACATTTATCAAATATCAAACTGCTAACATAACATTAAAAATTAAACAAAATAAGTCTGGTGAAACACAAATCCAAGTCTTTGCAGTCAAAATCAATAAATAAAACCCCATAATTTCTCCCCCTTTGTCATCAAAAAAAAGGGAAAGAATTACTATTCGAGTTCTACCACTATTGCACGCTGTTCATCCCTCTTGGTGAAGTAAGGGTGATGATTGGCACGGTGAATCCGTTCAGCAAGGGTAAAATTAGTAGCAAAATGTGGAGGACGGGGAATGAAAGTTCCAGGTGGTAATGGCACGTCAAGGAATTCACCAATGTACTCAGCTAGCCAGTTACAATGAACTCATTCTGTAACCATGGAATGCTTACGCTGCATATGTAAATTAGATCCTACATCATTAAAACGCGTAGACATGAACTCAGCCAATTCTCCAACCTGATTGCTAACAAACTTGATCTCCTGACTCAATTGACAGGCATTCCGGTTAAGTCTTCATTGCATAACCTCTGCCAAAGTAGTGGTCTACAATTCGAACCCTGCTTGTAAGTCAATAAACTCATCCTCAAAATTCTGATACATTTTGTTAATCTCGGGAACACCCAAAGGCAATTTGCCTTTCTCCAATATAGACATACGAGTGTTAAGGCCAGACATCTCAAGTTGCATTTTTTCTTGATTACTAAGAACCAGTTTCAACATTTCAACAATCTCAGAAGAAGATTGAGTAGGGGGCACAACCGGGGAAGATGGAATTGAGATTGTAGGAATTGAATTATCAGAATGGACACGAACAAACTGACCATCAATCAAATTAATACGAGACTGCTTGAGAGTATGAACACTGAAAGAATCATTCACCACAATAGAAATTTCATTTTCAAAAGAAATTTTTAAATGATTGAAGAAAGTAGTGAGAGTAGCACTATAAGGCAGACAAGTTTTTAGTTTTCGCAAACAGTTCATCATTTGATGAAGCATCAGTTGAGACAAATTGAAAGACACACCTTTTAAAATTGTAGCAACAACAATCAGATCCTGATAAGTAAAATCAGCCCCTCCACCTAAACGGAGCAAAAGATTAAACCTAATCAAATGATGAAGAACACGGGAAATAGGAAAGACATCTACGGTAGCATGCAAAAGCTAGTAGAATTTGAATTGATTCCAGCCTTACTACTGGTGCATAGGTTTCTTCATAATCGATCCCCTCCTGTTGGTTGTATCCTTGAGCTACCAACCTTGCTTTGTTACGAATGATTGTTCCATGTTCATCAAGCTTGTTCTTGAAGACTCATTGTGTACCAATGATGGAAACATCTTTTGGAGGAGACATAAGTACCCATACTTGGCATCTCTCAAATTGTTGAAGTTCTTCTTGCATTGCTAATAGCCAGTTCTCATCAAGAACTGCATCCTTTGCATTCTTTGGCTCAACCTATGACAAAAATGCAGAGAATGCACAATGATTTTATAAACCTCTTCGTGTGGTTATACCTTTATTGATATCTCCAATGATATTTTCTGGAGGATGATTCTTGATATATCTAGCTGTTCTTGGCATTTGGATATTATACATAACTTCTTCTTGATCATTAGACTCATCTTCAGCATCCTGCAAATTTTTAGGTTCACGTTCAGGCTGGTCATTTATTTCAGTTTCATGAAACTGTTCATTCGGTCCCATGTTTTGTTCGTTTCGATTTGCTGAAATTTTGACTGTCTCCAAATTTCCTGCATCATCTTCACTTTCTTTTGGAAGATCATTGTTAGTCGCATTGAAAGTGATATGGATAGATTCTTCTACACGTGACTTTCTAATATTGAAAATACGATAAGCCTTACTATTTTGAGAATAGCCAATGAATATTCCTTCATACGACTTAGCATCAAATTTTCCCAAATTGTCACTTGTATTTAAGATGAAACATTTAGAACCAAATATTTTGAAATAACTTATGTTTGGAATTTTATTATTTAAAAGCTCATATGGTGTTTTCAAAATAATAGGACGAATGAGTACTCTATTTAAAACATAACAAGATGTACTTACTTCTTCAGCCCAAAATTTCTTTGGAAGCTTACTTTCTTGTACTAAAGTTCTATTTGTCTCTTGCAGAGTCCTATTCTTCCTTTCCACCACTCCGTTTTGTTGAGGAGTCCTTGGTGCTGAGAATTCATGGCTAATACCTCTTTGATCACAAAAGGTTATGAAATCTTTTTGAAATTCAGTACCATGGTCACTTCTAATTCTAATGAGTTTGTAGCTATACTTTGTTTCAAGATTCCTTATTAATCTTTCAAACTCTTTAAATGCTTCATCCTTAGTTCTTTAAAATAATACCCATATGTATCTAGAAAAATCATTAACTATTACAAATGCATAAAATTTACCATTAATACTAGAATGTCTTTCTGGTCCAAATAAATCAAGATGAAGTAATTGCAAGGGAGAGGAGGTTGATACCATATTCTTTGTCGTAAAAGAAGTTCTTACTTGTTTTCCCAGTTGACAAGGAATGCATATTCCTTTCTTTTCAAACCTTATTTTTGGCCATCCTTTTACAAGATTCTTTGTAGATAACTTTTTGATTAGATCCATATGAACATGTCCCATCCTCTTATACCATAGATAAGCTTCATCTTGTACTGAAGTAAGACATAGTTCTTCATCCTGTTGCTCAAAATCAATAGTATATATATTTCCTTCTCTTTGTGCAACTAGAGTAGTATTGTTAGTACCATGAAATATTGTGCATTTATCTTTTTCAAAATTAACCTGATGGCCATTATCCATTAATTGACTTATACTTATTAAATTAAATTCAAGACCATTAACAAGGTGAATATTATTTATACTTACCTTGCCATTACCAATTTTACCTTTTCCGATTATTTCGCAGGTTCTATTATCTCCAAACGTGACTGTTCCGTTCTTTTTCTTGATATCTAGTTCCATGAACTTTGATTTATCACTTGTCAGTGATGAGAACATCCGCTATCAAGGATCCATTTTTGAGATGGAAATCTTGTCTTTAAACATACATGTCAAGAAAAGATAATCCATCCTTTTGGTACCCATATCTTTTTGGGTCCATTTATGTTAGTAGTAAGTAAATCACTCTTTTTAATCCATACCTTTTTAACCTTATTTCGTTTCTTAAAACAATTTATATTTAAATGACCTTTAATGCCACAATGTTTACAAGTTTTGAAAGGAGAACAATAATTTAAACTAAAACGTGATTTTGATTTTAACATTTTCATATTACTCTTTTTATGCATAGAATTAAAACCAATTCCTTGTCTTTCAAAACTAGGTGTTTGTTTATCTAATATGACATTTAGATTTTCTTCACCTTGAACAAATTTAGCAAGAGATGATTTTAGTGAGTCTATTTCTTTTTGAAGTTCATTATTAGGAAACGTTTTAACGAGAGATTTATCACTAAATGCATCAATACACACATCTCTCATTTTTAGCTCATTAGTCAATTTTTGGACTTCATTATTTAAGAATTTTACCTTATTGAAAAGTATTTTATTATAATTGTCTAAATAATCAATTTTTGCAATCAAACCCTTTTCTTCTTTATATGTAGATTCCTTTTCAATTTCTTTCTTTTCATCTATTAGTGAATCTACTTCATCCATTAGTGGACTAACTAATCCTTTTAAGCATGCATTCTTTTCTCTTAATTTCTTATTTTCTTGTTCTAAAGAGTTTAGTTCATTAAGAGATACCTGATTAGATTCACCTTCAATTCTCATGAAGCATACTTGTGCTATCTCATCTTTGGCATCGATCTCTACTTCGGATTCTTCATCACTCCAAGTAATAAAGGCTTTGTTCTTCTTGTTGTCTTTGAAGTTTGTCTTCCCTTTATTCTTTAATTGAAAACAGCCTTTCTTGAAGTGACCAGGACGTCCACATTCGAAGAATGTCTCTTAAGTTTGCTTTCCTTTGAATTTATTTGAATTGAAAGTGTTTCTTCTCTTGTTTTTTCTTTGTAGTAACCCCTTTAGTTTCCTTGACATCATTGCTATTTCTTCATCGGAGTTATCATCAAGCTCCTCCTCATTATCTGCAGTAAGAGCCAAGACCTTTCTTCAAGGAGTTTCCTCCTCATCATCATATCTCTTTAACTAATACTCATATTCTTCTAATTCACCAAACAAAGTTAAAGTATCCATGGAAGAAATAGTAGAAGAATCTTGAATAGCAGAATCTTGAAGAGTAGTGATTTTAGAAGCAAACCTTTTGGGCATAGCCCGAAGCAACTTACGGTTGATCTCACTTTGAGGAATAGTCTTGTCCAGCAATTTTAAGGAGTTTATAAGGACTAGAAATCTTGCTTGAGCTAGCTTGATGGTTTCATCTTTTTCGAGCTTGAACATTTCATAATCGTGCATAAGCATGCTTAGCTTGACTTCTCGTACTTTGGAAGTACCTTCATGACTTACCACTAAAGTATCCCACATTTCTTTAGAGGTGTTGTATGAAGAGACTTTATCTATCTCGGATTGAACCATGCCACTGAGAAACGTGTTCATTGCCTTTGAATCATATGAGACCATGTAGATTTTGGTTGAATCCATTTCTAGCAGAATCTTTGGCGTCCCATCATCTCTTCGTGGAATAATTGGTCCGTTCTCCACAACCCACCATTCCCAAGGATCTCTTTTAAGATAAATCTTCATTCAGAATTTCCAGAAGTTGTAATTTTCTGTTCCAAACATCAAAGGAGGTCTATTGGTTGATTGTCCTTCTTGATTGTTGTTCCCGAACTGTGTCATCTTAGAATCTTTCCCTAAAAGTCACCTTTAAGACCAAGATAAGTAGAGCCAAGCTTTGATACCAAATGAAATTTAACTAGGCACACTTA
The DNA here is from genome assembly GCA_016801055.1 of Panax notoginseng. NCBI lineage: Eukaryota > Viridiplantae > Streptophyta > Magnoliopsida > Apiales > Araliaceae > Panax > Panax notoginseng. Next base: position 104,700,219 of record CM029017.1, read on the forward strand.
AAAGGGGGGTTGAATAAGTGTAGGAGCAATCTATAACCAATTTTTAAACTTTAGGTTAAGCTATTAAATTCAAGCTACTATATTAATTAATTCAGTTTGCTGAATTAATATAGTCTACTGAATTGACTAAATATCTTGCTGAATTTATAACTTAAATAAAATACTTGGTGTTAAAGAATTTTCTTAATATAAAGAAAATATTCAAGTTTTGATTATTAAGATAATTAAATAGCTTATGTGAGTAATTAAAGTAAATAATCAACACCAATATTTTTTTACGTAGTTCAGCTATTACCCTCTATAATAATAGCCTAGTCCACGTCCAATATCAACTACTATTGGAGACTCACTTTATTTATTTCTTTATAAATAAACACTTATTACAAAACAGATTCTTACAATAAATTAATAACAACTAATTTCTCTTGAGCACTCTTGCTTCTTGTGCACCTATGCACTCTTCAAGCACATTTGTTTCCTTGAACCTGTTTGTAAATCTTTTCTCTAATCCACTAGGATTAACTCCTTTAGACTACACTTAGTCTAAACAAAAAATTTAATACAAATATAGAGGTCTATGATCAATGCAAGAATAATCAATTTAACAATTAAAGGCTCAACTATATGCAATGATCAATTAGCACAAAAAGATAAACAATTAAATCTTACCAAATACCAGCTCAAATAATATCAAAAATTTAATTGCTTTGCTGCTCAAAGTTTTGCACCAATTAAATAAAATTGCTCGATAAAAATCAGTAACTAGTGCAATAGTAATTTTGTGAGGTTTATTTTCCATACATGAATATACTGTTTTTATAGCCCACAATATTTTTACTGTTAATTAAATATGTTCTGTTTTGTTCAAATATTCAAACGGCATATAAATCCACAACAACAAAGAAGGTGAACGTTTAAGTGATATTTATCCAAATAACAGAATCAATCCTTTTTAGTGTGATAGGTATAATTTTTTATATATATTTTGATGATAACAATTATGTTTTAAATAAATATTTATTTATTTATTTATTTTATTATTTTCTGTTTTTACTTGAATTAATTTTTATTGATCTTGATTAAATTATATGTCAAGTGTTAAATAAATTAATTCATATATTATTTATGGCAAGGAAACCCTATTTCTTTTTATAAACTAAAGTTGGGCAAAATGTTTTATGCATAACTCATAAAAAAATTAAATAAAGCATGTATTAAATATACTATTTTTAGAAACCAAATATATATATATATATATATATATATATATATATATATATATAGAATATATTAAACATAACAGTTTATATATATAATAGGAATAATGAATAATTTATATATATAACTGTATTCCACATATACATATAAAAAGTAAATATAAGATATAAATATAATTTGCACACTTGCATGTGTTGTCAATCGTGTGTGTGCAAGTAATTATGATTATTGTGCATGTGATGAAAAAAATCGTATGTGTGTGCAATTGATTGGTTAATTCATGTGTTGGCTGGCATGAGCTTTATTGGTCAAATAAAGTAATAAATGATCTAAAGGTTGAAAAACGCCCGGGCGCTTTTTAGTCTACTACCACGTAAAACACTTGGCTAATCTGGACCATTTATTTCAAAAATGTTTGATCATAACCGTGCATTCAAAAATCAGTTTTCAAAATTATAATTTTACCCCAACTTCAAAAATTCAATAAATATGGAGTATTTCATTCATTTAGTTTTTACCAATTAGTGAAAAGAAAATCATACTCTCCTTGCCAACATTCTCTCCAAGCATTATATCTCTTCTTATAAAAGTTCTGGTTATTTTTGAAGAGAAAAATTGGTCCAAGTATTGAGATAAGTTTAATTTCTATTGAATTATTTCTTACTTGCATTATATCTATAGATATACAAATACACATTGTTCTACACTATTTTATATATCCATATTTCATCTATTTGTCAAATAAAAGGATACTTGGGCGCCAAAAGGCTACGGAGATACACTTCTACGGAGAGAAATTCGAACCGTACGATTCTTTATAGTCTTCAGTAACCTTTTATCGACATTATTTATATAAATATCCTAAAATAGACACGACACTTGATAGCTCAAAACAACACTGAGATACTGCTCCAAAAAGAGTAGTCATCCGAACCGGATTTGAGAATCGTAGTGGTCTATTGAAAATATTTATATAAATATCAATTGTAAAAATTATAAATTTTGTCATACTTAGACGACGCAAGGCTATGGAGATACACCTCTACCAAGAGGAATTCAAACCATACGATTCCTTATAGTACGAAGTGACATTATATATAAAAGTTCACATAATAGATAAAATATTTGTATATATTATTTGAGTTAAACAAGTAATATTTGTTATATCAGTTTATGCTTAACTGAGAATATACTTGATAAATATTATTTAAATTGATTTATTCTTTTCTACAAGTATTGATAATTTTTAAAGACTAATTAAGGAATAATTCTATATTATCCATAGATAAACACTCTTTATTTGATAGATCTGTTAATTCTTTATAAAGTGATTTAATATCATATATTGACTTAAATCAGAAGCATAAGTGGATATAAACAAAAGTTCTATTTGCTTTAAAGAAGTTTATTATTAAACATAAAAGTTCTTGAAATATTATACTGGAATATTTGTTCTTAACCTTCTATCTGCTTATTTAAGAAGCATTACTATGTACTTAACTTGTATCAGCTTATTCAAGAAGTAATTTGTTGTAAATTTATTTGTAAACAGAAAAAGGTATAGAGTTAGTTAATTTTATGTACCTGTGAGAAAGACGAGTAATTCTTCGACCAAGACCAGAGTCTTAGAGAGGTCAGCAGGAAGTTGGGTCTCTAGTGTACTTGTGAGGTATAGAAGAGACTGTTGTTTCAAGACCAGATCATAGAATAGAACTAAACTCAAAAGAAGTACAACTAAGCTTGAGGAGGGAGCTGGGAGCTTGTTGTCCAATATAGGATAGTTGGAAATAGTTGAAATTTGACTATAAAACTTTGTAAAGGCTTCTCCGCCTGTTAAAGGAGTTGTTTTTACTGATAGTAATAGGATCTCGAGTTCCAAGTAGGGACTTGAGACTGGACGTAGCAACATACCAAGGGGCGTATGTTGTGAACCAGATAAATCTATGTGCATTGTGATTGAATATTTATTATTTTGCATGCTAAGTATTAAAACTGCTAATTAATAACTAAAAATTTAAAAAGGATCTAAATATAACTTTTAACTAGTAATAATCTATCCAACCCCCCTTCTAGATTATTATTGACCTTTCATAGTGTCATATTGTTAGGATAATTTCAAATACACCTTTAAGAGATAACTCATTACATAATTTACTTTGACTTTATCTCTCCATATTTAAAGTGGATGTTATCAACTAAAGTGACGTATAGCATAAAAGGTGGCGTATGACATCAAACAACTTTTCCAATAATCAATGTTTTCAAAGTTCCAAGATATTCATGATTACCCCTTGAAAACCGCATATGCAACAAATTATAAAGATATATAGCTTATCTCCTTTAAGTTTTCTAGGCATGCATCCACGTGTATGCACAAGTATATGTATACCCATATATAATATCATGCATACGAAAAATATACATATAACATATATCAAGTAAAATATTAATTTCTTTTGTACTTGATGATATATATTAATCTGAACTCAATTTAGTTTTAAAAAAAAACTTTTTCATTATATTTTAAATTATTTTTCATTTAAAACATATAACACAATGCAAATAATATGTCCTAGAGCTTTTAAATGAAAAATTAATTATTATGCAATTGACCTTACATTTGGTTTTCCTAATAAAGAAAAACTCTTCAATCAAATAAATGTTCCTTATCATCAGATACATGAAATGCCATAAAATAATTTAGCATACGAATAATTCATCATCAAAACGTAAGGATAAAATATGACTAGGTCAACAGATTTCAATATCTAATCATTTCTCTTATCTTCTCTTCTCAAACCTATCAAGTTTTCTTTTTCGATCTAGCCGAAACAACTGGCATTGATCTATCAATAATAATTAAATTCTCTTCTCTTCTCTTCTCGAACCTATCAAGTTCTAACAAATGTTCGTCTAGCCAGAATAATTGACTAAAACATGTTTCAATACGATTAAACAATAGACAGAATTTAACTGTACTATTTGAAATCAATAATAGCTTCTACGGATGTGAATATCCAACAATAGTTATTCTACAAGTATATTCTCAAAATCACTAATTCAATTTGAATTAATAAACATGCACTAACTGTGAATAATCAACAATAAATTTTTGGACGTGGTCTAATCAACAATAATTAACCACCATAGTATTTAAACAGATATAACTCAAGGTTGAGTTACGAAACTTGCATTTCGCGTTGATTACTGCTACATAATATACTTATCTGCGTTCGTAAGACCTATAATCAACAATATCGGTCTCATAATTAGCACAATAATTTATAACACGTATCACTGTAATTTACAATTAATTTGTCTCTTAGGCACATTACCATATAGCCACATTAGTGTTTATAACTTATATAAACACTTATCAAGTCTAACTAGTTCGATCTGGTTGGACTTCGGTCTCATCTCAGTGTCTTGGTCACTCTATCCGTCAATTTACACATTTATTGTCACATAAACTCGGTTTCAAAGCTCTAATATTATTTTAGATAAGTCATATATCATTATAATATTTTTCGAAAGCTTTTAAAAATTTTCTGATAATTATTATAATTTATAATAATTTTTCAAATACCGAAATCATTTTTTAAATGATTTAAATACTAATTAATTCCATTATCATTAATATCTAATAATATTAAAATATTAATGACATACTTGTCAAAATATTAAAGTTATTGTTAATAACTTAAAATATTTTTAAATTATCAATATTCTACTTAAATAATTTTTAAAATAATTAAAATCATTTTTAAATCATCACCATTAATATTTAAACATTAATAAAATTATTATCAAAATATTAAAAGTCATTAATTATAACTTAAAATATTTTTAAAATATTTTTCTCATTTTTAAATAATTTTTAAATCAATAAAACTATTTATTTAATATAATAATTAAATAAATCTATTATCATTAGTATTAAATTATTAATGAAAATTACCCAAAAATATTAAAAGTTACATTTTATAACTCAAAATATTTTTAAACACTTTATTCTTATTTAAAATAATTTTTATAATATTAAAATTATTTTTCTCTAATTTATTTAATACACTAATTAAATAAATTAAATATCATTAATATTAAAATAATTATAAATATTAATGAAAAATATCCCAAATAATTAAAAGTTATTTTTTAGAATTTAAAATAATTTTTAAAACTATTTTTGTAATTTTTTTACAATTTATTTATATTTTTAATTAATTTCCAAAAAATCAGAAATTAAATATATTCAAAACCATCGCTATTGGCTATAGCGACACTTTCTGTCGATGTAGGTGTTCTTGATGCTCAAGAACACTGACAGTCAATGTTCAAGGGTCTACGTTTGACCCTGATTAGTTTTTGTCCAAAAATGTTTCTGGGCCATGTTAAACATTGATCATGTAGTGTTTATGTAACACTACACGAATCAATTACTTTCTATGTCATACAATTACATACTAAGAAGATTCAGCTCCTCCAAATCATTGTCAAAATGTTTCAGGGTTTTCTGGGTAACCTAGAAACCCAGGCAGTTTGAGTAGACCTTTTCTAGCTCCATTATCTATATTTTCTGGTCATCAAAGGGTTATGTTTGTGGTCCATACATGTAGTACACATGACAAGGAACAACTACCTATCGTCATATCAGTCAAAATATAACACATTCACCAGATTAAGCTCGGTCAAACCCTGGCAGAATCATTGTTCTTCCGCTTTCTGGGTTTTCCCGAAACGGTAACCATGATCGACATGCCTAGTTTGACCATTTCCTATGTTCGATCTTTTTACTTTTTAAACGATCTGAAGCCATAGATCTATAGTCCATATAATAGGCTACAACATGCATATAACAACAAATTCAAAACTCTTATAACCTGACAGATACGGGCCTTGCAAAAGGTTGTCAGACACTGTTCATGGCATTCTGGGTTACCCAAAATTCACTCGGTCAATCTCGGTCAACGGGTTTTGACCGTTAATAACTGACGATCTAGACATGTAATGGCTGTGATTCCACTTTCAGATCAAAGACCACATGACAAGCTACAGATTACAACTTTAAAATAACAAAAATCAAAAACAGAAAATAATCTAGGGCCACTGACATTCGGTTGTCAGGCCACTTTTTGTGTTCTTGGACAGTTTTTGAAAAACTTCATTTTTACCCACTTTGATGTTATGGATCTATTATCCATCATCATAAAACATCCTTTAGCACAAATCTAAACACATAAACACAAACTTTACCTTAGCATACAAGATCAAGAGTGAGTTTAGGGTTTATACCTCTCTTGACCAATCCTTGATTTTAGCTCTCCAAATATGGTCTTGGTGTTCTAGGAGGTTATCTAGTGACTAATTTACTTAGCAAATTCGGAGGTTTGGGAGAGAGAGAGAGAGTTTTTGAGAGCTTGGTAGCAAAATGAGTAATATTGGTGACTTTCTCTTTCTTTAATCACCTTTATATAGATACAATGTATGTATATGATGCTAGGTGTCAAGTTGGATCAAATTTGGATGAGGTAAAAGTCAATTGGATGAGCTTTAGTTGGTCACCAACTCTCAGTTTGGTAAGATTTACAAGTTACCTTAATAAAAATACAAAAAGGGCATTTTTGTCATTGTCCTTATAATTTTAATGGCTTTCTTGACTTTTGCCCAAACCCTTAGGGTTTAACCCCTAAGGTTCTAACCCTTAGGTTTTACAACCTTAGCTTCTAAGATTTTCTAAATTAGGGTTTTAAAATAGAAAATTAAGATTTCAAAAATATAATTAGTTCCTAATTATATTAAAGGTTACTAATCACATTAAAGTTTACTAATCACTTTAGGGTTTATTAATTAGGATTAGGGTTTCCTAATTAGGATTTAGGATTCCTGAATTTAAAATTAGGGTTTCTTGACTTTCGATTAGGGTTCCTAACTACGCGTTAGGGTTTCTAATCTTGAGATTAGGGTTTCTAATCTCTTATTAGGGTTTACTAATATTGTACCATACCCGATCAATCATTGATCAATAATTCTATACAGTATAAATACGTACTCATCAATACAATTATTTTAATTATATTTTCTATCGAATCCCTATCCGCAACTAGGGTTGGGATTTCAAAATCTGTTAAGCACAACCCTACTCTTATTTTCTCAGTCAATACACAAATTGACTACTTCTCGAGACTCATATCACAGATACTCATCACAAAATTGATAATCAGTATTAATATTAAAATAAATAAAAATTTTATTTGAAAAATTCGGATTATTCAAAATCTCGAGTTATCACAAATATTGTCTCCTAGACAATATCGAAACTCAAATTCAATTCTCGTTACAATTATTATCACACTATTTCATAGAATAGTGAGGACTACTATGGCAACCATCTCTGACCGTCACTCCATTTCCCGACTAGTCCCAACTATATTCTCATTTTCTGAAGAGAACAGTGAAAGAAAAGGGTGAGCTCAACTAGCCCAGTAAAGAATATTATGACTAAGATAATGCATAATAAATTATCGTTAGCCTTCAACAGTATAACAACTGATAGAATACAATAGACAGCAAGTTTTAGATCAACAACTACAACGGAACAAGAAATCCATTAAAAGAGTCGAGTAGAGCATGATATCTACTAGTTTCTATGATTTAAAAGTTTATCATCAATTTTATCGCTGAGACTCAACATAATAAATAATCCACATCACTGAATTATCCCAACACTACGGGCCAAGGATATTTATTAGGATCACATCCACGAATTATCCATGCACTATGGGCCAAGAATAATCGTCTTATCACCAATGGTCATGATCATGCCAAACAACAATTCATCTTTGCACTCTTGGCCGAAGAGAACGCATAGTCATGATCATACCAACAACTGTCCATCAATACACTACGGGCCAATGAGGACTTTTACCACATCATTTATAACATTAAAGGTCATGATTGCACCGAATAATCCCTGGTCATAATCATACCAATCAACAGTCCATCTATCTACTACGAGCCAAAGATGACTTTTATCACAATATAAGCATGAGGATTATGGCAATGATATAAGAATTCAATCAAACGAAATCAGGGATAACTATTAAAGACTTTAAATTTATCCATAGTTTAAAAATATCCAAATTGTCAACATGATACTGCTTTGTGGAGTAAAATTCAAGAATAATACTCTCGTATCAAAAATAATTTGGACAAAAAAGAATAAATTTTTTATCGTGAATAGTACCCCGGGTGAATAGTGCCCGAGTGAATAGTGTCGTACGTATGAATAGTACTGTATGTATGAATAGTGTCGTATGTATGAATAGTGACGTACGTATGAATAGTACTCCGGCATGAAAAGCTTAAAATTTAACAAGAATGTTCAGAAAAATATCCTTGTGAAACGATACTAGATGAAGCGCAAATTTCAAGGATATTATACTAATTTCAAGGAGTATAGAAGCAATACTTAACAAAATGAGTATAGAGTTTGGAATCTGAAACGAAATAATATTACTTACATACTACAAAGTATGGAAGAAAATATTATTTCTTACGAATATTGAACAAAAACAACATCTCTTACAACTGTTGAACGAAAATAATATTCTTAAAAATATTGAACGAAGATAATATTCCTTACGAATATTAAACGAAGATAATATTTCTTGCTAATATTGAACGAAATAAAATTTCTTACAAATACGAAAATCAATATCGTAAGCGAATATGAAATAAATAATACTACTTACCTCAAAAAGAGAGCAATTGTGACACCCCCAAATCTCGGTACTTCATTACCTCAAGATTTGGTGTTCACTTAATCAAAACATTCATATCTAACTACCCAATCATAATAAAATTGAATAATAAACCTTCCCTTAAGGGATTACATTAATAAAATCTCCCGGGTTATCTAACCTTTAAATACAATCATTCAAATGTGGAATTTAAATAAATACTTCATTACATCAATTAAATTAAAGTTTGATAAATAACTGTCAACGTATTATAAGTCTTCAATACTTGTTCATCTTTCCCTTTCCTTTATTGGTGCTAGGTACATCTACCTTCTCATCCTTAGCTGTAATAGTTATATAAGCAAGAGTGAGCAAACAAAGCTCACTTGAAACAAGAATGGATAAACTTTACAACATTTGCCAAATAATAAGCTCAATAGAACTGAATGATATGTTCTATTAACATTCTGAAATATTCTACTGAGGGTTTAATGACCACGAACCATGTCCACAGTTATAAGTAATCTTTCAACTTTAACTTTAACCGTTATAAGACTATAAGGACTCCACGTACTTAGGAGGATCAGTCCTTCGTACAATGTATTGTGCACAAACATTTTAACGCTAAGCGTAAACCCCTAATAATAGTGATGTTCATCTCAGTATTTAGAGTACAAGTCCGCACCAAAGAAAGTTTGGATTGGATAAGCTTTCCAGTGTAATTTGAAGTTTAACGATCATCAACTAGGGAACTAGTTGAATCAACGATACTTGATAACACAACAGTTGTTTAATAACAACATAACATAGAACAATTGAGAATCATAGGTGAACTAACTATATTCTAAACTCATGCTTGAAAATAACTAAAGAACATAAGTATTGATCAAAATGAAGAAAATGATAAACCTTGGCTTGAACAATAATAAGCTTGGTCTGTGATCTTAGCAAATTAGGAATTTAGTTACCGAACATGCACTAATGATAGCATGCTGGAAACAATGCTTACTCCACATGGTAATAAACTATACAACGTGATTGAACAATTCAACACAAGGAATTAAGTTCAAGAAATATTTATTATAAAAGAATGAACTAGAGAAACTTGTTTAACTATAAATAAGTTAGAGTAAGCCAACAATGATTAGAATTCCAATAACTTAAGATTAAAACATGCTCAATGTAAATAGATGAGATTTAGAAGCTTCCACAATTATTATAAAAGTAGAGTTAAAGAACTTGCCTCGAGCGTAAGCTATAATATTAAACTCACGTTCACCTACATATAGGTTTAGAATCACCATCAATTAGATATACTAACATTCATATTCCAACATAATAACCATTCTAGTTAGACTTATTATTTTAGCACAAGTCTTAAGCTACCATACAAATATCAGAAATTACAAGTGTTAACCTTCACAATATTTGTTTACTATTCATCATGCTCACTAAGTTCTAATATACCACGTTCATCACTTACTAACCATTTAAAAATTTTGAATTTATCAATTACATATCATGGTTCTGTTTTAACCTTCTTACTACATGTTTAACACTTTAACATAACCCTAGACCAAGTGGTAAGGCTTCTCCAAAATCTGCAGCAGCAGCAGAAGGCTCTGCTTCATATCAATGTAAGGCGTAGCTGCGCCACATACAGCGCAGCTGCGCAATTTTTTGCCTTGGCACCAGCACAGCTGCGCTGATGCATAGACGAAGGCAAAAATAGCTATGAACAGTAGCCGACTTTGGCCCAACAAACATGAATTTCACCCACCAAACAGTGAAATTAACATATAAAATAAATATAAAACTATCATAAACATGATTGCTAACATATCCAACCACTTAGCACAATTTAACAACACTATTAACTATTTTAATTTCTCAAATTTCTCATTTTCATATGAAAACTCCATTTTTGATATCCTTCACGAAAATCAACACTGTGATTTCAATTCATGTCCAAATTTCTTCGTTCAAATTACGTTATGCTCGTTTCTTAATGAACTAGCATAATCAAGCCTCAATTCACACATTAACATATAAATTTACTATCAACATTGGTACTTACATGAGCCATATGAAAAATATATACTGTCATTTACTTTTCTTCCTTTTTACAACGAAATTGGCATACCATTCTAATTTAAACACAACCTCGATCTAATCATCATAACCACATATTCACAAGTAACCTATTGTATATCAACAATTCAACAGATTTACAATTCACAGAATATATAAAAGTTTGCCGTAAATTCATATATATATATATATATATATATATATATGTGTGTGTGTGTGTGTGTGTAATATTGAGATTATGAAAAATTACCTTCAATTAGCTTGCACAACCTTGCTAAACACAGAATTTGGTGTGAAAATTCGTAAGACTCCTCTCTAATTCCTCTGAAAACTCTCTTGTCTTCTCTCTTCTCAGTAGACCAAACTCTTAGTTAAGCGTAAACAAAAATAAAATTGATAACCTTAATACGTCAAACTTAATAAAATGTCAGCTACAAAAACAAACGTATATATTATAAATATACTATATTTATTATTTTAATTTATTTTATTTATATTATTATAATTTTAAATTTTAAAAATTCAAAAGTCATAATGCTTTGTTTGGCAAAAAGTCTTTAAAATAAAGATTTAATATTTTTAAGCTTTGTTTGGGTTAAACCAATTTAAAACTACTTTAATTATTTTAATAAACAATTTAGTTTATAATTGATAATCACATATTATTTATTCGGATATTCATATCCAACATTAATCGAATAAATTAGTTACACACTATATTTTAATTAAATATACCATTTAATTAATTAACACAAAATTATAATTTCATTATAATTTTATTTAATAATTTAATATACCCTTTAAATTATTAAATTCAATAACAATATAACTTTTCATGTTATATTACAACTCTCTAAATTATAAATTAATTTATTTTAGAATAATATCTAATAAATTTAATTCATAAATATTTACTAATAATAACTACGTCAATAAAATATTTATTTCATCAATTTCAATAATAAACACATCAAATAAATATTTATATAATTCAATAAATATTTAATATTACAATTAAAATTTTGGAATGTTATAGCAATTCCGACAAGTATAGCGGATATATTCTTGAAGAAAACTTTCACTATTTTCTACACTCAAAGTTTTCTTAAACTCAAAAGAAATACGCTCAATATTATAGAAGAAAAATTCTCTGATTTTAGTGTGATTTTCTATTCTAAACTGAGCATCCTATTTATAGGAGAATAGAAGGATAGTATTTGGATGCACAGTAAAGGAAAAATCACGGATTACACAGTGATTATTCACAGATTTCTGACGAATTTTCTAATTTTACTATGCAGTTACTATGCAAATACTATGCATAATAAAATATAATATATTCTATTTTTCATAAAAAAACAAAACTTATAATATATATATATATATATATATATATATATATGTGTGTGTGTGTGTGTGTGTGTGTGTGTGTGTGTGCGTGTGTGTATATATATATTATCACACTCATAACACGCTATTTTGAAAAATGGGTAAGTGGGGGTCTAAATAATAAGCCAAATTTATAACAAATACTTCATAAAAATTCTCTCTATTTATCTCAATTCACTTGGCTTCACAAAATATATTTTTAATTATATTCATCATTAATATTATAAGTCGCAATATTAACAACCAGATCATTTCCAAGAAAGATGGGGCTTTCCGATAAGGATTTCTTTCTATTGGCGCGCAATTAGGTGACCAAACCCCTTTTCTCGACAGAACTTTTTAGACATTGTCAATAATACAAATAATAATATAAATAACTTTGATGTCTCAATTATTGATTTAATAATATAAAATATTATAACAATAATTGAATCAATGACGTGAGATACTATGTAGCAATTATTGTGGCAATAATTGAAATAAACTGAGTGACTTCTCACGTAAGAATAAATAATCAATACCGTGTGCTACTATGCAACCATGTGTATTACTGTACTTTTATTACTGGATATTTCAACAGTTAACGGTAAAAAAAATTCACGTTATTTTTATAAATAGTTATTTATGTCGTTTTCTAACTCCGACAGTAATTCTGTTGTGGGGTCCACCAATGATTGCGCCGTTGTACGAATATTCCCAGATAAAATGAATATTTTCCTACCAATCGAATATTTTATAACAACTTTCTTACTTTGCAAAATTTATAAATACTATCCACAACTATAATATTATATCAAATCTACACCTTAATACTCAAAAAAAATATTTCGAGAAATTAATCTTTATTCATAAAATTTGGGCTCTTATAGTATGAGTTAAGATATCTCCGTATGTCGTAATGCCATAAAACGGTAAAGAAGAATGGTTACGTGAACTTAGGTTTTAAACACGAACCATAAGGAGTAAAGTAAGTTTAAACCAATGCGTAAGTCAAAAATATAACTAATCAGTGTATGTGTTATATAGGGATTTGGATGAGCAGTTCAGCGTAAACTATAAGCGGTAGTTGTGCGTAAGGCAAGTTTTCTAACTTCATTCATATTTTAAATGAATGTTATTTGCCTTCAATACTATTTACAATTTTAACTTGCACCATATCCCAATTCTGGAATTTGTTTTTGTCTTTGTATGTGTCTGAAGTTTCGTCTTAATCTGAAATATTTATCATGATATAGCAAGGGTGAGCAACAAGTTTGCCCAGCAAGTTTAAGTTCAAAGAAAAGATATATCATTATTGAAATAATGAATAATAAGCTGACAAACTTTTAACAATATAATAATTGTGAAAGAACATAAATCAATTTTACATAACTGAATGACCGAGTCAATAATAATGAATGGCCAACAATGAACATGAACAAATATAACTAAATAATATGGTCATGAAGGTGATCAGCCTTTCATACCTGATGAACATATACAACATGCACAACGTGCAAATCAATAAACCATAGACATGGTATAATCAACAATAATTATCCACTACTGTGCTTGAAAAATAATAACTCAAGTTAGAGTTAAGGAAACTTACCTGCACCATCGATTACTGTTACGCAACCTATTTTAGCTTCATTTGAAAGACCTAATATTGACAATATCGATCTCTCAATTAGAATAATATCATCACATATACTACTATTAATTACAGTCATTATACAACTTAAACACTTATCACATAATCAAATATTAGATTACTCCTTAAAACATCATTATTATTATCGTCCTTTGATAATTCTTTAATCACAATATCATATGCATTATGATTTAACACTTTAATCCTATATATTATAAGTTATATTTTAAAATTTAATAATTCAAATACTAATTCAACAACCTGGATTATCCAAACATACCAATCCAGCAACCTAGATCGCAATTCAGCAAACAAGATTGCAATCCAGCAAACTGGATTCAAAATCCAGCAACCAAATGGCAAATCTGGCACCCAGATGGCCAATCCAGTGAACTGGATTCAACTGATACTTAATCCAGCAAGCCTGGATTCATTAATTTCCAATCCAGGAAACTGGATTCAATAGATATTCAATCCAGCAAGTCTGGATTCAACTGGCACCCAATCCAGCAAGCCTGCAATCATAAAATTTTCAATCCAGCAGGCTGGATTCAATATCTCTTTACACAAAAATACCAAATCAACTTATTGTTTTTTTATCATTTATCCAAACGTATATACATATATTTTATACACAACAAGAATTTTTCCATAAATTTTCAACTCCCTTAGTATTTTTCAAAAATTATTTTTAGTTCGTAGCTTAAGAAATTAGCCCTATCATGCTCAACTCCAGAAATTTCCATCTCTTGACATAATCTTATAAGTGTTAACGTGAGCCTCCAGTTTAAATTTTGTGGCCATCGGAGTTATAGAACTCCAGTTATAGTCGTTTTTGTCGGAAAATCCCAAAAATTAAAATTTCCATAACTTGGTCATTTTAAGTCAGAATGAGCTCATTTTTGGACAGGAGCTAATTTATATCATATATTTTCATATCCCAAAAGGCCAGAATTTATTTCATTATTTAAGTGGCTGAAACTGCCCTTGGTAAGTTCTGGGTAATAGGTTTTTGGAATTCACATTTTTCCTACTTTGCCAAAAAAAAGTCCATACGAAAATTTACAACTCATTTTTCAGTGATTCTACTTGGAAATGTTAGAAAACTCATCATATTATCATTCCAAATTTTTTCAGAATTTTTAAATGTCATAAAAATGACAAAACTACCCCTAGCAATGACTAGACCAAAATAGTCTATTTTTCTTTATAAAGAACGAAATTGTTTTGGCTAAAACAGCCACTACGGATTGTGTACTCAAAATTTTTGAGTGCTACCACTTGAGTTTAGTATTTAACTTACATATCTAGCACCTCTCTTTGACGGATTGCAAAAATAATGTGTAGATCAAAAACAGTAGAAATCCAAAGTACATAAAAATTTATGGTTTATAAACTAGAAAAATTACTTTTCTTTTCTTTTGATTTCTAAACAAATTAACACCCAATTTGGGTATATCTAAACATGAAACACTAATCAACAAGTAGATACAAAGCTTTTGAGTTTATAGTCATAGATTCAAGTTTTGATTTATAATAATCCAACTAAAATATATAAATTAGTTTAGGATTATACCTTTGATCATGATCACATTTTCTTTCTCTTTCAAAGTATGAGATGAACCTAGGGTGCATCAATGGTGAAACTCCATATTCCTCTCCTCCTCTTTCCCCACCGAATTCTTTCTATCTCCTTATCTCTCTCTATATTTGCTTTGTTAGATAAAAATAAGTGAACTAACATGAAAGATGAAAGAGAAATGATTAGATTTTTGTTGGAAAAAAAATTTGTATAGTTATTTCTCCCAACATCTTATCTCCTATCTCCTTAATCATTACCATATTACATACTAATCTAACTAAATGTTGTGGCTCCATAAAAGGATTGACACCTAGCTTAGTTGGTGTAATATCTTTGAAACATGTGGTGTTTGTAATAGGTGATGTGCATCCACCATTTTCCTCTCCTTTTTTCTTCCTACATAACCGGCCAAGTGGCCTTTCTATGCTCCACCAAATATTGTTTTCTTTAATTACTTTATTTCAATTAACAAATGACCATTATGTCATTCCATACTTAGATCAAATTTTGGGCTTTTTAAATTTATTGTTTGGGCCTCTAACTAATTTGATTGGGCCAACACTTGGGCCTACCCCTTAAGTCTTTTGGGCTTTCTAATAAAAATATTTGGTCCATAAAAATAGATTAGGTCTAATACTTTTAATATTATCTTTTCCTAATTATTTAATTAGGGTTTCCATTCGCTTCAATTATATTTTAAATCCTTATTCGTGTACACTTAATTTCTTAACTCAATTAGACTTGCTATAATTAGGTTATAAAATTAATTAATTGAGATGTATAAAATAAATCTCTTGGAATTAGTATATATTTTATATACTAATATTCTCCCGTCCTATAACTCTTACGTTATTCAATTTTTCATTCCTAATATGTAATTAGGTTACATTAGTTTCTTTTATTTGTTTATATAATAAACAAATAAAAACAAACACACAATATTCACATTCATTTACTCACATATTCACAAAGTATTTATCATTATCATTCCTCTTGCTAAAATATATAGCACATCACTAAATATATATATATATATATATATATATATATATATATATATATATATATATATATATATATATACCCACACACACATTCGCTTTATCCTTATAATATCTCTTCACTTGAATTTTATTTCCTTAATAAATTTCCCACATTCATAATCTATTTCTTTCTTTCTTTTCAAAATTTCAATCACTCCCATAATTTATTCACATAAAGTTAAAGGTAACATAATACATTTTTCTTAACATACTGCCAAATAAAATTTCATTTTAGGTTTTGAATTTTTGTAACCCTTATTTTCTCAATTCTATTCAAATAGCAAACCATATAGGTTTTTCTTTAAAATTTTTAAATTGTTCCTCTATTTTCACTCTAAGTTTTATTCTTTAACCTTTAATTTAATCATTTAAGATCTTCTAAATTTTTGGGTTGTCACATTCTTCCCCACTTATAAGAATTTCGTCCCCGGAATCAATATTGCAACAAAAGTACATATATTTAACCTCTTCTTCTAAGAATTCATCCTTGAAATTACAGCCTAGTACACCCTACTCCTTGCATTCACCAAAACTAAGTTTTCATAATAACTTTTATTAAATCATATCAGATTCTACCCGTACACAACGAGTTCATACTATTGCATACCCATCATCACATACAACCCAAAACATCTCTCCAAAGAGTTAAAATTTTCAAATCATTCTGAGGAGTCATATAGACCATGAACTTTCATTTTCAATTTTTGAAAAGGTTTATACAAAAATTCATTTGTAAACCGTCATGACTTACGGACACGGAGGGTGATCAGCCATTATGCCCATCAGGTACTACATGTTAGAATGATTTTTCCGTTCATTATATCCGCCTTGGATGCACAAAAGTTTCCTAATTTTAGGTTGATCACCTCAGTCTTATCATAGGATTCTGCACCAAAACAATTTGGTTCGGGATAATTTCAAAGAACACTTTGAATTTCATAAACGTTGGTCTAGCTGAATCAAATAGCTTAGACTCATACCAATAATTCAATTTCAATCAAAACTTATATAGCCAAACACCGTTGGCAAAAGTTTATCTTTAAAATTTCAAAAATAATTTTTATGATGCATGATATCGCACTGTATGTACAGTCCGTTTGAGGATTCTGTCATTGTGTACTTTGTCATACTACATCATTCCATAGTGGGCTGACGATCTTTAGATCGCATCCAACTAAGTAAATCTGCATTAATAACTCCATTATTTTTTATCATCTCTACACCAGGTTACATAAAGCATTAATGATATATAAAATACATTTTGATATTTCAAATCATTTTCGTCTAGCCGAAACAATTAGCATAGACTATTCTTTAAACAGTTCAAAAATCATTGCAAATCAGTTGTAGTGTTATCATACCTCAACAGGTAACGATATGTCAGGGTCCCAAAGTCCACACATACACATTGGTCACCATGCGTTGAGAATAACAAAATTCATTTTTTTTAAAGGCACATTAGTGCGAATTTAGCTTTATGTCAAAAAATTTGAAATCTAGCATAGCTAGAAGATTTGGAATACCTATGCTTCCACCATCAACTCCACTTTCTATAATGATCCATTGCTTAATAAGTCTATCTATTCATATCATCCTCAATTCTCCATTCACAACTTATAGCTATACCCCAGTTCATCAAACTTACCACACATTATGAGTTCAGAAACTTTCCACAATAATATGAGTTTCGGAACTTATCCTAGCAATATGTAGTTCAAGAACCAATCAAGATCTGTCCATATGCTTAGAGGTTCAAAAACCATAAGATTATGAGTCACAAACTTACCATAAATATGAGTTTTAAGAACTCGCACCTAACCTTATATTCTCTACCTATTCTCTACCTATCTTTTATACACATGAGAAAAGAATCACCTTCTCAACATATATATAGTAAATAGCGTGACACAAACATTTTAATGATTATCAATACCAGAAACTAAGTGGTTGTCAAACCAAACTCGGCCACTAATCAATAAAGGAAGTTATGTAAGACCCCGAATTTTATGAAATAAAAGTATTCAATTTTTCTTATAATTACTATTCAGTAAATGGTTAAATTGATAAAAGTTTAAAGTTATGGGTGAAATATGAATTTTTTTCAGAATAAGCAAGTGGTTATAAAATAATCATTGTTGTCGGGGAATATTCGTTTGGTCGTGGAATATTCTTTCTGTTGGGGAATATTCGTACGACGGCGCAGCTATTTGTGGGCCCCATAACGAATAACTGTCGGGTGAAGAAAACGACAAATTTGAGTTTTTACAAATAACGGCGTAGTTGTTACCGTTAACACTGTTGGAATACCCGGTGGTTAAAATACAGTAATACGCGTTATTGCACAGTAGCACACGGTATTGCATAGTATTTTTGAAATTATTGATTCTTACGTAAGAAGGCACTACTCAATAATTGTTACAGTAATTACTGTTCAATATTTTATTTTATTGATTCAATAATTGCTGCGTTGAAATTTTATATTATTGTTGTTCAATAATTGTCACTGAACAGTATTTCCCATTATCAGATCAATAATTCATATTATTTGAATAATATTATTAGATAACATTATTGGCAATGTCTAGAAAGTTCTGTCTAAGGAGAGGTTTGGTCACCTAGTTGCGCGCCAGTAAGGAAAAATTCTTATTGGAAAGCCCCCTCTTTCTTGGGAACGGCCTGGTTGTCATAATTGTGACTTTGTAATATTATTTGTGAATAATTAATTATTGATTCATATGATAAGAAAATATTTATTTTATGTAGATATAAATGAGGGATATATTTTTGTGGTTAAAAATGGAGTTAATGTTGAGGCTTTTATCAGTATTTTTGTCGGAATGGAGGTATTAAAAATTAGGATTTTTGAGATATTTTACGGGGGTTATAATTTTTAATCCGACCGTTGGATCGTGGTAATTTTTGGATATGTTATACATATATAAGTTGAGTATATGCCCACAAATTTTGAACCGTTAAAAATGAACGTATTATTTATTATGAATTTTACGAGATGACTGGTTTAGAAATTGTTAAATTTTCGGAGTTTATCATTTTGGTGGAAAATTCTAGAATTGGTGGGCCCCACTCTTGGTTGGTGAAGAAATGTGCTGAGATTTTTATTCAAATGTGGTGGGTGGGAATAGTAGCAGGTAAAGCCATCAGGTTGCAGGTTAAGTCTGCTTCGGCGTGCTAATATTTTCCTATAAATAGAGGGCTAAGTTAGAATTGAAAATCACACCAGAAACAAGTTTTCTCTCTTTCTCTCTCTAGATTATTGAGTATATTTTGTGAGTATTTAGATACTTGGTGAGTTGCTATTCATCAGTGCAAGTTTCCTTCAGCGTTATATCCGATATCCGGTCAGAAGTGCTGCTATTTTAAGGTATCGTAAGGGATAGTAAGGGATTTTAAGGGTTGTTATATTTTTCAATTTCGTAATTTTTCTCACCTTCAAAAATTCTAGAAAATTTTGAAATGATATTTTGATGAGTTTTCTTGATTGTGTCCAAAAATGGTGATTTTTGGATGTATAGATTAAGAGTTATGAATTTTATGAGAAAAGACTATTTTAAAAGTAACCGCTTATAACTTCTTGTGGTTAACTCTAAAATTGATGAAATTTTTATTGGGAGTACATGTATATAATAGGAGTATACTCTGTGAATTTCAGAATTTTTAGATAAAAGTACAATTTTTGATAAATGTCTAAATATTCGGCTGTTTTAGCCATATGAAAAATAGTAGATGACTTTTAAAAATTCTGAGAAAAATATATGTTCACTATGGGACTATATTATGCTAAATCCTAGAAAAAAAATATTTTTGGAACTGATTTGGTATTTTTCATGAAAATGATCTAATTATGAGTAAATGAATTAAATATGCTTTGTGAAGTAAAAAAATTAGAAAATACGATTTTATGGCTTGAGAATCCTATATGAGGTATATGCAGATTTTTGATGAGAGTTTTTAGTTATTGGTGATGAAATCTTATGAGTTTGGCAATTTAGAATGATTAAATGCATTATTTAGTAAAGTGTAAATAATTTAAATAAATTGTTTATAAGCTTAAGAAATATTATTCTTTCAATATCATTATACCGAAATACTGGTATGAATTTTATTATGGAATTTCTACCTTTTTGTGTCGGGTTTACTATTTATGACTTACTATTCACGAGTTACTATTCATGAGTTACTATTCACGAGTTACTATTCACGATAAAATTAGTTTTTTTTCTGACCAAATTATCGTTGATTTATGATTGTTACTATTGAAAATAAATACAATTGTTGATAATATTGTTTTTATTATCATATATAACATTTTTATAACTCTGATGTTGAATTTCTCTTTCACTTGAGTGTAAAGATGGGTAAATTATTGGTATGATCGTGACTGAGGAATATCTTTGGCCAGTAGTGTAAAGATGAATTGTTGACTGGTATGATCATGACCATTGAATTTATAATTGAATATCTTTAGCTTAAGTGCAAAGGTGAATTGATCAGCATGGTTATAATTATTGTTTATATAATTCTGAATTGATTATATATTTCTTTGAGATATTAATATATTTGGCCTGTTGTGCAAATATGAACTGTTGAGGAATATCTTTGGCCAGTAGTGCAAAGTTGAATTATTGACTAGTATGATCATGACCATTGAATTTATAATTGAATATCTTCAGCTTAAAGTGCAAAGGTGAAATGATCAACATGGTTATAATTATTGTTTATATAAATGATTATATATTTCTTTGAGATATTAATATCTTTGGCCTGTAGTGCAAAGATGAAATATTGATGAATATCTTTGGCCTGTAGTGCAAAGATGAATTGTTGATGAATATCTTTGGCCCGTAGTGCAAAGATGACATGTTGTTGAATATCTTTGGCCAGTAGTGCAAAGATGAACAAATGTTGAGATAAACATGACCAACTGGTGATACAAATGAATATATTTGGTCGTAGTGCAAAGATGAAGTTATTAGTATGATTATGAACAGGAAATGTGATTTGGTGTAACCATGATCTTTGATGTTTCAGGTAAAGATATGTGATGAAAATTATCTTCGTCCTGGATGAGAAGAGAAATTTAGAACTACAGCTATGATTATGAGTTATTCATATGATTGTGGACCAGAATTGTTGATTGATGTTACAGGGATAAAACATTGTTGGTGGATTTTTAACATGGAGAAGATAATAGACTTTATAGTCTATTTGACTCTTCTAATGGATTGCTCGTTCCGCTGCAACTATGGTTAAAATTTTTATCATCTACCATATGTTCTAAATCTCTAATTTATTACTGATGAAAACTATTGATAATTTATTTATCTTTAGTCATGATATTCTTTACTGAGCTAGTTGTGCTCACCCTTTTGCTTCACAATTCCTTTCAGGTAATAAGAGTGTAGCTGGGTCGAGCGAGGGTAACGGGGAAATAGAACGGTGGTCATCATTTAGGAGTTATATTTGGTGAATCATCTAGGGTGAAGCGAACCCAACGTTGGAAGGGTGTTTCGTCACTATCATACAAGATGTCTAATGACATACAACCTCGTGTCATCATAAGACAGGGTTGTGCTCATCCACTTGCTGAGTATATCTACGAGCACTACCTATATAATATTGGTGTTTGTTTGAAGTATAATTCTCAATTAGAGACAGTGGAGATAATGATAAGTCAAGAGAAGACTCACCATCGGGAAGAAAATGATAGTAATCTTCTCATTTTTCTTTGGGGTATATTGGGTCAACCAAGGATAATTCGGTGGCCATATGATATCTATCACAACGTAGAAGCATGGCCTTCCATGTACGAAGGTTTCCTTGAGCACTTCCCAAAGATTCTAATTTCTAAAACAGTTTTTGACTATACCTTTATGTAAGGTGTCATTGTAAGGTGATGTCCACGGTTGGAACATGAGTCACATTTGGTATATATTTGTATCTAAACTCACAGCATATGTGTTGTTGTATTTTGCACGACAATTGTTGTAATAAAGTTGTAGTTGTTTTCTGTACCATGTATTTGGCGACTCAGAATGCGTTGGATGGAATGGACCTATTTTGGGGTCGTTACATTTGGTATCAGAGCTTAGGGATATGATCTCTGGCGGAGATCGGGGAATAGAACTAGGAGGGAAGAGATGAGTAAATCCTTCGCTAGTGTGTCCTACCTAAGCTTATATATTGGTCAGTCATAATATCGGGATATTATGTGATATGTTAATTTGTTAAATTAACCCTTGTTTTTAAGCTGTATTCTAGAATGATATTTAAAATACAGGAGATGAGCAATGGAGAAATTATGATGACAGGGAAGATGGAATTTGAAATAAAAAGAATGTATTCTCAACTCTTCGAAATACTAGGTACGTAAATTTCGGGGACGAAATTTCATAAGGAGGGGAGATTGTAAGACCCCAAATTTTATGAAATAAAAGTATTCAATTTTTCTTATAATTACTATTCAGTAAATGGTTAAATTGATAAAAGTTTAAAGTTATGGGTGAAATATGAATTTTTTTCAAAATAAGCAAGTAGTTATAAAATAATCATTGTTGTCGGGAAATATTCGTTTGGTCGTGGAATATTCTTTCTGTCGGGGAATATTCGTACGACGGCGCAGCTATTTGTGGGCCCCATAACGAATAACTGTCGGGTGAAGAAAATGATAAATTTGAGTTTTTATAAATAACGGCGTAGTTGTTACCATTAACACTGTTGGAATACCCGGTGGTTAAAATACAGTAATACGCGTTATTGCACAGTAGCACACGGTATTGCATAGTATTTTTAAAATTATTAATTCTTACGTAAGAAGGCACTACTCAATAATTGTTACAGTAATTACTGTTCAATATTTTATTTTATTGATTCAATAATTGCTACGTTGAAATTTTATATTATTGTTGTTCAATAATTATCACTGCACAGTATTTCCCATTATCAGATCAATAATTCATATTACTTGAATAATATTATTAGATAACATTATTGGCAATGTCTAGAAAGTTCTGTCTAAGGAGATGTTTGGTCACCTAATTGCGACCAAGTAAGGAAAAATTCTTATTGGAAAGCCCCCTCTTTCCTGGGAACGGCCTAGTTGTCATAATTGTGACTTTGTAATATTATTTGTGAATAATTAATTATTGATTCATATGATAAGGAAATATTTATTTTATGTGGATATAAATGAGGAATATATTTTTGTGGTTAAAAATGAAGGAGTTAATGTTGAGGTTTTTATCAGTATTTTTGTCGGAATGGAGGTATTAAAAATTAGGATTTTTGAGATATTTTGCGGGGGTTATAATTTTTAATCCGACCGTTGGATCGTGGTAATTTTTGGATATGTTATACATATATAAGTTGAGTATATGCCCACAAATTTTTAACCGTTAAAAGTGAACGTATGATTTATTATGAATTTTACGAGATGACTAGTTCAGAAATTGTTGAATTTTCCGAGTTTATCATTTTGGTAGAAAATTCTAAAATTGGTGGGCCCCACTCTTGATTGGTGAAGAAATGTGCTGAGATTTTTATTCAAATGTGGTGGGTGGGAATAGTAGCAGGTAAAGCCATCAGGTTGCAGGTTAAGTCTGCTTCGGCGTGTTAATATTTTCCTATAAATAGAGGGCTAAGTTAGAATTGAAAATCACACCAGAAATAAGTTTTCTCTCTTTCTCTCTCTAGATTATTGAGTATATTTTATGAGTATTTAGATACTTGGTGAGTTGCTATTCATCAGTGCAAGTTTTCTTCAGCGTTATATCCGATATCCGGTCAGAAGTGCTACTATTTTAAGGTAAGGGATAGTAAGGGATTTTAAGGGTTGTTATGTTTTTCAATTTCGTAATTTTTCTGACCTTCAAAAATTCTGGAAAAATTTGAAATGATATTTTGATGCGTTTTCTTGATTGTGTCCAAAAATGGTGATTTTTGGATGTATAGATTAAGAGTTATAAATTTTATGAGAAAAGACTATTTTAAAAGTAACCGCTTATAACTTCTTGTGGTTAACTCCAAAATTGATAAAAATTTTATTGGGAGTACATGTATATAATAGGAGTATACTCTGTGAATTTCAGAATTTTTAGATAAATATATAATTTTTGATAAATGTCTAAATATTCGGCTGTTTTGGCCATATGAAAAATAGTAGATGACTTTTAAAAATTTTGAGAAAAATATATGTTCACTATGGGACTATATTATGCTAAATCCTAGAAAAGAAATATTTTTAGAACTGATTTGATATTTTTCATGAAAATGGTCTAATTATGAGTAAATGAATTAAATATGCTTTGTGAATTAAAAAAATTAGAAAATAGGATTTTATGTTTTGAGAATCCTATATGAGGTATATGCAGATTTTTGATGAGGGTTTTTAGTTATTGGTGATGAAATCTTATGAGTTTGGCATTTTAGAATGATTAAATGTATTATTTAGTAAAGTGTAAACAATTTAAATAAATTGTTTATAAGCTTAAGAAATATTATTCTTTCAATATCATTATACCGAAATACTGGTATGGATTTTATTGTAGAATTTATACCTTTATGTGTCGGATTTACTATTTATGAGTTACTATTTACGAGTTACTATTCATGAGTTACTATTCACGAGTTACTATTCACGATAAAATTGGTTTTTTTTTCTGACCAAATTATCGTTGATTTATGATTGTTACTATTGAAAATAAATACAGTTGTTGATAATATTGTTTTTATTATCATATATAACATTTTTATAACCTTGATGTTGAATTTCTCTTTTACTTGAGTGTAAAGATGGGTAAATTATTGGTATGATCGTGACTGAGGAATATCTTTGGCCAGTAGTGCAAAAATAAATTGTTGACTGGTATGATCATGACCATTAAATTTATAATTGAATATCTTTAGCTTAAGTGCAAAGGTGAATTGATCAACATGGTTATAATTATTGTTTATATAATTCTGAATTGATTATATATTTCTTTGAGATATTAATATATTTGGCCTGTTGTGCAAATATGAACTGTTGAGGAATATCTTTGGCCAGTAGTGCAAAGTTGAATTATTGATTAGTATGATCATGACCATTGAATTTATAATTGAATATCTTCAGCTTAAAGTGCAAAGGTGAAATGATCAACATGGTTATAATTATTGTTTATATAAATGATTATATATTTCTTTGAGATATTAATATCTTTGGCCTGTAGTGCAAAGATGAAATATTGATGAATATCTTTGGCCTGTAGTGCAAAGATGAATTGTTGATGAATATCTTTGGCTCGTAGTGCAAAGATGACATGTTGTTGAATATCTTTGGCCAGTAGTGCAAAGATGAATAGATGTTGAGATAAACATGACCAACTGGTGATACAAATGAATATCTTTGGTCGTAGTGCAAAGATGAAGTTATTAGTATGATTATGAACAGGAAATGTGATTTGGTGTAACCATGATCTTTGATGTTTCAGGTAAAGATATGTGATGAAAATTATCTTCGTCCTGGATGAGAAGAGAAATTTAGAACTACAGCTATGATTATGAGTTATTCATATGATTGTGGACCAGAATTGTTGATTGATGTTACAGGGATAAAATATTGTTGGTGGATTTTTAACATGGAGAAGAAAATAGACTTTATAGTCTATTTGACTCTTCTAATGGATTGCTCGTTCCGCTGCAACTATGGTTAAAATTTTTATCATCTACCATATGTTCTAAATCTCTGATTTATTACTGATGAAGACTATTGATAATTTATTTATCTTTAGTCATGATATTCTTTACTGAGCTTGTTGTGCTCACCCTTTTGCTTCACAATTCCTTTCAGGTAATAAGAGTGTAGCTGGGTCGAGCGAGGGTAACGGAGAAATAGAACGGTGGTCATCATTTAGGAGTTATATTTGGTGAATCATCTAGGGTGAAGCGAACCCAACGTTGGAAGGGTGTTTCGTCACTATCATACAAGATGTCTAATGACATACAACCTCGTGTCATCATAAGACAGGGTTGTGCTCATCCACTTGCTGAGTATATCTACGAGCCATACCTATATAATATTGGTGTTTATTTGAAGTATAATTCTCAATTAGAGATAGTGGAGATAATGATAAGTCAAGAGAAGACTCACCATTGGGAAGAAAATGATAGTAATCTTCTCGTTTTTCTTTGGGGTATATTGGGTCAACCAAGGATAATTCGGTGGCCATATGATATCTATCACAACCTAGAAGCATGGCCTCCCATGTACGAAGGTTTCCTTGAGTACTTCCCAAAGATTCTAATTTCTAAAACAGTTTTTGATTATACCTTTGTGTAAGGTGTCATTGTGAGGTGATGTCCACGGTTGGAACATGAGTCACATTTGGTATATATTTGTATCCAAACTCACAGCATATGTGTTGTTGTATTTTGCACGACAATTGTTGTAATAAAGTTGTAGTTGTTTTCTGTACCATGTATTTGGCGACTCAGAATGGGTTGGATGGAATGGACCTATTTTGGGGTCGTTACAAGTTAAGCAGTTGTTAAACTAAGGACAATTCCCCATCCATACAAAGAATTGTTCAACTTAACCACTATATCGATATAGGAAGCTAAGTGGTTCTAAAACTAAGTACAAATTTCCCGCCCATACACGGAATCATACAACTTAGCTTCTGACATGAGTCCTCAATTAAAATTCCACATAATCCTAGCTCCATACTTACTCCATACGAATTTTGTTTAATCCATTTTGCATCCTCCCCAACCATTTTTCTGAGTTGGCACAGTACCAATTCATAGTACCACTTACACACAATAATTTTTACTGTAAAATTTTTCAATCATTTGATTGATCCTCCTCCCTCCTATGACCTTATCAGATCACAGTGTGATCTCATCGTATTATATTACGATTCATTTCTGTATTACGAGCGTTTTATTTTATGATCTCCTTTTCCTTATATTTTTAGACTCTATCTATTCATTACTACTGTTCATCTTTATTATCAGAGTTAGGTAACTTCGTATCTTTATTACTTATCGAGATTCGTCTTTGAATCTAATTGACTTACTAACTCTATTTGAGTTAGTCCTTATCCTCATCACTACGGTTATTAGCCTAAGGTAACCCTACCTAAGGTTTATAATCTACATCTTTGATACCAATTGTAACGTTCCCAAATTCGAGTTCTAATCACCAT
The DNA here is from genome assembly GCA_016801055.1 of Panax notoginseng. Classification (NCBI taxonomy): domain Eukaryota; kingdom Viridiplantae; phylum Streptophyta; class Magnoliopsida; order Apiales; family Araliaceae; genus Panax; species Panax notoginseng. Next base: position 104,728,115 of record CM029017.1, read on the forward strand.
GAATCTGGTACATCATTTCTATAACTATTGTGGAAGATAAAAACATAAATTATTTATACAATAACCTTTACACATAATCCCTAAGGTCGATAACCTTAACTTAATACACATATTCATATATTACAAGACTTGTAGTGTAATTTACCTTCAATACTATTTATAATTTTAACTTGTGCCATATCCCAATAATGGAATTTATCTTTGTCTGTGTCTGAAGTTTCGTCTTAATCTGAAATGTTTATCATGATATAGCAAGGGTGAGCAACAAGTTTGCCCAGCAAGTTTACGTTCAAAGAAAAGATATATCATGATTGAAAGAATAAATAATAAGCAGACAAACTTTTGTGAAAGAACATAAATTAATTTTACATAACTGAATGACCGAGTCAATAATAATGAATGGCCAACAATGAACATTAACAAATATAACTGAACAATATAGTAATGAAGGTGATCAGCCTTTCATACCTGATGAACTTATACAACATGCACAACGTGCGAATCAATAAACCATAGACGTGGTATAATCAACAATAGCTATCCACTACTGTGCTTGAAAAACAATAACTTAAGTTAGAGTTAAGGAAACTTGCATGCACCGTCGATTACTGTTACGCAACCTATTTTAGCTTCATCTGAAAGACCTAAAATTGATAATAGCGATCTCTCAATTAGGATAATATCATCACATATACTACTATTAATTACAGTCATTATACAACTTAAACATTAATCACATAATCAAATATTAGATTACTCCTTAAAACGTCATTATTATTATCGTCCTTTGATAATTCTTTAATCACTATATCATATACATTATGATTTAACACTTTAATCCTATATATTATAAGTTATATTTTAAAATCTAATAAGTCAAATACTAATCCAGTAACCTGAATTATCTAAACACACCGATCTAGCAACCCAGATTGCAATCCAGGAAACTGGATTCCAAATCCAGCAACCAGATGGCAAATCCAGCACCCAGATGGCCAATCCAGTGAACTAGATTCAACTGATACCCAATCCAGCAAGCCTGGATTCATTATTTTTCTATCCTTTGTCCAAACATATATACATATATTTCATACACAAAAAGAATTTTTCCATAATTTTTTAACTCCCTTTAGTATTTTTCAAAAATCATTTTTAGTTCGTAACTTAAGAAATTAGCCCTATCATGCTCAACTCTAGAAATTTCCATCTCTTGACATAATCTTATAAGTGTTAACGTGAGCCTCCAGTTTAAATTTTGTGGCCATCGGAGTTATAGAACTCCAGTTATAGTCGTTTTTGTCAAAAAAATCCCAAAAATTAAAATTGCCATAACTTAGTCATTTTAAGTCGGAATGAGCTTAATTTTGGACAGGAGCTACTTTATATCATATATTTTCATATATCAAAAGGCCTGAATTTATTTCATTATTTAAATGACCGAAATTGCCCTTGGAAAGTTCTGGGCAATAGGTTTTTTGGAATTTTCACATTTTTCTTACTTTGCCAAAAACAGTCCATACGGAAATCTACAACTCCTTTTTCAGTGATTACACTTGAAAATGTTAGAAAACTAATCATATTATCATCCCAAATGTTTCCAGAATTTTTGAATGACAAAAAAATATGATGAAACTACCCCTAACAATAACTGGACTAAAATAGTCTATTTTTCTTTATAAACAACGAAACTATTTTGGCTAAATCAGTCACTACAGATTGTGTACTCAACATTTTTGAGTGCTAACACTTGGGTTTGGTAGTTAACTTACATTCTAGCACCTCACTTTGATGGATCGTAAAAAGAAGGTGTAGATCAAAAACGGTGGAAATTCAAAATACAGAAAAATTTATGGTTTATAAACTAGAAAAATTACTTTTCTTTTCTTTTGATTTGTAAACAAATCAACACCCAATATGGGTATATCTAAATATGAAACACTCATCAACAAGTAGATACAAAGCTTTTGAGTTTATAATCATAGATTCAAGTTTTGATTTATAATAATCCAACTAAAATATATAAATTAGTTTAGGATTATACCTTTGATCATGATCACATTTTCTTTCTCTTTCAAAGTATGAGATGAACCTAGGGTGCATCAATGGTGAAACTCCCTCTTCTTCTCCTCTTCTTCCCCATCGAATCCACTCTCTCTCCTTCTTTCTCTCTATCTTTGCTTTGTTAGATAAAAATAGAAAGTGAGATAAGTGAACTAACATAAAAGATGAAAGAGAAATGATTAGATTTTTGTTGGTAAAAGAAATTGTATAGTTATTTCTCCCAACATCTTATCTCCTCTCTCCTTAATCATTACCATATTGCATACTAATCTAACTAAATGTTGTGGCTCCATAAAAGGAATGACTCCTGGCTTAGTTGGTGTAATATCTTTGAAACATGTGGTGTTTGTAATAGGTGATGTGCATCCACCCTTTTCCTCTCTTTTTCTCTTCCTACATAACCGGCCATGTGGCCTTCCTATGCTCCACCAAATATTGTTTTCTTTAATTGCTTTTATTTTAATTAACAAATGACTATTATATCCTTCCATACTTGGATCAAAATTTGGGCTTTTTAAATTTATTGCTTGGGCCTCTAACTAATTTGATTGGACCAATACTTGGGCCTACCCCTTAAGCCTTTTGGGCTTTCTAATAAAAATATTTGGGCCATAAAAATAGATTAGGTCCAATACTTTTAATATTATCTTTCCCTAATTATTTAATTAGGGTTTCCATTCGCTTCAATTATAATTTAAATTCTTATTCATGTACATTTAATTTATTAACCCAATTAGACTTGCTATAATTAAGTTATAAAATTAATTACTTGAGATGTATAAAATAAATCTCTTAGAATTAGTATATATTTTATATACTAATATTCTCTCGTCCTATAACCCTTAAGTTATTCAATTTTTCATTCCTAATATATAATTAGGTTACATCAGTTTCTTTTATTTGTTAATATAATAAACAAATAAAAACAAACACATAATATTCATATTCATTTAGTCATATATTCACAAAGTATTTATCATTATCATTCATCTTGCTAAAATATATAGCACATCACTATATATATATATATATATATATATATATATATATATATATACACACACACACACACACACACATTCGCTTTATCCTTATAATATCTCTTCTCCTGAATTTTATTTCCTTAATAAATTTCCCACATTCATAATCTATTTCTTTCATTCTTTTAAAAATTTCAATCATTCCCATAATTTATTCACATAAAGTTAAAGGTAACATAATACCTTATTCTTAACATAATTCCAAATAAAATTTCATTCTAGATTTTGAATTTTTTTAACCCTTATTTTCTCAATTCTATTCAAATAGCAAACCATATAGGTTTTTCTCTAAAAAATTTAAAATCGTTCCTCTATTTTCACTCTAGATTTTATTCTTTAACCTTTAATTTAATCATTCAAGATCTTCTAAATTTTTGGGTTGTCACATTTTCTGTGTACGAGTAGAAGAACTTAAGGATCCCGTAAAGATCAAGCTGACCGGTATCTAGAAGAAGTGTTTTCAGTATATGAATGAGCGTGAAGATCAAGCCAAGACTTGTAATGTAGAATAGTTTAATTAAACTATAAAATAGATTAATAAACTGTAATGTATCCTTAGTGGCGGATGAAATTCACTCTTATAAGATGTAAAAAATAATATAATTATCATTATTTGTAATGAACGAGGTTATAAGTTATTAGAATCTGGAATTTGAGAATGTATGTTGTTATATTTAGCTATATAATGATGTCTGTTTGGAAGGAGATGAAATTGGATGTACGGAATTTGGGTGTGAGAATAGACCGAATTTCGGGACATTACAAAGTGGTATCAGAGCTGATAGGTTATAAACCTTAGGTATGAGTACCTAAGGCTATAATCATAGAGAGAATGATAAGAAGATCGTTGAGTTAAACGATTAAGAAAGAAGATCACTACGTGATCTTATTAAATCGTAATAACAGATGTTCTATTAAACGATGGATGATTTATAGCTAATGATATAAATAAATGGTACTATGAAGTAGTACGGGAAGAATAACTCAGAAGAGTGGTACAGGATGAAATAAGAACTAAAGAAAATTTGTATTCAGTAAGAATAGTAATGTTGCGCTACCAATATGTATATGACGAGAAGGTGAATCTTATCTCATGCATATGTGTGATAGGTAGATAATGTTAAGATAGGTGCGAGTTCTTGAAACTCGTACTTATGAAAAGTTTGTTACTCATAGTTATATGCTATGTTTCTGAACCCTAAGCATATGGATAGTCCTTGATTTGTTCTTGGATTACATATTGCGAAGATAAGTTCTTGAACACATATGGTTGTGGAAAGTTCCTAAACACATAAAGTGTGGTAAGTTGATAGACTATACTAAGGTATATAAATGTTTAGACTGAAAACAAGTATTTTCAGTACACTTAGCATTGAAGTTGCTAGAGAAGATTAAGTATTGTCACAAGTAAGACAATGAAGGAAGATGGAGAAAAAAGATATTCCAAGTCATCTAGCTATGCTAGATTTCAAAGTTTATTAAAATAGTGCTTTTATGTGCGTTTTGAAAAGGAAAGAATTGGTTCAACTTTTGGAACCAATGAATTTTAAAAGAAATATTTTTTATATATCTATGCTAATTGTTTCGGCTAGACAAAAATTGATTTGAAATATCAAAATGAATTTTATATCATCAGTGCATTTGATGCAAAGATGGTAAAAGGATGGAGTTATTAATGTAATTGAACCTAGTGTTAGATGTGATCTTAGGATCAACAATCCGCTATGGTATGATGTATAATGACAAAGTCATAAACTGACGAAGTCCTCAACATGCTGTGAAATAGTATGGTATTATGACGTCATAAAACGCTTTGAATTATTGTGAAAGAATTTAAAGAAGTAGTCGATGTCAATTGATTTAATTAGATAAATATTTCAAGTTGATGTCCAATTTATTGGTATGGTCTAAGCTATTAGATTTGGCTAAGACAAATGGTATGTCATGTTTAAAAGGAAATCGAGCTTTCTTTGAGAAGTTATGCCAAACAAAATTATTTTGGTGCGAAATTTGATGATTAAGTCTGAGGTGAACATACCCCGAAATAGGGTTATACGATAGGTTGATCACCTACATATGGAAGAGGTAGTTTACTTTCTTGGTAATTGTAAACTGGTCGTGATTCAAGGGTTTACGGTGAAATATTATTAAACCTAGTAAGAGTTTATGGTCGATTTGACCCCTTAGCAAAAGTATGAAATGTTTTAAAGGAATTTTTATGTTCCTCGTTATTTATTATACTTCATGATTCTTGATAAGTTATGAAGGTTAGGGAATGTTTAATAGATAAGAACTTCTTTGAAGAGAAGTTGAGAAGAAGAGTATGTTAAAATTTTGAGGACGAAATTCTGTGAAGAAGGGGTGAAAAATGTGATGACGCAAAAGATTGAAAGTATAGTTAGGCGTGAGGTTTAACTAATGATGATTATGTCAACATATAATCCTTATAAAAAGGATGGTTATAAAAAAAAGAAGAAGTAAGATTAAATCTTTGCTAAAGGTTGGAAGAATAAAGCATCCGGGTAAGGGTGTGGTTTTAAGAAATTTCGAGGATGGAATTTTTATAAGGGGGGAGTGTGACAACCCGGGAAAAAATCAGATTGTCCAGAATTTAAGTTTAAAGAATTAGTTATTAATAAAATAAATTTTTATTAATAATATTATGTGCTATGTATTTATTAATTGTTTTAGAACCTAGGATGATTATAAAACGGGAGGATTTTGGCTACGAGCTAGACTGAACGAGTAAGAATTTTCAAAACGAATATAAAAAATTTCTGAAAACAAAAATATTTCTGAGGAAAAAGACGAAATAAGCACTATTCACCTGACGAAACCCTAAGGGTTGGGGTTTAAATAACATAAGCCTTTTTGAGAGATCGGTATGTCGAAATGATATTTCGTCGAAAGATTTGATGATAAGATGTCATGAAAAGTTAAGTTAGCCTATAAAAAGTTTCTCGAAAAACATGCAGAAATCGGACGAAATAAAAATGACGAAAAGTACTGATATCTACTTTTCATTCGTTTAACTACGTTAGGAAAAAACGTGAAGGAAAACTCTTATCATCAAAAAGTGTTTCAGTTTTTCAAAGTTTCGAGGAATGCATAAAAGTAAATCTGTAGAGGAAAGACGAAATATCTAAAAATATTTAGATTCCGAGAATCGCAGTTTTTAAAATTGTCAAATGAATCCCGAAAGACAGAACCACGAAGCTTCCAAGGAAGTTTTGTGAATAGTAAGGAGGTTGGTTAAGGAGGTGAGAATAGTAACTTTGGGGGGCAAAATGACTATTTTGCCCCTAGCCTTTAAAATCTATAAAAGAGAAGTGTTAGTTGATTTCTTTGAAATCAACCAACACTTTGAGAGAGAGAAAGCTTGAGAGCTTGGAGAAGAAGAAGAAGGAAGAGAAAGAGAATGGATGCTCGGATCGGAGAAGATTGAGAAATAGAAAAGCAAATAAATCGCCGGCTTTGTCTAGAGGAAGAAGAATAAAGAAGAAAGGTATTAAAAACCTAACTTCTAAGTTATTTTCTTTAAGTTTCATATGTTAATAGCTTAATGAAATTGGAAGTGAAAGATGTTAATAATGATTGTCATATGGTTAAAATCATGAGAAAATGAAGAAATAAGAATTAAAAGTTTAGTTTATAAATTTCTTAAAAGCTTTCTTAAGGAAGTATGAATTTCTTAATGAATTTGAACGATCTAGATGAATCATATGAATGATTCGGTGAAATAAGTAAGGGATGGTTTTTTATAACACCAAATTTTAAGAAAAAGTGAAATCATAATCAAAGTATCGATTAAAAATGAAGAACGCGAAGAACACGAAGAACGTTGTTGATGGACAAATTTAAAATAATCATAGTTAGAACTTATTATTGATGGACAAGTTTAAAACCATCGCGTATAAGATAGAGTCTTATTACTTGGTTAGGAATGAGAGAAACGTTCATAAATAACGGAATGAAGTTAGTTATAACGAAGTTATGGTAAAATTTCGTAAAAGACGAACGAAAAGTATAAAATATATAAATGAACCTGAATGTGTAAGGTTTCATAAGAATGTAAGAGAATGTAAAAACCATGAGTTGTGGACTCAAGAATGAACGAATTCTAAGTTCGGATGACCGAATTATAGATGAACGAACTAAGAACGTTAATAATATAAAACGAACGAATGATGAAATTTAAGCCAATTGAATGGCATGTTAACGGATACAGAATGAAATTTTGTCCAAAAGAAGTTGAAGTACATAATGAGAGTAAGAAAATGACTTTGGAATGACCTCGTTCTGAAAAATAATGAAGAAGTTATGGGATTTCAAAAGTAGGCGTCTCAAACATGTTCAAGACTTAGAAAATTTGTCTGAGTTTTAGAACTGGCGCCGCAGCGCCAGTTATGCCTTCGAAAGCGGCGACGCAGCGCCAGCCCAAGGACTCAACTACTGGAGACTTGCGTTGCAGCGCCATTAACAACAAGGGAACCGGCGCCGCAATGCTGGTACATGGAAAAACCTAGAGAAGAGCTTTTAACTGCTCAACTCCTGGGGAAAGTGTAAGAAAAGATGATGAACATATAGTTCACCTAATGTAACACTTAAACAAGTGATTTAAACCTTTAGTGAAGGTTGAACGGAAAGATTGAACAGGATTACAGGACAAACAATGTAAACGCAAAATACGTAACCAATATCCGGGGACCGTAGTTGCGATAAAATGAACGTGTGGGAATGCTGTGATTGTGATTCCTTAGACATTGAGTGATGAGGGTGATGTATAACATTTCGATGTTATGATGTCGTAATGAGAGATAAGTGTATAGCGTATAAACACTGTAAACGCAACGTAGTTGCGGTGAACGATCGGTCTTAACATAAAATGAACTATATGGCTTCAACATTAAGAAAGGACGATGAACATGAGGTTCATATAATGGATAACGAATGAAAGTGATTACAACCTTAGGTAAAGATTGAATGAGAGATTTAGAGATGAACAATGTGAACGCAGGATACATAAACGATTATCGTGAATCCTATTCGCGTCGAATGAACGTTCTAAGTATACATTGGTTGTATGACTTAAACGTTGACGAAGGTAGTAAGTAAGATATAAAATTATCAAGAAAGCCGTAATGAACGGTAATAAGATTAATGAAAGTCCGAGTGTGAGTCGGATAAAGAATGTTAAAATAAACGTAAGCGTTAAACACTTTAGCCGATGTAGGGGTTGAGTGTACGCGAAGATTAAGCGAGCAGAACCTACACATCGTGTATGGTTTGACCGTAAGGTAATGAAGACTAAAGGTTAAACATGTGAGCGGTGAAGAAACTGAATTAATGACAATGACGTATAATATTAAGAAGCCGAGTTAATGATTATAACTTGGATAACGTTCTAAGTCGAATGAACTGGACGTTATAAGATATGAATAAGGTAATGTAAAATGTTTAACGCTATGGATGTAACGATCGAGAAATTTTATAATTAATTTAAATATTTATTGAATTAAATAAAAATTTTAAATAATTTATTTATTGAGAAAAATTAATAATTAATGAAATTGTGGTGCAATAATTTAGTAACTAAATAGATTAATGAAAATTTTATTATTTGAAGATTTAATTTAATGAGATAATTAAATTAAATGAATCGTTTAATATTTAAGAAAATAATTAAATTAAATAAAGTGATGTTCTAGTCTAATTTAATAATTAAATTAGATATGTAATGATTTATTAAGTATAAAGTATAATTATAATTATTATAATTAAAATTGTAAGTTATTTAAATTAACTAAATTAAAGTGTGACCCATGGAACCATATAATATAAATATTATTAAAATAATTTAGAAGGGGGGAGTTTTGTGTAAACCAAATAAAGACTTGTGGCTTTTGGTTAATGTAATAGCCAAAGACTTTTGGCTTAATAAACTGATAACCACATTTATCAGTGTTTAAGTGCTCAGTTGGGGTTATATCACGTATTCTCCTAAAAACTAAGAACAGAGAAAGAGAGTTTGGTGAGGAAGAGAGAAAACATAGTGAAGTTGAGAAAGAAATTCTCTAAAATTTTGTCAAGAAGAAGGAGAAGGATTGCTAAACCTTTGTGATCATCTTGCGAAAATCAAATATTGAAGGTATAAAAACCTAAATTTATGTTCTTAATTTCTAATATAGAATTGTGTGAATATGAATTATAATTGTTAATTAGTTGATATAATCAATTGGTTATCATTTATAAATGATTTTAGTAAGAGAATTCATGAAAATCATGTTTGTGTTCTTAGGTTTTCTTGGGGAAAAGGGAAAGAATTGGTTGATGATTTATTAAAATAATTGTTATTTGTGTTGAAAATGGTTTAAAACTGTTATATGTTGCTTTCATTTGGTTTTGGAGTATCAAATTCATGAAAATTGGGTTTGTAGTAGAAGACTTTAAAAACAGTGTATATATGTGTGGAAATGGCTTAAATAAATCCAAAATTTGATGTCCAATACTTGATAGAATTTGTAAATTTGTTGTGGATTGTGATAGTACATTAAGAATCTAAAATAACGTAGTTGGAATGGTGTCAATTGGTTAAGAAATGAAGTTTTGGCAATCGAATTCGCTAAAAGTATTAAGATATGAAGAAATTGGAAAAAATATGATGTTGATCCTTAAAAGTTAATTATATATAATGTTTATGTTGATAGAATTAAGAAGTGCATGCGTATTGATGTTATTACAAAATTTTAGTTGTTGGGTTTTGTGATTTTTTGTGGAAATTGGGATAAATTAGAGTGTTGGTGCAAAACAGGGCTGAAGTTGCTATAGTTTCTGTCTGCGTACTGGCGCAACTGCGCCGGTACCATAGGCAGAAATGGCGCAGCTGCGCTTGTTGGCCTTCTAAGATCCTGCACCAGTGCAGTTATGCCGGTGCCAAGGCCTGGGGCAGCGCAGCTGTGCCGTGCCATGTTCAGTGGCAGTGAGTTCTGAATAATTGTAGATTATAATACTAAGACCTAATATTGTATGGTATGCATGATAAAGATGTTAAATCATAACATAAGATACAATAATAGTTGGTTATGGGTGGTGATACCAAAAAGGGAAGATTTTTGGTGATCACTTAAATAAGTTATGTAATGAATGAAAATTAATGTTTACAAGAGTTAGAGGTGAATGATAAAGCTTATATTAGGCGATAGTGAGATTTCAGATTCGTAAGGGTGGTTAACTAACATGATTAGACATTAAGTTAAAGGTTATGTCTTAAATGGTGGGTTGAACCTATAAAGCTAATGATGATATAACTAATTGGTATTGCGATTTTAATGGTGTGTGTAGGGTAATTAGCGAACTTTATTATACTTGTGTAGCTTACACACGAGGAAAGTTCCCTAACTTCATTCTCCTTATAATGAATGCAAGTTTTATAACTACGTTATCTTTTGATTGTCAAGCAAGTTTTCTAATCCAAAATTATTATTATGCAAATCCTATATTATAGTTGAACGATCTTATTGATTCTGTCTTGTCTATGTTAACACAAGCTCTTGTATTCTAATTCTTTATATTGAGAAAATTCCTAACTTTATTGCTTACCTTTCAAAGTATAAATTATTCAAGTTCATTGTTTCAAATGAGATTTTCTAATTCCTTTGGATGTAACACTTTGTATATGCCATGTCTATTCAATCGTAAGTTGTTGATATGCAATCTTGACTTAGTTATTATTATTCAAACTTATGTCGTTGAGCTAAACTCTTATTGATTGGTTTAATCTATATGATAAACATTCTAAAATTCTAGAACCACTGATAAGCTAGTTCCAAACTAAAACTTTCTTTAGTGTGAAAACCCTAAATTCAAACTAAGATGAACCCTGATATAGGGGATTATGTACGTTTTAACGTTTAGATGTTTGTGCACAATACATGGTACAAAGGGTTGATCCCCCTAAGTACATAAGAAGGGTCTGTATAGTCTAAATGGCTGTTAAGGTTGAGATAATAATACCTAATTACCGGGGACATAGTTTGTGGTCATATGACCCCTCAGATATAAATCTCGAACTTATTTTCTATTTTTGATTTGTAGAACGAGTTCACCATTATTTAGTGTTTGTTGTCCAAACTCATGTTGTTATTACTATTATTCCTTATAATAGTGGGCAATTGTTTGCTCACTATTGAAATTAACACTGTAGCTAAAGTTGAGAAAGTTGATGAGCCATCTTCCAACAAAGGAAAGGGAAAGATGTCCAAGTGATGAAGATTTATGTGAATTATTTAAATGAATCATGTTATAAGACTTATATTATATTATGATGTATTCCGCAGACTTATGTAATTGTTTAAGGTTAGATTACCTAGGATTGATTTAAGATGATGTAACCCTTTAATGGGAAAAATGTTATTTAAGTTATTTTATGTCTTTATCCTTTATTATGGGTAGATAGATGTAATTGTTTTGGATAGTGAACACCAAATCCTGTGGGAATGGAGTACCCAGATTTGGGGGTGTCACAATAAACGCATAGTATTAACATTGAATGATCGTTATAAGTATACAAAGGGTTGTATAACTTAGACGATAAGGAATAAATCCTGAGGTATGGCATTTAATTTCCAGAAAGCCATAAGGAATGAGAAATCAACTTGACGAACATTATAGTTTTAATGGGTCGGATAAGTTAAGTTAAGTTTAGGTTATGGTATAACAATCGTAATCTTTAATGGTTGACATATGAGAGTTGGGCTAAACAATTCCTTCAGAGAGCGGAGGTATATACGAAACTAGCAACCAATCTAACTCGTTGTGAAAGACAGTGTAGATGAAACGAAAACTAGTTTATTGGTTATTTATGGGAAACCACTCAGAGTACCATATGGAATACTAGTATAGACTCGATGTGTACTAAGTCCTAGAAAAGTTATAAGAAGAAGATAAGAATGTAAATCATCAAAGATGATGATCGTATGAGTTAAGACATTTTCGTATGTCGTAACGCCGTTAAACGGTAAAGAAGAATGGTTACATGAACTTAGGTTTTAAACATGAACCATAAGGAGTAAAGTAAGTTTAAACCAATGTGTAAGTAAAAAATATGACTAATTGGTGTATGTGTTATTTCCTTATGTGTTATATACGGATTTCGATGAGTAGTTCAGCGTAAACTGTAAGCGATAGCTATGCATAAGGCAAGTTTCCTAACTTCATTCATATTTTAAATGAATGCTAGTTTCTTAAACTTTCTCAGATGTTGAACTTGAGAAGTTTTATCTATGTGCAAATGTGTGATATTTGTACAAGGTGATAGAATGTATGAGTCCTTGTGCCACAATTTTAACACTTCGGCGTTTCTATGAGATGAAGTGTTTTGTGATTGAGCTGTTCAAAATGAAAATATTATGTTTATACATGAACCGTTATTGTTAAGTCTGTGCTAATGATTCTGGTCAGACAGAATGTATATGAAAAAGGTAGAAGAAAGAAAGTATTTTAAAGTGGATGTGACTAATGTTTTAAAATGATAGGAATCAGAATTATTCCTATTATTCAAGCTGCTTCATAACCTTTGTTTGGTTATTGAATTTTTAAAGGAATATTTAAAGTTTTAAAGTTATTTATTCAACTGCTATGACTTGCTGAGCAATTTCATGCTCACACTTGCTTTAAATAAAAAATATTTTTAGCGTACGGGTAGAAGAACTTAAGGATCCCATAAAGATCAAGCTGACCGGTATCTAGAAGAAGTGTCATTCAGTATATGAATGAGCGTGAAGATCAAGCCAAGACTTCTAATGTAGAATAGTTTAATTAAACTGTAGAATAGTTTAATAAACTGTAATGTATCCTTGGTGGCGGATGAAAGACACTCTTGTAAGATGTAAAGAATAATGTAATTATCATTATTTGTAATGAACGAGGTTATAAGGTATTAGAACCTAGGATTTGAGAATGTATGTTCTTATATTTAGCTATATAATGATGTATGTTTGGAAGGAGATGGAATCGTGATGTACGAAATTCAGGTGTGAGAATAGACCGGATCTCGGGGCATTACAACGCTTGAGTAATTTCTCGATTTTATATGTTCTACCACTGCATCCAAGGCAGTGAAGTCTTTGATCTTTCTGGATTTCAAACTCATCTCTACCATTTCCCCATGTTTTATCATTTCAGAAATGGTTTGCCTATCCCCGATAGGACTCTCTTATAATATGGGGCTTCTTGGATGTTAATCAAAGTCATCACCATCTCACCTTCGTCCATTGGTGGGCTAACTTGGGCGGCCATGCGCCTCCACCTCTGTGTGTATTCCCTGAACGACTCATTACTCAGTTTCTTAACTTTTGTCACTTGGTAGCGATTAGGGGCCATTTGGGATTGGAAGCTATATTAGTTAAGGAACGCATGGGCTAAATCCTCCCAACCATGGACCTTGGAATTATCAATCCGGGCATACCAAGTTCGGGCTTCACCAGTAAGGCTCTTCTGGAATAACTGCATTCGGAGATTCTCATCCTCGGCATATGATCCAAGCTCACTTATATAGACATTTAAGTGGGTGTAGAGGTCACCCAATCAATTGTACTTTTCAAAATTCAGGACTCGAAACTTATCCGGTACCTCGCCTTCGGGAAGATACATAAATCAAAGCAATTCACACCCATGGGATCCTGTCCCCTTAATGGATCGGATAGCATCCTCCATCTGTCTAACTTTCTTTCTAATACCTCCAGTTTCCTTGTCTTCTCAAAGGTTTATAATTTCCCTTGTCCGAGTCTTATCGAGGAATTCTTGGGTTGATACGACGATGAGGGGGATACGGGAGTAGACATCTGGGTATCACTGTCCTTTCCCGGAACTCGTATATCTCCTTATGCAGAAGAATCAATATGAGTTTTCAGGTTGGGCTCCTAAGAGACTTTAAACTGTTCTCTTAACAGGATGGGTCATCTCAGTAATCTTCTTTTTAAATTCCTCAAACTCCTCTCGAGATACGGGAATAGATTCTGATGAACTCCTTCTGCCATTTTGGCTGGAGGTGATCACGCCTTTTTTGGCTCAGAATTGAGTTATATAACCAATCTACACAAAATTGGTATCTAGCTTAGTCTTGATATTGGCAGATGATATGGATGCCTGATATATTATGCATTAGTTTAGGGTTTTTTTTAATCTTTTCCTGCGTGACATAGGGTTAGTTGACTTAATAACATGATAAGAAGAATATATAAATGACAGTTTAAGATGGATGACAATTATATATTCAGGAATTAACAGGGCATGAAGAAATATCCTGTGCATGTAGTTTATCAGAGGCTGACCTATCTTAGGATAACTCTCACGGGATGTTTGAAGTTGGTTCCCAGATCTTCGCAATTTACTTGAGACATCCATCTTTCAATTGGAGAGGATTTGAGTGGTGCCTTTCTTGAGCCTCACAATATAACACTCTATAGAGTTCAGTAATAAATAACTGACGGGTTTACCTCTTGGCGGAGGAACCACACCAACATACATCTATACTTTCATCGTCCTCACCGGATGCAATATGATGACATTTGTGTGAGGCACTAATATGTGGTGCGAGGCACTAATATGAAGTGCTTGAAAATTGAAACATTCATCACACACAGAGATCATCCACATGATATGCACACGCAGAATGGAAATAAATAAGATTTAATGCGGCTTAAGCCCTTTGCAATCCCCAATATAGTGTCCACCTGTTGACGCTAGGAGAATTTTTTTTTATCTTTATTAATTTTTTTCCCGTTTTTTCTATTGTTTCTACCTTTCTTATAATCGGTAAAAACTTCAAATCTACCAACTATTACACAATATATATGTAAAACAACAAGTTTAAACAGTAGAAATTGTTATATCTACATAGATCTAGTATTTATAACAATATTTACAAAGAAAGTGACCAAAATGAGCTTTTTAAACTTAGGGGACGCGCGAACAAGCTTTTTTTTGCTCGGGATCAACTTATATCACTCTAAACGCTCAATTTGTATGATATAGAAGATCAAACAACTCAAAGTTGGTAAAAATTTACAAAACCCGAAGGTTTCTCTCTACATCTCTCTCTAACTTCTTCTTTTTTTTCTAAATGAGTTGATGTTGCTGGCTTGAAGGATCCTCAGGCAGCCGCAAGTATATCTGTAGCCAGCCGCAGTATACCTACAGTTGGGCCCTGTGGGTCCCGCCGTCTAAAATTTTGTGCCTTCGGTCTCAATCCGGTGAAAGTTAAGCTTCGTACCCAAAAAATCCCGGAAAGTCTTTGCGAAAGGCTACGAAATAACATCGAGTCTGACTAAATTGGAGTCTGGATAGATGGTGCAATTAGCTGGAAGGTATCTTCCAGTTCTCGAGAATCTTCGATCGGCTCGTCTTCAATGGTTCGCATTTCAAGGATTGTTGTGGTGGCTTCTTGTGGTCTTTTCCTTAGCTTTGCGATCCTCATTCGGACCACATCGTGTCTAGGCGTTGTTGTACTTTGATTTCTCCACAGGGTTGTCTCCGGGGTGAAAATGATGATTTTGCCCTCCCTCGGGTTGTCTCCGAAGTAAAATTATGCTTTTACCCTCCTGAAAGGTTAGTCTAAGGAAAGAGAAATTTTGAGTGTCTACATACTCTCTAAATGATCGGCCAAAGAATGTCTTTTTAAAAGGAAATCATAAAGTTTAAATCGTAGAGTGAACCCCTAGTCATTGAGTGTCTGGACTAAGCCAATTGTAGAGTTATTGATCAAGTTGATCGTAGAGTTAAATTGTAGAGTGACTTCTGCAAATTATAGAGTTAAATTGTAGGGTGCTAGACACGATCATAGAGTTACTTCTACATATCGTAGAGCACTTTCACCAAATCATAGAGTAATTCCGCAGACCATAAAACACTTCTATATACTGACTTTTCCAGATTTTAGAGTCACTTCACTAAATCGTAGAGTATCAAGACTGCACAGTCATAGAGCTTCAACCCTACGATTGTAAAGTCTTCTTGACAGATAGTAGATTGCTTCTACAGACTACCTAAAAAGTTAAGTTCTGCTCTATACTTTCCAGGCATTCCTAAAATAGATACATATCTATCAATAAAGCATCTGAATACTCTTTATGCTAAGAGTGAATTAAGGATGGTTAATGAAAACAACTAAAGAAACACAGTAAATGATTACATATTTAAAATTTACTGGTAAAGAAGAGCAGAACAAATTTAACAACTAGAATTATGATGAATGTGAATAATAACAAGTGGAAAATGATTGAACACATGAAAATTATAATGTTCATACATCCTAGTTGTGGAACCAACTGAGATCATTAATTGGTGTGCCACAAAGATTAACCATTAGAATAAATGATATTATTTCTTCAATATTATTATGCCGAAATATTGATACGAATATTATTATGGAATTTTTACCTTTTTTTGTCGTGGTTACTATTTATGTATACGACACTATTTACGTATACGACACTATTCACGAATACGACACTATTCACCGAAAAATAAATTTTTCTTCTTTTTATCCAAGGCGTCTATTATGGTTACTATCTTTGATTGTATCCATGTTTTGATCTTTATTTTGAATTCTACCTCATAATTGGTTATTATGGAGTATTTTTGAACTTGGATAAATCGAAGTACGAATCCCAAATATTTGTTCTTTTGTCTCACTGGATTCATTTTTTTTAAAATATTTTTCATCATCCTCAGTCCTAAATGATGATATTACTGAATATCTTTGGCCTGTAGTGCAAAGATGAATGATTTTCTGATAAATATCTTTGGCCCGTAGTGCAAAGATGAATAGGTGTTTAGATGAACATGACTAACTGATGAATATATTTGGCCTGTAGTGCAAAGATAAATATTTGATTCCAGCTATATATATTGATTGATGTTACAGGGATAAAATATTGACGATGAACTTTTAAATTCATATATAGAAGATAGTAGATTTCATTCTCTACTTAACTCTTCTAATGAATTATTATTTCCGCTGCGAATATTGATTTAAAACTGGTTGTCTATTGTATTCTATTAGATTTTTTTCCTGTTGAGGACTAACGATAATTTGTTCTATATTATCTTAGTCATAATGTTCTTTACTTGGCTAGTTGAGCTCACCTTTTCTTTTTTTGTTCCATTTTCTTCTCAGGAGACGAGAATGTAGCGAGTACTAGTCGGGGTGTGGAATGATGGTTCTAAAAGTTATTTTAGTAGTCCTCACTATTTTGTAAAATAGGGTATTAATAATTATAATGAGGACTTATTTGAGTGGGGATATTATCTAGATGACAATATTTGAATTTAAACTCACAGTTTATGTGTTGTCGCATTTTGCACGACAATTGTATTAATAAAGTTGTAGTTATTTCTATACCATATATTTGGCGACTCAAAATAGGTGTTGTATACCTATTTTTGGAGCGTCACAGTTGGTATCAGAGCTTAGGGATATAGTCTATAGCAGAGATCGGGGAATAGAACTAGGAGGGGAGAGACGAGTAATCCTTCGCTAGTGTTGTAACATTCTATAATTTTAAAGTGTGATATTAAATATTTATTGATTTATTTAAGTATTTAATAAAATTGTTATTGTTGAATAAATAATTGTTCAATTTGAGGGATGTGGTTTATTTAATTATTTATTGAATAAATAATTAAATATTAAATATTTATTGGCAATATTAAATATTTATTGAATTATATGGCAATTTGAGTTGATGTGCTTTAATTAATTATTTGTTGAGTAAATAATTAAGGAACTAAATAAATTAATTGTTATGAGGTTATATACCAAATTTATTTAATAAATAAGCTAGAAAGCTTATAGTGATTTTAAATAGGTAATAATATTTTAAATGGAAAATTATAATTTAAAATATTAGTTGGTTAAATAAAATTATAGTTATAAAAGAAATTATAATTATATGATAATGATTTATGTGTCAAAGTAATTTAGTAGATTAATGTTTTAATTGATTTATTTAATTAAATAAAGGGTGATTAATAACCTTGTTATAAAGGAGTTATTAAAATAAATTAAAAGAGTTTAATTTAGTTTTGCCAAACATGTCTTATTGTATAATAAGTCTTTAATCTAATAGTGTTTTAACAAACAAGGTATAAGGATTAATCCATTTGTTTTAATTCAATTTACCAAACAAGGAGTAAGGATTAATGGGTTATTTTATTTTGCTTAACCAAACAAGCCTTATGGCTTTTGATTTTCAAAATAAAAATAACTGATGTAAGTTATGTGAGAGTTATATTATATATTTAATATATACATTATATCTTATACGTTATATTATAATACGTAAGATAGAGGAGAGAGGTTAGAGAGAAAGAAAGAAAAACTCAGAGGAAGAAGAAGAAGAAAAGAAGAAAAAAATAAGAGATTTTTTAGAGAGATTGAGTGTTTGTTTTTCAAGTTTTGGAGAAAAGTGATAATCAAAGAGTTAGGACCATCATCTTCTTCATAATCCAAGGTAGGTCATCTTCTTCTTTACAAAACTCTAAAAGTTTTTCTTCCCAAAAAATCTCTGTGAAAAATTTATGAAAAGAAATTTTGTTGTTTTGGTTATAAGTTTATATAATTAGCAATTGTAGATGTGTTTCATGAGTTATGCATGATTATATAGAGTTTAATTCATGTATGTATATATTATGAAGAAATTGTTTTACAGAGAATTTTATGAATGAGAATGGGTTATTTTTAAAATGGAAATTAAGGTTTAATTGGTTGTGTTTTGATAAATTGATTGTTAGAATTGTTAGAATAGGTAGAATCATAATCATGATAGTTAGAAATTTCTATTTTGATTGAATAACAAAATCACAGTGGTAATTTTAATGAAAAATAATATCAATAATGGAGTTTTGCCAAAAACCTTGAAATTAGGTGTTTTATAGTTGATGTTTAGACAAATTATGAATAGAAACACGTTAGGAATTGTCACAATCTGTTTGTATGAAGTTTATGTGTAAAATAGAGTGTAACTAGTCTATTAGATTCGAGCTTTTTGGCCAATTTGGCTTTTCTTTCATGGTTGCCGAAGCTGTCAGTCGACGCTGACAGTTCGCGCCGCGACGCGGCCCAGCAGTTCATTGCTGGCGCCGCAGCGCCATCACCATGACGTAAGCGGCCTGTTGTACAATCACTGCGCCGCAACGCCGGCTTATAGTATAATCGCTGAGCCGCAGTGCGAGCCACAGTACAAACTGTGGCGCCGCGGCGCGGCTTGGCAGAACTGTCTGACAGATTTGTTTAAATGTACAAAACTTGAAAATAAATGTTATGTATTTATTATAATAATGTTAAATAATAATTTCAGTATTATTAGACTATGAAATATCATGTTATTAAGTATTATCTACTTGAAATATAATTGATTATGTGAATGGGTAATTCAACCCATATGAGGAATGTAATTGTTTATATAAATGTACAATGTTGGTTAGGACTAATTATGTCAATATGACATATGTTTAGGGTATCAATTCAAGTGGTAAAAGTGTAGCTTGTGCTAAAGGCAAGTTTCCTAAACCTACCTTTTACATTGAGCAAGTTTCTAAGCCTTAACTTTTGATATTTAGCAGGTTCTTTATTGTATAAGTTTTCTAATCATTGGTGTTATTGAACTAATTATTATTTCAATTTCGATTATCATATAATGGTGTAAATTTATTTGGAGCAAGTTATTCTTGTACTTAACTTGTGGTTTAGCATGTACAATTATATACATGTTGTGGATGTTTATTATTCAATTAACCTTGTCTTATTATTGTTCAAGCAAGATAGGTTATAATTATTCAAATTGTATGCTATTAGATTATCCCTAAAGCATGATGTCAATTTATAAACATCAATTAAACTATGATTATTCCATAGTATACAGTTATGTCGTTGTAATCAACTAAACCTTAGTTGATTACCGTTGAATTCTAAATTACCCCATGATGTATCCAAACCAAACTCACTTTGGTACGGACTTGTATTCTAAATACTGAGAAGAACAACTCTTTTATAAGTGGTTACGCTTAGCGTTGAAATGGTTGTGCACAATACATTGTACGAAGGGTTGATCCCCCTAAGTACGTGAAGTCATTATAGTCTTATGACTGTTAAAGTTTAAGTTGAAAAATTACTTATAACTGTGGACATGATTCGTGGTCATTAGACTCTCAGTAAAGGTTAAAGCTTTCCAAAAGTTAATAGAATATATTGTTAAATTCTATTGAGCTTAATGTTGACAAATGATGTAAAAGTTACTGATTTAATTATTGTTATTTCAAGTGGGCCTTGTTTACTCACTCTTTCCTGTTAAATTTCTTACAGCTAAGGTTGAAACTGGTGGTGTGCCTAGTACTAGTAAAGGAAAAGGAAAGACGAAGCAATGCTGAAGACTTGTAATAGTTGAATAGTTTATTTTCAGACTTGGTTTAAAGATTGTAATGAAATTTAGTTTATTTTTTCCGCATGAATGATTGTTTGTAAAGGTTAGTTAACCTGGGAGATTTATTTAAGTTTAATCCTGTATGGGCAAGTTTTGTTATTCAATTTTATTATAATTGGGTAGTTAGAAATGAATGTTTTGATTACGTGAACACCAAACCCTGAGGAAATGAAGTACCGGGATTTGGGGGTGTCACAGGTTGGTATCAGAGCTTTAGGTTATGAACCTTAGGTGGGGGAAAAAGCCTTAGGAAGTAACCTTTGAAAAGATAGTGGAGATAACTCTTATCGAGTTTTAAGAAAGAAGTAATAAAACACTTATGTGCTTATGTGTTTATAACTTATGTGCTCGCGAGTGTCGAGTAGAATGATTAATAACTAAAACATTAAAATTTTGTTGTCAGGATGACTAATGTTGGAGAATCCAGTCAGGCTAGGGAGGAGGGACCTCAAATGCTTATAGAGGAGGAGCCTCGCGACATTCAGGTAGTTTGGGAACAACTACTGTCACGAGAGTTAGCCCAGTTGGTCACAGTAGTTGAAGATGAGGAGGATGATGTGGAGACAGATGAGAAGGATGAGGAAGAAAGGATTCCACTTAACTCGATAACAGGCCGTATTTACGATGAGGTGCATGACCGCAACGTGGAACTTCAGGATACAGTTGAGGAATTGCAAGAGATAGTAGCTGAACAACAGACTGCAATGACACAAAAAGACGGCGAGATCCAGGATCGTGATGAACGACTGACTAACGCCGAGGAGAAATTAATACAAACTGAAGGAGAGAAAGAACAATTGATCGAGATGGTTGCTGAATTGGAGAGCAAGCAGAGAGAAGAAGCTGCTAAGAGGGCAAGAGCTGAAGATGCATATGAGGAAGCTTATCAACGAACTGGAAGAGCAGCAAGAGACGCGCAGGCAAAGAGGATGAAGATGGAAGAGATGGATAAAGTATTTAACACCGCAATTAATCGAGCTCAAGATCGGGTTATGGGATATCCGATTCAGTTCGAGACACTGCCATCATTCGTGTTAGATCGCAGAACAATGTTTCGAGTCATGGAGGAGGAACGTGATAGGGCTACGAAGTACCTTAATAGATCATCGTAAAAAAATGTGTTGGTAATGTACGTAATAAGTATTGAATAATGTGTAAGTCCCTAGTGTTAGGTAACCATGGGATATGATAATAATGGTGTTGTCCTGAAACTTTTGTAGTTCAGGAAAGGATGTAGATAGCAGAGATGCTATTGTGTTATGTTTTCAAAAAGTTTATGAATAAATAAAAGTTATTATTTTATTCAAAGTGTTATGTGCTATGTGGTTATTTCTTTTGTTGAGGCAAGTTAATTAGAAATACTTAAAGAAGTTGAGTAATGGTCTAATAAATGTTTTATTTTAAACAGAAAATGCCTCCCAGACGTCAACCAACACGACAGAGAACCACCGAAGAAGCTAAAGACAATGTTGATGCGAATCCCATTCAACAACTAGTAACACTACTGACAGGAGCGTTGCAGAATCAACCTCAAAACTAAGGTACAACGTTTAAGGAGTTTAAGGCGGTTGGACCACCTGAATTCCGTGGGTCCATGAATCCAGTTGAAGCACAAACCTAGATTATGGAGATAGAGAAGGTGTTCGATGTCGATAGGGTAGGGGATGATCAGAAGACTGCTTTCGCAACGTTCATGTTGAAAGCAGAAGCTAGTTATTAGTGGCAGGCTAATAAAACTCGTGAAGGGCCGGGAGTGATGACCTGGGATAGGTTTAAGGAGTTGTTCTTCGAGACCTATTTCCCGGAGAGTTCAAAGAGTCAGCTGAAAGTACAGTTTCTGGAGCTGAAGCAAGGGACGATGTCGGTATCCGAGTATGCCGCAAAATTCAACGAATTGGCGAGGTTTGCGCCATATCAGGTTCGCACTGACAAACGCAAGGCGAAGAGGTTTAAACAGGGACTGAAGCCCTGGCTGTACAGTATAGTTTCCCTGTTCCAGTTGAAGACATTTGCAGCAGTAATGGAGAAAGCAGTACTCGCCGAAGGTGGAGGCGAGGCGGTAACAAAATTCAACCAGGAACAAAAGAAGAAGAAGAATGAAAATGAGATGAAGAGTGGAGGTGGTAGCGGTGGAAACAACAACAACAACAACAACAACTTGAAGAGAAAGTGGAATGGGAGTATGGGTACTGGAAACCAGCAAGGTAACCAGCAGAACAAAAAGTTTGAAGCATGTGCGACATGTGGAAAGTTTCACAAGGGTGCGTGCTTAATGGGAAAACGAGTTTGCTACAATTGTGGCCAGGAGGGTCACATCGCCCCAAATTGCACTCAATCAAAGAAGAATGCGTGCTTCACGTGCGGATCCAAGGATCACTTTGCTCGTGAATGTCCTAAGAAGAAGGAGGGAGTGACAACCAGAAGCAAAGGAGATAACAATGGAGGTGCGTGGGCTATTACAGGACCTGCAGCATCAATCAAACTCACAGCCAGAACCTTCAACATGACTGTGCAAGATGATGTGCAATCAAAGGATGTGGTGTTAGGTATTATCCCAATCAATGATATTGATGCATATGTATTATTTGATTCGGGTGCTACTTGCTCGTTTATATCTGATGAATTTGCTAAGAGGTTAGAATTGCCTAGAGAAGAACTGAATTTTCCTTTGAATATAGAAATTGCGAATAAGGAAATAATCCCTGTTAGGTTCGTTTACAAGAACTGTAGGGTGAACATTAAGGGGAATATCTTGTTAGTAGATTTGATTCCGATTAGACTCGGGGAATTTGATGTAATTCTGGGAATGGATTGGTTGTTCAATTATGGAGCAATAATTGACTGCCAAAAGAAGTGCATAAACCTTATGACTCTGTCAAAGGTAGTATTTTATGGTAGCAAGTCGCCAAGACAAGTGAAATGTCTGACGACTATGCAGGCCAAGAAGTTATTGAGTCAAGGTTGTGTGGGCTATTTAGCTTACATAGTCGATACTCAGAAGAAAGGTGTGAAATTAGAAGAAATACCGGTAGTGAGAGAATTCGAAGATGTGTTTCCAGAAGATTTGCCAGGACTTCCGCCGAACAGAGAAATTGAATTCGTGATCGATTTAGTGCCGGGAACAACACCGATATTAAAGGCTCCGTACAGAATGGATCCGGTAGAAATGAAGGAACTGATGGTACAGTTGCAAGAACTGCTAGACAAGAAATATATTCAACCAAGTGTATCGCCATGGGGAGCGCCAGTTTTATTCGTGAAGAAGAAGGACGGGTCAATGTGTCTTTGCATTGATTACGGGGAGTTAAACAAAGTCACTATTAAAAACAAATACCCGTTGCCAAGAATAGATGACTTGTTTGATCAACTGAAGGGTGCTAAGTACTTTTCGAAAATAGATTTGAGAAGTGGTTATCACCAATTGAAGGTAAGAAAGGAGGATATACCACGAACGGCATTCAGAACTCGGTATGGACATTACGAGTTTCTGTTGATGTCTTTTGGTTTAACCAATGCACCTGATGTGTTCATGGATTTGATGAACAGGGTGTTTAAACCATTCCTAGACAAGTTTGTAGTGGTATTTATTGATGACATTCTAGTGTATTCCAAAACTCAAGAAGAACACGTGGAACACTTACGTCTGACATTGGAGACACTAAGAAAGGAAAAAATGTACGCGAAGTTCTCTAAGTGCGAATTTTGGCTCAACCGTGTACAATTTTTGGGGCATGTGATTGACAAAGATGGGATCTCAGTGGATCCGTCGAAAGTGGAAGCAGTAATCAATTGGGAACAACCAAAAACACCGTCGGAAGTGAGGAGTTTCTTGGGACTGGCTGGTTATTATAGAAGATTTATTCAAGATTTTTCTAAGATAGCCACTCCGCTAACAAATTTGACAAGAAAAATTGTAAAATTCGTTTGGACGGAGAAGTGCGAAGAGAGTTTCCAAAATTTGAAGAAGAAGTTAAGTGTGGCACCTGTATTGACTTTGCCAGATAATACAGGAAATTTTGTGGTATATAGTGATGCCTCACATAAAGGGTTGGGTTGTGTTCTTATGCAGAACGGCAAAGTTATTGCCTATGTATCAAGACAATTGAAGGATTATGAGAAGGGGTATCCGACTCATGATTTGGAATTGGCTGCAGTGGTGTTTGCTCTAAAAATATGGAGACACTATCTTTATGGAGAGAAATGTGAGATCTACACAGACCACAAAAGTCTGAAGTATATTTTCACTCAGAAGGATTTGAACATGCGTCAAAGAAGGTGGATGGAATTAATAAAAGATTACGATTGTGAGATCTTTTATCATCCGGGTAAAGCGAATGTAGTGGCAGATGCTTTAAGCAGGAAAGGTCGGGAGAAGTTGATGCTGATAACAACTCAAAAGGAGCTCATTTCAGCAATGACAAAATTGGAGTTGGAAATCAAATTTCCAAAAGAATCTGACGAACAACTATTCCAGATAGAAGCTGATCTAACTTTAGTGAACAAAGTGAAAATTGCTCAATTACAAGATGGAGAGTGTGGAAAAATCAAAGAGAATATGGGTGAAGGCGGAGATGTAAAATACAAGGTCGATACCGAAGGTTTACTACGGTTCGATGGACGAATTTGGGTTCCAGCAGTGCTAGAGCTGAAAGAAGAAATTCTGACTGAAGCTCATAGCTCAAAGTATTCAATTCATCCAGGAAGCACGAAAATGTATTAGGATTTGCGCCGACATTTTTAGTGGCCAAATATGAAAAGAGATGTTGCTGAATGCGTAGCGAAATGCTTGACATGTCAGAGAGTAAAAGCCGAACATCAAAGACCCAGCGGATTACTCCAACCGTTAGAAATACCAGAATGGAAGTGGGAACACATCACAATGGATTTTGTGGTGGGTCTTCCAACTACTCAGAGAGGATGCGATGCGATTTGGGTAATAGTGGACAGACTGACGAAATCAGCGCACTTTTTACCAATAAAGATTAGATTCAATCTTGATCAGTTGGCAAGATTGTACATTAAGGAGATCGTTTCAAGGCACGGAGTGCCAGTATCAATTGTGTCTGATAGAGATCCGCGGTTTACATCGAATTTCTAGAAGAGACTACAAGAATGTATGGGAACACAGTTGCGAATGAGTACGGCTTATCATCCACAAACAGATGGCCAAAGCGAATGAACAATTCAGACATTGGAGGATATGCTGAGAACATGCGTCATGGATTTTAAAGGAAGCTGGGAAGATCAACTACCATTGGTGGAATTTGCTTACAACAACAGTTATCACGCGAGCATCGGCATGCCACCTTACGAGGTATTGTACGGCAGAAAGTGCAGAATCCCACTATGTTGGGATGAAGTCGGTGAACGCCAACTGTTAGGACCAGAACTGGTACAACAAACTGCTGATGTTGTCAAACTCATCAGGACAAGACTGGTCGTAGCTTAAGACAGACAGAAAAAGTATGCTGATCAACACAGACAAGATCGTACATTTGACGTAGGAACTTTTGTATTCTTAAAAGTTTCTCCCTGGAAGGGGAAAATTCGTTTCGGTAAAAAGGGAAAGCTAAGTCCGAGGTTTATTGGACCCTTTGAAGTGCTGCGAAGAGTGGGAGAAGTGGCTTACGAGGTAGCTCTACCTCCAGAGTTGAAAAATATTCATAATATTTTTCATATTTCGGTGTTACGACCATATAAACCCGACTACAAACATGTGATTGAGTATGAACCATTGCAGTTCGAGAAAGATTTGTCTTATGAAAAGGTTCCTATCCAGATAGTCGACAGGAAAGAACAAGTGCTCAGGAATAAAGTGATACCTTTTGTGAAGGTGATATGGAGAAACCACAACGCTGAAGAAGCTACGTGGGAACTCGAAGAGAAAATGTTGAAGGAATACGGGTGGAGACTCATGTACAAAATACGGGTGGAAATGATAGCAACGCGCGGCTTGTCATGGCCAAGCAGTTTAAAGAGTTAGGACCACCAGAATTTATTGGAAAGCCGGATCCGATCAAGGCAGAGACGTGGGTTAAATAAATTACCAAGATATTCAATGTCTTGGAATGCACGGAGGAACAGAAGGTTCCATTCGCCACCTTTATGTTCCGTGGCGAGGCAGACTACTGGTGGGAGTCTGTGAAATGTACCCAGCCTACCGCACTTAGCATGTCTTGGGAAACGTTTTAAAAACTTTTCAATGACAAGTATTTTCCTGAAAGTATTCGACATATGAAGAAGGTAGAGTTTATTAGACTAGATCAAAACAACATGACGGTGTCCCAGTACGAGGCGAAGTTCACAGAGTTATCCAGGTTTGCACCTCATTTGGTAGAGAATGAGGAACGAATGACGAGGATGTTTCTGAGAGGTTCAAAACCCGAGATTCGGCAATATCTTATCTCTCATAAATTTTCTTTATATTCAGATGTTGCAAACAGTGCTCAATTATTAGAGCGGGATAATGAGTACGTTCAACTGAGGGACCACAACCAGGGTCATACCGGTGGCAGCGGTCATCGGAGCAATGAGAACCAGCGGGGAGGAAAATATTCGGACAAAAGCGGTAACCACTCTGTTGGTAATCGTGGCCATGATAATAGAAGAAGCAAGTCAGGGGGAGATTTTAAAAAGAGGAGATTCAACAATGACAATGTGAAGACGTCAGCACCAGCAGCAACTGGTTCTAAGGGAGGAAAACGACCACCGGTTCAACAATGACAATGCGAAAAAGAGGGACATATCAGCCCAAACTGTCCACAACAGTTCAAGATATGCTATAATTGTGGAAAGGAAGGACATATCGCTCGAGATTTTACGGTAGCGAAACCAAGTTCAGTGGGGATGGTGACTCAAAAGGCTGTCCCAAAAAAGTCAAAGTCAACGATTCCTGGAAGAGCATTTGTCGTGACTAGTCAATATGCGAAGAACCAAAACGAGGTGATCACTGGTAAGCTAATCATAAATTTTTGCGAAGTTTATACCTTATTAGATACCGATGCTACCAATTCATTTATCTCTCCTGCTTGTGCTCAACGTTTAAACTTGACTCCGGAGAAATTAGACCTTGACTTATCTGTTGAGACTCCGTTAAGAGAAACTTTCGTTACATCTACTATTTATAAATCTTGTTTGATTCAAGTTGGAACCATCACATTACATGTCGATCTTATTTCGTTGAAAATACATGCATTTGATGTGATTTTAGGGATTGATTGGTTAACCACTCATCATGCTAAAATTGATTATTTTCGTAAGGTTGTTAGTTTTCATATTCCTAACCAACCTGTTATGCGAATTCAAACAACCAATCCTCTAAAGTCAATCACTGTCATATCAAGACATAAAACTATTCGTTTATTAAAAAATGGATGTCAAGCTTTCTTAGCTCATGTCACGGACTTGAACAAAAACACGTCAGATTTGAATAAAATTTCTGTTGTTAGTGAATTTCTTGACGTATTTTCTGAAGAACTTTTCTGTCTACCTACGGAATGTGAAGTTGAATTCTTTATTGACCTTGAACCTGGTACAAAGCCCATTTCTAAAACCCCATATTGAATGGCTCCTATTGAACTTCAGGAGTTAAAGGTCCAACTACAGGAGTTGTTGGACATTGATTTTATTCGTCCTAGTACATTTCCTTGGGGTGCTCCTGTTTTATTTGTAAAGAAGAAAGACGGGAGTATGTGAATTTGTATTGACTATCGAGAATTGACCATGTCACCATCAAGAATAGGTATCCGCTACCTCGTATTGATGACCTATTTGACCAGTTGCAAGGAGCACAATTCTTTTCAAAGATCGATCTTCATTCCGGATATCATCAGCTGAAGATTAGAACTGAGGATATTCCAAAGACTGCCTTCAGAACTCGGTACAGACATTATGAATTCTTAGTCATGTCTTTCAGATTGACTAATGCTCATGCGGCTTTCATGAATATGATGAACCGAGTATTCAAGGAATATTTGGATCAGTTCGTTATTGTCTTTATTGATGACATCCTCATATATTCCAAAAGTTGTGAAGATCATGAGCACCATTTGAAGCTGGTACTGCAAAGGCTTCGTGATAATAAGCTATATGCCAAGCTAAAGAAATGTGAGTTCTGGCTTGAAGAAGTAGCATTCTTTGGGCACGTGGTGTCAAAATATGGAGTATCTGTTGACCCAGCGAAGATTGAAGCAATACAAAGTTGGGAGCAACCGAAATCGGTGACCGAAGTACGTAGCTTTTTGGGCTTAGCTGGTTATTATCAGAGATTTGTGGAAGGATTTTCTCGAATCGCTACTCCGTTAACTCAGCTAACTCGTAAAGATACAAAATTTGTATGGAGCGAGGAATGCGAGAAGAGTTTCCAAGATCTCAAGAGGAGACTCATTTCGGCACCTGTTTTGACAATATCGTCTGGTTCGGATGGATTTGTTATCTACAGTGATGCATCGGGCAAAGGGTTAGGATGTGTTCTCATACAACATGGGAAGGTCATAGCATATGCCTCGCGACAACTTAAAGAATATGAGAGGAATTATCCTACTCAGGATCTAGAGTTGGCAGCAGTCATTTTTGCGCTAAAGATTTGGAGGCACTATTTATACGGGGAGAAAGTGGAGATATATTCAGACCATAAAAGTCTCAAATATTTTTTCACCCAAAAAGAACTCAACATGCGGCAACGATGATGGCTCGAGCTGTTGAAAGACTACGACCATACCATTCAATACCATCCTGAAAAAGCGAACGTGGTAGCTGACGCATTAAGTAGAAGATCATATGTGGGAATAAGTGCGATGATGTCAAGTATACACATAGAACCGACTTTAATCAAAAAAGTTAAAGTTGCTCAAGTCACAGGCCCGGAGCTAATGCGTATGAAGAAGAAAGTACAAGAAGGTGCTATTCCAGAAGCAAGAATTGATGAAGAAGGAATACTTCGAGTCCACTCCAGACTTTGTGTTCCTAATGACTCTGATTTGAAATACAAGATCATGATGGAGGCACACAATACATCGTTTGCAATCAATCCTAGAAGTACCAAAATGTATCATGATCTTCGACATATATTTTGGTGGAACAAAATCAAGAGAGAGATCGCAAAATTTATCTCGAGGTGTTTAACTTTTCAACGTGTAAAGGCGGAACATCAAGTGTCAAAGGGTCCATTGCAACCACTTGAGATTCTAAAATGGAAGTGGGAACACATTACCATAGATTTCGTTACGGGACTTCCCACGGTTTCTCAAGGCATAGATGTTATTTGGGTTATTGTTGATAGATTAACTAAGTCTGCTCATTTCTTGCCGATACGGGAGACTTATTCCCTTGAACGTATTGCTCGTATGTACGTAAATGAGATTGTGAGATTGCATGGCATGCCAGTATCCATAGTTTCGGATCGTGACCCAAGATTTACTTCACGATTTTGGGTTAGCTTGCAAAAAGCTATGGGCACGGATTTACGATTTAGTTCGGCATACCATCCTCAAACGAACGGACAATCAGAGAGGACTATTCAAACTCTTAAAGATCTATTAAGACTCTATGTCTTAGACTTCAAAGGGAGTTGGGATAAGTATTTACCATTGGTGGAATTCTCCTATAACAACAGTTATCAGGCAAGTATAGGTGTGGCTCCATTCGAAGCATTATATGGACGAAAGTGTCGCTCTCCAATATGTTGGGATGAGGTGGGTGAAACAACATTGTTGGGACCAGAGTTGGTATGTACGACTACGGAAAAGATCCAAATGATTCGACAACGTATACAAATGGCACAAGATCGACAAAAGAGTTGTGCGG
The DNA here is from genome assembly GCA_016801055.1 of Panax notoginseng. Classification (NCBI taxonomy): domain Eukaryota; kingdom Viridiplantae; phylum Streptophyta; class Magnoliopsida; order Apiales; family Araliaceae; genus Panax; species Panax notoginseng. Next base: position 104,758,500 of record CM029017.1, read on the forward strand.
ATCTTCATCGAAAGGACGTAGAATTTAGTATTGGGGATCATGTATTGTTGAGAGTTGCTCCATGGAAGGGAGTTACAAGATTTGGGAAGAGAGAAAAGCTTAATCCACGATTTATTGGTCCATTTCAGATTCTTGACCGAGTAGAAAATGTGGCATATAGACTCGCGTTACCTCTAAGTATGTCTCGTGTTCATAACGTTTTTCACATATCTGTGCTTCGTAAATATGTGAAGGACCCGAACCACATTATTGAGTTAGAACCAGACGAGATAGCCGAAGATTTAACGTACGAGGAGGTACCTGTTAAGATCTTAGATAGGAAAGAGCATGTCCTACGCACCAAGGTTATACCACAAGTTAAGGTTTTGTGGAGGAACCATGCTATTGAAGAAATGATCTGGGAGTTGGAATCAGAAATGAAAGAGGTATCCTCACCTTTTCAAAACACCAGGTACGTACGTCAATTTCAAGGACGAAATTTCATAAGAAGGGAAGGTTGTAAGACCCCAACTTTTTATAAATGAAATTGAATTTCCTCTGTTTATTATTTTGAAATAGTAAGGGTTGATTTGATTAATGTGGTTAGTTATGGGTAAAATACGCAAATATTTTAAATAAGCAAGTGGTTATAAAATATTCATTGTTGTCGAGGAATATTCGTTTGGTCGTGAAATATTCTTCCTGTCGAGGAATATTCGTACGACGGCGCAACCTTTTGTGGGCCCCATAACAGAAAGCGATTGGATGTAGAAAACGACAAGTATGAGTTTTTATAAATAACGGCGTAGTTGTTACCGTTAACACTGTTGGAATACCCGGTGGTTAAAACACAGTAATACGCGTTGTTGCACAGTAGCACACGGTATTGCACCAATTATTGATTCTTACGTAAGAAGGCACTACTCAATAATTATTACTGTAATTATTGTTCAATATTTTATTTTATTGATTCAATAATTGCTACGTTGATATTTTATATTATTGTTGTTTTAATATTTATCACTACACAGTATTTTTTATTATCAGATCAATGATTCATATTATTTTAATAATATTACTAGATAACATTATTGGCAATGTCTAGAAAGTTCTGTCTAAGGAGAGGTTTGATCACCTAATTGCGCGCCAGTAAGGAGAAATATTTATTGAAAAGCCCCCTCTTTCCTGAGAACGGCCTGGTTGTCGGTATTGTGATTCTGTAATATTATTTGTGAATAATTAATTATTGATTTATATGATAAGGAAAATATTCATTTTATGTGGATATAGATGGAGAAAATTTTTAAATGTGGTAATTGTTGAAAATTGATATTTTATCTTTTCTGATAAAATAACTCATTTTAATATATTATTATATTATAATAATATAATAAAGGTGATATTTTTACAATAAATGTGAGATATATTAGTAAATGAGGAGGAAGAGTATTTTTGTTACTAAAAATATTTAAAACATGTTTTTCATGTTTGTGGATCCCATTTTTTGACTGAAATTTGATTATAACCTGTAAAATCGTCCGTATGTGGATTTCGGTCAATTTCTGTTTGGAATTTGGAAAAACTTTCTTCTGCAAAGTTGTAAAGAATTGAATTTCCTATGGAAAGACATAAGATTCAAATTTTTTTTGATAAAAGGGCTATTTATTATGAATTTTTAAAGTTCTGAAATAATTGATTTTTGGAGTTTAAAATAATTTTAATAAGAAAAACGTTTTTGTGACTTTTGGTGAGGTGTGTGGCTGATGTTGGACCAAAGTTATGTGCGTAAGAAATTTAAGGAAATATATTAATATTTTATTAAATTTTCTACTTTGGTGTTCTAAGCATTTTTCTATATATAGGGTGCTTATGTTAGAATTGAAAATCACACCAGAAACTAAAGTTTTTTCTCTCTGTAATATCGAGCGTATTTTTGTGAGTATTTTGATACTTTGAGTGTTGCTATACAGTGCAAGTTCCTTCAGCACTATATCTAGTATTCCAGTCAAAAGTACTATCCATTTGAGGTAAGGGATGTTATTTTTCTTATAAATGATATTATTTCTTCAATATCATTATGCCGAAATATTGATATGAATATTATTGTGGAATTTCTACCTTTTTGTGTCGGGGTTATATTCATGTATACGACACTATTTATGTATACGGCACTATTCACGAATACGGCATTATTCACCGAAAAATAAAATTGTGTTCTTTTTATCTAAGGCGTCTATTATGATTACTATCTTTGATTGTATCCATGTTTTTATCTTTATTTTGAATTCTACCTCGTAATTGGTTATTATGTAGTATTTTTGAACTTGAATAAATCGAAGTACGAATCCCAAATATTTGTTCTTTTGTCTCACTGGATTCATTTTTTTTAAAATATTTTTCATCATCCTCAGTCCTAAATGATGATATTACTGAATATCTTTGGCCTGTAGTGCAAAGATGAATGCTTTTTTGATGAATATCTTTGGCCCGTAGTGCAAAGATGAACAGGTGTTTAGATGAACATGACCAACTGATGAATATCTTAGGCCTGTAGTGCAAAGATAAATATTTAATTCCAGCTATATATATTAATTGATGTTACAGGGATAAAATATTGACGATGAACTTTTAAATTCATATATAGAAGACAGTAGATTTCATTCTCTACTTAACTCTTCTAATGAATTATTATTTCCGCTGCGAATATTGATTTAAAACTGGTTGTCTATTGTATTCTATTAGATTTTTTTCCTGTTGAGGACTAACGATAATTTGTTCTATATTATCTTAGTCATAATATTTTTTACTGGGCTAGTTGAGCTCACCCTTTTCCTTTTTGTTCCATTTTCTTCTCAGGAGGCGAGAATGTAGCGAGTACTAGTCGGGGTGTGGAATGATGGTTCTAGAAGTTGTTTTAGTACTCCTCACTATTTTATAAAATAGGGTATCAATAATTGTAATGAGGACTTATTTGAGTGTGGATTTTGTCTAGATGACAATATTTGTATTTAAACTCACAGTTTTTGTGTTGTCATATTTTGCAAGACAATTGTATTAATAAAGTTGTAGTTGTTTCTGTACCATGTATTTGGCGACTCGGAATGGGTGTTGTATACCTATTTTGGGGGCGTCACATCATCTAAATGAGAAATTAAAGTTAAACAGTAACAGCAGTTCAGGCAAGTTCTTAACTTACACAACTTTATATATTGTGCAAGTTTCTTACACATGCTGTGTATATTAAGCAAGTTCCCTAACTTGTATCAATTGTTTATTATGTGAAAATTCTTGACTTACACAATCTTATATATTATGCAAGTTCCTGATCAGACTAACTAGCATGCAAAGTCCTTTGTTTATTATAGTTCATTTAAAGTATTGTTGTTGAATACATATCTCATAGGAGATAACAATTGTTGAATATGCTTGCTTATATATCTATTTCTTGAAAATATTCCTATATCAAAATTTGAAAGTATTGATAAACCTTGACTGGACATATTGAGAATTCCTTCAAAACCTCAGTGTGTTGATAAGTTGTGCATGTGCTTATTGGGAGAGATGTGTTTAAGACATTTGTTTCTGCTAGACTATAAAATAAGTAGGATTGATAATCAATCAAATTCTTTGTGAAATCTATCTGAACCAATTACTTTGGTAAGGACTCTTGTGATCTGCTGAGATAAACAACCCTAAAGTGTAAGAGGTATTATTATTTATATCGGGGGACCGACTGCGTGCTATGACTGAATGTTATGCATAATGTGGGTACGACGGGGCTGATCACCTCATATGCCTATTTTCAGAGGTTTGCAATAAATCACTGACAATCCTTATAGGAGTTCATGGCCCTCAGTGACCACTCATTATTTAAAGTACTTTGGCTCTGAAGTTCTGTAGTCAGTAATCTGAATTCATTCAATTAATTCTGAGATGATTGAAAATTCTTCATATAGCTATCCATTGTTGGCTTTATACTTGCTTAGCAAATTTGTTGTTCACCCTTGCTTATTACAAATTGTACTATTAAGGCTAAGCATGGCAGTGGCTCGGAGAAGGACAAAAGGAAGGACAATGCTACATAGTAGCTTTAGCTGTTAGATATTAAGTGATTATGATAATGAATTATATTAAGACTTATATTAATTGTGTATTTGAAGGACCTAAGCTAAGTTATGTAATAGTAAAGGTCTCGAGAACTTGAGAGTGGTATGTAATGACATATTATCTTTATATTATTTTGCAATGTATTTATATTTGGATAGATTATGAGTTGTATCATGGAGCACCAAGTTCAGGTATATATCTCTGAATTTGGGGGCGTCATATTATTAAACTTTAAAATTTACTCATATTTAAATCATTTATATTTTAAGTCGAGCTTGAATCGAACTTTTAATCGAACGGGTACGAATCAAGCCCGAACCGTTTGGTTTATTTTACAGCAAAACAAGATAAGATACTGATAATAAGATAAAATGACACAATATACTAAATGTTATAAAAGATTATACTAAATATTAAGAACAATGATGATTAGTAGAAAAGAGAGAGAATTCTCATTGTATTTTCATATCATCTCCCATCCTCTAGACAATACAACTATTTATAGTTAGGTACATCAACATCAATATTTGGAGGTTTCAAAACTCAAAGGTCATGAGTTTCAAACCTTAAAGGATATGAGATTTGCAAAGCTCAAAGGTCATTACAATAAAGAGGGGTAGGAATGTATCTAGACATGGGTAGGAATGCATCTAGACATCCACACACAATGTATAATTTTATAACACTACCCCTTGAATGTCTATTGTATAGCCATACGCATTGAAAGTTGCTTCATTAAAAATCTTACCAGGAAAAACCAAATGGGAAAAAAAACTTGGTTAAGGAAAAAAGAGTGTAGCGCGTATTAGCTCCCCCTCATGAATGTATTCTTAAGTCCTTCAGCTATTGCATTCTAATATTACGACACAATCCTTCAAACATTGTAGTTGGTAATGCTTTGGTGAATAAATTTGCTAGATTATCTTTTAAGCAAATTTGTTGAACATCAATGTCATGTGTGAAAAAGAATTTCGGTGATATATGCTTTCTTCTATCTTCTTTTATGTATCCTCCCTTTAATTGAGTTATACATACAGCATTGTCTTCATACAGAATTGATGGAGTTCTTTTGTAGAAATTTTCTAAGAATATGCCTCGTTAAAAACCTTACCAAATAAAAACCCAGTGGGAAAAATTTTAGCGAAGGAAAAGAGTACAATATTCTTGTATAACTTCTAGTGCCTTGGGATTACCTCATTAAAACCTTACAAAGGAAAACCCAACGGAAAAAAACCTTAGCGAAGGAAAAAGAGTACAATCAGCACATATCCTTTTTACTCCCCTTCATAAATATATAGAATTTCTATTGTTCATGGTAAAAATATCATTAAGTCGAAGCATGCCAATATTGTGCACCATCTTCTTCAAAATCGTAGTTGGTAATGATTTAATGAATATATCAACCAAATTGTCACATGATCATATATGCTTGATATCAATATGTCATTCTTCTGGGGCTCATGTGTATAAAATAATTTTGGTGCAATATGCTTGGTTCTATCACCCTTTGGTTAAAATAATTCCAAATCAATAGTCTCACGAAGATAACATAAAATATGTTTAATTTCATTACAATGTCTTCGAGTTTGTGTATAACCATACATTGCTAGTAAGTTAACTGCAAATGTTATATCAGGCCTTGTGAAATTTCCAAGATACATCAAAACATCAATTACACTAAGATATTGTACTTCAGGACCTAATATATGGTACTTCAGGACCAAGAGTTTCTTTATTATTTTCTTGTGGTCAAAACACATCTTTCTTGATATCAAGTGACCAACCCATCATTGGAGTACTCAAAGGATTAACATTATCCATGTAAAGTTACTTCAGGACTTTTTCTGTGTACAAGAATTCCATAGTTTGATTTTATGCAAAGACAAAAATTTATCTTACCAATATCTTTCATCTCAAATTTAATGTTTTTGTCAACTCTTCTAGAGCAAGATCTTTCATCAATAAATACAGTAATAATAGCAAATCCAGATTATGATCTTTTGATAAAAATGCATGCACAAATTGGATTATTCTCATATCCTTATTTCAAAAGATATCCACTCAGGTGATTATACCACAATATGCATCTGGATTGCTTTAACTCATATAAGAATCTTTGTAGCTTGATAGAATACATACTTAGAGATGTAAAATTATATGCTTCAGACTTTTTATATCCTTCAGGGATTTTCATGTAGATATCATTATCTAATGATCCATACAGATATGATGTAACAACATCCATTAATTTCTCTTGCTACCAAGCTAATTAAAAATCTGAATGTAATTGTGTCCATTACAGGAGCATATGTTTCTTCATAATTAACAGCATGTCTCTGCGAGAAACCTTGTGCTACAAGTCGCGCTTTGTACCATATAATTTCATTTTTCTTATTTCGTACAAATACCCATTTGAATTCAACAGGCATCACACCTTTAGGTGTTCGGACTACAGGTCCAAAAACTTCACGTTTACTTTGTGAATTTAGTTCTACTTGAATCGCCTCTTTTCACATTGGCCAAATATTTCTACATTCATCAACGATTTGTGGTTCATATACATGATCATTACTTCTGGTAATATCAATAGCAACTTTATATGAAAATATGTTGTCAACAACGATTTTATTTCTATCCAATATATACGTCTCCTGTATATACATAATGTATCGATATCTCATTATTTTCAGGTATCTGATCCTCTTTAGGGGATAACTCATCCTCTTCAAGGGATAACTCTTCAAGAGTTTTATTTACAGGAGATTTTTGTTCATAAGTTTTGGATATATCGATGAATTTTGTAGCCTGTTTCATGGGTATAGCCTCTTTATAGGTTGCAACTTATTTTTCTTGTACTTTCTTCTTCTGGGAAATTTTATTTTTTTAACACTGATAGGTCTTCCACGCTTCAGGTGTGGGTTTGATTTATTTGTTGCTGTATAAACTGATTGTCCTATTGGGACTTCAATCCCTACTAGAGTATTAGCAGCTAGAATGTGACATATCACTATTTTCTTATTATCAGTGAATAATTCTGGTAATTGATTTGAAATTCATTACAAATGAATAATCCTTTGAACTTCTAGTTCATATTGATTTGTATGAGGATCAAGATTAAATAACATTGAAACATTCCAATTAATCTCCCGTCGTGCTTCAGGCAACGATATCACGTTGTGCTTCAGGCAACAATATCACGTTGTGCTTCAGGCAACGACTTTTCTCCTCCTAATGGTGGGGAGACTGTTTCATTAACAAGGATAATCCTCGGAACGTGCTTTTTTAAAAAAAAATCACATGTTAAGGTTATAATGCAGCATGTAAAATAGCATGACCCCAAGCATAAACAGGTAATTTGATTTCATAATCAAAGGTCAAGCAATAATTTAAAATCTCTTAAAAATTGATTCAGCTATACCATTTTAAGTATATGTATGTGCAACATGATGTTTAACATAAATTCCAATTAGCATGCAATATTCATCAAAAACTTGAGATGTGAATTTTACCAGCATCATCTAAATAAATTTTCCTAGTTATATAATCAGGAAATTGTACTCGCAACCTAATTATTTGAGCAAGAAGTATAGCAAATGCAATATTTCTAGTTAAAAGTAAACATGCATGTGATCATCTGGTTAATGCAACAATTAAAACCATAAAATACTTGAATATGCCACAATGTAGGTGTATTTGTTCAAATATATCACCCTGAATTCTTTATTAGAAAGATGAACACTAAATAACAATAATTAAATGTGATAGTTTGGTAATTAATTTACTTTGATATAATCAACAAGTAAAAGAATATTTTGGTTCTTTAAGTGATGTTCATGGGAGTTTTCAATAATTCAACGCAACATTATTGATCCTGGATGATCAATATGATCATGCAAAATCATAAAAACCTTTGGATCTAAACACTTCTGGTGTATTGCACACTTCTAGTATATTACAACATTCATTTCAACTATTCTCATTTTAGTATAATATAACCCATAAGAGAAAATAGACAATTTTTCTAATATGAGCTTTTGGCCCGATACTATTGAAGTAATATAAAGAAATTTTTCACTGCCTTTGTTATTGATTTCAATATAATAACCATTATAACGTATATCCTTAAAACTGAGAAAATTTCTGTTTGTCTCAGAAGAATATAAAGAATCATCAATACAAAGTTTTGTACCCTTTGACAACATTATAATCGCTCTTCGAGAGCATTTTATTAAGTTTGATGAATAATCGCTCTTCTAGAGCCTTTAATTACGTTTGATGAGCTTCTGGCCCATACATCTTTATATATGCAAAAACATAAATTTAACTTTATTACTTAAAACATATAATAAAAATACTTATTATAATGTCATAATATAATAAAAGTCAAAATAATTCATGGGATCTTCAGGATCATTATGACCAATAAAGTTTATTTCAATTCCATTTTATTTTCTTTTATGGAGTCTTGGTACAAATCTACCAAATGTTTAGGAGTACGACAGGTACATTCTATTTTCTATATTGATAGTTCTTTTTACGCCCACGACCAAAACCACAACCACAACCACAACCATAATTTCCTCTATGTTTATCAAATGAGGTTCCATTCACTTCAAGGAATGGAGTAGAACCAATCGGGCGAGATTGTTGATTTTTCAACAAAAACTCATTATTTGTTCAGTCACTAGAAGAAATGATATCACTTCTAAGAATATAATTTCATTTATCGCTTCAGGAAATATTTTCTGAACTAACGCTCTCGATATTGCTACTGCGGGAGCATATTCGAGGCATGGAATATTATAAATATTTTTTCTAACATGTATTTATCAATATTTTTTTCATGGAGATGATGACGAATAAAAATAATTGCTTTTGCATGATCCTGCAGGGATGCATGTTTGTCAAGCTTAATTATATCTCCAAAATTGTCTTTATATGAATATCAGTATCTAGAGTCCATGACAAGTAATTCTTTCTCGATATATATCCGGAACAACAAATTCAAATTTATAAGAATTGACATCTATATAAATATAAAAATACGTAAGAAATTAAATAACTAAGTATAAATTAATAAGAAGACAATAAAAATATTTACCCTTCTCTAGTCACTTTCAAAGTGGAAGAATTGGGAGGTGGAATGATTATTTGTTTATACTAATACTACTACAACACAAAAGTAGTGTACTTACGTACGTAATTTGTATTCTCAGAAACATCAGAGTTGTCCATTATCATTATTGTTTCACGCGTCTTTTGTAAAACAAATTTTTTATATGTATATCAAATTTAATTGTAATGAAACAATACTTACAATGAGTTGAGAGAACCTTATTTTTTCTTCCCAAAATTCTCAAAATTGGGTAGAGCTTCGTGCTGATAATGTGTTGTAAAAAATTATACTAAATATTAAGAACAATGATGATTAGTAGAAAAGAGAGAGCATTCTCATTGTATTTTCATATCATCTCCCATCCTCTGGACAATATAACTATTTATAGTTAGGTACATCAACATCAATATTTGGAGGTTTCAAAACTCAAAGATCATGAGTTTCAAACCTTAAAGGATATGAGAGTTGCAAAGCTCAAAGGTCATTACAATAAAGAGGGGTATGAATATATCTAGACATGAATAGGAATGTATCTAGACATCCACACACAATGTATAGTTTTATAACACTAAAGTTGATTTGTATCATCGCAAAAGGATGGTATTACCTGAAATCTTTTGTTCTAAGAGTAGAGCTAATCCCTACTTTAATACCCATCCGAATTTTTATAATTGAATATTTTGTAGTGGTCTAAAAACTGTTTTAATAAATATCGAGAAAGTTTAAATAATCCACCTAGCTATCCTCACTAAATAGTCAAAAAGAGAAATAAAAAGAACCAAGCCAAAGTGACAGAGCCCTGCTTTAAAATTGTAGGGAGCTAGTTAATAGCTGCAATATTGAGCTTAAATGCAAGAAGTTTAAATAAAAACTGCCTGAAAAAATGATCCTATTACTTAGGAAAAATATAATGCTACTTTTCATGCCAGGTCAGAACCGCTAGGGAGCTGTTCATAGCCATCACAATGCTTGGCTGAGGCAGAGTGCTTGTCTAGTAAAACAGGGATGAGCTTGAGAAGAGCTCCGAAAGGTAAGCTCACTGCGCCCATTAAAACACTGGCTAGCCATAGTTTCTTGGTTAATGGCACAGTATCTGCAAATGTGCCTAAAAACTCGACGATAATGATTTGGAAAGTCACAGTGGAGATCATCACAATCATGAACACCCAACTGTCAAACATTCCCCGGAAAACGTTGATCTTTTCCATATCCCGGCTGTTGATTTCGTTGAATACCTGGTAAAAAATACGTACAAGAAAAAACGTCCTCACTTTATCTCGAGATATATTGATCATATGATATAATAGAATCAAAACTCAATCCGTTGTCTCAAGAGCATCAACTTGGAGCATCTTGACCCACCAAAAGTTGTCTCTGTCTATGTTTATGAGTTTTGGACAGAAAAGAAAACAATTGAAAAGTTAAATTAGGATAGAAAAAAAATAATATAAATATTTTAAGTTTTTTTTTTATGTTGTTACGAAGTTTATAAAGAAAAAAAAAAAGAACACCTAGGTTCTAGGTTTAGATTACTATTTTATCCATTTATTAGTTGTGTTGTTTTTGTACTGTAAATGGTATAATAGGGATTACCAAAGATTTGCTTATGTTAAATCTATGGCAAGAAAAGTGTCGAGTTTTTTTTATCCATTTCTTTCCTTTTATGTTCATTAAAACTCAACAACAAGAGAACTGGAAAAAAAGAACTCCTTCATTTTCTTTTGTTTTGTTTTCTTTTATGTTATTTAAAACTCAGTTGGAACTATTGGTATTAGAGTTAAGTCTTATACAACACTAATAAAATCCACATTATTTGATGCGAAACTGAAGTATTACAGTTCTAAAGGGAGAAAGATCAAGATAATGCTGCTGAATGTTTAGTCATTACCTGGCAAAACACGAAGGTATTGAATATCAGTGTGTTAAGAACAACAGAAGAGTCTGAACCATTGAGCTGAAAAAGGCGTGTTCCATCAAACTTGAGAATGCCAAGAACAATAAGCTGATAGACGCTTTGCCCGATAATGTTCCTCCACATAATCTTGGTTATGAAATTTATGTTCCTCCCAACCGGAGGCCGCTGCATCAGCCCATCATTTGGAGGTTCTGTTGCAAGTGCTAATGCACCAAGTGTGTCCATAATCATGTTCACCCAAAGCAATTGCACAGCGGTAAGAGGGGCTGATCCTGAATATCGATAAATCACAGCATTACTAGTTAGTTTCATATTTAATTAATAAAAAAACGAGTTAAATAATATTTCTATGTGCGCTAACAGCTGTGCACTAATTGAGAGAAAAGAGTACATGGGTCCTACTTTCTGAATGGACATGTATACTGTTTTCTCTCTGTTTGTGTGCAGTTAGTGTACAAACACATAAAAATACTCATAATTGTAAGGTTTTAAGTTTCTGGAAAACAGAACCTGACACACATGCTGAAAGAAAATTGGTCATGAGCGCAACAACATTAACAGTTAACTGAAATTGTACAAACTTCTGAATGTTGATATAAACGGATCGACCCCATTTGGCAACTGTCACTATGGTCTTAAAATTGTCATCCATTATGACAATATCAGAATTTTCTTTCGCTACCTGTCGATTAATAAGAAACATCAGAAGATTATACTAAACACAGTAATACAATGAATTTGCATATGAATGTCTTTATCATAATTCTGTCAAGTATTGAACATGATTAGTTGAAAAACTGGAACGGGAAAAAGAAACCTCTGTTCCTGCTATGCCCATAGCTAGTCCAATATCTGCCTCATGCAAAGCAGGAGCATCATTTGTTCCATCTCCAGTCACTGCCACAACTTCCTTAAACTCACTCCTCAACAATTTCACTAACTTGTGCTTGTCCAAAGGTAGCGATCGAGCCATCACCTACACAAATGCAAACTTCAAGCATTTACATCGAGCCTTTTTGGATTAACAACACAAGGCATAGTTGTCAGAATCTTTTGATGCTCTATAAGTACGATAAGGTACAGGAGTAATTCGATACAAGAATCACTAATGTGTTAGAAACTGAGTTGTATCTGATGATATGTCGCACGTATCCTTTGATACGATCTTAAGTTAGAGGTGTTCAGAAGATGTATACCAGAATTCTTATAACTTTCTAGGATCTCCTCTTTTCAATGGAATTTGTTTCAACTTTCTATTTTTCTTGTGTCATACTTAGATGGAGACCTGAATATAGTTTTGGAGTTGTATTTTGCTCTTCACTTTCCATTGTGGGGCTTAATTTCACATTGAGTTTATACTTATATGTTAAACAAGACATTTCTTTCTCTTGTTTGGTTATAAATATTACTTAAAACAATATTGATTATTTATTAAGCCTAATTTAAACTCTTCAAACTATAATATTAATATTTAAAATTTGTTTATTGGCTCATTAGATTACTTTAACTTAAGTTGTTGTGTTTGATAAATCTGGGAATTAAGATATGAATGATTATGATGTCTTAATAAATTAGATCATCTGAATGGTTATGAAGTTTGAATCTAAAAAATTGTTTGATAACTAAAAAGTAAGTTGTCTCTTAAAAACACTATTTTACCATTTTAAAGGGTAAAATTTTATTTAATAATTTTAAATATTCAATTTAATAAAAATGAGTGCATAATATTATTGAATATATTTATATATAAAAAAATTATCAAATTTTTTTTATTAAGAGGTACCTCTTAATTATTAAGATTTCATTTTATATCTTACCGATTAAGAGACATTCAGAGGTAACAAAAAAAACACAAACAATATCATGCCTCTTAGCGAATAAGAGATGGTCCATTAAGAGACAATTAGATGTAAACAAACATCACCTTAGTACTTCATTGTCCAATAAAATGAGTTTTTTATATGTTTAAGTATATAATTATTGTGTTTTGCATGTCTTTACGTATCTTGGGATATTATTCACGATATGATAAACACTTCAAGATTTAAGGACTTTTGAAACATGATATAGTTCACAATTCATGATTCACGATACGATACAAGATTCAAAATTAAGAGATTTTCGATACACGATACGATTCATAATTTATGATTTACGATATGATATGACGCATAGATTCATGATTCACAATACAATACACAATTCAGGGATTTTCGATACATGAAACGATTCACGATTTAACAACTATGCATACAGCTAGATTAGGAAGGATTTCAATAGCTAGAAAGATTTGAAAAGCAAGTTTGAGCAATTTCAAGAGAAAATGTCAGTTAGATTTATGTCTGAACCTGAAGTTTAGGTATAATGTCCTGCAACTCCTGGGCACTTTTGTCCCGAAAATGTGGCCCTTCAATAGCCACACCATCATCTGCCAAAATACCACACTCTCTTGCAATGGCCTTAGCAGTATGAATATTGTCACCAGTAACCATCCGAACCATAATCCCAGCATCCAAACAAGTTTTAACAGCTTCCCTCACCCCAGGGCGAACCGGATCCTTAATTCCAACAACCGCTACAAGTGTATAATTGTTATCTGGAATAGTATCAGCGCTAGAATTAGTACCTCCCATATCCTTAAAAGCCAAACAAAGTGTTCTTAATGCTTCACAAGAGAAACGATTTATCACATTTGTAATGCCATTTCGCTCTTCTTCAGACAAGGCCACAGATTCGCCATCTTTGCGAAGAATATTGTCGCACATTTGCAAAATTATTTCTGACGCCCCTTTACAAAATGCTCGACGCCCTCCACCAGGAAGAGCCACAAGAACTGACATCTTTTTCTTGTTGGAATTAAAAGGCTCGACTTTAACTATTTTCTCTTGTTTGCATTGCGCCATATAATCGCCTTGAAAAAGCAATGCAAACTCTAGTAAAGCCGATTCTGTAGGCGAACCCATAATGTTGATCTTTCCATTTTTATCTCTCGCAACCTCAGAATTAGTATTATGAAAAATAGAATGCAAAAGGGTACTCAATACTTTCTCAGATACCGTTGATTTCACTACATTTCCATCACTATCTTCACTTCCTATTTCCTTAGATTCACCACATATCCAAAGTTTGGTAACTACCATATGATTTGTTGTCAAAGTGCCAGTTTTATCAGTACAAATGCAGCTAGCAGAGCCCATTGTCTCACACGCGGAAAGATGCCTAACAAGCGCCCTGTCATTCATTAGTTTCTTCATTGCAAACGCTAAACTTAGTGTCACTGCCAATGGTAAACCTTCCGGAACCGCGACTACAAGTATAGTGACAGCAATGGCAAAGAAATTGAGAAGTTTCAACGCATCATTTGTCGACCATTTTGTCATCTCATGATGAATTCCCTTCATTACAATAAACCGCGTGGTCATAACCACAAATGTTAAAACAGCAAAGGCTAGCCCGATTTTCCCAATAATAGTAGCAACCCCGTTTAGCTTAACTTGCAAGGGAGTTTCATCTTCGCCCCCTTCACTCAAAGTAACCATTAGTCTTCCCCATTCAGTTCTCATACCAACTGATGTCACGAGCATTTTCCCAGAACCATCTTGCACTTTAGTCCCGGACAAAAGAAAAGGCCTTTTCGCATCCACATTCACAGGCTCACTCTCACCAGATAAGCTCGATTCGTCTATTGACAAGCTATAACCGGAAATAAAAAGCCCATCTGCAGGAACTTGATCTCCAATAGACAAATGCACTATATCCCCAACAACCAAGTCATAAATCGATACCTTTTGCCTGCTCCCATCGCGTGTTACATGAACCATAATGTTCTTTTTTTCCTTATCCAAGTCCCTAAATTGTAAGGACTGTTTGTAGTCACTAACAGCAGTAACCATAACCACCAACAAAATACACATGATAATTCCTACACCATCATACATGCCTTTAGGCCACCCTTCGGTGGCGATTCCAACGACAACAGAAACAACTGCACATACCATTAGAATGATCAAAGTTAAGTCCTGAAGTGCATCCCATACAAACATCCAAAAAGGCCTCAATTGTTTTTCAGTGACGCGATTAAATCCATAAATCTCTTTCCTTGAAGTTATTTGGCTTGAAAAAACTCCATCTTTGAGTGAAACCTTGAGTTTTGCAGCAAATCCCCTTAAGCCTCCATGGGAATCTAAGCTCTTGAGATCATGAGACCGATTAATGTACGCAAGTTCATCTGGTTCAATTTCAAATCCTGCTTTTCGGACTTCATCAGAGAGCTTGTAATCGGATCGAATGCTAACAGCTGTAGTTGTAAAAAATGTTAAATTTGACAAGAAAAGAAACATAGTGCAAAATGAATAAGATTATGTGAAGGGAATTTTGTAAGAGATCATACCATCAATGAAATGTAATGCTGCTTTTTGCACATACAAGGCTATTCGGATCTTTTCCTGAACAAAAATTTACGGCTGCATAAAAATGCTAACATTTTGAAGAGACTAAGATAATGTGTTAAAATATATCCTAAATGTTGCCATATATTTTCAAATATGTGACAAGGCTCAAGGATAATGGCATTTTGTACTTGCAAAATAGTCCAGTTTTTCGAAACTTTTAAGGTGTGTGGCTTTATTGAAACTTACCTTCAGGCTGCAGGTTGATCGTGACATGGTGACAGAACATCCATGAAAATCTTTTAATTACGAGTGTTATAAACAAATAAAGGGGCAACAAGTCTTTATCACCCTAAATGCCCGGAATAGTGTGACATTGCGTGATCAAAGGAGAATGATACAGCTGATTAGTTGTTGTTAAAGAATAATTTTTCTATAGTAATTAAGTACTAGAAATGAAGAAAAAATGGTTTTAAATTTTATCAGTAATTATGAAGAAAAAAGAAAGAAAGAAAAGTATATGTGTGGGTGGCCAAGTCTAACACCCTTTAGGGGGATGAAGATGGGGCCAAAAAGAATATATTGTAGCAAAGTGATGAAATGAAGGAAATTTCTTAGCTAAATGAAAGCAAAGAAAACATACAACGGAAAAATGAAAAAGGACAAGGAATTTTTCATCATTTTTGTTGCATATATTTTTTTTTTCATCAACCAAAATTTTCGTACAACGTATACTATTTACATTAAAATATGAAATGCGAAGTTTCGAAGAAAGTTCTCAATATTTGCAGTGTTTAACATGCTCAATTTCAACATATTCAAAGTATTGGACTGGTAGATAAAATGCTCAATTCCACTACTGTTTGTAGTATATATATTTTAAACAAATGTTAGAGATATATCTGAAATAATTTTTCGATTTAAAAATATATATATCCCTAATTTCGAAGGATAAGATATTAATTTAGAGGCTTATTTGTGTAATTTCTTAATACAAATACAACAAACAATTTGAGAAGGAGTGCCAATTTTGTTTTACTCAAAAGTGCAATTAAATCAGAAAACTCTTCAACCAAAAGCACTTCATTAATACAACTAAATACCCTTAAATGTAATTTTTCCGAATTAAAAAGGATTTAATGTTGACTTGTAACTTTTTAAGATTTTTCAGTTTCTTTGTCTTCCTCTTTAATTAACATGCACTAAATTTCCAAACCAAGACTTCGTGTACCATTCTATGCACTCCCCCGCAAATGTTGATATTTAGAAAGTCAATTCCGATATTTTTAAATTTAAAATTATATGGGATTCATCTAAATTACAATAAAATCTCTATTTAGGAATACTCTATATAAGAATAATCTCTATAATATTATAAAAAAATTTGGTCCCAATTTGGGCCAGTTATAAATACGAATAATCTCTAAATTGTAATATGTTATATATTTTTTAAGTCCCGTATTAAGAAACTATACCTCTATATAGTAATAATTTCATATATATATATATATATATATATATATATATATATATATGAGAGAGATAATATTAATTTTAAAACATTATATTTTTTATAAAAGACTACATTTCCTATAAAGAACTATATTTTCTTATAAAAGACTACATTTCTTATAAAAGACCACATTTTTCTATAAAAGATTACTTTGCATAAAAAAATTTTGAATTAATTTTTTTATTGATATTTTTGTTAAAGTGGATATTTTTTTGTGTTTGAAAAATATTTTGTATCAATACCTCTATTTAGTAATAACCTCTCAATTAGAATACAAATAATTTGGTCCCAAATCTATTCCTAAATAGAGATTTTACTGTAGTAGACTTAATTGACAGTTGGGTGGGCATAGTCCTGAAACCCTTCCCCTACAGCCCTACCTATCTCATCAATTTATTATTTTCTCCCATGTACCCAACTTGCCCCCAAAAGTAATACTTCCTTCATCTCAAGATAAAAGTCTTGGTGGACTTTTCACGCATATTAAGAGGAGGAATGAAATGACAAAATTTCACATAATAATATGTCATTAATTATTTTCAATGTAGGTAAGAGAGTGACTTTCTAGCTATTCAATTCAAAATATTCTCTCTCCATACTTATTAAATAGGAAAATGATCCATATAATACGTTAGTCAGAGGATTTGTTTCAACTAACGCTCATCCAGCCGTCCAAAATTAGAGTGAATGGTTGAGATGAGGGCCCAGCCGCTACTCCTTCTAGCGGTCAGCCAAATTTTTTTGTTGGCTGCTACTCTCTCTAACGGATAACAAAAAATTTTGGCTTATTTATTGATTATCCTGATTATCTTCATACATACTACTTATTAATCAGTAAAATAAAATAATAAAAATTTATAAAGATAATTATAAGGATAATCAGTAATTATCTTTATACTTATCCTTATACTTATTAACATATTATCCTTATACATATTACTTATTAATGAGTAAAATAAAATAATAAAAAATTATAAGGATAATCAGTAATTATCTTTATACTTATCCTTATACTTATTAACAAAATAAGTATGTATAAGAATAATTACTGATTGTGGTCTTATGATTTTTAATTATAAATATGAAATAGTGATTGAGTTTATATATTTAAGTAGGAATATAATATAAATTCAATCATTATTTCTAATTTATAATTAAAAATCATAAGATGATAATTATTAATTATCCTTATACATACTTATTTTTATTAATAAGTATAATGATAATTACTGATTATACTTATAATTTTTTATTATTTTATTTTACTGATTAATAAGTAGTATGTATGAGGATAATTACGATAATCAGTAATTAAGTCAAAAAAAATTTGTTGGCCGCTACTCCCTCTAGCGGCCAGTCAAAACACGGTCGTTTTGACTGGCCGCTAGAGGGAGTAACGGCCAAAAAAAAAAATTTAGCTGGCCGCTAGAGGGAGTAGCGGTTGGGCCCTCATCTCAGTCATTCACTCTAATTTTGGACGGCTGGATGAGCGTTAGTTGAAACAGTCCCTTTGGCTAACGTATTCTATGGATCATTTCTGTAAGACCCCGAATTTTATGAAATAAAAAGTATTCAATTTTTCTTATAATTACTATTCAGTAAATGGTTATATTGATAAAAGTTTAAAGTTATGGGTGAAATATGAATTTTTTTCAAAATAAACAAGTGGTTATAAAATAATTATTGTTGTCGGAAAATATTCGTTTGGTCGTGGAATATTCTTTCTGTCGGGGAATATTCGTACGACGGCGCAACTATTTATGGGCCCCATAACAGAAAGCGATTGGATGAAGAAAACGACAAAATTGAGTTTTTATAAATAACGGCGTAGTTGTTACCGTTAACGCTGTTGGAATACCTGGTGGTTAAAATACAGTAATACGCGTAGTTGCACAGTAGCACACGGTATTGCACAGTATTTTTTTCAATTATTGATTCTTACGTAAGAAGACACTACTCAATAATTGTTACAGTAATTTCTGTTCAATATTTTATTTTATTGAATCAATAATTGCTGCGTTGATATTTTATATTATTGTTGTTTCAATAATTGTCACTGCACAGTATTTCCCATTATCAGATCAATAATTCATAGTATTTGAATAATATTATAAGATAACATTATTGCAATGTCTAGAAAGTTCTGTCTAAGGAGAGATTTGGTCACCTAATTGCGCGCCAGTAAGGAGAAATTCTTATTGAAAAGCCCCCTCTTTCCTGGGAACGGCCTGGTTGTCATAAATGTGATTCTATAATATTATTTGTGAATAATTAATTATTGATTCATATGATAAGAAAATATTTATTTTATGTGGATATAAATGAAGGATATATTTTTGTGGTTAAAAATGAAGGAATTAATGTTGAGGTTTTTATCAGTATTTTTGTCGGAATTGAGGTATTAAAAATTAGGATTTTTGAGATATTTTGCGGGGGTTATAATTTTTAATCCGACCGTTGGAACGTGGTAATTTTTGGATATGTTATACATATATAAGTTGAGTATATGTCCACAAATTTTGAACCGTTAAAAATGAACGTATAATTTGTTATGAATTTTACGAGATGACTGGTTCAGAAATTGTTGAATTTTCGGAGTTAATCATTTTGGTGGAAAATTCTAGAATTGGTGGGCCCCACTCTTGGTTGGTGAAAAAATGTGCTGAGATTTTTATTCAAATGTGGTAGGTGGAAATAGTAGCATGTAAAGCCATCAGGTTGCAGGTTAAGTCTGCTTTGGTGTGCTAATATTTTCTTATAAATAGAGGGCTAAGTTAGAATTAAAAATCACAACAGAAACATAAGCTTTCTCTCTTTCTCTCTCTATATTATGAAGCATATTTTGTGAGTATTTAGATACTTTGAAAGTTGCTATTCAGTGCAAGTTTCCTTCGGCTTTGCATTCCAGTCAGAAGTACTGCTCTTTTGAGGTAAGGGATAGTAAGGGATTTTAAGGGTTGTTATATTTTTCAATTTCGTAATTTTTCAGACCTTCAGAAAATTCTAGAAAAATTTAAAATGATATTTTGATGAGTTTTCTTGATTGTGTCCAAAAATGGTGATTTTTGGATGTATAGATTAAGAGTTATGAATTTTATGAGAAAATACTATTTTAAAAGTAACCGCTTATAACTTCTTGTGGTTAACTCCAAAATTGATGAAATTTTTATTGGGAGTACATGTATATGGTAGGAGTATACTCTGTGAATTTCAGAATTTTTAGATAAAAGTACAATTTTTGATAAATGTCTAAATATTCGACTGTTTTGGCCATATGAAAAATAGTAAATGACTTTTAAAAATTCTGAGAAAAATATATGTTCAATATGGGACTATATTCTGCTAAATTCCAGAAAAGAAATATTTTTGGAACTGATTTGGTATTTTTCATGAAAATGGTCTAGTTATGAGTAAATGAATTAAATATGTTTTATGAAGTAAGAAAATTGGAAAATAGAATTTTATGACTTGAGAATCCTATATGAGGTATATGCAGGTTTTTGATGAGGGTTTTTGGTTATTGGTGATGAAATCTTATGAGTTTGACATTTTAGAATGATTAAATACATTATTTTAGTAAAGTGTAAACAATTAAAATAAATTGTTTATAAGCTTAAGAAATATTATTCTTTCAATATCATTATACCGAAATATTGGTATAGATTTTATTGTGGAATTTCTATCTTTTGTGTCGGGGTTACTATTCATGAGTTACTATTCACGATTTACTATTCATGAGTTACGAATATTACTCTTGAGATTAAAACTATATGTTGATCATATTATTTTTATTATCATATATAACATTTTTATAACCCTGATGTTGAAATTCTCTTTCACTGGAGTGTAAAGATGGGTAGATTATTGGTATGATCATGACTAGGGTTCTCTTTGGCATGTAGTGCAAAGTTGAATTGTGACTGGTATGATCATGACCATTGAATTTATAATTGAATATCTTAAGCTTAAGTGCAAAGGTGAATTGATCAACATGGTTATAATTATTGTTTATATAAATTCTGAAATAATTATATATTTCTTTGAGATATGAATATATTTGGCATGTAGTGCAAATATGAATTGTTGATGAATATCTTTGGCCCGTAGTGCAAAGATGAACTGTTGTTGAATATCTTTGGCCTGTAGTTCAAAGATGGTCTGTTGATGAATATCTTTGGCCTGTAGTGCAAAGATGAACTGTTGTTGAATATCTTTGGCCGTAGTGCAAAGATGGATATATTAGTATGATTATGAACAGGAACTGTGATTTGGTATAACCATGATCTTTGATGTTTCAGGTAAAGACAGGTGATGAAAATATTCTTCGTCGTGGGTGCGAAGAAAAATTTAGAATCATAATTATGATTATGAGTTATTTATATGATTGTGGACCAGAATTGTTGATTGATGTTACAGGGATAAAACATTGTTGGTGGATTTTTAACATGGAGAAAATAATAGACTTTATAGTCTATTTGACTCTTCTAATGGATTGCTCGTTCCGCTGCAACTATGGTTGAAATTTTTATTATCTACCATATGTTCTAAATCTCTGATTTATTACTGATGAAGACTATTGATAATTTATTTATCTTTAGTCATGATATTCTTTACTGGGCTAGTTGTGCTCACCCTTTTGCTTCACAATTTCTTTCAGGTAATAAAAGTGTAGCTGGGTCGAGCGAGGGTAACGGAGAAATAGAACGGTGGTCTCTAGCTGTGGAGTTCTCCCTAAGAAGTATAGAAAAGTTCATTTAGTAGTTATATTTGGTGAATCCAATAGGGTGAGGCGAACCCAACGTTAGAAGGGTGTTTTGCCACTATCATACACGATGTCTAATGACATACAACCTCGTATCATCATAAGACAGGATTGTGCTCATCCACTTATTGAGTATTTTTACGAGCACTACTTATATAATCTTGGTGTTTGTTTGAAGTATAATTTCTAATTAGAGACAGTAGAGATAATGATATGTCAAGAGAAGACTCACCATTGGGAAGAATATGATAGTAATCTTCTCCTTTTTCTTTGGGGTATATTGGGTCAACCAAGGATAATTCTGTGGTCATATGATATCTATCACAACCTAGAAGCATGGCCTCCCATGTACAAAAGTTTCCTTGAGCACTTCCCAAAGATTCTAATTTCTAAAATAGTTTTTGACTATACCTTTATGTAAGGTGTCATTGTGAGGTGTTGTCCACGGTTGGGACATGAGTCACATTTGGTATATATTTGTATCCAAACTCACAGCATATATGTTGTTGTATTTTACACAACATTTGTTGTAATAAAGTTGTAGTTATTTTCTATACCATGTATTTGGCGACTCAGAATAGGTTGGATGGAATGGACCTGTTTTGGGGTTGTCACAGTTGGTATCAGAGCTTAGGGATATGATCTCTGGCGGAGATCGGGGAATAGAACTAGGAGGGGAGAGATGAGTAAATCCTTCGCTAGTGTGTCCTACCTAAGCTTATATGTTGGTCAGTCATAATATCGGGATATTATGTGATATGTTAATTTGTTAAATTAACCCTTGTTTTTAAGCTGTATTCTAGAATGATATTTGAAATACAGGAGATGAGCAATGGAAAAATTATGATGACAGGGAAGATGGAATCTGAAATGAAAGGAAGGTATTCTCAGCTCTTCGAAATACTAGGTACGTAAATTTCGGGGACGAAATTTCATAAGGAGGGGAGATTGTAAGACCTCGAATTTTATGAAATAAAAGTATTCAATTTTTCTTATAATTACTATTCAGTAAATGGTTAAATTGATAAAAGTTTAAAGTTATGGGTGAAATATGAATTTTTTTCAAAATAAACAAGTGGTTATAAAATAATTATTGTTGTCAAAAAATATTCGTTTGATCGTGGAATATTCTTTCTGTCGGGGAATATTCGTACGACGGCGCAGCTATTTGTGGGCCCCATAACGAAAAGCGATTGGATGAAGAAAACGACAAAATTGAGTTTTTATAAATAACGGCGTAGTTGTTACCGTTAACGCTGTTGGAATACCTGGTGGTTAAAATACAGTAATACGCGTTATTGCACAGTAGCACACGGTATTGCACAGTATTTTTTTCAATTATTGATTCTTACGTAAGAAGACACTACTCAATAATTGTTACAGTAATTTCTGTTCAATATTTTATTTTATTGAATCAATAATTGCTGCGTTGATATTTTATATTATTGTTGTTTTAATAATTATCACTGCACAGTATTTCCCATTATCAGATCAATAATTCATATTATTTGAATAATATTATAAGATAACATTATTGTCAATGTCTAGAAAGTTCTGTCTAAGGAGAGGTTTGGTCACCTAATTACGCGCCAGTAAGGAGAAATTCTTATTGGAAAGCCCCCTCTTTCCTGGGAACGGCCTGGTTGTCATAAATGTGATTCTGTAATATTATTTGTGAATAATTAATTATTGATTCATATGATAAGAAAATATTTATTTTATGTGGATATAAATGAAGGATATATTTTTATGGTTAAAAATGAAGGAATTAATGTTGAGATTTTTATCAGTATTTTTGTCGGAATTGAGGTATTAAAAATTAGGGTTTTTGAGATATTTTGCGGGGGTTATAATTTTTAATCCGACCGTTGGATCGTGGTAATTTTTGGATATGTTATACATATATAAGTTGAGTATATGTCCACAAATTTTGAACCGTTAAAAATGAACGTATATTTGTTATGAATTTTACGAGATGACTGGTTCAGAAATTGTTGAATTTTCGGAGTTAATCATTTTGGTGAAAAATTCTAGAATTGGTGGGCCCCACTCTTGGTTGGTGAAGAAATGTGCTGAATTTTATTCAAATGTGGTGGGTGGAAATAGTAGCAGGTAAAGCCATCAGGTTGCAGGTCAAACCTGCTAAAATTTTCCTATAAATAGAGGGCTAAGTTAGAATTGAAAATCACACCAGAAACATAAGCTTTCTCTCTTTCTCTCTCTATATTATGAAGCATATTTTGTGAGTATTTAGATACTTTGAAAGTTGCTATTCAGTGCAAGTTTCCTTCGGCTTTGCATTCCAGTCAGAAGTACTGCTCTTTTGAGGTAAGGGATAGTAAGGGATAGTAAGAGATTTTAAGGGTTGTTATATTTTTCAATTTCGTAATTTTTCTGACCTTCAAAAATTCTGGAAAAATTTGAAATGATATTTTGATGAGTTTTCTTGATTGTGTCCAAAAATGGTGATTTTTGGATGTATAGATTAAGAGTTATGAATTTTATGAGAAAAGACTATTTTAAAAGTAACCGCTTATAATTCTTGTGGTTAACTCCAAAATTGATGAAATTTTTATTGGGAGTACATGTATATGGTAGGAGTATACTCTGTGAATTTCAGAATTTTTAGATAAAAGTATAATTTTTGATAAATGTCTAAATATTCGGCTGTTTTGGCCATATGAAAAATAGTAAATGACTTTTAAAAATTCTGAGAAAAATATATGTTCAATATGGGACTATATTATGCTAAATTCCAGAAAAAAATATTTTTGGAACTGATTTGGTATTTTTCATGAAAATGGTCTAGTTATGAGTAAATGAATTAAATATGTTTTGTGAAGTAAGAAAATTGGAAAATAGGATTTTATGGCTTGAGAATCCTATATGAGGTATATGCAGATTTTTGATGAGGGTTTTGGTTATTGGTGATGAAATCTTATGAGTTTGACATTTTAGAATGATTAAATGCATTATTTAGTAAAGTGTAAACAATTAAAATAAATTGTTTATAAGCTTAAGAAATATTATTCTTTCAATATCATTATACCGAAATATTGGTATAGATTTTATTGTGGAATTTCTATCTTTTGTGTTGGGGTTACTATTCATGAGTTACTATTCACGATTTACTATTCATGAGTTACGAATATTACTCTTGAGATTAAAACTATATGTTGATCATATTATTTTTATTATCATATATAACATTTTTATAACCCTGATGTTGAAATTCTCTTTCACTGGAGTGTAAAGATGGGTAGATTATTGGTATGATCATGACTAGGGTTCTCTTTGGCCTGTAGTGCAAAGTTGAATTGTGACTGGTATGATCATGACCATTGAATTTATAATTGAATATCTTAAGCTTAAGTGCAAAGGTGAATTGATCAACATGGTTATAATTATTGTTTATATAAATTCTGAAATGATTATATATTTCTTTGA
The DNA here is from genome assembly GCA_016801055.1 of Panax notoginseng. Lineage (NCBI taxonomy): Eukaryota > Viridiplantae > Streptophyta > Magnoliopsida > Apiales > Araliaceae > Panax > Panax notoginseng. The sequence goes on from CM029017.1 coordinate 104,783,727, forward strand.
GATATGAATATATTTGGCCTGTAGTGCAAATATGAATTGTTGATGAATATCTTTGGCCTGTAGTGCAAAGATGAACTGTTGTTGAATATCTTTGGCCTGTAGTGCAAAGATGGTCTGTTGATGAATATCTTTGGCCTGTAGTGCAAAGATGAACTGTTGTTGAATATCTTTGGCCGTAGTGCAAAGATGGATTTATTAGTATGATTATGAACAGGAACTGTGATTTGGTATAACCATGATCTTTGATGTTTCAGGTAAAGACAGGTGATGAAAATATTCTTCGTCCTGGGTGCGAAGAAAAATTTAGAATCACAATTATGATTATGAGTTATTCATATGATTGTGGACCAGAATTGTTGATTGATGTTACAGGGATAAAACATTGTTGGTGGATTTTTAACATGGAGAAGATAATAGACTTTATAGTCTATTTGACTCTTCTAATGGATTGCTCGTTCCGCTGCAACTATGGTTGAAATTTTTATCATCTACCATATGTTCTAAATCTCTGATTTATTATTGATGAAGGCTATTGATAATTTATTATCTTTAGTCATGATATTCTTTACTGAGCTAGTTGTGCTCACCCTTTTGCTTCACAATTCCTTTCAGGTAATAAAAGTGTAGCTGGGTCGAGCGAGGGTAACGGAGAAATAGAACGGTGGTCTCTAGCTGTGGAGTTCTCCCTAAGAAGTATAGAAAGGTTCATTTAGTAGTTATATTTGGTGAATCCAATAGGGTGAGGCGAACCCAACGTTGGAAGGGTGTTTTGCCACTATCATACAAGATGTCTAATGACATACAACCTCGTGTCATCATAAGACAGGATTGTGCTCATCCACTTGCTGAGTATATTTACGAGCACTACCTATATAATCTTGGTGTTTGTTTGAAGTATAATTCCAATTAGAGACAGTAGAGATAATGATAAGTCAAGAGAAGACTCACCATTGGGAAGAATATGATAGTAATCTTCTCGTTTTTCTTTGGGGTCTATTGGGTCAACCAAGGATAATTCTGTGGCCATATGATATCTATCATAACCTAGACGCATGGCCTCCCATGTACGAAGGTTTCCTTGAGCACTTCCCAAAGATTCTAATTTCTAAAACAGTTTTTGACTATACCTTTATGTAAGGTGTCATTGTGAGGTGATGTCCACGGTTGGAACATGAGTCACATTTGGTATATATTTGTATCCAAACTCACAGCATATGTGTTGTTGTATTTTGCACGACAATTGTTGTAATAAAGTTGTAGTTATTTTCTGTACCATGTATTTGGCGACTCAGAATAGGTTGGATGGAATGGACCTATTTTGGGGTTGTCACAGTTGGTATCAGAGCTTAGGGATATGATCTCTGGCGGAGATCGGGGAATAGAACTAGGAGGGGAGAGATGAGTAAATCCTTCGCTAGTGTGTCCTACCTAAGCTTATTTGTTGGTCAGTCATAATATCGGGATATTATGTGATATGTTAATTTGTTAAATTAACCCTTGTTTTGAAGCTGTATTCTAGAATGATATTTGAAATACAGGAGATGAGCAATGGAGAAATTATGATGACAGGGAAGATGGAATCTGAAATGAAAGGAAGATATTCTCAACTCTTTGAAATACCAGGTACGTAAATTCCGGGGACGAAATTTTATAAGGAGGGGAGATTGTAAGACCCCGAATTTTATGAAATAAAAGTATTCAATTTTTCTTATAATTACTATTCAGTAAATGGTTAAATTGATAAAAGTTTAAAGTTATGGGTGAAATATGAATTTTTTTCAAAATAAACAAGTGGTTATAAAATAATCATTGTTGTCGGGGAATATTCGTTTGGTCGTGGAATATTCTTTCTGTCGGGGAATATTCGTACGACGGCGCAGCTATTTGTGGGCCCCATAACGAAAACGTCGGATGAAGAAAACGACAAAATTGAGTTTTTACAAATAACGGCGTAGTTGTTACCGTTAACACTGTTTGAATACCCGGTGGTTAAAATACAGTAATACGCGTTATTGCACAGTAGCACACGGTATTGCACAGTATTTTTGAAATTATTGATTCTTACGTAAGAAGGCACTACTCAATAATTGTTACAGTAATTACTGTTCAATATTTTATTTTATTGATTCAATAATTGCTGCGTTGATATTTTATATTATTGTTGTTTCAATAATTGTTGCTGCACAGTATTTCCATTATCAGATCAATAATTCATATTATTTGAATAATATTATTAGATAACATTATTGGCAATGTCTAGAAAGTTCTGTCTAAGGAGAGGTTTGGTCATCTAATTGCGCGCCAGTAAGGAGAAATTCTTATTGGAAAGCCCCCTCTTTCCTGGGAACGGCCTGGTTGTCATAAATGTGATTCTGTAATATTATTTGTGAATAATTAATTATTGATTCATATGATAAGAAAATATTTATTTTATGTGGATATAAATGAGGGATATATTTTTGTGGTTAAAAATGAAGGAGTTAATGTTGAGGTTTTTATCAGTATTTTTGTCGGAATGGAGGTATTAAAAATTAGGATTTTTGAGATATTTTGCGGGGGTTATAATTTTTAATCCGACCGTTGGATCGTGGTAATTTTTGGATATGTTATACATATATAAGTTGAGTATATGTCCACAAATTTTGAACCGTTAAAAATGAACGTATGATTTGTTATGAATTTTACGAGATGACTGGTTCAGAAATTGTTGAATTTTTGGAGTTAATCATTTTGGTGGAAAATTCTAGAATTGGTGGGCCCCACTTTGGTTGGTGAAGAAATGTGCTGAATTTTTATTCAAATGTGGTGGGTGGGAATAGTAGCAGGTAAAGCCATCAGGTTGCAGGTCAAGTCCTACCAAAATTTTCCTATAAATAGAGGGCTAAGTTAGAATTGAAAATCACACCAGAAACATAAGCTTTCTCTCTTTCTCTCTCTATATTATGAAGCATATTTTGTGAGTATTTAGATACTTTGTGAGTTGCTATTCAGTGCAAGTTTCCTTCAGCTTTGCATTCCAGTCAGAAGTACTGCTCTTTTGAGGTAAGGGATAGTAAGGGATTTTAAGGGTTGTTATATTTTTCAGTTTCGTAATTTTTCTGACCTTCAAAAATTCTGGAAAAATTTGAAATGATATTTTGATGAGTTTTCTTGATTGTGTCCAAAAATGGTGATTTTTGGATGTATAGATTAAGAGTTATGAATTTTATGAGAAAAGACTATTTTAAAAGTAACCGCTTATAATTCTTGTGGTTAACTCCAAAATTGATGAAATTTTTATTGGGAGTACATGTATATGATAGAGTATACTCTGTGAATTTCAGAATTTTTAGATAAAAGTACAATTTTTGATAAATGTCTAAATATTCGGCTGTTTTGGCCATATGAAAAATAGTAAATGACTTTTAAAAATTCTGAGAAAAATATATGTTCACTATGGGACTATATTATGCTAAATTCCAGAAAAGAAATATTTTTGGAACTGATTTGGTATTTTTCATGAAAATGGTCTAGTTATGAGTAAATGAATTAAATATGTTTTGTGAAGTAAGAAAATTGGAAAATAGGATTTTATGGCTTGAGAATCCTATATGAGGTATATGCAGATTTTTGATGAGGGTTTTGGTTATTGATGATGAAATCTTATGAGTTTGGCATTTTAGATGATTAAATGCATTAATTAGTAAAGTGTAAACAATTAAAATAAATTGTTTATAAGCTTAAGAAATGTTATTCTTTCAATATCATTATACCGAAATATTGGTATAGATTTTATTGTGGAATTTCTATCTTTTGTGTCGGGGTTACTATTCATGAGTTACTATTCACGATTTACTATTCATGAGTTACGAATATTACTCTTGAGATTAAAACTATATGTTGATCATATTATTTTTATTATCATATATAACATTTTTATAACCCTGATGTTGAAATTCTCTTTCACTGGAGTGTAAAGATGGGTAGATTATTGGTATGATCATGACTAGGGTTCTCTTTGGCCTGTAGTGCAAAGTTGAATTGTGACTGGTATGATCATGACCATTGAATTTATAATTGAATATCTTAAGCTTAAGTGCAAAGGTGAATTGATCAACATGGTTATAATTATTGTTTATATAAATTCTGAAATGATTATATATTTCTTTGAGATATGAATATATTTGGCCTGTAGTGCAAATATGAATTGTTGATGAATATCTTTGGCCTGTAGTGCAAAGATGAACTGTTGTTGAATATCTTTGGCCTGTAGTGCAAAGATGGTCTGTTGATGAATATCTTTGGCCTGTAGTGCAAAGATGAACTGTTGTTGAATATCTTTGGCCGTAGTGCAAAGATGGATTTATTAGTATGATTATGAACAGGAACTGTGATTTGGTATAACCATGATCTTTGATGTTTCAGGTAAAGACAGGTGATGAAAATATTCTTCGTCCTGGGTGCGAAGAAAAATTTAGAATCACAATTATGATTATGAGTTATTCATATGATTGTGGACCAGAATTGTTGATTGATGTTACAGGGATAAAACATTGTTGGTGGATTTTTAACATGGAGAAGATAATAGACTTTATAGTCTATTTGACTCTTCTAATGGATTGCTCGTTCCGCTGCAACTATGGTTGAAATTTTTATCATCTACCATATGTTCTAAATCTCTGATTTATTATTGATGAAGGCTATTGATAATTTATTTATCTTTAGTCATGATATTCTTTACTGAGCTAGTTGTGCTCACCCTTTTGCTTCACAATTTCTTTCAGGTAATAAGAGTGTAGCTGGGTCGAGCGAGGGTAACGGAGAAATAGAACGGTGGTCTCTAGCTGTGGAGTTCTCCCTAAGAAGTATAGAAAGGTTCATTTAGTAGTTATATTTGGTGAATCCAATAGGGTGAGGCGAACCCAACGTTGGAAGGGTGTTTTGCCACTATCATACAAGATGTCTAACGACATACAACCTCGTGTCATCATAAGACAGGATTGTGCTCATCCACTTGCTGAGTATATTTACGAGCACTACCTATATAATCTTGGTGTTTGTTTGAAGTATAATTCTCAATTAGAGACAGTGGAGATAATGATAAGTCAAGAGAAGACTCACCATTGGGAAGAATATGATAGTAATCTTCTCGTTTTTCTTTGGGGTCTATTGGGTCAACCAAGGATAATTCTGTGGCCATATGATATCTATCATAACCTAGACGCATGGCCTCCCATGTACGAAGGTTTCCTTGAGCACTTCCCAAAGATTCTAATTTCTAAAACAGTTTTTGACTATACCTTTATGTAAGGTGTCATTGTGAGGTGATGTCCACGGTTGGGACATGAGTCACATTTGGTATATATTTGTATCCAAACTCACAGCATATGTGTTGTTGTATTTTACACGACAATTGTTGTAATAAAGTTGTAGTTATTTTCTGTACCATGTATTTGGCGACTCAGAATAGGTTGGATGGAATGGACCTATTTTGGGGTTGTCACAGTTGGTATCAGAGCTTAGGGATATGATCTCTGGCGGAGATCGGGGAATAGAACTAGGAGGGGAGAGATGAGTAAATCCTTCGCTAGTGTGTTCTACCTAAGCTTATATGTTGGTCAGTCATAATATCGGGATATTATGTGATATGTTAATTTGTTAAATTAACCCTTGTTTTTAAGCTGTATTCTAGAATGATATTTGAAATACAGGAGATGAGCAATGGAAAAATTATGATGACAGGGAAGATGGAATCTGAAATGAAAGGAAGGTATTCTCAACTCTTCGAAATACCAGGTACGTAAATTTCGGGGATGAAATTTCATAAGGAGGGGAGATTGTAAGACCCCGAATTTTATGAAATAAAAGTATTCAATTTTTCTTATAATTACTATTCAGTAAATGGTTAAATTGATAAAAGTTTAAAGTTATGGGTGAAATATGAATTTTTTTCAAAACAAACAAGTGGTTATAAAATAATTATTGTTGTCGAAAAATATTCGTTTGGTCGTGGAATATTCTTTCTGTCAGGGAATATTCGTACGACGGCGCAGCTATTTGTGGGCCCCATAACGGAAAGCGATTGGATGAAGAAAACGACAAAATTGAGTTTTTATAAATAGCGGCGTAGTTGTTACCGTTAACGCTGTTGAAATACCTAGTGGTTAAAATACAGTAATACGCGTAGTTGCACAGTAGCACACGGTATTGCACAGTATTTTTTTCAATTATTGATTCTTACGTAAGAAGACACTACTCAATAATTGTTACAGTAATTTCTGTTCAATATTTTATTTTATTGAATCAATAATTGCTGCGTTGATATTTTATATTATTGTTGTTTCAATAATTGTCACTGCACAGTATTTCCCATTATCAGATCAATAATTCATAGTATTTGAATAATATTATAAGATAACATTATTGGCAATGTCTAGAAAGTTCTGTCTAAGGAGAGATTTGGTCACCTAATTGCGTGCCAGTAAGGAGAAATTCTTATTGAAAAGTCCCCTCTTTCCTGGGAACGGCCTGGTTGTCCTAAATGTGATTCTATAATATTATTTGTAAATAATTAATTATTGATTCATATGATAAGAAAATATTTATTTTATGTGGATATAAATGAAGGATATATTTTTGTGGTTAAAAATGAAGGAATTAATGTTGAGGTTTTTATCAGTATTTTTGTCGGAATTGAGGTATTAAAAATTAGGATTTTTAAGATATTTTGCGGGGGTTATAATTTTTAATCCGACCGTTGGATCGTGGTAATTTTTGAATATGTTATACATATATAAGTTGAGTATATGTCCACAAATTTTAAACCGTTAAAAATGAACGTATAATTTGTTATGAATTTTACGAGATGACTGGTTCAGAAATTGTTGAATTTTCGGAGTTAATCATTTTGGTGGAAAATTCTAGAATTGGTGGGCCCCACTCTTGGTTGGTGAAAAAATGTGCTGAGATTTTTATTCAAATGTGGTAGGTAGAAATAGTAGCAGGTAAAGCCATCAGGTTGCAGGTTAAGTCTGCTTTGGTGTGCTAATATTTTCTTATAAATAGAGGGCTAAGTTAGAATTAAAAATCACACCAGAAACATAAGCTTTCTCTCTTTCTCTCTCTATATTATGAAGCATATTTTGTGAGTATTTAGATACTTTGAAAGTTTCTATGCAGTGCAAGTTTCCTTCGGCTTTGCATTCCAGTCAGAAGTACTGCTTTTTTGAGGTAAGGGATTGTAAGGGATTTTAAGGGTTGTTATATTTTTCAATTTCGTAATTTTTCAGACCTTCAAAAAATTCTAGAAAAATTTAAAATGATATTTTGATGTGTTTTCTTGATTGTGTCCAAAAATGGTGATTTTTGGATGTATAGATTAAGAGTCATGAATTTTATGAGAAAATACTATTTTAAAAGTAACCGCTTATAACTTCTTGTGGTTAACTCCAAAATTGATGAAATTTTTTTAGGGAGTACATGTATATGGTAGGAGTATACTCTGTGAATTTCAGAATTTTTAGATAAAAGTACAATTTTTGATAAATGTCTAAATATTCGGCTGTTTTGGCCATATGAAAAATAGTAAATGACTTTTAAAAATTCTGAGAAAAATATATGTTCAATATGGGACTATATTCTGCTAAATTCCAGAAAAGAAATATTTTTGGAACTGGTTTGGTATTTTTCATGAAAATGGTCTAGTTATTAGTAAATGAATTAAATATGATTTATGAAGTAAAAAAATTGGAAAATAAAATTTTATGACTTGAGAATCCTATATGAGGTATATGCAGATTTTTGATGAGAGTTTTTGGTTATTGGTGATGAAATCTTATGAGTTTGACATTTTAGAATGATTAAATACATTATTTTAGTAAAGTGTAAATAATTAAAACAAATTGTTTATAAGCTTAAGAAATATTATTCTTTCAATATCATTATACCGAAATATTGGTATAGATTTTATTGTGGAATTTCTATCTTTTGTGTCGGGGTTACTATTCATGAGTTACTATTCACGTTTTACTATTCATGAGTTACGAATATTACTCTTGAGATTAAAACTATATGTTGATCATATTATTTTTATTATCATATATAATATTTTTATAACCCTGATGTTGAAATTCTCTTTCACTAGAGTGTAAAGATGGGTAGATTATTGGTATGATCATGACTAGGGTTCTCTTTGGCATGTAGTGCAAAGTTGAATTGTGACTGGTATGATCATGACCATTGAATTTATAATTGAATATCTTAAGCTTAAGTGCAAAGGTGAATTGATCAACATGGTTATAATTATTGTTTATATAAATTCTGAAATAATTATATATTTCTTTGAGATATGAATATATTTGGCATGTAGTGCAAATATGAATTGTTGATGAATATCTTTGGCCCGTAGTGCAAAGATGAACTGTTGTTGAATATCTTTGGCCTGTAGTTCAAAGATGGTCTGTTGATGAATATCTTTGGCCTGTAGTGCAAAGATGAACTGTTGTTGAATATCTTTGGCCGTAGTGCAAAAATGGATATATTAGTATGATTATGAACAGGAACTGTGATTTGGTATAACCATGATCTTTGATGTTTCAGGTAAAGACAGGTGATAAAAATATTCTTTGTCGTGGGTGCGAAGAAAAATTTAGAATCATAATTATGATTATGAGTTATTTATATGATTGTGGACCAGAATTGTTGATTGATGTTACAGGGATAAAATATTGTTGGTGGATTTTTAACATGGAGAAGATAATAGACTTTATAGTCTATTTGACTCTTCTAATGGATTGCTCGTTCCGCTGCAACTATGGTTGAAATTTTTATTATCTACCATATGTTCTAAATCTCTGATTTATTACTGATGAAGACTATTGATAATTTATTTATCTTTAGTCATGATATTCTTTCTGGGCTAGTTGTGCTCACCCTTTTGCTTCACAATTTCTTTCAGGTAATAAGAGTGTAGCTGGGTCGAGCGAGGGTAACGGAGAAATAGAACGGTGGTCTCTAGCTGTGGAGTTCTCCCTAAGTAGTATAGAAAGGTTCATTTAGTAGTTATATTTGGTGAATCCAATAGGGTGAGGCGAACCCAACGTTGGAAGGGTGTTTTGCCACTACCATACAAGATGTCTAATGACATACAACCTCGTATCATCATAAAACAGGATTGTGCTCATCCACTTATTGAGTATCTTTACGAGTACTACTTATATAATCTTGGTGTTTGTTTGAAGTATAATTTCCAATTAGAGACAGTGGAGATAATGATATGTCAAGAGAAGACTCACCATTGAGAAGAATATGATAGTAATCTTCTCATTTTTCTTTGGGGTATATTGGTAATTCTGTGGCCATATGATATCTATCACAACCTAGAAGCATGGCCTCCCATGTACAAAGGTTTCCTTGAGCACTTCCCAAAGATTCTAATTTCTAAAATAGTTTTTGACTATACCTTTATGTAAGGTGTCATTGTGAGGTGTTGTCCACGGTTGGGACATGAGTCACATTTGGTATATATTTGTATCCAAACTCACAGCATATATGTTGTTGTATTTTACACAACATTTGTTGTAATAAAGTTGTAGTTGTTTTCTGTACCATGTATTTGGCGACTCAGAATAGGTTGGATGGAATGGACCTGTTTTGGGGTTGTCACAATTTCCCTATTAAATATGGAGAAATAATTAGAATAAGAAAAGTATGAGACATTTAATGCTACGGGCATAACAGGAAAAAATGTGTAAAAGTTTGGTTATTAAAAGAAAGTGGACATTTAACATGAGACTACCCAAAATAGTAATAAGGACTTTTATCGTGAGACGGATGTAGTATTTCATATTCGATTGGACTCCAGAATTCTCCATTAACCCTAGTTGAATTCTCCAAATTCTTTTGCACTAGTTTTATATAACTATTTTTAATTTAAAATCAAATAATATTCAATATTTTTATTATAAGTAATATTCAGGGGCGGATCCCTAATTTTTTTTCAACAGGGGGCGAGTTTTAACTAATTTTTTTGTTTAAGTTAAAATAAAAAAAAACTTGAACTAATCATAATATTATTAAATCATAATAATGTTTACAAATTGAAATAAATATTCATAATCCAAACTAAAAAAAAAATTTCAAAATGTTCTTCTCCTTTTCTAGGGCTGACTTCAGGAAGTCATTTTCTCTACGGGCGGCTTTCTATTCGGCTTCGATATCTTTATATCTTTGAGCAAGCCGTCCGGAGACTCTAGTAGCCTACAGGTGTTTAGTAGTCAGTATGGTGAGTTGATTCAAAAAAGAAGATGATTACTGTAATTTTTAATTAAAAGTGACTTACGCGGGCCTGATGAATCATGCCGGCCCAAAAGAGTTCGGGAGTGGATATGTCCCCGAAGCGGTGGTCATCAGTTGGGAGGATGAAATGATTAAACTAGTCTAGAGGGAATTTTTCATTATCCTCTGGCCATAAGGTTGGGGATCGAACGACTTCGGGTGAGTGTGTAGAGGATGGTTGTTTGGGAGGTGATGTTGGGAGATCGAATGTAGTTGGGGTGTGGGCCTTTTTTGAAGGTCCCGGTTGGCTGTCAGCGGTGTTTTTTTTGTTTTCTGATTAGTTGGGGGATGGGGTTAAGCAGGTTCGGTTGGTATGTTTTGGGGTTGTCTGGCTTCGGTCGAGGGAATCCTTAGTTCTTCGATTGTGAGGGGGGTAATCTTCGCGCGTTTCTTTTTTGTCCGAAGAATCTGTGTTCCTTCAGAGATCGGCATGTCGAGAAGGCTTTCTGTAAGAATGGGGCTAGGATGTTTTTTGGTTTTTGGACTGCTCTTCTTTTCAGTCAAGTATGAGTTGGGTCTTCGACGGTGCTTGTGGCATGTTCGACTTCGATGTTTTGGGGTTGAACGGGTCTTTCAGTTGTGTCATCGGAGAGGAATTCTTCAAGGTCTTTTCTCCCGGTCGAAGTTGGTTTGATGAGGGATACTGTAGAAAACAAAGGGGATTTTTCAGAATAATGACAGAAGAAAATTCAAAGATCATACAAGTAGCAAACTCAGAACTTACGTTTGTGGTCGTATAGCCACGCCTGTTTGGTTAAGAGGCTGAAGTTCCATTCTTTCAGGGGAAGTTTCTCGAGCAATTTTACCATTTCTTTCACTCGTTCGGGAGGGGTGTCACCGAAGTCTACGTTCAGGTGTTTGTAGGAAGCCCAGTCCGAGAGTTTGGGTGTTTCTGGTCCTTTGACGAAGAACCAATCTTTGTGCCACCCTCTGTTGCTCGAAGGGGTATCCATCAGTAGGCGTTTTTCGAACTTGGAGTTGGGTTTTGGGGGTTGTTTTCTCAGTACCTTGAAACCTAGTTCGCGAGAATTTCTGAGTTGGTACAGGGTGAAGAAGAAATTAATTTAAGGTGGAATCCCGATCTCGTGGCAGAAGGCGATAAAGGTGATGATGTTGATGTAGGAGTTCGACACCAGCTGGGCGAAACTGATGCCAATAAACCCTAGAAAGGTAACGATGAACGCGCGGAGGGGCAGTCAGACTCCCTTTTTCAGCAGAGTAAGGGGCATGACAGTCTAGCCATTGGATCAGTGGTGTAAGACCCCAACTTATTAATGAATAAAATCAAATTTTCTCTAAATATTATTGTGAATAATGAGGTGTTAATTGGATATAATGCTTTGGTTATGGGTGAAATGTGCAAATTTTATAAAATAAGCAAGTGGTTATAAAATATTCATTTGTTGTCGGGGAATATTCGTTTGGTCGTGGAATATTCTTTCTGTCGGGAAATATTCGTACGACGACGCAGCCTTATGTGAGCCCCATAATGGAAAGCAATTGGATAAAAAAAAACGACAAGTATAAGTTGTTTATAAATAACGGCGTAGTTGTTACCGTTAATACTGTTGGAATACCCGGTGGTTAAAATACAGTAGCACATGGTATTGCACCAATTATTGATTCTTACGTAAGAAGGCACTACTCAATAATTATTACAGTAGTTACTGTTCAATATTTTATTTTATTGATTCAATAATTACTGCGTTGATATTTTATATTATTGTTGTTTCAATAATTGTTGCTGCACAGTATTTTTCATTATCAGATCAATAATTCATATTATTTGAATAATATTATTAGATAGCATTATTGGCAATGTCTAGAAAGTTCTGTCTAAGGAGAGGTTTGGTCATCTAATTGCGCGTCAGTAAGGAGAAATTCTTATTGGAAAGCCCCCTCTTTCCTGGGAACGGTCTGGTTGTCATAATTGTGATTCTATAATATTATTTGTGAATAATTAATTTTTGATTTATATGATAAGAAAATATTTATTTTATGTAGATATAATTGATGGATATATTTATTTTATGTGAAAGAATTAATGTTGAGGTGTTTTTGTCGGAATGGAGGTATTAAAAATTAAATCACTGTTCTTGAGATATATTGCGTGAGTTATAATTTTTAATCTGACCGTTGGATCGTTGTGATTTTTGGATATGTTATACATATATAAGTTGAGTATATGTCCACAAATTTTGAACCGTTAAAAATGAACGTATAATTTGTTATGAATTTTAAGAGGTGAATGATTCGAAAATTAGGTTTATAAATGATTTTGGTGAAAAATTCTAGAATTGAGTGGGCCCCACTTTTGGTTGGTGAGAAATGTGCTGAAATTTTTATTCAAATATGATGGGTGGGAATAGTAGCAGGTAAAGCCATCAGGTTGCAGGTCAAGTCTGCTTCGGCGTGCTAACATTTTTCTATAAATAGAGGGCTAAGTTAGAATTAAATATCACACCAGAATTCATAAGTTTTCTCTCTTTCTCTCTCTATATTATCGAGCGTATTTTGTGAGTATTTAGATACTTTGTGAGTTTTTATTTATCAGTGCAAGTTTTCTTTAGCCTTATACCGATATTCCGAACAGAAGTACTGTTATCTAGAGGTAAGGGATGTAATTTTCTTCTTAAATGATATTGTTTTCTTCAATATCATTATGCCGAAATATTGGTTTGAACTTTTTATCAAATTTAGAACTTTTTGTGTCTGGGTTACTATTCACGTATACGGCACTATTCACGAATACGACACTATTCACCGAAAAATAAAAATTTTCCTTTTTGTCCAAGATGTCTATTATGGTTACTATCTTTGATTGTATCCATGTTTTGATTTATTTTTGAATTCTACTTCACAATTGGTTGTTATGGAGTATTATTGCACTTGGATAAACTGTAATACGAATCCCTAATATTTGTCTTTCTGTCTCACTGGGTTCGTTTTCTTTAAAATATTTTTCATCATCCTCAGTCCTAAATGATGATATTACTGAATATCTTTGGCCTGTAGTGCAAAGATGAATGATTAACTGATGAATATCTTTGGCCCGTAGTGCAAAGATGAACAGGTGTTGAAGGTGTTGAGATGAACATGACCGACTGGTGATACACATGAATATCTTTGGCCTGTAGTGCAAAGATGAATATTTGATTAAAGATGATTATTGATTGTTGTTACAGGGATAAAATATTGATGATGGATTTTTAAATCTTAGAAGATGGTAGAACTCATTCTCTACTTGACTCTTCTAATGGTTTGCTGTTTCCGCTGCAGTTGTTGATCTAAAACTTGTTGTCTATTATGTTTTCTCAGATTTTTCCCTGTTGAAGACTAATGATAAGTTGTTATATATTATCTTAGTCATAATATTCTTTACTGGGCTAGTTGAGCTCACTCTTTTCCTTTTTGTTCTATTTTTCTTAGGAGGCGAGAATATAGCGGGAACTAGTCGGGGTGTGGACTGATGTTTCTAGTCAGTGGTGTTAGCAGTCCTCACTATTTTATTAAATAGTGTTTCAGTAATTGTAATGAGGACTTATTTGAGTGTGGATATTGTCTAGAAGATAATATTTGTATTTAAACTCACAGTATTGTGTTGTCGTATTTTGCGCGACAAGTGTTTTAATAAAGTTGTATTTGTTTCTGTATCATGTATTTGGCGACTCAGAATGGGTGATGTATACCTATTTTGGGGGCGTCACAAGTGGTACATTTGATCTGTGGGTGTTGGTGCCTTGAGATGGTGGGTTTCAGGGATTTGGTAATGCTGTCGGATTACGAGGAGATCAACATGAGTAAGTTGGGAAGGGGTGTTGGCGTGCGAAAATTGTTTCTTGGTGGGTATTCACGCATCATTTTCTGGAGATCTGTCTCTGGGGGATTCTGGGTGGAGGTGGTGGCTACACTGGTGGATCATATGTCAGGCATGGCGTTGGTGTTAGGGTTTGGAGTGACCTTGGTAGGGTTGGAAGTTTTTGTAGGGGGAGCAAGAATGCTTGATAGGGGGTTCACAAGAATAAGGATTGTGTTTTCTGGTGAGATGTTGCCTGGGTTTTGGGAGGAGGCCATTGTTGCAGTTTTGAAGGAAGATAGCCAGGAAGATGAGGAGAGGAAGATTATCCTTAATTTTGAAATGGGCTGGTGAAACTGTTTGAATTGGGGGAAAAGAGGTTTTATAATTTTGTCTTTTCTGCTATTCTTGAATGCCGAGGGCGGCTCATTAATGGGTGTTATGATGGCGTTTGGATGGTGGATTTGAAAGATTGGGCTACTATTTGATGTTTGGGTTTTTCGGATATATATTAGGCCTTGATTTAGGTTATTGTTGCTCGGTTGGCCATGTTTGGAATACTCTTCCATCAAATATTCTATTTGATGAAAGACTGAGGGCAATGTTGGGCAAATGATATTTGGGCTTAGGATATGCAGTGGGTTGTTTTCCACTTGATATTACGCGGGCTTGGATAAGGGGTTGTTTTGGTAAATAGGAGATTTGTGGATTAAGGTTCCTAATTATATTTGGTTTCTAGATATGGAAAGAGATATTGGAGTTTGAACCAACTTTCTTAATTCTTGGAGATTTGGTGCAATTCTATTAAGGAACTACTGGTTGGGTGGGAATCTTGATCCGGTTCGGAGAAGGATTAGATGAAGGTGGTGAGAACGCTATAAATACAAGGCCTTTTCTTGATTCTAAGGTAAATGCAAATTATTACTTTCCAGCACTAGAGCATTAAGCCTTTATTGTTAACCTTATATCAGTATGTACTTATTCTCATACCGGAGCTATCCCCCGGTGGTCCAGGCCATCAAGATTTTGGTGTATATCCATTTCTGTACAAGATTGGATGCACTTTAATTTGGTGATTTGACTGCATAGACGGATCTTGGCGTTAACAATAATCAATCAAAGTGAAGGTGTATATGGATAATGTATGCTTCATTAGTAAAATGCAAAGTATGTTAGGACTCCATAAATTCTTAAATCAAGAAACAAGAAAGGAATCAAGTGACTCAAGTAAACAAACAATACTTTAAGATTCATTTTTACTTGGTTAAATATTTGAGACCGGAATTTCGTTTCCAAATTGGTTTCTAATATTTTATACGAAATATATCCAGTCTCTAATTCGGTCTCTACTGTTTGAAACAACATTCTTGTTTTCAAAATTCGTCTCTACTTTTACATACTCAATGTCCTCTATTACACAGAAATTCGGTTTCAAACTCTGTCTCAAAATTGAATAATTTGAGACGTAGTATCGCCCGTCTCTAAATTTCTGATAGTATATTTGACATAAACGTTGGCTTATTTTATCACAGAATAGATAGTTAAAAAAACTCTTTATTTATCTTAAGTTTTGAGAAGAACATTTGATTATGAGATTGTTTAGTAGCAAACTTATAAGTTTTTTAAGAGCTAAACTCAACTAACTCTTAATATTAAGGGTTCAGTTGGTAATTACTTTTAAATCTAAATATTTTGTTTCTACTTTCGTATATTGGTGTAGATAGAAATAACATTTCATAACTCTTTTTTTTCGAAAGAAAAAAAGTGGAAATAAAATGCACTTTGACACAACCAAAAAAAAAACTTAGATCTTCTTATTTTTATAAAATAAAAAGTTAGACATGCTTACTGAATATGTTTACATGACTTATCACAAATAAATGGAAAGCATATAAATAAAGAAAATATATATACTCTCTTTTCTGCTTGATGAAAAAGGCTGAGAAAGAAAATTCTTCTAATAAATTTATTGAGGTAAAACAACTCTTTTAGGTCATGTTTGTTTGTAAGGATTATAATCCCAGAAATATAACTCATAAAATTATAATTTCAAGACTATTAATTCTAGGATTAAATAATCATAATTACCTGTTTATTTTTTATGAAATTATTTATGGGATAACTTAAAATAATCTCATAATATGTTTATTTTTTTAGAATTAATTAAAGGATCAAAAAAAAATTCATTTAGACTATTATACATTTATCAATAATAACATATTTTAAACTATAATTTAAACTTATTTATACATCAAAAAATATAATAATTTTTGTATATATAAAAACATAAATATAATAATATATAGATAATATTGAAGCCCTTCTATTCTTCTACTTTTTTGTTTTTTAAACTTTTAAATTTTAATGATTTTATTTTAGTTTTTGGACATGGTTGAAACAAAAGCTTGCTCTGGATAATATCATATTCAGAATGACAATGCTAGCAATTTTAGACTTATAACCAGAAACTTATAATAATTACTCTAGTCTCACATAAAATAAAAATAAAGTTAGATGTGGTAACAATAAAAAAATAAACCTGAATGTCATATTCGTATTTCATATACCCAGAAAATATATGAATAATATATCATTTTAAAAGCCTTACTTCGAAACACATAAATAATATATTACAGTTTAATCAAAATGGATAGAATAAGATATTATGATCATTTTAGAAAAAAAGTTGAAGTTAATTTTGTCTAAAAAAATTATTTCTAAATGGTAGGGATTATAATATCGGATAAAACATGATATTAGATAATCTCCATATTAAGTCATTTTATAATCCTTGGACTAATATTTTTAAGTTTAAATTTAAAAACAAATACGACACTATTAATAGTCTTATCCCAAGTGTAATCATTGCAAATAAATATAGCCTTAGTCTTTGTACTTTTTTCGTTAGTTTCATTTTAGTTTTTATACACTTTTTATTTCATAATTGTCCCCGTACAATTTTGTATGGAAATAATATTATCCGTTAATTTGCAGGTTTCTGAGGTAATGACACGACATTAAAGAGAGAAACTAAATTCCTACATAGAATTTTGAGTTATTTTTAGCATTTTTTCCTTTTATTCCTTATTACCAATAGCATAATAATTCAAAACGCAAAATTTCAAAATTAATTTCATCCAATACAATTTTAATTTTATTCACAAAATTTTAGCAAAACACATCAACCAAAGTTCAAAAATATCAAAAAAATATATAATTAATTTCTACATAAACTAAATTCAAATAAAAGAATAATATTAAATTCAATTCAATCTTTAGTTGTTCACTCAAAATATTTTTCCATTTTCTATTGTTGGATTCATTTGAAATAATTATGTCCTAAAAAAATTAAAGCTTGGATTTTATTTTCTCCAATTGATATGAATTTAATTGCATTTTTTATACAGAAACCTTACTCAATAGGGCAATTCATAGAGGAGAACGAGGACAACTGAATGCCACTATTTATAAAAAAATTTATATTTGAATTCTAGTTTTGATGTGTTAATTTGTTTTCATTTTTATATTTAAAACTAATTACTAACTAAAAATTGGATTAGATGAAGTTAATTATGAAAAATTCATTTTGAATTATTATGCTATTGGTTAGAAGAAATGAATGGAAGAGTACTAAATATAACTCAAAATTTCATATTGGCATTTAGTTTTTCTCTTTAATGTCACGTCATTTACTTCTTACACTTGCAAAGAAAAACATTGTTCACATACAAAATTATACAGGGACTACATTATGAAATAAAAAAACTGTATAAGAATGTAAAATGAAACTAAAGGAAAAGTACAATGAATAAATAGGTTGTTTTGCCAATTTATTTATTTGTTAATTTGAACACTTACACACCTTGTCTTGACATGCCAATAATAGAACTCCCAACCTCATAGTTAAGATGGATTGGATAATATCACTCGGACCAAAGGCATAGGTTATTTTTTGCCAATTTATCCAACTCATCCGAGCTCACCCTCCTTTTAAAGACGGATCCGACGACGATTCGGTCATATAACCGCCGTCTATACTTTTAGCGACGCTATATGTTGTCCGTCGCTAAAAGTATAAACGACGGTTGTATGACCGAACCGTCGCCGGGTCTGCTGCTAAAGAGGAGTGAGCTCGGGTGAGTTGAATAAGAGATGAACTTAAGATCCGGACTATATATATGTAAATATATATAATAAGACAAAATTAAATTTTTTTGGTCATTGATCTTTAGTATGAGACTAAAATTTAATTGTTACTAAAATATTTTTTAAAACTTCCTAATTTTATTTTATTAACTGCTACTAAAACACTTTTAAACATAGAATTTAATTAGAACAAAATTACTAATGATCTTGAAAACTTTAGAGTAATTTATTATTTTATAATTATTTTATTTTTTGTAGAAGTTATTTATTTATTAATATATATTGATTCTTATTAGCCTAAATTAAAATACCTACGGATTGTTGTTAAATATCTAATTAGTACTTATTATGTCTAATTAGTACTGATTATATATTGAATAATGATATATCATATAATTTTATTTTATTAACTATTACGAAAACAATTTTTAAATCTAGAATTTAACTAGAACCAAAACACTATTTCTGATACTGAAAAACTTTAGAATAATTTATTATTTTATTATTTTAGAGTAATTTTAATTAGTATTTATAACATAAACGACATAATTAAATATAATTTAACTTAAAAAGAGATTAACTTATAAAAAAGATATAATGATAGTATTTTATGAGTGCTTAATATTTTAGTTTTTTTTTTAAAGAAGACAAAACACATGTTTATTTTATAAATAATATTATTTTAATATTTTATTTGTTATATATATGATGGTTATTAAAAAAAATTGAATTCAACAAATTAACTTACAATTGGTATTAGAATGATTACAATATTTATTTTAAAAAATTAAATAAATACAAACCACATACAGTTGTCTACTATAATTAATATTATATTATTTTATGAACAATTTTATTATTTATAAAATTCCTTTAGCTTATTAATCATACATTTTTTTATCAAAGTTTTTAAACATTGTCATACCAATAGTAAGTTAATTTGTGAAATTTTAAAAAATATTTCATATAAATTAATTATAAAATGAATAAGAAATTTAAAACTATGCTATTTGAAAAATAAACTTGTGCTTCACACTTGATTTTTTGATTGGTATGAGTTTTGAATTTAACTACAACTAAAACACTTTTTAAAGTCTCAATTTTTTTTAAAACAATCTAAACAACTACTAACAAAACCCAAACTTAATAGGACTCAAACTCATGAAGATTTTGGTTGATTCATGTAATTGTCTTTCAACCCCAAAAGAATATGATGCGTAACATTATTAGATTTTAATAATAAATAATAAAATAAAACTAAATTATATGCAATTAATAAGTTAAGTTGTGAAATTAATAATTAATAGTTAATGTTAGAGAACCAAAATTCTTTTTATGATCCTATAAACTTTAATATTAACTTATTACTCCCTCCGTCCCAAATTAACTGCTCAGTTTTGACTTTTTTAAGTCAAATTGACTATTTTTAGAATTAATAATTAAGCATATATAAATATATTTCTAAAATTATAAAAATTAGGATTAGTAATAAATTGTATATACTTTCTTTTGGTTATAATCTCTTCACCTATATTTTAGCAAAAATAATAAAAAGATTAGTTTTAAAAATAGTCAATTTGACTTAAAAAAGTCAAAACTGAGCAGTTAATTTGGGACGGAGGGAGTATTCTATAATAATTTTATTCTATAGTTTTATAATTACTTAATAATACAATAAATTTTAAATTTAAAAACATGTTTTGAAAATTTTGTTTTACTTAACTTTAGACTCTAAATAACTAAATATTAAAAATATAAGAAAAATATTATGGTTACATATTAACTAATATAGGAGACATTTAGTTAATTAATGTTAAAAATAATTATGACTTATATATTGTGATTAAACTTTAGTTAATTTTAAAAACTAAAAGTCATAATGGCAACTTATTATTCTACAATAATTTTATTTCTAAGTAACTATATATTAAAAATATAAAAAAATATTATGAGAAAATAATAATTAATATTAAAAAATATAATATATATTACAAAATATATTAATGATTAAAATTTATCTACTAATTTTATTTCAGATAGGAGATCTATGGTTAATCAATATTAGAAAAAAATCTCACTTATATATAGTAATTAAAATTTAAGTTACCATTACAAACAAAACACCATGATGGCAACTTGTTAATGTACAACAATTTTATGTCAAAAAAGATTGAAAATTAAAACTAAATATTAAATTTAAAAATTATATAAGTTGAATATTAAATTACAAACAACAGAAAAAATAAATATATTACGTCTTTGATAATTGTTTGTTTGAGCAAAATTTGTAGTCATTTTATAATAAGTTAAATTAAAATTCAAAAAAAATTATAATCATTAAATATATAGAAAAAATAAGAAATTCAAAATAATTTATTTAAAAAATAAAATCGTACTTCGCACGGCACTTAATTAGCTAGTTTTTCTAATCCCTTAATTTTCACTTCCAACGTGCATAGTACTCCTTTCGTCATTATATATAATACTTTCAAAAGTAAAAATATATTTTTTAAACCGAGGAGTTAATTAATTTTAAAGATATCCTCATATTTTCAAATATATCCTCTAATATTTGATAAAAATATAATAGTTATGACATCTATTATATACAGTGAAAACTGTCGCTAAAATCGTCATCATAGATTCTGAACTGTTGCGATAGCCCGGTTCAGACCCTATGCGATGAGTTTAGTGACAGTTTTGTCTGTCGCTTAAAGTGGTCCGCGTGCGGACTACCCGCATAGGAGGCAGACTGTTATTATATATTACTATATATAATAAGACAACTAAAGATCTTATCTAAATTAATTTGGTTGGTCATTTTAAGAGTAATTTGATAATCAACTTATAGTTCTCAAATAAAAATTATATAATTATAATAATACATGCTCAAATTCAATTAATATAGTTATAATTTGATATCTATATATACATGATACATGAATATCACAATAAAGGAAAAAAAATTAATGTCATATATATATAATAATAATAATAATAATAATAATAATAATAATAATAATAATAATAATAATAATAATAATAATAATAATCTAAAAGAACTTACAATTGAATTAATTTGATAAATAAAAAATAGTCCGTATTTTGCACGGTTTCAAGCTTGTAAATAATAATACTTGATCAATCTAGAACATGGGAAATGACGTGTTAAAAATTTCATATCGTTTCATAGTATAAAATAAAATATATCTTTTAATTTTGGAACTAAAAAAAAGTAATAACCAACCTTTTCTGGAACAAACTTGTATAAGCAAGATGGAGCCATGATAACCTATGTTTCCAAAATATACACCTACCAACAACCTTGAGCCACCAACACGGCTGCCAAATACACTCAATCCACCGACGTGAGTTGGTTGTTTTGGACTTCAGCCGGCTGCCTTATTTACTTGGTTGTTGCCAGATTCTTCCTAATGTTGAAAAATGCAATGGCGGAAAAATATTAACCACTGGCCTTTGAATGTGAAAAAGGTATAGTTTCATACTTGAGGAAAGACCTTAGTTGTCTATTCTTATTTTTTATTGTCCCAAAAATGGAAGTTTTATTTGACTAAATTTTCTAGAATAGTGTAATGTTCATAGAAAATAAACATAACTCTTTTTATAGGCCAACCATATATTTGTCATTTTATATAAAAAAAAGTTGTATTTGTATTAAAAAAATAAAAATAAAATAAAAAGAAAAGTCAATTTCATATATTTTTAGTACTTATTTTCAATACACATCACTTTCAATTTTCTATCTGTGATTAATTACAGCATTTAATGATTGTCAAAGAATTATTTACAAGCCCCTAAAAACCCAAAAATAACTGGGGAAAGTACAAAAGTACCTTTGAAGGCATTCAAAAGTACAACAATAAATTGACATATTTTAAATAAATTAGGTCAGTTGCAAAGAATATTCAACATCAATATCAACAAAAACAGGTAACACATCAAATCTTACAAAAAAAACGAAAACATAAAAATCAAAAAATAATTACCAAATGAATTAACCCTAATAAAACTAAAGCTCATCATCATACAAAAACTACAATTCAACAAATTAATCAAACACATACTTGTATGTGATAAGCACATTATAAGATCTGATCAACAACAAAAAAAACATAACACACATATATTAATAGATTTGTACATTTAATAGTAGTTGATATATATACTTTTTTCGACCCAGATTTATCTCAATACATCTAATTTCAAGAGTTTGAAACGTGTTAAAAATAATTTAAATATTATATTTACATTAATTTGATTATTCTATGTTATTAAATATATCTATTATGTATTTTTAAAAAATATATTCCCTAAATATATTTTAGAGACATCTTAATATCAGTGTTACAAATACTTAAAAAGACGTGTTTCATAAATTTGGAACGTTTAAATGAAAATATAACCATGCAATATATAATATTGATGATGAACCAAATTACTACCAATTACCTGGATCTTCTTACGCTTGCGATCGGCTTTTGTACGCTTGGCAAGATCAGCCACCATTCGGAACCTCCTTCGGGGATTCTTGACCAACCAAACGGCGGATCGCCATCGTGTTAGCGCCTCTTCCGAAGGATTCTTAGGTTCAAGTTCAAAATTATTTTTCAGATACTCCTCCATACCCTTAAATTAATTTAATTTCTCGAACTCTCAAAACCAAAAGGTTGGATCATGATATGCTAAACTAGAACTCAACTTTTTTTTTTATTTTTGGAGAACAAATTAACTAAAAACATAAGTAATTAAACTTGAAGAAAGTTTCAAAGTAGCCATGCGGGATGGGCGGGAAGGTATAACTTAAGGGAGATTTTGTAGATACCATATATTTATAGTTTTAGTTGTAGGGACAATTTCACTGATTTCTATGGATTTTTATATTTTGTATGGGGATTTCTCTAGATTTGACTTTTGATCTTTCCTTTTTGGTATTTTATTTTATTTTAATTCTTAGGTATTCACATTTCCTAATTTCTTTTCTTAATTCTCACCTTCCAAAAAAATTATAATTTTTTTAAACTTGTAGTGTTAGTTTTTTTTAATCACACATATTATAATAAGGTTTTCTGCACCACCCTTGATTATGGTCATGAATAATAATTAAAATATTAATATACGCACATCATAAATTATTAATTATACGTATAACTATTTATAAGAAAGTGACTAAATTACCATTAATAAATTAGACCCCAACTCATTTATTTACCCATGTTGCTCGTGAAGCTATTACATCAATAGTTACAAAACAAAATATAGCTTTATTTTATAAGTATGATAGTTAAAGTCATTCTATGTGTGATGAAAATTTCATATCGGCTACAGATGTAGATATATGAGTGTTAATGTCAAGATCTATCCGTTCGTTTAATTGTTAAATAGTGAGTTAAATCATGTATAAAAAATAGGTAAATACTGAGAAGTCTGACGGTCAAAGTGTTCGGGAGATAACTCTGATATGAAAATAAGTGCAGGCTGAAAAAAAGGTTAACAATGGGGGCACATTTGTAATAACCTCAAAATCAAGACTATTTTCAATCCCGATCTTGTGCGTTAAATAATACTCCATCCGTCCTAAATTATCTGCTGTTTTAGCAAATAAATTTTGTCCCACAATATCTGCTTTTTCAAGATTTCAATGTATTTTTTCCCTTTGTTTTCCAAGTTTGCCCCTTTATCTTAATTAATGATAGTCATTACTCTCATTTATGTCTCTCCTCTTTTTTAAGCATCTTTTCATATTCCCACCAATAAGGATTCATGCGCAGAAAATAAAAAAGTCAGCACATAAGGGTATTTTAGTATTTTTATCACACATATTAGTATGTGTGTGAAACTCTAGAAAAGCAGATAATTTGGGACGGAGGGAGTATCTCGTTCTAGCTTTACATCATGCATTAATATTATAATTAATAAAATACAGATAAATTTAAGACTTTTATAACCTACTTTCATTTCTTAAATCACAACCTTTACTATTTATCTTATTTCAAAATCATATATATATTATGATTCATTTCACAGATTAAATACGAGTATATCAAATTCAATCTTCCATACCTATTCTTTAATTCAATATTTTCAAGTTTATTACAGCTCCATTCATATTCAATACAATATTTATGAATTAATAATCACAATTCATAAGCTAACTTTAAACATCTCTTGTATACATTTATAGTATCTAATCCAGTCAAAAACTTATAACGTATACAAGTTATCTAATACAACAAATAACTTTACTGACTTGACCGTATTAAGTTTCTAGAATCAATACAAAAGACAACCAGCTAATGTCTTGTAATTTCCTTACTACAGTAAAACCCCTATTTAATTAGGAATACTATATATAAGAATAACTTTTACAATATTATAAAAAAAAATTAGTCCTAATTTGGGCCAGTTATAAATATGAATAACCTCTAAATTGTAATATGTTATATACTAAAAAAGACTATATTTTCTATAAAAAAGACTACACTTATTATAAAGAACTATATTTTCCTATAAAAGACTACATTTCCTATAAAGGATCGCATTTTCCTATAAAAGACCATATTTTCCTATAAAAGACTACATTTTCCTAGTTTGAAAATCTAAATAATTTATGTTTTCTTTAATTTTTGTTATAAAATCTATATTTTTGTTAAAGTGGATATTTTTGGGTGTTCGGAAAATATTTTGTACCAATACCTCTATTTAGTAATAACCTCTCAATTAGAATACAAATAATTTGGTCCCAAGTCTATTCCTCAATATAGATTTTACTGTATCTTCTTCATTATAATTCTATGTCTTCTAAAATTCTTCTCAACTATTTTTTTTTGCAAGAATGAGCGTGACGACTCAGCAAGTAAAAAAAGATAACACATAATATACATTTTAATCTAGGTTTACAGTTCTCACATTTCGGATTCTTGTACATACTTTCTAATTTCCATGCATCATAATCATATCATATGTCATGATTCATTATAATTAAAATCACATGTCTTGTATCATCACATTCAATAATAAATCACATTTCATCATGCTTAATATTTTTCATAGCTAATTCATGTATTACTTTTTCTTATGTAACACATATCACAAATTGATTGAGTTTCCATAATTCAATTAACACCTGGTCAATTTGACCTTAACAAGAACTGTAATAACCAAGAATTTTAAGTCACTTTGTAAGTAAATACATTAATGATATTGAAAACTTTGTGGCATATGGTGAATGAGTATGTGACGACTATGTGGGAAAGGTGTATGGTTAAATAAACAATTACATTAATTGTGTGTATGGATATGTGTAATTACTAGTTATGTAATTAGAATTAAAAAGAAAAACTACATTACCTAATTATACCCTAGGTATGGTAAGTAAGTAACCTAAGGGTTATATCATTGAGAAATGTTAGTATTTAAAATGTATACTAACCTAAGAGCTTAATCTTATTATCTCAATTGATTATTTATTTTAAACCTAATTAAAGTAAGCCTAATTGGATTATAAAGTTAAATAGACATGACCAAGTATTTAAATTCCAAAAGATTGGGGATAGAAACCTTAAATAAACAATTAGGGTAAAAGAGATTAAAAGTAATGAACTATGTTACTCACATGGTCCAAATAATTAATGTAACGCCCGAGAAAAATCGGATTATCATGTGAATTAAATTTTTATTTGATTATTTGAATTAAATGAATTAAATTATTTATTAAAGTGAGTAAGCTGTTTAAAGGTCGTTCTATGACCTAGAATGTGGTTAGGATTCTGGCTATGTGCTAGAATTAAATGATTTGAATTTTCAAGACGAAAATAAAAATTTTTCAAGAAATTTCTGTAAAAACATTATTCATCCGTTTCTGCTCGGGAATTAATTTTGAATTTATGAGAAACGCGTAATGGTAGAATTCTTAGACGAAATAGAATATCTAATAATATTTCAGTTATGGCAAACGAAATTTTCGCCTGCGGACTTAAAACCCTAAGGGTTAGAAAAAGTGAAATTCAAGAATTAAAAAATTATGTATAATAAGTATAATTATTATACGTGAGAAATACGAGTATAATACTAGTTATTATACGAGTATAGTATGAAGATTATTACGACGTATAATACGAACATCGTACGAGGTATATACGAAGGGAATACTAGGATTATACGATAAGAATACGATTAGTTATTAATGAACTTTAGTTATTGGACTTAGACTTTGTGAAGCCCAATGTTAAATTAAATCAAGTTCAAGATAGGCCTGATATGAATTAATTCTAAGCCCAAATCAAGAAACAAACTCGTGGGTCAAACTGATGGATCACTAGATGGGTAAAACAATGTGGGTCCCCCAAGGGGAATATAGGGTGGCTACTTGGTGGCCAAGATAGGTGGGAAGCTTTCCTTGCAAGCTTTGAATAGTAAGAAGGTGGCCCTTCTGACCAAAATGCCCTCCATTTGATTTTTCAATATAAAGAAGCTTATGTTGGTTCATTTGTTGTTTAAACAACATTGAACACTATATTGAGAGAGAGAAGAGAAATAACAAGTAATCAAGAGGAATCAAAGCAAAGTAATCAAGTTGAAGTCAAGAACGCAAAGAACACTAAGGTAAAAATGCCTAAACTTTAGCCTTCGATTCTTTTCTATTTATTTTTCATAGAGAAGTATGAATTGGTGAAGCATATCTCTTCCGGACTAATAAGGATGGCTATTATTGAATTAAAACATTAATAAGCCATGTATAAGTGAGAATCATAATCGACTAATTAAGCTTTAATCGAAGAAACCATTAAAACATTTAATTGGTTGTTGATAAACAAATTGAAAACCATCAAGTATAAGTTAGACGACGCAAATTGCTTGGTTATGTTATAGATAACTGACCAATGGATTGATTCCATTTGGTTTGGCGTAAAAATCTCGAGTAGCGAAGTTATGACAAAATTTATGAGATTAGACGATAATCGTCGAAATCGTAGAATTCCTGGAACGGTAGTAAAAAATCGTCGTTTAACTCGGAAACCTTAGTTTTCGACGGCGTATCGTAAAACAACATGTTTAAGAGTCGTGGACTCAAGAATGATCGAATTACGACTTAAAATGAAGAAACAAATTATGAACGTTCACGAACATTAAACGAACGCGTAATAGAAAATTTAAATAGTAAATTTAATGTTAACAGTTTCAGATACTTATTTTGTCAGAATAAAATCGAAGTAAACGAGATATGTGAGATAACGGCTTTTGAATGAGCCAATTCTGACTTATAACGATCAAGTTACGAGCCCGAAAAGAATTGGAACTGATAAAACTTAAAAAAAAAATTCAAAGGCTCAGGGTCGGTGCCACAGCGCCTCCCAAGCCTAAGAAAGTGGCGCCGCAGCGCCGGGACGGGAGGTTAGCTACTGCTAAATGGCGCCGCAACGTAGCTTGTATACCCAAAACTGGCGCCGCAGCGCCGTTAAGTGAAAAACTTCTGACAGTGTTAATTATTAACCCAACTTTTTACATGATAACTATGGGTCATGTATATACTTAATATACATGAAGAGACAATTCCTAAAGAACATGTATAGTGATGATTTTAGGAATTAAATGTTGGTTAAAAGTATTTAAACGAGTAAAGCGCGAAAAAGTAAATCATGAATCGTATTCGAGTTTACCGCGCGTCCTTAAGTTATATAATATGTACTAGGTATGCGTGGTAAGGAAATGATAAGAAATGAAGATAAAACTTATGTACCTTCTATACGGAGTCCGATATTGGGTATTCGAGGGAAAATATGTCTGAGTTAGAAAATCAATTAGGGTTTCAACTACTGTTGTACTTAAACGATAGTTGGTGAGTAATGCACTACTAAGTTATATAATATGTACTAGGTATGCGTGGTAAGGGAATGATAAGAAATGAAGATAAAACTTATGTACCTTTTATTCGGAGTCCGATATTGGGTATTCGAGGGAAAATATGTCTGAGTTAGAAAATCAATTAGGGTTTCAACTACTGTTGTACTTAAACGATGGTTTATGACATATGAATATTAATAAGCCGTAATGAATGATAAATAACTTGAAAAAAATATTATTAAGGAAATAATTTCAATTAAGTTATAGAAGAGAAATAAGTTGGTAAAAAACTAATTCCAGTGTGCTATGTGAATATATTATGTAGAAACTGTAAAGACTGAGAACGGTTGAACTTTAATTGAAGACGCTTGAAGGCAAGTTTCCTTAACACTTGTCTGACCTTCGAGTTAGTTAAGTTTCTGTGATTCATGTTATAATATGCATGAATTGTTTTACAAAAGAGTCGATGCCAGTTTTAACTCAGCTAGATAAACCTTAAGAGTTTGATTGATTTGTTTACAAGTCTTTCAATATAGTATTGATAACGCTATCCTATGCCAATTGCTTGGTACGGATTCAAAGGTAAGCCTGAGTATGAATAAAAAAATATGTTTTACGTCAATTATTCGATAGGCACACGAGGTTGTCAAAACATAAACGAAGATACGTTTAACGGATGAGTGTTGATCAACACAAAGTACTATAGACTGATCACCTAGAAGTGCTCGTAAGATATATCGGACTTACAGACTTAGTGTCGGGTTTTCCTTTTTATGAATAAAAATCAAAAAGAATGTTCATGGTCTTTTGACCTGCTCAGAATTCCTAAGTTACTGTATGTACTCTAGAATTATTTTATGAGAATGAAAAGTGCTATTTCAATGTTTCATAGTACTTCATAACTATTTGTTCAGTTAAGGAAGAATGATCATATAATTCTCGATGTGGAGTAT
This sequence comes from Panax notoginseng, assembly GCA_016801055.1. Taxonomy (NCBI): domain Eukaryota; kingdom Viridiplantae; phylum Streptophyta; class Magnoliopsida; order Apiales; family Araliaceae; genus Panax; species Panax notoginseng. The sequence goes on from CM029017.1 coordinate 104,812,797, forward strand.
ATATTACATATTGATAGACTTGTTGAGCTAGTTAAGCTCACTTCTTGCTAGAATTATATGATTGCAGTTAAGGCCGAGCGAACTGAGGGTTCCGGTAAGGATATAGAGGCAAAGTTGTGACGCCCCCAAAATAGGTATACATCACCCATCTTTGATCTCCAGAAAATACACTACTGACAACTCCATTTATACAATTGTCGTGCAGAATACGACCACAGTTAAACTGTGAGTTTTAATACAAATATATGTAACTCTCATGGTGTCTCGACCACAACACCTTACAATGGTACCTTACATAAAGGTACAGTCAATAACTATTTTAAAAATTAAAATCTTTAGAAAATGCTCAAGGAAACCTTCGTATATGGGAGACCATATGTCTAAGTTATAATAGATATCATATGTCCACATAATTATCCTTGGTTGACCCAATAGTCCCCAAAGAAAAACGAGAAGATTGCTATCATGTTCTTTCCAATGGGTGAGTCTTCTCTTGACATATAATTATCTTCATTGTCTCCAATTAAGAATTATATTACAACCAAACTCCAAGATTATATAGGTAGTGCTCGTAGACATACTCATCAAGTGGATGTCCACAACCCTGTTTTATGATAACACGAAGTCGTATGTCATTAGACATCTTGTATGATGGTGGCAAAACACCCTTCCAAAGTTAGGTTTGCCTCACCCTATTTGATTCACCAAATATAACTATTAAATGATGTATAAAATACAACACACTTATCTAAAGTTCTCAATAAAATTATTTCAATACTGTTTAGGGAGAACCTCAACAGCTATAGACCACTGTTCTAATCCCTTGTTACCCCCGCTCGACCCAGCTACACTTTTATTACCTGAAAGGAATTATGAAGCAAAAGGGTGAGCACAACTAGCCCAATAAAGAATATCATGACTAAAGATAATTAAATTATCAATAGCCTTCGTCAATAATAAATCAGAGATTTAGAACATATGATAGATGATAAAACTTTTCAACCATAGTTTCAGCGGAACGAGCAATACATTAGAAGAGTCAAATAAAGTCTATTATCTTCTCTATGTTAAAAGTCCACCAATACTGTCTTATCCCTGTAACATCAATCAACAATTCATGTCCACAATCATTTGAATAACTCATAATCATAATTGTGGTTCTAAATTCCTCTTCGCATCCAGGACGAAGATAACTTTCATCACCTGTCTTTACCTGAAACATCAAATGTCATAGTTATACCAAATCACAGTTCCTGTTCATAATCATACTAATAAATTCATCTTTGTACTACGGGCCAAAGATATTCATCAACAGTTCATCTTTGCACTATAGGCCAAAGACATGCAACTATATTTTAGAAGAGTCAAGTAGAGCATGATATCTACTATCTTTTACGAATTAAAAGTTTATTATCAATATTTTATCGCTGAGACTCAGCTTAATAAATAAACCACATCACCGAATCATCCCTGCACTACAGGCCAAGGATATTCGTGTTTTCATCAACGGTCATGATAATGTCATAAAATAATTCATCTTTGCACCCTTGGCCGAAGAGAACCCATGGTCATGATCATACAAAAAACTGTCCATCAATGCACTACGGGCCAATGAGGACTTTTACCACATCATTTGTAACATTACGATCATGGTTATACCGAATAATCCTTGGTCATAATCACACCAAGTCCATCTATGCACGTAAGCTACATATGACTTTCATTACAATATAAGCATAAGGATGATGACAATGATATAAACATTAATCAAACAAAATCAATTTTAAATATTAAAGACTTTAAATTTATCCATAGTTTAAAAATATCCAAATTGTCAACATGATACTGCTTTGTAGAGTAAATTCAAGAATAATATTCATGTATCAAAAATAATTTGGACAGAAAAGAAATATACTTTTCTGGTGAATAGTATCCCGTGAATAGTATCCTGTGAATAGTACTTCGAGAATAGTTCCTCGTGAATAGTATCCCGACATAAAAAATATCCCAAATACCCGAGTGAATAATATTCGAGCAAATAATAATTGGGTGAATAGTAACTCATGAATAGTACTTCGGCATGAAAAGTACCCCGAATACCCAAGTAAATAGTAACCGAGTGAATAATAACCCGTAAATAGTAACTCATGAACAGTAACTCGTGAATAGTACTCATAAAAGGAAAAGACAAAAAAAAGTATTCCATGACGAGTACAAAAGAAATGATATCTCATACGAGTATAATAGAATACACGAAACTGTAAATGGATTTTCACCCGCCATGCGGTAATCCACGTAGACAGATCATTTCCAAAATTTAATAAAGAATAAATATGAAGGGTCATTCACCATGCATGCGGTAGTCCGCGTAAACATGTTATTCAAGCAGAATAATAAAGAATGGAATAACAGAAGAATTTCACCATGCATGCGGTAGTTCGCATAGACAGGTTATGCCAACATAATAATAAAGAATGAAATAACAGAAGAATTTCACCATGAATGCGGTAGTTCGCATAGACAGGTTATTCCAACATAATAATAAAGAATGGAATAACAGGAGAATTTCACCATGCATGCGGTAGTTTGCTTAGACAGGTTATTCCAACAGAATAATAAAGAATGGAATAACTATGACGCCCCCAAACCCGGGTCCCTTTGAACCACAGATCCGGTCCGCCACGATACTACTATCGTCAACTATTATATCTTTTATTCATAACTTAATGAATATAACTTTACTTATTACCATTTAGAATATAAATTCTTTTAAATTCCAGGATCTATGTAATGACCCAAAACTTTTATAAGTTTCACAACTTGGTCATTTACTATTCTTGTTTTACATCACATTCGATGTTATAAAAATATGTGAAATAATTTAAACTTTTTCAATCTCTTATGAAAAATAAAACTCTTATTGATTTCTTAACTTGAATCAATTACAAATCCCTGAATCAAATTATTTTATGATTCATTCTATTCGAATTAATGTATAAATCTTTACATCTCGATTTGAATTCCTTTGTGTACCGCTTAGTACAACTTTATAAGCTAACATATATTACACATCGTAAACTACTATCAAGTATATCTACTAGAACCTAAACATGGTTCAATAGCATATATTTAAATAAATTAATAAATCTTCTTTGATGCTATTGAACTTTATTAATCAAGTAGCACGTAACCTTTACCGTGTGTCCTTAACCTGCAAAAGTGGTTATTTGCAAGGGTGAGCTCGACATCCCAACAATTCTAACAGTTTTCATGCAGCACATATCATATAATAGCATACTCAACACATGCATTCATAATCCATTAATATTTACTACGCATGTTACTTCTCACATAACATGCATAGAGATTTATATCACTAACATATCATCAAAGATCAACTTTTAACTTTCATACACATCTCATATGCATTTCATATATATACATCAACATTATCATAGCAAAATATAGCTCAACTAACAGATATAGAATTCATATATCAAATAGGAACTGAAAGACTTGTCTGATTCGTAGTTTATCAACTACAACTTACTGCTTAAAGCTTATCTGCACTTCGTGTATTCCTACACAGTTATATAATCATGGATTCATATCCATTAGTCATACATTTCATACACTCTTAATATAAGAACAAATATTATCTTCTAACTTGGTTTGTAAAACCTACACTTCACTTTCTCATCATACTTTTAGAATAGCTAGGTATGTATAGATATACTTTAACCACTCGTTCTTGTTATCAACATTTACATCTATCACACCTTTGACTCGCTATGTGCTTGACACATTAAAACTCATATAAGTAAGTTCAAACGTACACATAAGTCTAACTTAGTTGTAACTTTATACATACATCATCATATATCCTACATACTCATGGCACAAATCAGATTATAAGTTACCATGAAGTCAAATAATCATAGTCTCTAATCATTACTTTACAATTTACAAATACCTTTTGGACTTATCATTTGAAAGTCTATAATCACCTCTTCAAACATTCAATCCTATCACCTAGCATGCTTCTAAACACATTAAATTTGTATTGGTCATATAATACATGTTAGAGTAATAATACAAGCATGCAAACACCTTCAAACCATTTACAGAAAATAGATCTTACTGCAATCTGGCGTGGCCGCGCTTGGTTTGTACTGAGGAGTGGCGCAGCCGCGCTACTCCTTGTGCAAACCAAGACTGCTATATAGAAGCTAGGCCAAACTTGCAAATCCGATCACAATTTGGATAACACTTGCATAATCGTACGTGAATTTACTCAAGATTAGAACTTAAAGACACAATGAGCATAATGCTTTGTTTTTGCAAAACTTCCTTTGGAAAATCATCAATCCAACTAGTAAGATTCTTGTAAGCATGCAAGATGAGTTCACATAGTCTAAATCATGAAAGGAAACTTCAACTCACATGTCTTATTTGTTTGTACATGTCTCTACACCAGCTTATAAGGTTAAAATATAACCACTCCATGTATATACAACTTAGTTTGCAAAATATCTGAGTTTGCCGTTGAAATCGTTTTAAACCAAATCAATGCAATCCAATACATGTGAAACAACTTTGAATCTTACATCATGCATAATTAAACCTTGTATACATGCTATCAAAGTCATAATACCATTTATAAAATGTTTGAAGCTATTAGTTCTCAAAACTTTAGAGTTTTCTTTCAAAACATTTAACCCAAGATATATCGATATAGTATGTGCAAGGTAACTTAGCAACTATATTTCATGCACGTTGATATGCGTACATAGGGTCCAAGGTCAAAACTCAAAGGACACCAAATTCATCAACTCACATTTCTCAAAAACTTTAAGTTTTCTTTTAGAAAATCATGTTAAAGTATTCCATTATGGGTAAAGTAATCCTAGTTATATTACATGTCTATTATCATGCATAGTTGTGTTTTATCACTTAGAATAATATATTCCATCGTCGGAAGCACTATACTTGCGTATGTGCTCGCTCGTCGCCCTCCGATGGTCTTCGATTACGTAATAGTCACAAAGATGACTATTTTGACCCTTTCTAATGAACTCAAATTGAAAATCTTAAAGAACAAAAGTTGTAGGTCTATTCGTCCTCGTTCTGTATCATCTTGAATTACCTCAATCGGAGTTAGTATGAAAACGTAATGGCCGTTTTACCAAAATAGGTTAGAGTAGTCAGACTTGACACACATTGGGCGCGACCGCGCCCTTTTTCGCCCCCATGCCAGCGCGCCCGTGCCATATCCCAGCTCCCAGCTGCGCGCCCAGGCCCACGGGCGGTGCGCCCGTGCGAGGCTTCGCACAGATGACAGTTTTGACATATCTTTCTCATTTTAAGTCCGAATCAGTTGGTTTTCGATTCGTTGGACTCGTTAAACTCTTAGCTACTCATCTACAGAATAATTATAACACTTCAAACATATTAACAAACCCAAAGATTAATTAAAAACTCATATTCATACTAAATTTTCACATTTTGACAAATTTAGCGAATTCGTTCACTACTAATTCGTTTCTCAACCAAATTGATCCGTTTAACTCTCGTTGTTTTAGCATTTGACTATATTAACAATATCTAACAACAATTCATGGATTATAACAATACTTAGCCATCAAATTTGTGAATCAAAAGTGACTTTTTATTGTCATTTCTAAGGAATTGTAAAACATAGGAATCAAGAACATGAATGACAGAAATATTACCTTCTTAATGCTTAAAATTGTTAACTATCACTCTCCAATCCTCCAATTGCTCCTCAATTCAACTTACTCTCTATAGTAAATGCTCAGACTTTTAATAAACAGAAAAAGAAGAAGGGGAGTCTCTATTTATAGAGGAATCAATAACCAAGCAATAGCTTTGCTCAATAATTCAAACCGAGAGGAAGAAGAAGAGTCTAGTGGATTGAGAAGAATTTATTACCAACTCTACCTTCCTCCATCATTAGCAGCTATGCAGCCTTTACCGAGCTTAAGCAATAGAAGAGTAGGATAGGCCAATGGCCTAGTCACATATATGAGAGAAATGAGACTCTCAATTTGAGACAAAGCTTATAACTCAGCATTTGTAAAATGTGACTTCCACACTTGGGTTTATTCCCCATTGGACTAGCAAGTTTATCTCTAATGTAAAGACTCCAAAACAGGTCCATTCCATCCAATATATTCTGAGTCATCAAATACATGGTACAGAAAATAACTACAACTTTATTACAATAATTGTCGTGTAAAAATACAACAATACATATGTTGTGAGTTTGGATACAAACATATACCAAATGTGACTCATGTCCCAATTGTGGACAACACCTCACAATGACACCTTACATAAAGGTATAGTCAAAAACTGTTTTAGAAATTAAAATCTTTAGAAAGTGCTCGAGGAAACCTTCGTACATGGGAGGCCATGCTTCTAGGTTATGATAGATATCATATGACCACATAATTATCCTTGGTTGACCCAATAGACCCCAAAGAAAAACGAGAAGATTACTATCATATTCTTCCTAATGGGGAGTCTTCTCTTGACATATCATTATCTCCATTGTCTCTAATTGAGAATTATACTTCAAACAAACACCAAGATTATATAGGTAGTGCTCGTAAATATACTCAGCAAGTGGATGAGCACATCCTTGTCTTATGATGACACGAGGTTGTATATCATTAGACATCTTGTATGATAGTGGCAAAACACCCTTCCAACGTTGGGTTCGCCTCACCCTATTTGATTCACCAAATATAACTACTAAATGATGACCACCGTTCTATTTTCCTGTTACGCACGCTCGACCCAGCTACACTCTTATTACCTGAAAGGAATTGTGAAACAGAAGGGTGAGCACAACTAGCCCAGTAAAGAATATCATGACTTAAGATAAATAAATTATCAATAGTCTTCATCAGTAATAAATCAGAGATTTAGAACATATGGTAGATCATAAAATTTTTCAACCATAGTTGCAGCAGAACGTGCAATCCATTAGAAGAGTCAAATAGACCATAAAGTCTATTATCTTCTCCATATTAAAAATCCACCAACAATGTTTTATCCCTGTAACATCACTCAACAGTTCCTTTCCACAATCATATGAATAACTCATAATCATAATTGTGATTCTAAATTTTTCTTCGCACCCAGGACGAAGAATATTTTCATCACATGTCTTTACCTGAAACATCAAAGATCATGGTTATACCAAATCACAGTTCCTGTTCATAATCATACTAATAAATCCATCTTCGCACTACGGCCAAAGATATTCATCAACAAACCATCTTTGCACTACGGGCCAAAGATATTCAATAACAGTTCATCTTCGCACTACAGGCCAAAGATATTCATCAATAATTCATCTTTACACTACAGACCAAAGATAATCATCAACAGTTCATCTTTGCACTACATGCCAAAGATATTCATCAATAATTCATCTTTACACTACAGGCCAAAGATATTCATCAATAATTCATCTTTGCACTACAGGCCAAATATATTAATATCTCAAAGAAATATATAATCATTTCAGAATTATATAAACAATAATTATAACCATGTTGATCAATTCACCTTTACACTTAAGCTAAAGATATTCAGTTATAAATTCAATGGTCATGATCATACCAGTCAACAATTCAACTTTGCACTACTGGCCAAAGAGAACCCATAGTTATGATCATACCAATAATCTACCCATCTTTACACTCAAGTGAAAGAGAATTTCAACATCAGGGTTATAAAAATATTATATATGATAATAAAAACAATATGATCAAAATATATATTTAATTTCAAGAGTAATATTCATAAATTAACTATAATTTGGTCAGAAAAATAAAACCAATTTTGTCGTGAATAGTAACTCGTGAATAGTAACTCATGAATAGTAACTCGTGAATAGTAACTAATGAATAGTAACTCCGACACAAAAAGATAGAAATTTTACAATAAAATTCATACCAATATCTCGGTATAATGATATTGAAAGAATAATATTTTTTAAGCTTATAAACAATTTATTTAAATTGTTTACACTTTACTAATTAATACATTTAATCATCATAAAATGCCAACTCTTAAGATTTCATCATCAATAACCAAAACCCTCATCAAAAATCTGCATATACCTCATATAGGATTCTCAAGTCATAAAATCCTATTTTCTAATTTTTTTACTTCACATAACATATTTAATTTATTTTCTCATAACTAGTCTATTTTCATGAAAAATACCAAATCAGTTCCAAAAATATTTCTTTTCTGGGATTTAGCAGAATATAGTCCCATATTGAACATATATTTTTTTCAGAATTTTTAAAATTCATTTACTATTTTTCATATGACCAAAACAGCCAAATATTTAGATATTTATCAAAAATTATACTTTTGTCCAAAAATTCTAAAATTTACAGAGTATACTTCTATCATATACATGTACTCTCAATAAAAATTTCATCAATTTTGGAGTTAACCACAAGGAATTATAAGCGGTTACTTTTAAAATAGTCTTTTCTCATAAAATTCATAACTCTTAATCTATACATCTAAAAATCACCATTTTTGGACACAATCAAGAAAACTCATCAAAATATCATTTCAAATTTTTCTAGAATTTTTTGAAGTTCAAAAAAATTACGAAACTGAAAATCATAACAACCCTTAAAATCCCTTACTATCCCTTACCTCAAAAGAGCAGCACTTCTGACTGGAATGCAAAGTCGAAGGAAACTTGCACTGAATAGCAACTCTCAAAGTATCTAAATACTCACAAAATATGCTTCATAATATAGAGAGAGAAAGAGAGAAAGCTTATATTTTTGGTGTGTTTTTCAATTCTAACTTAGCCCTCTATTTATAGGAAAATGTTAGCACGCCGAAGCAGACTTAACCTGCAACCTGATGACTTTACCTGCTACTATTCCCACCCACCATATTTGAATAAAAATATCAGCACATTTTTTCACCAACCAAGAGTGGGGCCCATCAATTCTAGAATTTTCCACCAAAACGATAAATTCCGAAACTTCAACAATTTCTGAACCAGTCATCTCGTAAAATTCATAATAAATCATACGTTCATTTTTAATGGTTCAAAATTTGTGGACATATACTCAACTTATATATGTATAACATATCCAAAAATTACCACGATCCAACGGTCGGATTAAAAATTATAACCCCCGCAAAATATCTCAAAAACCTTAATTTTTAATACCTCCATTTCGACAAAATTACTGATAAAAATCTCAATATTAACTCCTTCATTTTTAACCACAAAAATATATCCCTCATTTTATATCCACATAAAATAAATATTTCCGTATCATATGAATCAATAATTAATTAGTCACAAATAATATTACAGAGTCACAATTATGACAACCAGACCGTTCCCAGGAAAGAGGGGGCTTTTCAATAAGGATTTTTCCTTACTAGCGCGCAATTAGATGACCAAATCTCTCCTTAGACAGAACTTTCTAGACATTGCCAATAATGTTATCTAATAATATTATTCAAATAATATGAATTATTGATCTGATAATGGGAAATACTGTGCAGTAACAATTATTGAAACAACAATAATATAAAATATCAACGCAGTAATTATTGATTCAATAAAATAAAATATTGAACAGTAATTACTGTAACAATTATTGAGTAGTGCCTTCTCACGTAAGAATCAATAATTAAAAAAAATACTGTGCAATACCGTGTGTTACTGTGTAAGTACGCGTATTACTGTATTTTAACCACCGGGTATTCCAATAGTGTTAACGGTAACAACTACGCCGTTATTTATAAAAACTCAATTTTGTCGTTATCTTCATCCGACAGTTATTCTGTTATGGGGACCACAAATAGCTGCGCCGTCGTACGAATATTCCCCGACAAAAAGAATATTCCACGACCAACGAATATTCCCCGACAACAATGATTATTTTATAACCACTTATTTATTTTGAAAAATTTTCACATTTCACCCTTAACTTTAACTTTTATCAATTTAACCATTTACTGAATAGTAATTATATGAAAAATTGAATACTTTTATTTCATAAAATTCGGGGTCTTACAATCTCCCCTCCTTATGAAATTTCGTCCCCGAAATTTACGTACCTGGTATTTCGAAGAGTTGAGAATACCTTGCTTTCATTTTAGATTCCATCTTCCCTATCATCATGATTTCTCCAATGCTCATCTCCTGTATTTCAGGTATCATTCTAGAATACAGCTTCAAAACAAGGGTCAATTGAACAAATTAACATATCACATAATATCCCGATATTATGACTGACCAACAAATAAGCTTAGGTAGGACACACTAGCGAATGATTTACTCATCTCTCCACTCCTAGTTCTATTTTCAGATCTCCGCCAGAGATCATATCTCTAAGCTCTGATACCAAAATATAACTCTGAACACCAACTTGTGTCAGCACCTTACATTGATACCTATCAGTTTGCCACCGAAGAACGGCGTCCCCAACGGAGAGTCTGGCTTCGGTGCATCCCCCATCAACAGGAAGTCACCAGCGAGAGGCTCGGGGCTCTTTACTTATAGCTCTGATACCACCATGCAAAGACCCCAAAACAGGTCCATTCCATCCAACATATTCTGAGTCGCCAAATAAATGGTACAGAAAATAACTATAACTTTATTACAATAATTGTCGTGCAAAAATACAACAACACATATGCTGTGAGTTTGGATACAAATATATACCAAATGTGACTCATGTCCCAATCGTGGACAACACCTCACAATGACACCTTACATAAAGGTATAGTCAAAAACTGTTTTAGAAATTAAAATTTTTGGAAAGTGATCAAGGAAACCTTCGTACATGGGAGGCCATGCTTCTAGGTTATGATAGATATCATATGGCCACAGAATTATCCTTGGTTGACCCAATAGACCCCAAAGAAAAACGAGAAGATTACTATCATATTCTTCCCAATAGGGAGTCTTCTCTTGACATATCATTATCTCCATTGTCTCTAATTGAGAATTATACTTCAAACAAACACCAAGATTATATAGGTAGTGCTCGTAAATATACTCAGCAAGTGGATGAGCACATCCTTGTCTTATGATGACACGAGATTGTATATCATTAGACATCTTGTATGATAGTGGCAAAACACCCTTCCAACGTTGGGTTCGCCTCACCCTATTTGATTCACCAAATATAACTACTAAATGATGACCACCGTTCTATTTTCCTGTTACGCACGCTCGACCCAGCTACACTCTTATTACCTGAAAGGAATTGTGAAACAGAAGGGTGAGCACAACTAGCCCAGTAAAGAATATCATGACTTAAGATAAATAAATTATCAATAGTCTTCATCAGTAATAAATCAGAGATTTAGAACATATGGTAGATCATAAAATTTTTCAACCATAGTTGCAGCGGAACGTGCAATCCATTAGAAGAGTCAAATAGACCATAAAGTCTATTATCTTCTCCATATTAAAAATCCACCAACAATGTTTTATCCCTGTAACATCACTCAACAGTTCCTTTCCACAATCATATGAATAACTCATAATCATAATTGTGATTCTAAATTTTTCTTCGCACCCAAGACGAAGAATATTTTTATCACATGTCTTTACCTGAAACATCAAAGATCATGGTTATACCAAATCACAGTTCCTGTTCATAATCATACTAATAAATCCATCTTCGCACTACGGCCAAAGATATTCATCAACAAACCATCTTTGCACTACGGGCCAAAGATATTCAATAACAGTTCATCTTCGCACTACAGGCCAAAGATATTCATCAATAATTCATCTTTACACTACAGGCCAAATATATTCATCAACAGTTCATCTTTGCACTACATGCCAAAGATATTCATCAATAATTCATCTTTACACTACAGGCCAAAGATATTCATCAATAATTCATCTTTGCACTACAGGCCAAATATATTAATATCTCAAAGAAATATATAATCATTTCAGAATTATATAAACAATAATTATAATCATGTTGATCAATTCACCTTTACACTTAAGCTAAAGATATTCAGTTATAAATTCAATGGTCATGATCATACCAGTCAACAATTCAACTTTGCACTACTGGCCAAAGAGAACCCATAGTTATGATCATACCAATAATCTACCCATCTTTACACTCAAGTGAAAGAGAATTTCAACATCAGGGTTATAAAAATATTATATATGATAATAAAAACAATATGATCAAAATATATATTTAATTTCAAGAGTAATATTCATAAATTAACTATAATTTGGTCAGAAAAATAAAACCAATTTTGTCGTGAATAGTAACTCGTGAATAGTAACTCATGAATAGTAACTCGTGAATAGTAACTAATGAATAGTAACTCGTAAATAGTAACTCATAAATAGTAACTCATAAATAGTAACCCCGACACAAAAAGGTAGAAATTTCATAATAAAATTCATACCAATATCTCGGTATAATGATATTGAAAGAATAATATTTCTTAAGCTTATAAACAATTTATTTAAATTGTTTACACTTTACTAATTAATACATTTAATCATCATAAAATGCCAACTCTTAAGATTTTATCATCAATAATCAAAACCCTCATCAAAAATCTGCATATACCTCATATAGGATTCTCAAGTCATAAAATCCTATTTTCTAATTTTTTTACTTCACATAACATATTTAATTTATTTTCTCATAACTAGTCTATTTTCATGAAAAATATCAAATCAGTTCCAAAAATATTTCTTTTCTGGGATTTAGCAGAATATAGTCCCATATTGAACATATATTTTTCTCAAAATTTTTAAAATTCATTTACTATTTTTCATATGACCAAAACAGCCGAATATTTAGATATTTATCAAAAATTGTATTTTTTTCCAAAAATTCTGAAATTTACAGAGTATACTTCTATCATATACATGTACTCCCAATAAAAATTTCATCAATTTTGGAGTTAACCACAAGGAATTATAAGCGGTTACTTTTAAAATAGTCTTTTCTCATAAAATTCATAACTCTTAATCTATACATCTAAAAATCACCATTTTTGGACACAATCAAGAAAACTCATCAAAATATCATTTCAAATTTTTCCAGAATTTTTTGAAGTTCAAAAAAATTACGAAACTGAAAATCATAACAACCCTTAAAATCCCTTACTATCCCTTACCTCAAAAGAGCAGCACTTCTGACTGGAATGCAAAGCCGAAGGAAACTTGCACTGAATAGCAACTCTCAAAGTATCTAAATACTCACAAAATATGCTTCATAATATAGAGAGAGAAAGAGAGAAAGCTTATATTTTTGGTGTGTTTTTCAATTCTAACTTAGCCCTATATTTATAGGAAAATGTTAGCACGCCGAAGCAGACTTAACCTGCAACCTGATGGCTTTACCTGCTACTATTCCCACCCACCATATTTGAATAAAAATATCAGCACATTTCTTCACCAATCAAGAGTGGGGCCCACCAATTCTAGAATTTTTCACCAAAACGATAAATTCCGAAACTTCAATAATTTCTGAACCAGTCATCTCGTAAAATTCATAATAAATCATACGTTCATTTTTAACGGTTCAAAATTTGTGGACATATACTCAACTTATATATGTATAACATATCCAAAAATTACCACAATCCAACGGTCGGATTAAAAACTATATCCCCCGCAAAATATCTCAAAAACCCTAATTTTTAATACCTCCATTTTGACAAAAATACTGATAAAAATCTCAACATTAACTCCTTCATTTTTAACCACAAAAATATATCCCTCATTTTATATCCATATAAAATAAATATTTCTTTATCATATGAATCAATAATTAATTAGTCACAAATAATATTACAGCGTCACAATTATGACAACCAGGCCGTTCCCAGGAAAGAGGGGGCTTTCCAATAAGGATTTCTCCTTACTAGCGTGCAATTAGATGACCAAACCTCTCCTTAGACAGAACTTTCTAAACATTGCCAATAATGTTATCTAATAATATTATTCAAATAATATGAATTATTGATCTGATAATGGGAAATACTGTGCAGTAACAATTATTGAAACAACAATAATATAAAATATCAACGCAGTAATTATTGATTCAATAAAATAAAATATTGAACAGTAATTACTGTAACAATTATTGAGTAGTGCCTTCTCACGTAAGAATCAATAATAAAAAAAAATAGTCTTAACGGTAACAACTACGCCGTTATTTATAAAAACTCAATTTTGTCTTTATCTTCATCCGACAGTTATTCTGTTATGGGGACCACAAATAGCTGCGCCGTCGTACGAATATTCTCCGACAAAAAGAATATTCCACGACCAACGAATATTCCCCGACAACAATGATTGTTTTATAACCACTTGTTTATTTTGAAAAATTTTCACATTTCACCCTTAATTTTAACTTTTATCAATTTAACCATTTACTGAATAGTAATTATATGAAAAATTGAATACTTTTATTTCATAAAATTCGGGGTCTTACATCTAATATCTTAATATTGCTACATATGTTAAGCTAGGGACACATATACACAAACATATATGTACCTACCCACATATAAGAAGTATACTTCATATTTTAAATACACACTAATTTATAATCTTATTATATTAATAACTCACTTATTTGTTTTATGTCAAATAAATAAATTATTCATCTTATTGATTAATTAGCACTAATATTAATTAATCTATTCCTTATAAATCAATTATTAATTAATATTCTACGATAATAATTAACAACAATTAACAATTAATATAGATTAATTGTTCACTTAATAAATCCTTCGTTAATTAATATCATCATTAATATATCCCATCACTGTGCCACACAAGGCATATTCCACAAGCTGGATCTTAAGCTTATCTCATTCTCCACACTTATTATTATTTTAATATAATATTTGTGTGACTCAAGCATTTAAATGCTTAACAACCTAAATCAATTATAAGTATAACATTTATGCTTATAGTAATTAATATATACTCTATTAATTATTTAAATGATAACATCCACGATAATAACTTAATTTATGTAATATATTAAAATAACTTAGTTTTCTTTCATTAATTAACTCCCTTGAAAATACATTAGAAATTATGTATTTTGTCATAACATAAATATTATGTTTTCTCTGAATAAAGACATTTACAATTAGAAATTAATTTACTTATTGTCTCAAGATATTATTCTTAATATAATATCAATTAACTACATGTATGACACATGTACATATATTATATATAGAAAATAGATAATACGTTTATTTTCTATTATAATAAATTGTTTCCATCAATTTATTTACATATAGCAAATACGTTTTAATATATTTACTATATTATTAATCATACCTCATACAAAAATATATAAGGTAATATTATTATTCAAAAATAACATTTCCTCCTTTTATTAAAATAACTCAATATTAGAAATTATTTTAATATCTTTATTAGAAATATAAAATTATTATTTCTCTCTCCCTCTATAAATTAATCCGAAAACAATTTCTTCAAATATTAAATATCCATTTAAAGATATAATGATTTATGTCTCCCTTTAATAACGTATATACTTTTAACGTTATTCGTACATTAGACTTTCTCACATATTACCATTCTGAGTAATTTATATAAAGTATCACATATTCAACACACATATTAATTCACTCCTTTACTTAAGTAAATTAAACCTTGTATTATATTACCATAGTTATTTAAGGTTTAACATACACATTATATTATTCCATAATATAAATCTCAACTATCAATTAACCAGTATTATAATCATATCAGTTATTAGTATACATACACAAGAAAATGACGATTATACATTAATGTCACCCACTTACTATGATAAAATAATCCTATAAACTATTTAATATCGATAAAAAATTTTTGTGACAACCCCAAAATAGGTTCATTCCACCCAACCCATTCTGAGTCGTCAAATACATGGTACAGAAAACAACTACAACTTTATTACAACAATTGTCGTGCAAAATACAACAACACATATGCTGTGAGTTTGGATACAAATATATACCAAATGTGACTCATGTTCCAACCGTGGACATCACCTCACAATAACACCTTACATAAAGGTATAGTCAAAAACTGTTTTAGAAACTAGAATCTTTGGGAAGTGCTCAAGGAAACCTTCGTACATGGGAGGCCACGCGTCTAGGTTATGATAGATATCATATGGCCATAGAATTATCCTTGGTTGACCCAATAGACCCCAAAGAAAAACGAGAAGATTACTATCATATTCTTCCCAATGGTGAGTCTTCTCTTGACATATCATTATCTCTACTATCTCTAATTGAGAATTATACTTCAGACAAACACCAAGATTATATAGGTAGTGCTCGTATATATACTCAGCAAGTGGATGAGCACATCCCTGTCTTATGATGACACGAGGTTGTATGTCGTTAGACATCTTGTATGATAGTGGCAAACCACCCTTCCAACGTTGGGTACACCTTACCCTATTGGATTCACCAAATATAACTACTAAATGAACTTTTCTATACTGCTTCGGGAGAACATCCACAGCTAGAGACCACTGTTCTATTTTTTCGTTACCCTCGCTCGACCCAGCTACACTCTTATTACCTGAAAGGAATTGTGAAGCAAAAGGGTGAGCACAACTAGCTCAGTAAAGAATATCATGACTAAAGATAATTAAATTATCAATAGCCCTCATCAATAATAAATCAGAGATTTAGAACATATGGTAAATGATAAAAAATTTCAACCATAGTCGCAGCGGAACATGCAATCCATTAGAAGAGTCAAATAGACTATAAAGTCTATTATCTTCTTCATGTTAAAAATCCATCAACAATGTTTTATCCCTGTAACATCAATCAACAATTCTGGTCCATAATCATATGAATAACTCATAATCATAATTGTGATTCTAAATTTTTCTTCGCACCCAGGACGAAGAATATTTTCATCACCTGTCTTTACCTGAAACATCAAAGATCATGGTTATACCAAATCACAATTCCTGTTTATAATCATACTAACAAATCCATCTTTGCACTACCGGTCAAAGATATTCATCAACAAACCATCTTTGCACTACGGGCCAAAGATATTCAACAACAGTTCATCTTTGCACTACAGGCCAAAGATATTCATCAACAGGCCATCTTTGCACTACATGCCAAAGATATACAACAACTGATCATCTTTGCACTACAGGCCAAAGATATTCAACAACAGTTCATCTTTGCACTACAGGCCAAAGATATTCATCAACAGGCCATCTTTGCACTACATGCCAAAGATATACAACAACTGATCATCTTTGCACTACAGGCCAAAGATATTCAACAACAGGTCATCTTTGCACTACGGGCCAAAGATATTCATCAACAATTCATCTTTGCACTACAGGCCAAAGATATACAACAACATGTCATCTTTGCACTACAGGCCAAAGATATTCATCAATAGTTCATATTCATAACATAATAATATATGAAACACAAACTATTAAGGATATTCTAATCCTTTCAGAACTTTTCATTATTTAATGATAAGCTGAAAAAAAAACGAATAATACCATCTTACCATAATATGGAGTATGAAAGAAAATGATATCACTTTACCATAAAAATGATACATCTTACCACAATAATGATATCTCTTACTATCCCTTACAATTCCTTACTATCCCTTACTATCCCTTACAATCCCTTACTATCCCTTACAATCCCTTACCTCAAAAGAGCAGTACTTCTGATCGGTATAAGGCTGAAGGAAACTTGCACTGATGAATAGCAACTCACCAAGTATCTAAATACTCACAAAATACACTCAATAATCTAGAGAGAGAAAGAGAGAAAGCTTATGTTTCTGGTGTGATTTTCAATTCTAACTTAGCCCTCTATTTATAGGAAAATTTTGGTAGGTTTGACCTGCAACCTGATGGCTTTACCTGCTACTATTCCCACCCACCACATTTGAAATATAATTCAGCACATTTCTTCACCAACCACAAGTGGGGCCCACCAATTCTAGAATTTTCCACCAAAATGATAAACTCCAAAAATTCAACAATTTCTGAACCAGTCATCTCGTAAAATTCATAACAAATCATACGTTCATTTTTAACGGTTCAAAATTTGTGGACATATACTCAACTTATATATGTATAACATATCCAAAAATTACCACGATCCAACGGTCGGATTAAAAATTATAACCCTCGCAAAATATCTCAAAAACCCTGATTTTTAATACCTCCATTCCGACAAAAGTACGGATAAAAACCTCAACATTAACTCCTTCATTTTTTAACCACAAAAATATATCCTTCATTTATATCCACATAAAATAAATATTTTCTTATCATATAAATCAATAATTAATTATTCACAAATAATATTACAGAATCACATTTATGACAACCAGGCCGTTCCCAGGAAAGAGGGGGCTTTCCAATAAGAATTTTTCCTTACTGGCGCGCAATTAAATGACCAAACCTCTCCTTAGACAGAACTTTCTAGACATTGCCAATAATGCTATCTAATAATACTATTCAAATAATATGAATTATTGATCTGATAATGGAAAATACTGTGCAGCAACAATTATTGAACAACAATAATACAAAATTTCAACGTAGCAATTATTGAATCAATAAAATAAAATATTGAACAGTAATTACTGTAACAATTATTGAGTAGTGCCTTCTTACGTAAGAATCAATAATTTCAAAAATATTATGCAATACCGTGTGCTACTGTGCAATAACGCGTATTACTGTATTTTAACCACCGGGTATTCCAACAGTGTTAACGGTAACAACTACGTCGTTATTTGTAAAAACTCAAATTTGTCGTTTTCTTCATCCGACAGTTATTCGTTATGGGGCCCACAAATAGCTGCGCCGTCGTACGAATATTTCCCGACAGAAAGAATATTCCACGACCAAACGAATATTCCTCGACAACAATGAATATTTTATAACTACTTGCTTATTTTGAAAAAAAATCATATCACTCATAACTTTAAACTTTTATCAATTTAACCATTTACTGAATAGTAATTATAAGAAAAATTGAATACTTTTATTTCATAAAATTCGGGGTCTTACAATCTCCCCTCCTTATGAAATTTCGTCCCCGAAATTTACGTACCTGGTATTTCAAAGAGTTGAGAATACCTTGCTTTCATTTCAGATTCCATCTTCCCTATCATCATGATTTCTCCATTGCTCATCTCCTGTATTTCAGATATCATTCTAGAATACAGCTTCAAAACAAAGGTTAATTGAACAAATTAACATATCACATAATATCCCGATATTATGACTGACCAACAAATAAGCTTAGGTAGGACACACTAGCGAAGGATTTACTCGTCTCTCCCCTCCTAGTCCTATTCCCCGATCTCCGCCAGAGATCATATCCCTAAGCTCTGATACCACCTGTGACAACCCCAAAATAGGTTCATTCCACCCAACCCATTCTGAGTCGTCAAATACATGGTACAGAAAACAACTACAACTTTATTACAACAATTGTCGTGCAAAATACAACAACACATATGCTGTGAGTTTGGATACAAATATATACCAAATGTGACTCATGTTCCAACCGTGGACATCACCTCACAATAACACCTTACATAAAGGTATAGTCAAAAACTGTTTTAGAAACTAGAATCTTTGGGAAGTGCTCAAGGAAACCTTCGTACATGGGAGGCCACGCGTCTAGGTTATGATAGATATCATATGGCCATAGAATTATCCTTGGTTGACCCAATAGACCCCAAAGAAAAACGAGAAGATTACTATCATATTCTTCCCAATGGTGAGTCTTCTCTTGACATATCATTATCTCTACTATCTCTAATTGAGAATTATACTTCAGACAAACACCAAGATTATATAGGTAGTGCTCGTATATATACTCAGCAAGTGGATGAGCACATCCCTGTCTTATGATGACACGAGGTTGTATGTCGTTAGACATCTTGTATGATAGTGGCAAACCACCCTTCCAACGTTGGGTACACCTTACCCTATTGGATTCACCAAATATAACTACTAAATGAACTTTTCTATACTGCTTCGGGAGAACATCCACAGCTAGAGACCACTGTTCTATTTTTCCGTTACCCTCGCTCGACCCAGCTACACTCTTATTACCTGAAAGGAATTGTGAAGCAAAAGGGTGAGCACAACTAGCTCAGTAAAGAATATCATGACTAAAGATAATTAAATTATCAATAGCCCTCATCAATAATAAATCAGAGATTTAGAACATATGGTAAATGATAAAAAATTTCAACCATAGTCGCAGCGGAACATGCAATCCATTAGAAGAGTCAAATAGACTATAAAGTCTATTATCTTCTTCATGTTAAAAATCCATCAACAATGTTTTATCCCTGTAACATCAATCAACAATTCTGGTCCATAATCATATGAATAACTCATAATCATAATTGTGATTCTAAATTTTTCTTCGCACCCAGGACGAAGAATATTTTCATCACCTGTCTTTACCTGAAACATCAAAGATCATGGTTATACCAAATCACAATTCCTGTTTATAATCATACTAACAAATCCATCTTTGCACTACCGGTCAAAGATATTCATCAACAAACCATCTTTGCACTACGGGCCAAAGATATTCAACAACAGTTCATCTTTGCACTACAGGCCAAAGATATTCATCAACAGGCCATCTTTGCACTACATGCCAAAGATATACAACAACTGATCATCTTTGCACTACAGGCCAAAGATATTCAACAACAGTTCATCTTTGCACTACAGGCCAAAGATATTCATCAACAGGCCATCTTTGCACTACATGCCAAAGATATACAACAACTGATCATCTTTGCACTACAGGCCAAAGATATTCAACAACAGGTCATCTTTGCACTACGGGCCAAAGATATTCATCAACAATTCATCTTTGCACTACAGGCCAAAGATATACAACAACATGTCATCTTTGCACTACAGGCCAAAGATATTCATCAATAGTTCATATTCATAACATAATAATATATGAAACACAAACTATTAAGGATATTCTAATCCTTTCAGAACTTTTCATTATTTAATGATAAGCTGAAAAAAAAACGAATAATACCATCTTACCATAATATGGAGTATGAAAGAAAATGATATCACTTTACCATAAAAATGATACATCTTACCACAATAATGATATCTCTTACTATCCCTTACAATTCCTTACTATCCCTTACTATCCCTTACAATCCCTTACTATCCCTTACAATCCCTTACCTCAAAAGAGCAGTACTTCTGATCGGTATAAGGCTGAAGGAAACTTGCACTGATGAATAGCAACTCACCAAGTATCTAAATACTCACAAAATACACTCAATAATCTAGAGAGAGAAAGAGAGAAAGCTTATGTTTCTGGTGTGATTTTCAATTCTAACTTAGCCCTCTATTTATAGGAAAATTTTGGTAGGTTTGACCTGCAACCTGATGGCTTTACCTGCTACTATTCCCACCCACCACATTTGAAATATAATTCAGCACATTTCTTCACCAACCACAAGTGGGGCCCACCAATTCTAGAATTTTCCACCAAAATGATAAACTCCAAAAATTCAACAATTTCTGAACCAGTCATCTCGTAAAATTCATAACAAATCATACGTTCATTTTTAACGGTTCAAAATTTGTGGACATATACTCAACTTATATATGTATAACATATCCAAAAATTACCACGATCCAACGGTCGGATTAAAAATTATAACCCTCGCAAAATATCTCAAAAACCCTGATTTTTAATACCTCCATTCCGACAAAAGTACGGATAAAAACCTCAACATTAACTCCTTCATTTTTTAACCACAAAAATATATCCTTCATTTATATCCACATAAAATAAATATTTTCTTATCATATAAATCAATAATTAATTATTCACAAATAATATTACAGAATCACATTTATGACAACCAGGCCGTTCCCAGGAAAGAGGGGGCTTTCCAATAAGAATTTTTCCTTACTGGCGCGCAATTAAATGACCAAACCTCTCCTTAGACAGAACTTTCTAGACATTGCCAATAATGCTATCTAATAATACTATTCAAATAATATGAATTATTGATCTGATAATGGAAAATACTGTGCAGCAACAATTATTGAACAACAATAATACAAAATTTCAACGTAGCAATTATTGAATCAATAAAATAAAATATTGAACAGTAATTACTGTAACAATTATTGAGTAGTGCCTTCTTACGTAAGAATCAATAATTTCAAAAATATTATGCAATACCGTGTGCTACTGTGCAATAACGCGTATTACTGTATTTTAACCACCGGGTATTCCAACAGTGTTAACGGTAACAACTACGTCGTTATTTGTAAAAACTCAAATTTGTAGTTTTCTTCATCCGACAGTTATTCGTTATGGGGCCCACAAATAGCTGCGCCGTCGTACGAATATTTCCCGACAGAAAGAATATTCCACGACCAAACGAATATTCCTCGACAACAATGAATATTTTATAACTACTTGCTTATTTTGAAAAAAAATCATATCACTCATAACTTTAAACTTTTATCAATTTAACCATTTACTGAATAGTAATTATAAGAAAAATTGAATACTTTTATTTCATAAAATTCGGGGTCTTACAATTTTATCCACTTCTTTTATCTCAACTGAATTATCTCTGCGATAAATAACAATATATAATAATATATTTATTAATCACAAAAATCACATATCACATAGTTCATATTACCCTATGTAACATATTCCTACTGTGACAACCTGAATTTTTATAAATTATTAAAATAAGAATTTAATAATTAAAATTCTTATTATGAGATATTTTGAGTTTGAGTATGTATATATATGTGATATATATGTTGAAATATATGATCTAGTGTGAAGAGAAATATATATTTATATATTGGGAAAGTGAGGTTTAATAGTTAAGTTAACTATTGAAGAAATTAAATAAATTTTATAATTAATTTTAAATATTTATTGAATTAAATAAATATTTTAATTAATTTATTTATTGAGATAAATATATGGTTGATAAAGTTGTGGTGAATTAATTTAGTAACTAAATTAATTAATGATAATTAAATTGAGTGTTGATAATTTTATCTGAAGGATTTAATTTTAGGAAAATAATTAAATTAAATCAATTGCTTAATATTTAAGAAGATAATTAAATTAAATGAATTGTTTAATTTAATGGAAATAAATAAAATAAATAAAGTGATGTTTCTAATTCATTAATTAAATTGGATATATAATTATTTAATTATTTATTTTAAGCATAATTATAATAAGAATATAATTATTATAATTATAAATTATAAGCTATTAAAATGGGTTACATGTGTGACAAGTGTAACTATATAATATAAATATTATTTAAATAATCTAGTATGGGAATTAGTGTGTAACCAAACGTAGCCTTATGGCTTTTGGTTATTTTAACTGATGTGAGCCTTTTTGTTTTTTAACCTGATGTACGTGGGGAAAAGGGAGTCAGTGTATATTATGCGTATTATTTTCCTAAAGGCTAAAGAACAGAGAGTTTAGAGAGGAAGAAAACACAGAGTGTTAGAAAGAAATTGAGGGAGCTAGAGAGGAAATTGAGAGTTCTCTGTGAATGGGGAATCAATGGAACAAGCTTTGGAAATATCATCTTTGCTAAATCAAAGATTAAAGGTATAATCTATTCCTAATTCTAACTCTTAGTTTTGTAATATCTATTCTCTGTGACTTGGAATTTTGTTGGAATAGGGTTTGGATTGTTGATTATATGGATATATAATCTGATAATTATCATACATAAGTAATCTTTAGTGATCAAATTCGTGAATTTGGTTTGTGGAAAGAAAATTAAATAAATAACAGTGTTTATGTTATAGAATATGGCTTAGAAAGTACAAAATTTCATGGTCAATAGTTGTTATAATCTGCAAATCGATGTTGGATTATGTTAGTATGTTAAGAAACGAAAATGGCGTAGTTTAAATCGTGTTAATTGGTTAAGAAACGAAGCCGTGGCGATCGAATTCGCTAAATGTGTTAAAACATGAAAATAGAGTATGAACATGTGTTTTGGGTCAAATTTTAGATTGGTTAATGCATTTATAAATTGTTAGAATTCTAGTATGTTATAGTTCTATGAATTATGAATCCATAGAATCAAAAACGGACTAATTTGGATGTGTATAACTCAAGTTATGAAGATTAGTAGGAGAAAAAGGGTCAAAAATCGCGAAGAACAGTAGTTTCAGGTCCCGTTTCTGCTAACGGGCGCAGCTGCGCTGTGCCCTAAGTCATTTGGGGAGCAGCTACTCTGTAGGATGCAGCTGCGCTGTGCCCAAGGCTTAATTGGGTGCAGCTGCGCCCAAACAATGTCAGGTGTGACTGTTTTGACCTATTATAGTAAAATAGGCATAACGTTTTCATACGAACTCCGATTAAGGTGATTCAAGATGATCCGGAATGAGGACGAATAGACCTACAACTTTTGTTCATTAAGTTTTTCAATTTGAGGTTGGTAACAGTAATCAAAATAGTCATCTTTTTGTGACTGATGTGTATTCGGAGGCAATCGGAAGGCGTCGGACATGCACATTCACAAGTATAGTGATGTCGACGATAATAGATGTTGTTATAAGTTATAGAACATGAATATTATGAATTATAATGATGCTTAACATTAATAAATGATATATTAGACAAGTTATATATGCATACTAAGCACACACAAGAGAGGCAAATTGGGCGTGTGACGAATAAACGTCGAAACGCCGTGATAAGTGATAATGAACGTAAAAAGTGTTTTAAATCAAATGAAATGAATATTATAAGATATTGAATAGTTTTAAACACTTGAATGAACTTCGAACATGAAATACAATGCGATATAAGTTGAAAGTTAACACAATCAAATTAAACATTGTGTATTTAGATAAGAAGGGTTATGAGATGTAGAGTAAAGTTTACATTATAACTACTATGCGTTGCTATGTGACTAATAGTTAATGTGAATGATTATATAATTGTGTAGGGCACGCGAAGTGCAGATATCTGTAAGCTGTTAAACTGTTATTGGTAAACAACGATCAAGACAAGTCTTTCAGTTCCTATTTGCTATGTGAACTTGGTGATTAACTGTTTTAAATCCTTATTACAAACAACATGATGTGTTATATTTATGTTGAAAGCATGAAACGTTAAAGTTAACTTATGACTACGTTGATTGAGTAAAGCATGCTGATTGAGTAAGGAACTCAATCTTTATACTTGTTATATGAACTGTAGCCTGTATGTTATGATAGTCCAATGTTTAAGAAATATATGTTGAGCATGCTATTAAACTCTACGTGATGCATGAAAACTGTTAGATTTTGCTGGGCTGTCGAGCTCAACCTTGCAAATAACCATTTTTGCAGGTTAAGGATTGAAGATAACACTATGTGCTACTTGAATGAAGTGGATCAGAAATAATATACGGAGATTTATATTTTAGCTAAAGTTGCTATTTCCTTAAACCATGATTAAGACTCATGAGATGTATTAAATGTTTTATGACGTATAATTCTATATTGAGTTGTAAAGCTAGAATTAGAGTTATCTGATATGTAAAGGTTATTGGATTGAAATGTAAAATTTTATATGATAACAGTGATAAAGCGAATCAAAAAATAAGATTGATTTAAAGACATGTAGTTGATACAGGTTTTGATTAAGGGAATTAAAGTAAGGAGACATAAAAGTTTAAATTATTCCGCATTTTATAAAGTTTAACATCGAATAATGATGTAAAATCAGAAAGTAGATGTGTTATTAACGACCAAAGTTGAGAATTAAATTGTATAAATTTTGGGGTCGTTACACCTACTTACCTCGTAACACATATATGTTTTTATTCGAATCCAATTCACACTTAAGAATTTTATTCATTAAATTCTTATTTAATAATTTCTGAAAAATTCGGGTTCTTACAATAACAACCCTTACGAGTATTGAAAGAAAATAACTCTCTTCATGAATACGAAAGAAATAATACCCCTTACAAATATTAAACGAAAATAATATTCATACGAATACGAAAAATAATTTTTCTTTAGAATATGAAATAAATAATACCCCTTACCTCAGAAGATGACTGGATACTGGAATAGTGAATTAGCATACTTCTCTTCTTCTTTCTCTCTATAGCTTCTCTTTCTATAATTGCTCTTGTGAGTCTTAGTGAATTGGTGAGAATGAAAGAAGAATGAGCTTCTATTTATAGGAAAATACAGTTTCGATAATTGTACGTTTTGGGACTCGAAATATTACAGTATAATACCTTCATCTTTTCTTTCATTTTTAATTTAGTCCTACAAGTATTATCAAACTTGCGCCACCCCCCCTAATAGTACATCTTGTGAATCAATAGTACACTCATGTGAATCAATAGTACAATCATGTGAAAAATAATTTAAGTATAGTACCTTCATCTATACCTCCATTTTTAATTTAGTCATACAAGTATTATCAATCTTGCACCACCTCCCCTAATAGTACATGCATGTGAATCAATAGTACACACATGTGAACAAATAGTTATAAACATGTGAATTAATAGCAATTAATTGTTCATTTATCCGATTAATTACTCGATTGGTCAATATAACTTCCAGACATCCATTATTATCGAAATAGATGTCAATTTTTACTAACACTAATAATCCCAACACAATACAAATATCAATTTCATCTTTAATCAATATGAACTTACTCATCATTAATATTATAACTCATAATATTTAACAACCAGATCATTCCTAAGAAAGAGGGGGCTTTCCGATAAGGATTTCTTCCTATTGGCGCGCAATTAGGTGACTAAACCTCTCCTTGACAGAAATTTCAAGACATTGTCAATATTGCAAATAATAATATGAATAACTTTGTCGTCTAAATTATTGATTTAATAATAATAAATATTATGCACATGATACTGTGACAATAATTGAATTAATAATATGAGAGATATTATGTAGCAATTATTGTAGCAATAATTGAGTATAAATAAGTGACTTCGCACGTAAGCATCAATAATCAAAGATAATGTACAATACCGTGTTCTACTATGCAACCACGCGTATTACTATACTTTTATCACCGAGTAGTTCAACAGTTTAACGGTAAAATTTTTACCGTTATTTTTATAAAAAGATATTTTTATCGTTTTCTAACTACGATAATACTTTCGTTATGGGGTCCACCAATGATTATGCCGTCGTACGAATATTCCCTGTTAAAATGAATATTCTCCTACCAATCGAATATTTCCCGACACAATGAATATTTTACATCAACTTGCTTACTTTGTAAAATTTTCACATGTCACCTTTAACTTTAACCCTTTCTAAATTTAACCATTTACTAAATAGAATAATAATTATAAAAACTGAATACTTTAATTTTGAAAAATTTGGGGTTTTACAATCTCCCCTCCTTATGAAATTTCGCCCTCGAAATTTACGTACCTGATAATTTGAAGAGATGAGAATACCTTGCTTTCCTTTCGGATTGTACCTTCCCGATTATTTCCTCTATATCATGATTTTTCCATTGATCATCTCCTGTATTTCAAATATCATTCTATAATATATCTTCAAAACAAAGGTTAATTGACATACCATAATTTGTCAACTTATCAAGTAAACAATTTCAGCTTAGGTAAGTCACACACTAGCGAAGTATATTACTCGTCTCTCCCCTCCTAGTTCTAGACTCATATCTCTGCCAACGACCATATCCCTAAGCTCTGATACCAAATGTAACGTCCCCAAAATAAATATACATCACCCATCTTGGATCGCCAGAAAATACACTACTGACAACTCCATTTATACAACTGTCGTGCAAAATACGACCACAGTTAAATTATGAGTTTTAATACAAATATATGTAACTCTCATGGTGTCTCGACCACAACACCTTACAATGGTACCTTACATAAAGGTACAATCAATAACTGTTTTAGAAATAAAAATCTTTGGAAAATGCTCAAGGAAACCTTCGTATATGGGAGACCATACGTCTAAGTTATAATAGATATCATATGTCCACAAAATTATCATTGGTTGACCCAATAGTCCCCAAAGAAAAACGAGAAGATTGCTATCATGTTTTTTCCAATGGTGAGTCTTCTCTTGACATATAATTATCTTCATTGTCTCCAATTAAGAATTATATTACAACCAAACTCCAACATTATATAGGCAGTGCTCGTAGATATACTCAGTAAGTGGATGTGCACAACCCTGTCTTATGATAACACGAAGTCGTATATCATTAGACATCTTGTATGATGGTGGCAAAACACCCTTCCAAAGTTGGGTTCGCCTCACCTTATTTGATTAACCAAATATAACTATTAAATGATGTATAAAATAAAACACACTTATATAAAGTTCTCAATAAAATTATTTCCATACTGTTTAGGGAGAACCTCAATAGCTATAGACCACCGTTTTAATCCCTTGTTACCTCCGCTAGACCCAACTACACTCTTATTACCTGAAAGGAATTGTGAAGCAAAAGGGTGAGCATAACTAGCCCAATAAAGAATATCATGACTAAAGATAATTAAATTATCAATAGCCTTCGTCAATTATAAATCAAAGATTTAGAACATATGATAGATGATAAACTTTTCAACCATAGTTGTAGCGGAACGAGCAGTCTATTAGAAGAGTCAAATAGACCCTGAAGTCTATTATCTTCTCTGTGTTAAAAGTCCACCAACACTGTCTTATCCCTGTAACATCAATCAACAATTACTGTCCACAATTATGTGAATAACTCATAATCATAATTGTGTTTCTAAATTCTTCTTCGCATCCAGGACGAAGATACTTTTCATCACATGTCTTTACTTGAAACATCAAAGATCATGGTTATACCAAATCACAGTTCCTGTTCATAATCATACTAATAAATTCATCTTTGTATTACGGGCCAAAGATATTCATCAACAGTTTATCTTTGCACTACATGCCAAAGACATGCAACTGTATTTTAGAAGAGTCAAGTAGAGCATGATATCTACTATCTTTTACGAATTAAAAGTTTATTATTAATATTTTATCACTCAGACTCAGCTTAATAAATATACCACATCATCAAATCATCCCTGCACTACAGGCCAAGGATATTCGTATTTTCATCAACGATCATGATAATGCTATAAAATAATTCATCTTTGCACCCTTGGCCGAAGAGAATCCATGGTCATGATCATACAAAAAACTGTCCATCAATGCACTACGAGCCAATGGGGACTCTTACCATATCATTTGTAACATTATGGTCATGATTATACTGAATAATCCCTGGTCATAATCATACCAAGTCCATCTATGCACGTAAGCTACATATGACTTTCATTACAATATAAGCATAATGATGATGATAATGATATAAACATTAATCAAACGAAATCAATTTTAAATATTAAAGACTTTAAATTTATCCATAGTTTAAAAATATCCAAATTATCAACATGATACTGCTTTGTAGAGTAAATTCAAGATAATATTCATGTATCAAAAATAATTTGGACAGAAAAGAAATATATTTTTCTGGTGAATAGTACCCCGTGAATAGTATCCTGTGAATAGTACTTCGAGAATAGTACCTCGTGAATAGTATCCCGACATGAAAAATATTCCAAATACCCGAGTGAATAATATTCGAGCAAATAATAATCGGGTGAATAGTAACTCATGAATAGTAACTCGTGAATAGTATTCCGACACGAAAAGTGCCCCGAATACCCAAGTGAATAGTAACTGGGTGAATAATAACCCGTAAATAGTAACTCATGAACAGTAACTCTTGAATAGTACTCATAAAAGGAAAATACAAAAGAAAACAGTATTCCATGACGAGTACAAAAGAAATGATATCTTATACGAGTATAATAGAATATACGAAACTGTAAATGGATTTTCACCCGCCATGCGGTAATCCACGTAGACAGCTCATTTCCAAAATTTAATAAAGAATGAATACGAAGGGTTATTCACCATACATGCGGTAGTCCGTGTAAACAGGTTATTCCAACAGAATAATAAAAGAATGGAATAACAGAAGAATTTTACCATGCATGCGGTAGTTCGCATAGACATGTTAATAAAGAATGGAATAATAGAAGAATTTTATCATGAATACGGTAGTTCACATAGACATGTTATTCCAACATAATAATAAAGAATGGAATAACAGAAGAATTTTACCATGCATGCGGTAGTTTGCATAGACTGGTTATTCCAACAGAATAATAAAGAATGGAATAACTGTGTCGCCCCCAAACCCGGGTCCCTTCGAACCACAGATCCGGTCTGCCACGATACTACTATCCTCAACTATTATATCTTTTATTCATAACTTAATGAATATAACTTTACTTATTACCATTTAGAATATAAATTCTTTCCAATTCTAGGATCTATGTAATGACCCAAAACTTTTATAAGTTTCACAACTTGGTCATTTACTATTCTTATTTTACATCACATTCGATGTTATAAAAATATGCAGAATAATTTAAACTTTTTTAATCTCCTATGAAAAATAAAAATCTTATTGATTTCTTAACTTGAATCAATTACAAATCCCTGAATCAAATTATTTTATAATTCATTCTATTCGAATTAATGTATAAATCTTTACATCTCGATTCGAATTCCTCTATGTACCGCTTAGTACAACTTTACAAGCTAACATATATTACACATCGTAAACTACTATCAAGTATATCTACTAGAACCTAAACATGGTTCAAGAGCATATATTTAAATAAATCAATTAATCTCCTTTGATGCTATTGAACTTTATCAATCAAGTAGCACGTAACCTTTACCGTGTGTCCTTAACCTACAAAAGTGGTTATTTGCAAGGGTGAGCTCGACAACCCAGCAATTCTAACAGTTTTCATGCAGCACATAGCATATAATAGCATACTCAGCGCATGCATTCATAATCCATTAATATTTGCTACGGGATTTATATCACTAACATATCTTCAAAGATCAACTTTTAACTTTCATACATATCTCATATGCATTTCATATATATACATCAACATTATCATAGCAAAATATAGCTCAACTAACATATATAGAATTCATATATCAAATAGAAACTGAAAGACTTGTCTGATTCGTAGTTTATCAACTACAACTTACTGCTTAAAGCTTATCTGCACTTCGTGTATTCCTACACAGTTATATAATCATGGATTCATATCCATTAGCCATACATTTCATACACTCTTAATATAAGAACAAATATTATCTTCTAACTTGGTTTGTAAAACCTACACTTCACTTTCTCATCATACTTTTAGAATAGCTAGGTATGTATAGATATACTTTAACCACTCGTTCTTGTTATCAACATTTACATCTATCACACCTTTGACTCGCTATGTGCTTGACACATTAAAACTCATATAAGTAAGTTCAAACGTACACATAAGTCTAACTTAGTTGTAACTTTATACATACATCATCATATATCCTACATACTCATGGCACAAATCAGATTATAAGTTACCATGAAGTCAAATAATCATAGTCTCTAATCATTACTTTACAATTTACAAATACCTTTTGGACGTATCATTTGAAAGTCTATAATCACCTCTTCAAACATTCAATCCTATCACCTAGCATGCTTCTAAACACATTAAATTTGTATTGGTCATATAATACATGTTAGAGTAACAATACAAGCATGCAAACACCTTCAAACCATTTACAGAAAATAGATCTTACTGTAAGTTGGCGCGGCCGTGCTTGGTTTGTACTGAGGAGTGGTGCGGCTGCGCTACTCCTTGTGCAAACCAAGACTGCTATATAGAAGCTAGGCCAGACTTGCACATCTGATCACAATTCGGATAACACTTGCATAATCATACGTGAATATACTCAAGATTAGAACTTAAAGACACAATGAGCATAATGCTTTGTTTTTGCAAAACTTCCTTTGGAAAATCATCAATCCAACTAGTAAGATTCTTGTAATCATGCAAGATGAGTTCATATAGTCTAAATCATGCAAGGCAACTTCAACTCGCATGTCTTATTTGTTTGTACATGTCTCTACACCAGCTTATAAGGTTAAAATATAACCACTCCATGTATATACAACTTAGTTTGCAAAATATCCGCGTTTGCCTTTGAAATCATTTTAAACCAAATCAATGCAATTCAATACATGTGAAACAACTTTGAATCATATATCATACATAATTAAACCTTGTATACATGCCATCAAAGTCATAATACCATTTACAAAATGTTTGAAGCTATTAGTTCTCAAAAATTTAGAGTTTTCTTTCAAAACATTTAACCCAAGCTATATCGATATAGTATGTGCAAGGTAACTTAACAACTACATTTCATGCACGTTGATATACGTACATAGGGTCCAAGGTTAAAACTCAAAGGACACCAAATTCATCAACTCACGTTTCTCAAAAACTTTAAGTTTTCTTTTAAAAAATCATGTTAAAGTATTCCATTGTGGGTAAAGTAATCCTAGTTATATTACATGTCTATTATCATGCATAGTTATGTTTTATCACTTAGAATAACATATTCCATCATCGGGAGCACTATACTTGCGTATGTGCTCGTTCGACGCCCTCCGATAGCCTTCGATTACGTAACAATCACAAATATGACTATTTTGACCCTTCCTAATGACCTCAAATTGAAAAGCTAAATAACAAAAGTTGTAGGTCTATTCGTCCTCGTTCCGGATCATCTTGAATTACCTCAATCGGAGTTTGTATGAAAATGTTATGGCTGTTTTACCAAAATAGGTTAGAGTAGTCAAACTTGACACACATTGGGCGCGGTCGCACCCATTTTCGCCCCCATGCCAGCGCGTTCTCACCATGTCCCAGCGCCCAGCTGCGCGCCCGCGCAAGGTTTCGCACAGAAGACAGTTTTTTACATATCTTTCTCATTTTAAGTCTAAAACAGTTGGTTTTCGATTCGTTGGACTCGTTAAACTCTTAGCTACTCATCTACAGAATAATTATAACACCCCAAACATATTAACAAACCCAAAGATTAATCAAAAACTCGTATTCATACTAAATTTTTACATTTTGACAAATTTAGCGAATTCGTTCACTGTGAATTCGTTTTGTCAACCAAATTGATCCGTTTAACTCTCGTTGTTTTCGCATTTGACTATATTAACAATATCTAACAACAATTCATGGATTATAACAATACTTAGCCATCAAATTTGTGACTCAAAAGTGACTTTTTATTGTCATTTCTAAGGAATTGTAAAACATAGGAATCAAGAACATGAATGACAGAAATGTTACCTTCTTAATGCTTGAAATTGTTAACTATCACTCTCCAATCCTCCAATTGCTCCTCAATTCAACTTACTTTCTCTAGCAAATGCTCAGACTTTTAACAAACGGGAAAAGAAGAAGGGGAGTCTCTATTTATAGAGGAATCAATAACCAAGCAATAGCTTTGCCCAATAATTCAAACCGAGAGGAAGAAGAAGAGTCTAGTGGATTGAGAAGAGTTTATTAATTACCAACTCCACCTTCCTCCATCATTAGCAGCTATCTAGCCTTTATCGAGCTTAAGAAATAGAAGAGTAGGATAGGCCAATGGCCTAGTCACGTATATGAGAGAAATGAGACTCTCAATTTGCGACAAAGCTTATAACTTAGCATTTGTAAAATGTGACTTGCACACTTGGGTTTATTCCCCTTTGGACTAGCAAGTTTATCTCTAATATCTTAATATTGCTAAATATGTTAAGTTAGGGACACATATACACAAACATATATATATTTATATATATATATATATATATATATATATATATATATATATATTTTAAATACACACTAATTTATAATCTTATTATATTAATAACTCACTTATTTGTTTTATGTCAAATTAATAAATTATTCATCTTATTGATTAATTAACACTAATATTAATTAATCCATTCCTCATAAATCAATTATTAATTAATATTCTACGATAATAATTAACAACAATTAACAATTAATATAGATTAATTGTTCACTTAATAAATCCTTCGTTAATTAATATCATCATTAATATATCTCTTCACTGTCCCACACAAGGCATATTCCATAACCTGGATCTTAAGCTTCTCTCATTCTCCACACTTATTATTCTTTCAATATAATATTTGTGTGACTCAAGCATTTAAATGCTTAACAACCTAAATCAATTATAAGTATAACATTTATGCTTATAGTAATTAATATATACTCTATTAATTATTTAAATGATAACATCCACGATAATAACTTAATTTATGTAATATATTAAAATAACTTAGTTTTCTTTCATTAATTAACTCCCTTGAAAATACATTAGAAATTATGTATTTTGTCATAACATAAATATTATGTTTTCTCTTAATAAAGACATTTACAATTAGAAATTAATTTACTTATTATCTCAAGATATTATTCTTAATATAATATCAATTAACTACATGTATGACACATGTACATATATTATATATAGAAAATAGATAATACGTTTATTTTCTATTATAATAAATTGTTTCTATCAATTTATTTACATATAGCAAATACGTTTTAATATATTTACTATATTATTAATCATACCTCATACAAAAATATATAAGGTAATATTATTATTCAAAAATAACATTTCTTCCTTTTATTAAAATAACTCAATATTAGAAATTATTTTAATATCCTTTATTAGAAATCTAAAATTATTATTTCTCTCTCCCTCTATAAATTATTCCCAAAATAATTTCTTCAAATATTAAATATCCATTTAAAGATATAATGATTTATGTCTCCTTTTAATAACGTATATACTTTTAACATTATTCGTACATTAGACTTTCTCACATATTACCATTCTGAGTAATTTATATAAAGTATCACATATTCAACACACATATTAATTCACTCTTTTATTAAGTAAATTAAACCTTGTATTATATTACCATAGTTATTTAAGGTTTAACATACACATTATATTATTCCATAATATAAATCTCAACTATCAATTAACCAATATTATAATTATATCAGTTATTAGTATACATACACAAGAAAATGACAATTATACATTAATGTCACCCACTTACTATGATAAAATAATCCTATAAACTATTTAATATCGATAGTAAATTTTATTCACTTCTTTTATCTCAACTGAATTATCTCTGCGATAAATAACAATATATAATAATATATTTATTAATCACAAAAACACATATTACATAGTTCATATTACCCTATGTAACACATTCCTACATACCTCATAATACATAAATATTTTTATTCGAACCCAATTCACACTTAAGAATTTTATTCATTAAATTCTTATTTAATAATTTCTGAAAAATTCGGGTTCTTACAATAACAACCTTTACGAGTATTGAAAGAAAATAACTCTCTTCATGAATACGAAACAAATAATACCCCTTACGAATATTAAACGAAAATAATATTCATACGAATACGAAAAATAATTTCTCTTTAGAATATGAAATAAATAATACCCCCCTTACCTCAGAAGAAGACTGGATACTGGAATAGTGAATTAACAGACTTCTCTTCTTCTTTCTCTCTATAGCTTCTCTCTCTATAACTTCTCTTTCTATAATTACTCTTGTGAGTCTTAGTGAATTGGTGAGAATGAAAGAAGAATGAGCATCTATTTATAGGAAAACATAGTTTCGATAATTGCACGTTTTGGGGCTCAAAATATAATAGTATAATATCTTCATCTTTTCCTTCATTTTTAATTTAGTCCTGCAAGTATTATCAAACTTGCACCACCTCTCCTAATAGTACATCTTGTGAATCAATAGTACAATCATGTGAATCAATAGTACAATTATGTGAAAAATAATTTAAGTATAGTACCTTCATCTACACCTCTATTTTTAATTTAGTCATGCAAGTATTATCAATCTTGCACTACCTCCCCGAATAATATATGCATGTGAATCAATAGTATACACATGTGAATAAATAGTTATAAGCATGTGAATTAATAGCAATTAATTGTTTATTTATCCGATTAATTACCCGATTGGTCAATATAACTTCCAGACATCCATTATTATCAAAATAGATGTCGATTTCCACTAACACTAATAATCCCAACACAATGAAAATATCAATTTCATCTTTAATCAATATGAACTTATTCATCATTAATATTATAACTCATAATATTTAACAACCAGATCATTCCTAGGAAAGAGGGGGATTTCCGATAAGAATTTCTTCCTATTGGCGCGCAATTAGGTGACCAAACGTTTCCTTGACAGAAACTTCTAGACATTGTCAATATTGCAAATAATAATATGAATAACTTTGTCGTCTCAATTAATGATTTAATAATAATAAATATTATGCACATGATACTGTGACAATAATTGAATCAATAATATGAGAGATATTATGCAGCAATTACTGTAGCAATAATTGAGTATAACTGACTGACTTCGAACGTAATCATCAATAATCAAAGATAATGTACAATACCGTGTGCTAATATGCAACCATGCGTATTACTATACTTTTATCACCGGGTAGTTCAACAGTTTAACGGTAAAACTTTCACTGTTATTTTTATAAAAAGATATTTTTGTCGTTTTCTAACTACGACAATACTTCCGTTATGGGGTCCACCAATGATTATGCCGTCGTACGAATATTTCCTGTTAAAATGAATATTCCCCGACCAATCGAATATTCCCCGACACAATGAATATTTTATATCAACTTGCTTACTTTGTAAAATTTTCACATGTCACCCTTAACTTTAAACCTTTCTCAATTTAACCATTTACTAAATAGAATAATAATTATAAAAGTTGAATACTTTAGTTTTGAAAAATTCGGGGTCTTACAATCTCCCCTCCTTATTAAATTTCGCCCTCGAAATTTACGTACCTGGTAGTTCGAAGAGATGAGAATACCTTGCTTTCCTTTCGGATTGTACCTTCTCGGTTATTTCCTCTATATCATGATTTTCCCATTGATCATCTCCTGTATTTCAGATATCATTCTATAATATATCTTCAAAACAAAGGTTAATTGATATATCATAATTTGTCAACTTATCAAGTAAACAATTTCAGCTTGGGTAAGTCACACACTAGCGAAGTATATTACTCGTCTCTCCCCTCCTAGTTCTAGACCCATATCTCCGTCAACGACCATATCCCTAAGCTCTGATACCAAATGTGACGCCCCCAAAATAGGTATACATCACCCATCTTGGATCGTCAGAAAATACACTACTGACAACTCTATTTATACAACTGTCGTGCAAAACATGACCACAGTTAAACTGTGAGTTTTAATATAAATATATGTAACTCTCATGGTGCCTCGACGACAACACCTTACAATGGTACCTTACATAAAGGTACAATCAATAACTATTTTAGAAATTAAAATCTTTAGAAAATGCTCAAGGAAACCTTCGTATATGGGAGACCATACGTCTAATTTATAATAGATATCATATGTCCACAAAATTATCCTTGGTTGACCCAATAGTCCCCAAAGAAAAATGAGAAGATTGCTATCATGTTCTTTC
This sequence comes from Panax notoginseng, assembly GCA_016801055.1. Taxonomy (NCBI): domain Eukaryota; kingdom Viridiplantae; phylum Streptophyta; class Magnoliopsida; order Apiales; family Araliaceae; genus Panax; species Panax notoginseng. The sequence continues at coordinate 104,850,533 of CM029017.1, forward strand.
TAATGGTGAGTCTTCTCTTGACATATAATTATCTTCATTGTCTCCAATTAAGAATTATACTACAACCAAACTCCAAGATTATATAGGTAGTGCTCGTAGACATACTCATCAAGTGGATGTCCACAACCCTGTCTTATGATAACATGAAGTCGTATGTCATTAGACATCTTGTATGATGGTGGCAAAACACCCTTCCAAAGTTGGGTTCGCCTCACCCTATTTGATTCACCAAATATAACTATTAAATGATGTATAAAATACGACACACTTATCTAAAGTTCTCAATAAAATTATTTCAATACTGTTTAGGGAGAACCTCAACAGCTATAGACCACCGTTCTAATCCCTTGTTACCCCCGCTCGACCCAGCTACACTCTTATTACCTGAAAGGAATTGTGAAGCAAAATGGTGAGCACAACTAGCCCAATAAAGGATATCGTGACTAAAGATAATTAAATTATCAATAGCCTTCGTCAATAATAAATCAGAGATTTAGAACATATGATAGATGATAAAACTTTTCAACCATAGTTACAGTGGAATGAGCAATCCATTAGAAGAGTCAAATAGACCCTAAAGTCTATTATCTTCTTCATGTTAAAAGTCCACCAACACTGTCTTATCCCTGTAACATCAATCAATAATTTCTGTCTACAATCATGTAAATAACTCATAATCATAATTGTGGTTCTAAATTCCTCTTCGCATCCAGGACGAAGATAATTTTTATCACCCGTCTTTACCTGAAATATCAAAGATCATGGTTATACCAAATCCAGTTCCTATTCATAATCATACTAATAAATTCATCTTTATACTACGGGCCAAAGATATTCATCAACAGTTCATCTTTGCACTACATGCCAAAGACATGCAACTGTATTTTAGAAGAGTCAAGTAGAGCATGATATCTATTATCTTCTACAAATTAAAAGTTTATTATCAATATTTTATCGCTGAGACTCAGCTTAATAAATAAACCACATCACCGAATCATCCCTGCACTACAGGCCAAGGATATTCGTGTTTTCATCAACGGTCATGATAATGTCATAAAATAATTCATCTTTGCACCCTTGGCCGAAGAGAACCCATGGTCATGATCATACAAAAAACTGTCCATCAATGCACTACGGGCCAATGAGGACTTTTACCACATCATTTGTAACATTACGATCATGGTTATACCGAATAATCCTTGGTCATAATCACACCAAGTCCATCTATGCACGTAAGCTACATATGACTTTCATTACAATATAAGCATAAGGATGATGACAATGATATAAACATTAATCAAACAAAATCAATTATAAATATTAAATACTTTAAATTTATCCAGATTTTAAAAATATCCAAATTGTCAACATGATACTGCTTTGTAGAGTAAATTCAAGAATAATATTCATGTATCAAAAATAATTTGGACTGAAAAGAAATATATTTTTTTGGTGAATAGTACTCCGTGAATAGTACCCTGTGAATAGTACTTCGAGAATAATATTTAGTGAATAGTATCTCGGCATGAAAAATAACCCAAATACCCGAGTGAATAATATTCGAGCGAATAATAACTGGGTGAATAGTAACTCATGAATAGTACTCTGACACGAAAAGTGCCCCGAATACCCAAGTGAATAGTAACTGGGTGAATAGTAACCTGTAAATAGTAACTCATGAACAGTAACTCGTGAATAGTACTCATAAAAGGAAAATACAAAAGAAAACAGTATTCCATGACGAGTACAAAAGAAATGATATCTCATACGAGTATAATAGAATATACGAAACTGTAAATGGATTTTCACCCGCTATGCGGTAATCCACGTAGACAGATTATTTCCAAAATTTAATAAAGAATGAATACGAAGGGTCATTCACCATGCATGCGGTAGTCCGCGTAGACAGGTTATTCCAACAGAATAATAAAGAATGGAATAACAGAAGAATTTTACCATGCATGCAGTAGTTCGCATAGATAGGTTATTCTAACATAATAATAAAGAATGGAATAATAGAAGAATTTCAGCATGAATGCGATAGTTCGCATAGACAGGTTATTCCAACATAATAATAAAGAATGGAATAACATAAGAATTTCACCATGCATGTGGTAGTTTTCATAGATAGGTTATTCCAACAGAATAATAAAGAATGAAATAACAACCATTACGAGTATTGAAAGAAAATAGCTATCTTCATGAATACGAAAGAAATAATACCCCTTACGAATATTAAACGAAAATAATATTCATACGAATACGAAAAATAATTTCTCTTCAGAATATGAAATAAATAATACCCCTTACCTCAGAAGAAGACTGGATATTGGAATAGTGAAGTAGCAGACTTCTCTTCTTCTTTCTCTCTATAGTTTCTCTCTCTATAGCTTCTCTTTCTATAATTGCTCTTGTGAGTCTTAGTGAATTGGTGAGAATGAAAGAAGAATGAACTTCTATTTATAGGAAAACATAGTTTCAATAATTACACGTTTTGGGGCTCAAAATATTACAGTATAATACCTTCATCTTTTCCTTCATTTTTAATTTAGTCCTACAAGTATTATCAAACTTACACCACCTCCCCTAATAATATATCTTATGAATCAATAGTACATTCATATGAATCAATAGTACAATCATGTGAAAAAAATAATTTAAGTATAGTACCTTCATCTATACCTCTATTTTTAATTTAGTCATGCAAGTTGTGACAACCCGAGAATTTTTAATTTTTTTAAAATTTTAATTTATTGATTTAAGGTTCAATATTAGAACCTAGATAGAAAATAAGTGTATGCGTTTGATATTTTTGAGAAGGAATTTTGAGAATTTCAAAATTCTATGAAGGATTTAGGTGAATTATTCAGGATTAGGTGTATACGTGAATACGTTCTGTGTTTATGTGTTCAGTATGTGGTTAAGGGTCAAGGGTTGACCAGATAAATTATATCTGTAACAAACTCTAGATATATATTAAGAACGTAAACGTTTGTTAAGAAAACCCTAGCGATTGATAAGAAATCCTAAAACCAGTTCTGAAAACCCTAATTTCAGTTTCGGGAATCCGAAACCCTAATTCAGAAATTTAAAACCCTAATATGGGAACTGTAAGACCCCAACTTATTAATGAATAAAATCAAATTTTCTCTAAATATTATTATAATAAGGGGTTAATTTGATATAATACTTTGGTTATGGGTGAAATGTGCAAATTTTGCAAAATAAGCAAGTGGTTATAAAATATTTATTTTTGGTCGGTGAATATTCGGTTGGTCGTGGAATATTCTTGCTGTCGGGGAATATTCGTACGACGACGCAGCCTTGTGTGGGCCCCATAACGGAAAGCGATTGGATGAAGAAAATGACAAGTATAAGTTGTTTATAAATAACGGCGTAGTTGTTACCGTTAATACTGTTGGAATACCCGATGGTTAAAATACAGTAGCACACGGTATTGCACCAATTATTGATTCTTACGTAAGAAGGCACTACTCAATAATTGTTACAGTAGTTATTATTCAATATTTTATTTTATTGATTCAATAATTGCTGCGTTGATATTTTATATTATTGTTGTTTCAATAATTATTGCTGCACAGTATTTTCATTTATCAGATCAATAATTCATATTATTTGAATAATATTATTAGATAACATTATTGGCAATGTCTAGAAAGTTCTGTCTAAGGAGAGGTTTGGTCATCTAATTGCGCGCCAGTAAGGAGAAATCCTTATTGGAAAGCCCCCTCCTTCCTGGGAACGGCCTGGTTGTCATAAATGTGATTCTGTAATATTATTTGTGAATAATTAATTATTGATTCATATGATAAGGAAATATTTATTTTATGTGGATATAAATGAGGGATATATTTTTGTGGTTAAAAATGAAGGAGTTAATGTTGAGGTTTTTGTCAGTATTTTTGTCGGAATGGAGGTATTAAAAATCAGGGTTTTTGAGATAGTTTGCGGGGGTTATAATTTTTAATCCGACCGTTGGATCGTGGTAATTTTTGGATATGTTATACATATATAAGTTGAGTATATGTCCACAAATTTTGAACCGTTAAAAATGAACGTATGATTTATTACGAATTTTACAAGATGACTGGTTCAGAAATTGTTGAATTTTCGGAGTTTATCATTTTGGTGGAAAATTCTAGAATTGGTGGGCCCCACTTGTGGTTGGTGAAGAAATGTGCTGAATTATATTTCAAATGTGGTGGGTGGGAATAGTAGCAGGTAAAGCCATCAGGTTGCAGGTCAAACCTACCAAAATTTTCCTATAAATAGAGGGCTAAGTTAGAATTAAAAATCACACCAGAAACAAGTTTTCTCTCTTTCTCTCTCTAGATTATTGAGTGTATTTTGTGAGTATTTAGATACTTTGAGAGTTTCTATTCATCAGAGCAAGTTTCTTTCAGCCTTATACCGGTATTCCGACCAGAAGTACTGATATTTTGAGGTAAGGGGTATTATTTCTTTCACATTCTGAAGAGATATTATTTTTCGTATTCGTATGAATATTACTTCTGTTCAATATTCATAAGAAATTTTATTTCTTTCAATATTCGTGAGAGATATTATATTCGTTTAATATTCGTAATGAATATTATTTTCGTTTGATATTTGTAAGGGATATTATTTTCTTCTTAAATGATATTATTTTCTTCAATATCATTATGCTGAAATATTGATATGAGTTTTTATCAAATTTGGAACTTTTTGTGTCGGGGGTTACTATTCACGTATACGGCACTATTCACGAATACGGCACTATTCACCAAAAAATAAAATTTTCCCTTTTTGTCCAAGATGTCTATTATGGTTACTATCTTTGATTGTATCCATGTTTTGATCTTTATTTTTGAATTCTGCTTCACAATTGATTATTATGAAGTATTATTGATCTTGGATAAACTGTTATACGAATCCCTAATATTTGTCCTTCTGTCTCACTGGATTCGTTCTCTTTAAGATATTTTTCATCATCCTCAGTCCTAAATGATGATATTACTGAATATCTTTGGCCTGTAGTGCAAAGATGTATGATTACTTGATGAATATCTTTGGCCTGTAGTGCAAAGATGAACAGGTGTTGAGATGAACATGACCGACTGATGATACAAATGAATATCTTTGGCCTGTAGTGCAAAGATGAATATTTGGTTAAAGATGATTATTAATTGATGTTACAAGGATAAAATATTGATGATGGACTTTTAAATCTTAGAAGATAGTAGAATTCTTTCTCTACTTGACTCTTCTAATGGTTTGCTGTTTCCGCTGCAGTTGTTGATCTAAAACTTGTTGTCGATTATATTCTATCAGATTTTTCCCTGTTGAAGACTAACGATAATTTGTTTGTATATTATCTTAGTCATAATATTCTTTACTGGGCTAGTTGAGCTCACCCTTTTCCTTTTTGTTCCATTTTTCTTCTCAGGAGGTGAGAACATAGCAGGATCTAGTCGGGGTATGGAGTGATGGTTCTAGAAAGATGTATTAGCAGTCCTCACTATTTCTGTAAAATAGTGTTTGAATAATTGTAATGAGGATTTATTTGAGTGTGGATATTGTCTAGAAGACAATATTTGTATTTAAACTCACAGTATGTGTTGTCGTATTTTGCACGACAATTGTATTATTGAAGTTGTAGTTTGCTTTCTGTACCATGTATTTGGCGACTCAGAATGGGTGTTGTATACCTATTTTGGGGGCGTCACAGTTGGTATCAGAGCTTAGGGATATGATCCCTGGCTGAGATGTGAGACAAGAACTAGGAGGGGAGAGACGGGGAATTCCTTCGCTAGTATGACCTGACTAAGTTTATTTGGTGTTTATTTGGTCGGTCAGAGTATAGGGATAATATATGACATGACTATTAACCCTTGTTTTATGGCAGTATTTAAGAATGGCAGCTGAGAACGTTAATAATGGAGTAAATCAGACCGTGGAGACACCTTTGATCACTACCCAGGGGAACGTGCAACAGGAAGGCAATATTCCTCCTGTAAACAACGTTACCGAGCAAACGATGAATGATGGAATGTTTAGGAGCTTTTTGCAGTTCATGCAAAATCAGACGAGGGAGACTCGTGTGCAGAATACGGGTGGAAATGATAACAACGCGCGGTTTGTCACAGCTAAGCAGTTCAAAGAATTGGGACCACCAGAATTTAAGGGAAAGCCGGATCCGATCATGGCGGAAACGTGGGTCAAGCAAATTACCAAGATATTTGATGTCTTGGGATGCACGGAGGAACAGAAGGTTCCATTCGCCACATTTATGTTCCGCGGTGAGGCAGACTACTGGTGGGAGTCTGTGAAGCGTACCCAGCCTGACGCACTCAACATGTCCTGGGAAACATTTCAAAAACTGTTCAATGACAAGTACTTTCCTGAAAGTATTCGTCATATGAAGGAGGTTGAGTTTATTAGACTGGAACAAAACAACATGACGGTGTCCCAGTACGAGGCGAAGTTTGCAGAGTTATCCAGGTTTGCACCTCATTTGGTCGAAAATGAGGAACGAATGACAAGGATGTTTTTGAGAGGTCTAAAACCCGAGATTCGGCAATATCTTATCTCTCATAAATTTTCTTTATATTCAGATGTTGTAAACAGGGCTCAATTATTAGAGCGAGATAATGAGTATGTGCAACCGAGGGACCACAACCAGGGTCATACCGGTGGCGGCAGTCATCGAAACAATGAAAACCAGCAGGGAGGAAAACATTCGGACAAAAGCGGTAACCACTCTGGTGGTAATCGTGGTCGTGATAATAGAAGGAGCGAGTCGGGAGGAGATTTCAAGAAGAGAAGGTACAACAATGATAATGTGAAGACGTCAGCACAAACATCAACTGTTTCTAGGGGAGGAGAACGACCATCGGTCGTATGTTACAAATGTGGGAAAGAGGGACATATCAGCCCAAACTGCCCACAACAATCCAAGGTATGTTATAACTGTGGAAAAGAAGGTCATATAGCTCGAGAGTGTTCTGTAGCAAAACCAAGTTCAGCGGGGATGGTGACTCCAAAAGTTATCCCGGATAAGTCGAAATCAGCGGTTCCTGGAAGGGCGTTTGTCGTGACTGGCCAAAACGTGAGAAACCCAAACGAGGTGATCACGGGTAAGCTAATCTTGAATTCTTGCGAAGTTTATACTTTACTAGATACCGGTTCTACCCATTCTTTTATCTCTCCTGCTTGTGCTCAACGTTTAAACTTGACTCCGGAGAAATTGGACTTTAACTTATCTGTTGAAACTCCGTTGGGTGAAACCTTCGTTACATCTACAGTTTATAAATCTTGCATGATCCAAGTTGGCACTATCACATTACCTGTTGATCTTATCTCTTTAAAGATACTTGCTTTTGATGTGATTTTAGGAATTGATTGGTTAACCACTCATCATGCTAAAATTGATTGTTTTCGTAAGGTTGTTAGTTTTCATATTCCTAACCAACCTGTCATACGAATTCAAACTACTAAACCACTAAAATCAGTCACTGTCATATCAAGCCACAAAGCTATTCGTTTATTAAAAAACGGATGTCAAGCTTTCTTAGCCCATGTTATGGATTTGAACAAAGACAAGTCAGATTTGAATAATATTTCTATTGTTAGAGAATTTCCCGATGTATTTCCTGAAGAACTTCCCGGTCTACCCCCGGAACGAGAAATTGAATTCTTTATTGACCTTGAACCCGGTACAAAGCCCATTTCTAAAACCCCATATCGAATGGCTCCTATTGAACTTCTGGAGTTAAAAGTCCAACTACAGGAGTTGTTGGACATCGGTTTTATTCGTCCTAGTACGTCTCCTTGGGGTGCTCCTGTTTTATTCGTAAAGAAGAAAGACGGGAGTATGCGACTTTGTATTGACTATCGAGAATTGAACCATGTCACCATCAAGAATAGGTATCCGCTACCTCGCATTGATGACCTGTTTGACCAGTTGCAAGGAGCACAATTCTTTTCAAAGATCGATCTTCGTTCTGGATATCATCAGCTGAAGATTAAAACTGAGGATATTCCAAAGACTGCCTTCAGAACTCGGTACGGGCATTATGAATTCTTAGTAATGTCTTTTGGATTGACTAATGCTCCTGCTGCCTTCATGGATATGATGAACCGTGTATTCAAAGAATATTTGGATCAGTTCGTTGTTGTCTTTATTGATGACATCCTCATCTATTCCAAAAGCCGTGAAGATCATGAGCACCATTTGAAGCTGGTACTGCAAAGGCTTCGTGAAAACAAGCTATATGCCAAACTGAAGAAATGCGAGTTCTGGCTTGAGGAAGTAGCATTCCTTGGGCACGTGGTGTCAAAACATGGAGTATCTGTCGACCCGGCGAAGATTGAAGCCATACAAAGTTGGGAGCAACCGAAGTCGGTAACCGAAGTACGTAGCTTTCTGGGCTTAGCTGGTTATTATCGGAGATTTGTGGAAGGATTTTCTCGAATCGCTACTCCGTTAACTCAGCTGACTCGGAAAGATACAAAATTCGTATGGAGTGAGGAATGCGAGAAGAGTTTCCAAGAACTCAAGAGGAGACTCATTTCGGCACCTGTTCTGACAATACCATCTGGTTCGGATGGATTTGTTATCTACAGCGATGCTTCAGGCAAAGGGTTAGGATGTGTTCTCATGCAACATGGGAAAGTCATAGCCTATGCCTCACGACAACTCAAAGAATATGAGAGGAATTATCCTACTCATGATTTGGAGTTGGCAGCAGTCGTTTTTGCGTTGAAGATCTGGAGACACTACCTTTATGGGGAGAAAGTGGAGATCTATACAGATCATAAAAGCCTCAAATATTTCTTCACCCAAAAGGAACTCAACATGCGGCAGCGACGTTGGCTCGAGCTGTTGAAAGATTACGATCATACCATCCAATATCATCCTGGAAAAGCAAACGTAGTAGCTGACGCATTGAGTAGAAGATCATATGCGGGTACGAGTGCAATGTTTTTAACACAAAGGCCCATTTTGTATGACTTGCAAAGGATGGAGATAGAGATGAAGGCTCCAAGTACCCACATGATGATATCAAATATACGAGTAGAACCGACTTTAATCGATAAAGTTAAAGCTGCTCAAGCTACGGATATAGAGCTGATGCGTATGAAGAAGAAAGTGCAAGAAGGTGCTATTCCAGAAGCAAGAATCGATGAAGAAGGAATACTTCGAGTCAACTCCAGACTTTGTGTTCCTAACAATTTTGACTTGAAGCATAGAATAATGATGGAGGCACACAACACACCGTTTGTAATCCATCCTGGGAGTACCAAAATGTATCACGATCTTCGACATACATTTTGGTGGAGTAATATGAAAAGAGAGATCGCGGTATGGAGTGATGGTTCTAGAAAGTTATTTTAGCAGTCCTCACTATTTTTGTAAAATAGTGTATCAATAATTGTAATGAGGACTCCTTTTGAGTTTGAATACTGTCTATTAGATAATATTTGTATTTAAACTCATAGTATATGTGTTGTCGTATTTTGCACGACAATTGTATTAATGAAGTTGTAATTGTTTCTTGACCATGTATTTTGGCAACTCAAAATGGGTGATGTATACCTATTTTGGGGGCATCACAGTTGGTATCAGAGCTTAGGAATATGGTCTCTGGCGGAGATCGGGGAATAGAACTAGGATGGGAGAGACGAGTAATCCTTCGCTAGTGTGTCATACCTAAGCTTATTTGGTTGGTCAGTCGGAGCATATGGTTAATATGTGATATGTTAATTTGTTAATTAACCCTTTTTTGTGGCAGTATTTGAGAATGTCAGCTGGAAATATTAATAATGGAGTGAATGAGACAGTGGAGACACCTTTAATCACCACCCAGGGGAATGCGCAGCAGGAAGACAATATTCCTCCTGTAAACAACACAACCGAACAAATGATGAATGATGGGATGTTTAGAAGCTTTTTGCAGTTCATACAAAATCAGACAAGGGAGACTCGTGTACAAAATACTGGTGTATAATGATAGCAATGCTCGACTTGTCACAGCTAAGCAGTTCAAAGAGTTGGGACTACCAGAATTTGTGAAAAAGCCGGATTCAATCAAGGCAGAAATGTGGGTTAAGCAAATTACCAAGATATTTGATGTCTTGGGATGCACGGAGGAACAGAAGGTTCTATTCGCCACATTTATGTTTCATGGTGAGGCAGATTACTGGTGGGAATCTGTGAAGCGTACCCAACTTTTCGTACTCAACATGTCTTGGGAAATGTTTCAAAAACTATTTAATGACAAGTACTTTCCTGAAAGTATTCGTCATATAAAGAAGGCAGAGTTTATTAGAGTGGAACAAAAAAACATGACGGTGTCCTAGTATGAGGCGAAGTTCGAAGAGTTATCCAGGTTTGCACTTCATTTGGTAGACAATGAGGAACGAATGACGTGGATGTTTCTGAGAGGTCTAAAACCCAAGATTCAGCAATATCTTATCTCTCATAAATTTTTTTATATTCAGATGTTGTAAACATGGCTCAATTATTAGAGCGAGATAATAAGTATGTTCAACCGAGGGATCACAACCAGGGTTATACCGGTGGCACCAGTCACCGGAGCAATGAGAACCAGCGGGGAGGAAAATATTCGGACCAAAGCGGTAACCACTCTAGTGGTAATCGTAGCCATGATGGTAGAAGAAGCGAGTCGGGAGAGATTTCAAAAAGAGAAGGTACAACAATGATATCGTGAAGACGTCAGCACAAACATCAACTGTTTCTAGGGGAGGAGAACGATCACCGGTCGTTTGTTATAAATGCGGGAAAGAGGGACACATCAGCCCAAACTGCCCAAAATGCGAGGAACCCAAACGAGGTGATCACGGGTAAGCTAATCATAAACTTTTGTAAAGTTTATACCTTATTAGAAGCCGGTTCTACCCATTCTTTTATTTCTCCTGCTTGTGCTCAACGTTTGAACTTGACTCCGAAGAAATTAGACTTTGACTTATCTGTTGAAACTCCGTTAGAAGAAACTTTCGCTACATCCATTATTTATAAATCTTACTTGATCCAAGTTGGCACCATCACATTACCTGTTGATCTTATCTCTTTAAAGATACTTGCATTTGATGTGATTTTAGGAATTGATTGGTTAACCACTCATCATGCTAAAATTATTTATTTTCGTAAGGTTGTTAGTTTTCATATTTCTAACCAACCTGTTATGCGAATTCAAGCAACCAAACCACTAAAGTCAATCACTGTCATATCAAGCCATAAAGCCTTTGTTTATTAAAAAATAAATGTCAAGCTTTCTTGGCCCATTTTATGGACTTGAACAAAAACACGTCAGATTTGAATAATATTTCTGTTATTAGTGAATTTACTGATGTATTTCTTGAAGAACTTTTCGGTCTACCCCCAGAACGTGAAGTTGAATTATTTATTGACCTTGAACCTGGTACAAAGCCCATTTCTAAAATCCCATATCGAATGGCTCCTATTGAACTTCAAGAGTTAAAGGTCCAACTACAGGAGTTGTTGGATATTGATTTCAATCGTCCTAGTACATCTCCTTGGGGTGCTCCTGTTTTATTCGTAAAGAAAAAAGACCGAAGTATGCGACTTTGTATTGACTACCAGGAATTAAATCATGTCACCATCAAGAATAGGTATTCACTACCTCGTATTGATGACCTGTTCGACTAGTTGCAAGGAGCACAATTCTTTTCAAAGATCGATCTTTGTTCTGGATATCATCATCCGAAGATTAAAATTGAGGATATTCCGAAGATTGCCCTCAAAACTCAGTACGGACATTATGAATTCTTAGTCATGTCCTTTGGATTGACTAATACTCCTACTGCTTTCATGGATATGATGAACAGTGTGTTCAAGAAATATTTGGATCAGTTCGTTGTTGTCTTTATTGATGACATCCCCATCTATTCCAAAAGCCGTGAAGATCATGAGCGCCATTTGAAGCTGGTACTTTAAAGGCTTCGTGATAACAAGCTATATGCCAAGCTGAAGAAATGCGAGTTCTAGCTTGAGGAAGTAACATTCCTTGGGCACGTGGTGTCAAAACATGGAGCATTTGTTGACCCGGCGAAGATTGAAGCAATACAAAATTGGGAGCAACCGAAGTCGGTGAGCGAAGTACGTAGCTTTCTAGGCTTAGCTGGTTATTATCGGAGATTCGTGGAAGGATTTTCTCGAATCGCTACTTCGTTAACTCAGCTGACTCAGAAAGATACAAAATTCTTATGGAGCGAGGAATGCGAGAAAAGTTTCCAAGAGCTTAAGAGAAGACTCATTTTGGCACCTATTCTGACAATACCATCTGGTTCGGATGGATTTTTTATCTACAGCAATACTTTAGGCAAAGGGTTAGGATGTGTTCTCGTGCAACATGGGAAAGTCATAGCCTATGCCTCGCGACAACTCAAAGAATACGAGAAGAATTATTTTACTTATGATCTGGAGTTGGCAGCAGTCGTTTTTGCATTGAAGATCTGGAGAAACTACCTGTATGGGGAGAAAGTGGAGATTTATATGGATCATAAAAGCCTCAAATATTTCTTCACCCAAAAGGAACTTAACATGCGGCAACGACGTTGGCTCTAGTTGTTGAAAGATTACGACATTACCATCCAATATCATTTGAAAAAACAAACGTGGTAGCTGGCGCATTGATTAGAAGATCATACGCGAGTACGAGTGCAATGTTGTTAACACAAAGGCCCATTTTGTATGACTTGAAAATGATGGAGATAGAGGTAAAGGCTCCAAGTACTCACATGATGATATCAAACATATGAGTAGAACCGACTTTAATCGATAAAATTAAAGATGCTCAAGCTACGGACATGGAGCTGATGCGTATGAAGAAGAAAGTGCAAGAAGGTGCTGTTCTAGAAGCAAGAATAGATTAAAAAGAAATACTTCGAGTCAACTCCAGACTTTATTGTGACGCCCCCAAAATTAGGTATACATCACCCATCTTGAGTCGTCAGATACATAGTACAGAATACAAATACAACTTAATAATACAACTGTCGTGTACAATACGACAAAACATAAACTGTGAGTTTGAATACAAATATTATCTTCTAGAGAGTATTCATACTCAAAAGGAGTCCTCATTACATTTATTAACACACCATTACATAGAATAGTGAGGACTACTAACTAATACTATCTTCGGACCATCACTCCGTTCCCCGACTTGCCCCAGCTACGTTCTCATTTCCTGAAGAGAACAGTGAAAGAAAGGGTGAGCTCAACTAGCCCAGTAAGAAATATTATGACTAAGATAATGCAGAATAAATTATCATTAGCCTTCAACAATGTTAAACTGATAAAATATAATAGACATCAAGTTTAACTGTAGCGGAACAAGCAATCCATTAAAAGAGTCAAGTAGAAAATAAACTCTACTATCTTTTATGATTTAAAAAGTTTTTCAACACTGTGATCGCTGGGACTCAGCTTAATAAAATAATCCACATCATCGAATCACCCCTGCACTACGGCCAAGGATATTCGTATATTCATTAATGGTCATGATCATGCCAACAACTGTCCATCAATGCACTACGGGCCAATGAGGACTTTTACCACATCATTTGTAACATTACGGTCATGATTATACCGAATAATCCCTGGTCATAATCATACCAAGTCCATCTATGCACTACATGCCACAGATGACTTTCAACATTTTATAAACATGAGGATGATGACAATGATATAAGAATTCAATAAAACAAGTTCAAGAATTAATTTATCCAGGAATTAACAACGTCCAAATTGTCAACATGATACTGCATTGTGGAGTAAAATTCAAGAATGCTTAGAAGAATATTTTCTTGAAAAGATACTGGATGAAACGCAACTATCAAGGATATTCCACAAATTTCATGGAGTATAGAAGTCAAAACTTAACCAACTGAGTACAATAAAGAATGGAATAACAAAAGAAATCACCATGCATGCGATAGACCGCACAGACAGGTTATTCCAATAGAATAATAAATAATGGAACCAGGTCCGGCGTAAACGCACAGACAGGATATTCCGACAGAATAATAAATAATGGAACCAGGTCCGGTGTAAAACACACAGACAGGATATTCCAACAGAATAATAATAAAACGGAACCAGGTCCGGTGTAAAACACACAGACAGGATGTTCCAACAGAATAATAAACGGAACCAGGTCCGGTGTAAAACACACAGACAGGATGTTCCAACAGAATAATAGAAGAATGTCACCAAGTATAGGGTAGACCGCGTATACTGGTTATTCCAACAGAATAATAACAAATGGAATAACAGAAGTTCTCTTCATGAATATAAAAGAAATAATATTCCCTACCTTAAAAGAACTGGATATTGGAAAAGTGATGTAGCAGAATACTTTTATTCTCTCTCTCTTATTCTCTCTATACTTTCTCTCTCTATAGCTTGAATGAATTCGTGAAAAATAATGAAGCCCTAGGCCTCTATTTATAGAAAAACTGAGGGTGGCTCTTGGTCTTAACGAAGGGTCAAATGACTCTTGGTCTTAACGAAGGGTCAAATGACTCTTGGTAATATTGAAGGGACAACTACTATTGACGAAAGTAATTACTATTGACCAAGGTAAATACTATTGACGAAGGTAATTACTATTGACCAAGGTAAATACTATTGACGAAGGTAATTACTATTGACCAAGGTAAATACTATTGACGACGGTAATTACTATTGACGACGGTAATTACTATTGACGAAGAGACTCTTAGATGATGACATATGGCCCCCCATAAAATAACCAAACTTACCACAACGTCTCAATTATTGATTTAATAATATAACATATTATACAGATGATACTATGACAATAATTTAAGAGATATGATGCAGCAATTACTGTAGCAATAATTGAGTATAGCTGAGTGACTTCTCACGTAAGCATCAATAATCAATACCGTGTGCTACTATGCAACCACGCGTATTACTGTACTTTTACTACCGAGTAGTTCAACAGTTTTAACGGTTTTAACGGTAACACCTCAGCCGTTATTTTTATAGAAAGATAATTCTGTCGTTTTCTCAATCCGACAATAATTCCGTTGTGGGGTCCACCAATGATTGTGCCGTCGTACGAATATTCCCCGACAAAAAGAATATTCTCCGACCAAACGAATATTTTATAACAACTTGCTTACTTTGCAAAATTTATAAATATTACCCACAACTATAACATTATATCAAATTAACTCCATAATATTCAAAAATGATATTTATAGAAAATTCATCTTTATTTATAAAAATTGGGGTCTTACAACCTCCCCTTCTTATGAAATTTCGCCCTCGAAATTAGGGTACGTACCTGGTATGTCGAAGAGGTAAGGATACCTTGATTTCATTTCTGATTCTAACTCCCAAGTCATTTCCTCAACATCGTGGTTTCTCCACAAAACTTTGACTTGAGGTATAACCTTGGAGCGTAGAATATGTTCCTTCTTATCCAAGATTTGAACAGGAACTTCTTCATACGTCAAATCCTCCGCTATTTCGTCCGGTTCTAACTCAATAATGTGGTTCGGGTCTTCCACATATTTGCGTAACATGGATATGTGGAAAACGTTATGAACACGAGACATACTTGGCGGTAAAGCGAGTCTATAAGCCACAGTTCCTACTCGATCGAGGATTAAAAATGGACCGATGAATCGAGGATTTAGCTTTCCTCTCTTTCCAAATCTCGTAACTCCTTTCCATGGAGCAACACGTAAGAACACATGATCTCCTACATCAAATTCCACGTCCTTTCGATGAAGATCAGCATAACTCTTTTGTCGATCTTGTGAGGTTTTTATACGTTGTCGGATCGTTTGAATCTTTTCTGTAGTCATACGTACCAACTCCGGTCCCAACAACGTTGCTTCGCCCACCTCATCCCAGCATACTGGAGAACGACATTTTCTTCCATACAATGCTTCGAATGGAGCCATGCCAATACTTGCTTGATAACTGTTGTTGTAGGAAAACTCCACCAATGGTAAGAACTTGTCCCAACTTCCCTTGAAGTCAAAGACACAGAGTCTTAATAGATCTTCAAGAGTTTGAATAGTCCTCTCTGATTGTCCGTCCGTCTGAGGATGATATGCTGAACTAAATCGTAACTCCGTGCCCATAGCTTTTTGTAAACTAACCCAAAATCGTGAAGTGAATCTTGGGTCTCGATCAGAAACTATGGATACTGGCATACCATGCAGTCTTACAATCTCGTTTATGTACATACGAGCAAGACGTTCAAGTGTATAAGTTTCTCGTATCGGTAAGAAATGAGCAGACTTGGTCAATCTATCAACAATGACCCAAATCGCATCAATACCTTGAGAAACCCTAGGAAGACCGGTAACGAAATCCATGGTAATGTGCTCCCACTTCCATTCTGGAATTTCAAGTGGTTGCAATGGACCTTTTGGTACTTGATGCTCCGCTTTGACTCGTTGACAAGTTAGACACCTTGAGATAAACAACGCTATCTCTCTCTTCATATTGCTCCACCAAAATGTATGACGAAGATCATGATACATTTTGGTACTTCCAGGATGGATTGCAAACGGTGTGTTGTGCGCCTCCATCATGATTTCATACTTTAAATCAGGGTTGTTAGGAACACAAAGTCTGGAGTTGACTCGAAGTATTCCTTCTTCATCGATTCTTGCTTCCGGCATAACACCTTCTTGCACTTTCTTCCTCATACGCATCAGCTCCAGGTCTGTAGCTTGAGCAGCTTTAACTTTATCGATTAAAGTCGGTTCTACTCGTATATTCGCCATCATCACATGGGTCCCTGGAGTCTTCAACTCTATCTCCATCCTTTGCAAGTCACACAAAATGGGCCTTTGCGTTGTTAATATTGCACTTGTACCCGCATATGATCTTCTACTCAATGCGTCAGCTACCACGTTCGCTTTTCCAGGATGGTATTGAATGGTATGATCATAATCTTTCAACAGTTCAAGCCAACGTCGTTGTCGCATGTTGAGTTCCTTTTGAGTGAAGAAATATTTGAGGCTTTTATGATCCGTAAAGATCTCCACTTTCTCCCCATACAAGTAATGCCTCCAAATTTTAAGTGCAAAGACAACAGCTGCCAACTCTAGATCATGAGTAGGATAATTCCTCTCATATTCCTTGAGTTGTCTTGATGCATAGGCTATGACTTTTCCATGTTGCATGAGAACGCATCCCAACCCTTTGCTCGAAGCATCACTGTAGATGACAAATCCCTCCGAGCCAGATGGTATTGTTAGAACAGGTGCTGAAATGAGTCTCCTCTTGAGTTCTTGAAAACTCTGCTCACATTCTTCGCTCCAACCAAACTTTGTATCTTTCCGAGTCAGCTGAGTTAATGGAGTAGCGATTCGAGAAAATCCTTCCACGAATCTCCGATAATAACCAGCTAAACCAAGAAAGCTACGTACCTCGGTCACTGATTTAGGTTGCTCCCAGCTTTGAATAGCTTCAATCTTTGCCGGGTCAACCGATATTCCACGACTTGATACTACGTGCCCAAGGAATGCTACCTCCTCCAGCCAGAACTCGCATTTCTTCAACTTGGCATAAAGCTTGTATTCACGAAGCTTTTGGAGTACCAGCCTCAAGTGTTGCTCATGATCTTCACGGCTTTTGGAATAAATAAGGATGTCATCAATAAAGACGACCACAAAGTGATCCAAATATTCCTTGAATACCCGGTTCATCATATCCATGAAGGCAGCAGGAGCATTAGTCAATCCAAAGGACATGACTAGGAATTCATAATGCCCGTACCGAGTTCTAAAAGCCGTCTTTGGAATATCCTCAGTTCTAACCTTCAGCTGATGATATCCAGAACGAAGATCGATCTTTGAAAAGAATTGTGCTCCTTGCAACTGGTCAAACAGGTCATCAATACGTGGCAATGGGTACCTGTTTTTGATGGTGACATGATTCAACTCCCGATAATCAATACAAAGTCGCATACTTCCATCTTTCTTCTTCACGAATAGAACAGGAGCACCCCAAGGAGAAGTACTAGGACGAATAAAGCCAATGTCTAACAATTCCTGCAGTTGGATCTTTAACTCCTGAAGTTCAATAGGAGCCATTCGATATGGGGCTTTGGAAATGGGTTTTGTACCGGGTTCAAGGTCGATACAAAATTCAATTTCACGCTCTGGGGGTAGGCCAGGAAGTTCTTCAGGGAATACGTCAGGGAATTTATTAACAATAGAAATATCATTCAAAACTGACGTATTTTTGTTTAGATCTGTGACATGAGCTAAGAAAGCTTGACATCCGTTTTTCAATAAACGAATAGCTTTATGGCTTGAGATGACAGCGATTGATTTTAATGGTTTGGTTGCTTGAATTCGCATAATAGGTCGATTAGGAATATGAAAGCTAACAACCTTACGAAAACAATCAATTTTTGCATAATGAGTAGTTAACCAATCAATCCCTAGAATCACGTCAAATGCAAGTATTTTTAATGAAATCAGATCGATAGGTAATGTGTGGGTACCAACTTGAACCAAACAAGACTTATAAACAGTGGAGGTAATGAAGGTTTCTCCCAACGGAGTTTCCACAGATAAGTCAAAGTCTAATTTCTCCGGAATCAAATTTAATCGATGAGCGCAAGTAGGAGAAATAAAAGAATGGGTTGAACCGGTATCAAATAAAGTATAAACTTCTTTAGAGTTTATAATAAGCTTACCCGTGATGACCTCATTCGGGTTCCTTGCTCTCTGGGAGTTCACAACAAACGCTCTCCCTTGCACAACCGGTTTTGACTTTTCTGGGACGGCTTTTGGTGCCTCCATCCTAGCTGAATTTGTCTTCGGTAAACGACAAAATCGGGCTAAATGACCTTCTCTTCCACAATTATAACATGCTTTGGACGGCATCGCGCAGTTTGGACTGATGTGCCCCTCCCCTCCGCATTTGAAACATATGATAGGTGGTCGTTCTCCTTCCTTAACGACAGGTGCTGGTGCTGACGTCTTTCCATCATTGTTGAATCTCCTCTTCTTGAAATGTCCATTCTTATTGTTTTGGCCCTGATTACCACCGAAGTGGTTACCATTTCTGGCCTGTTGATTCCCTCCACGCTTGTTGTCACCGCTTCGATGACTGCTCTCACTGGTATTATCATTTTGCCGGCTGCTCTCTTTTGGTTGCGTTGTCTCGTTATCGCGCTCCACCAACTGAGCCCTATTTACAACATCTGAATACAAACACAGTTTATGAGAAACAAGATGTTGACGTATCTCCGGCTTCAAACCTCTTAAAAACATCCGCGTCATTCTTTCTTCATTATCCACCAGGTGGGACGCAAACCGGGATAACTCCGCAAATTTTGCCTCGTACTGCGACACGGTCATATTATTCTGCTCCAATTTGATGAACTCCACCTCCTTCATGTGACGAATACTCTCGGGAAAGTATTTGTCGTTAAACAGCTCTTGGAACTTCTCCCAGGACATCTTCAGTGCGGCAGGTTGAGTACGCTTTATCGATTCCCACCAGTAATCTGCCTCTCCTCGCAACATAAAGGCGGCAAAGGGAACCTTTTGCTCCTCGGAGCAACCCAAGACATCAAATATCTTGGTGATCTGCTTTATCCATGTTTCAGCTACAAGTGGTTTGGGTTCTCCCTTAAACTCCGGTGGTCCCAGCTCCTTAAACTGTTTAGCGGTGACCGCCAGAGAGTTTTCAGTATTTCCACCTACGTTGTGGACAGGAGCCGCTTTCACCTGTTGTTGCATGAATTGCATAAAGCCTCTGAACATTTGATCATTCATCATTTGGTCAGTGTTGTTGTTTGCATGAGGATTGACACCTTCCTGATGCACATTATCCTGATTATTGATATGTGGTGAATCAACAGTCGTCTGTGCTCCATTGCTATTCTCAACATTCTCAGATGCCATTTTCAGATACTGCCACAAAATAAAAATTAATTGATATGTCATATATTATCCTTATATTATGACCGACCAATTAAATACCATGCAAATAAACTTAGGTATGTCATACTAGCGAAGGAATTCCCCGTCTCTCCCCTCCTAGTTCTATTCTCACATCTTAGCCAGGGATCATATCCCTAAGCTCTGATACCAACTGTGACGCCCCCAAAATTAGGTATACATCACCCATCTTGGGTCGTCAGATACATAGTACAGAATACAAATACAACTTAATAATACAACTGTCGTGTACAATACGACAAAACATAAACTGTGAGTTTGAATACAAATATTATCTTCTAGAGAGTATTCATACTCAAAAGGAGTCCTCATTACATTTATTAACACACCATTACATAGAATAGTGAGGACTACTAACTAATACTATCATTCGGACCATCACTCCGTTCCCCGACTTGCCCCAGCTACGTTCTCATTTCCTGAAGAGAACAGTGAAAGAAAGGGTGAGCTCAACTAGCCCAGTAAGAAATATTATGACTAAGATAATGCAGAATAAATTATCATTAGCCTTCAACAATGTTAAACTGATAAAATATAATAGACATCAAGTTTAACTGTAGCGGAACAAGCAATCCATTAAAAGAGTCAAGTAGAAAATAAACTCTACTATCTTTTATGATTTAAAAAGTTTTTCAACACTGTGATCGCTGGACTCAGCTTAATAAAATAATCCACATCATCGAATCACCCCTGCACTACGGCCAAGGATATTCGTATATTCATTAATGGTCATGATCATGCCAACAACTGTCCATCAATGCACTACGGGCCAATGAGGACTTTTACCACATCATTTGTAACATTACGGTCATGATTATACCGAATAATCCCTGGTCATAATCATACCAAGTCCATCTATGCACTACATGCCACAGATGACTTTCAACATTTTATAAACATGAGGATGATGACAATGATATAAGAATTCAATAAAACAAGTTCAAGAATTAATTTATCCAGGAATTAACAACGTCCAAATTGTCAACATGATACTGCATTGTGGAGTAAAATTCAAGAATGCTTAGAAGAATATTTTCTTGAAAAGATACTGGATGAAACGCAACTATCAAGGATATTCCACAAATTTCATGGAGTATAGAAGTCAAAACTTAACCAACTGAGTACAATAAAGAATGGAATAACAAAAGAAATCACCATGCATGCGATAGACCGCACAGACAGGTTATTCCAATAGAATAATAAATAATGGAACCAGGTCCGGCGTAAACGCACAGACAGGATATTCCGACAGAATAATAAATAATGGAACCAGGTCCGGTGTAAAACACACAGACAGGATATTCCAACAGAATAATAATAAAACGGAACCAGGTCCGGTGTAAAACACACAGACAGGATGTTCCAACAGAATAATAAACGGAACCAGGTCCGGTGTAAAACACACAGACAGGATGTTCCAACAGAATAATAGAAGAATGTCACCAAGTATAGGGTAGACCGCGTATACTGGTTATTCCAACAGAATAATAACAAATGGAATAACAGAAGTTCTCTTCATGAATATAAAAGAAATAATATTCCCTACCTTAAAAGAACTGGATATTGGAAAAGTGATGTAGCAGAATACTTTTATTCTCTCTCTCTTATTCTCTCTATACTTTCTCTCTCTATAGCTTGAATGAATTCGTGAAAAATAATGAAGCCCTAGGCCTCTATTTATAGAAAAACTGAGGGTGGCTCTTGGTCTTAACGAAGGGTCAAATGACTCTTGGTCTTAACGAAGGGTCAAATGACTCTTGGTAATATTGAAGGGACAACTACTATTGACGAAAGTAATTACTATTGACCAAGGTAAATACTATTGACGAAGGTAATTACTATTGACCAAGGTAAATACTATTGACGAAGGTAATTACTATTGACCAAGGTAAATACTATTGACGACGGTAATTACTATTGACGACGGTAATTACTATTGACGAAGAGACTCTTAGATGATGACATATGGCCCCCCATAAAATAACCAAACTTACCACAACGTCTCAATTATTGATTTAATAATATAACATATTATACAGATGATACTATGACAATAATTTAAGAGATATGATGCAGCAATTACTGTAGCAATAATTGAGTATAGCTGAGTGACTTCTCACGTAAGCATCAATAATCAATACCGTGTGCTACTATGCAACAACGCGTATTACTGTACTTTTACTACCGAGTAGTTCAACAGTTTTAACGGTTTTAACGGTAACACCTCAGCCGTTATTTTTATAGAAAGATAATTCTGTCGTTTTCTCAATCCGACAATAATTCCGTTGTGGGGTCCACTAATGATTGTGCCGTCGTACGAATATTTCCCGACAAAAAGAATATTCTCCGACCAAACGAATATTTTATAACAACTTGCTTACTTTGCAAAATTTATAAATATTACCCACAACTATAACATTATATCAAATTAACTCCATAATATTCAAAAATGATATTTATAGAAAATTCATCTTTATTTATAAAAATTGGGGTCTTACATTTATGTTCCTAACGATTCTGACTTGAAGCATAGAATCATGATGGAGGCACACAACACATTGTTTGCAATCCATCTTGGGAGTACCAAAATGTATCATGATCTTCGACATACATTTTGGTGGAGCAATATGAAGAGAGAGATCGCGGAGTTTATCTCGAGGTGTTTAACTTGTCAACATGTAAAGGGGGAGTATCAAGTGCCAAAGGGTCCATTGTAACCACTTAAGATTCTGAAATGAAAGTGGGAACACATTACTATGGATTTCGTTACGGGTCTTCCCAAGGTTTCTCAAGGCATAGAAGCAATTTGGGTTATTGTTAATAGATTAACCAAGTCTGCTCATTTCTTGTCTATACGTGAGACTTATTCCCTTGAACGTCTTTCTCGTATGTACATGAATGAGATTGTAAGATTGCATGGCATGCCAGTATCCATAGTTTCGAATCATGACCCAAGATTCACTTCACGATTTTGGGTTAGTTTACAGAAAGCTATGGGCACAGATTTATTATTCAGTTCGGCATACCATCCTCAAACGGAGGGTCAATCAAAAAGGACTATTCAAACTCTTGAAGATCTATTAAGACTTTGTGTCCTAGATTTCAAACGAAGTTGGGATAAGTACTTGCCATTGGTGGAATTCTCCTACAATAACAGTTATCAAGCAAGCATAGGCATGGTTCCATTCGAGGCGTTGTATTGAAGAAAGTGTCATTCTCCAGTATGCTGGGACGAGGTGGGCGAAGCAACGTTGTTGGGACCAAAATTGGTACGCATGACTACAGAAAAGATACAAACGATTCGACAACGTATACAAATGGCACAAGATCGATAAAAAAGTTATGCGGATCTTCATCGAAAGGACGTGGAATTTAATATTGGGGATCATGTATTGTTACGTATTGCTCCATGGAAAGGAGTTACAAGATTCGGAAAGAGAGGAAAGCTTAATCCACGATTTGTTAGTCAATTTGAGATTCTTGACCGAATAGGAAATGTGGCCTATAGACTCGAATTACCTCCAAGCATGTCTCGTGTTCATAATGTTTTTCACATATCTATGCTTCATAAATATGTGAAAGACTTGAACCACATTATTGTGTTAGAACCAAACGAGATAGCCGAAGATTTAACATACGATGAGGTACCTGTCAAGATCTTGGATAGTACCAGAAATAATTTATAAGTTTATTTTAAAATTTGAGTTTCCCAAAATGATTTAATACATCATGAGATGATTTTAGAGTATAAAAACTATATGGGATATATAAGTGTATGATAACCTAATTGTACATATATCTAGGTTATACAACAATGGATAAAACTTGGATTATAATATATAATTTACGGTAAAAATTATATAAATGTTTGGGGAACGTAAAAGCGATACACGTACAAACTGAGAAAAGTTTTTCAAGTTTACGTGTTATGTGCAACTAATTCATATGATATGAAGTTTTTGTAAGTATATTGATATGTGCTTTCATGCCTCACTGTGAATTGTTCTTGTGATGTCCCCAAATCTGGATTCTCTAACCTCGAATCCAGTACTACTCACGATCCATCATCAACATACACATTCTATAACTATTGCGGAATAATAAACATATATTGTTCATCATAATAAAGTCTTACAACATAATCTCAGGGTTCTATTAACCTTAACTTACATATACCTTTAATATTATAAAAGGTTCACTTAATCAAATTACATTAAAGTAAAATAACACTTAAACAATGTCATTGACTATTCCATCACTTTTTCCTTTCCTTTGTCCCTCTTGGACGTCTCTGGCTTTGCTAAAATAAACGTCATGATATAGCAAGGCTAAACAACTAATTTGCTTAGCAAGTTTAAATACAAAGGGGATATATCATGATTAGAAAAGAATTTAGCTTTCAAGATTCAACAATAGGAATCGATTGTGAAAGAACATGAATTAATTCTCAATAATTGAATATTAGGTGCTGAGTGGTTTGAAATAACCATAAACATACACTAAGTTTGTTTGTATTTAAACTGGCCCTTTTAATTAGTTTTGGTAATCAAGGGGATCGGCCTTTCATACCCGGTGACTTATGCATAAACACTTAATAATCGAGCAATAATTTTTTCTAATATCATGCTTTAATAAAATTATTCTTTTTCTCAGTTAAGAGCTTTTATCATAGTAATATATTCAGAACAGCTTTTAAAACGCATTTTATTTATCAAATTTAAACATGTTTGATCTAGTTGATACAACTAGCATAAATCTATCTCAAAAATAGTTCATTAACGAAAGAACTTTAATTAATTCATAGTTCAATAATAATAAAATAGGAATTCGATTGCACAAAGTGCGATTAACAATAAGCATTAAAGACGTGGAGTAATCAACAATAATTATCCACTTACATGCTTCGAAAATAATAACTCGAGTTTGAGTTAGAGAACATGTCTCGTTTGCGCTCTACTGCTACGAAACTAAATTTATCCGGTTAAGCAGTTTAATCTATTTTCCTTTGAAATACTTATGATTGATCTTCAAATTAGTAAATCATATACTATCATTACTGTGACGCCCCCAAAACAGGTATACATCACCCATCTTGAGTCGCCAAATACATGGTACAAAATTCAAATACAACTTAATTATACAACAGTCGTGTAAAATATGACAAAACATAAACTAAGAGTTTTAATAAGAATATTGTCATCTAGACAATATCCACACTCAATGGAGTCCTCATTACATTTATTGTCATACTATTTAACAGAATAGTGAGGACTACTAATGCTATCATCTGGACTGTCACTCCGTTCCCCGACTAGTTCCGGCTACGTTCTCATTTCCTGAAGAGAACAGTGAAAGAAAGGGTGAGCTTAACTAGCCCAGTAAGAAATATTATGACTAAGATAATGCAGAATAAATTATCATTAGCCTTCAACAATGTTAAACTGATAGAATATAATAGACAACAAGTTTAACTGCAGCAGAACAAGCAATTCAATAGAAGAGATAAGTAGAGCATAAAATCTACTATCTTCTATGATTTAAAAAGTTTTTCATCAACTTTATCGCTGAGACTCAGCTTAATAAATAAAATCGAATCATCCCTGCATCACGACCAAGGATATTCATGTAATCATCAATGGTCATGATTATACCGAATTATCTCTGGTCATAATCATACCAACAACTGTCCATCAATGAACTACAGGCCCATGAGGACTTTTACCACATCATTCGTCACATTACAGTCATGATTACACCGAATAATTCCTGGTCATAATCATACCAAGTCCATCTATGCACGTAAGCCAAAGATGACTTTAATCACAATATAAGCATGAGGATGATGACAATAACATAATAATTCAATAAAACAAGTTCAAGGATAAATTTTAAAGATTTATAATTTTAATTTATCCAGAAATCAATAACGTCCAAATTGTCAACATGATACTTCTTTGTGGAGTAAAATTCAAGAATGCTCAGAAGAATATTTCCATGAAAAGATATTGGATGAAGCACAAATATCAAGGATATTCCACTAATTTCATGGAGTATAGAAGCCAAAACTTTAACCAACTGAGTATAATAGAATATATGAAATCGCAAATGGATTTTTGCCCGCCATGCGGTAATCCACGTAGACAGATAATTTCCATAATTTAATAAGGAATGAATACAAAAGATCATTCACCATGCATGCGGTAATCCACATAAACAGGTTATTCCAACAGAATAATAAAGAATGGAATAACAGAAGAATTCACCAGGCGTGCGTAATCCGCACAGACAGGTTATTCCAACAGAATAATAAAGAATGGAACCAGGTCATGCGTAATCCGCACAGATAGGATATTTCAACAGAATAATAAAGAATGGAATAACAATAGAATTCACCAGGCATGCGATAGACCGCACAGACAGGTTATTCCAACAGAATAATAAAGAATGGAATAACAGAAGAATTTCACCATGTATGCGGTACTTTGCATAGACAAGTTATTCTAACATAATAATAAAGAATGGAATAACAACCCTTACGAGTATTGAAAGAAAATAACTCTCTTCATGAATACGAAAGAATAATACCCCTTACCTTAGAAGAAGACTGGATATTGGAATAGTAAGGTAGCAGACTTCTCTTCTTCTTTCTCTTTATAATTTCTCTCTATAATAATTGCTCTATAGCTTTAGTGAATTGGTGAGAAATAAAGGAAGAATGAGCTTCTATTTATAGAAAAATATAGTTTCGATAATTGCACGTTTTGGGGCTCAAAATATTACAGTATAATACCTTCCTCTTTTTCTTCATTTTTAATTTAGTCCTGCAAGTATTATCAAACTTGCACCACCTCCCCTAATAGTAAATAATGTGAATTAATAGTTCATTCATGTGACTTAATAGTATAATCATGTGAAAAAACTAATTACAGTATAGTACCTTCAACTATACCTCCATTTTTAATTTAGTCATGCAAGTATTATCAATCTTGCACCACCTCCCCTAATAGTACAAGAATGTGAATCAATAGTACACATATGAACAAATAGTTATAATCATGTGAATTAATAGCAATTAATTTCTCATTTATCCGGTTAATTACCCGATTGGTCAACATAACCTTCAGACATCAATTATTATCGAAATAATTGTCGATTTTCACTAACACTAATAATTCTAACACAATGGAACTATCCATTTCATTTTTAATCAACATAAACTTATTCATCATTAATATTATAATTCACAATATTTAATAACCAGGTCGTTTCTAAGAAAGAGGGGGCTTTCCGATAAAGATTTCTCCTTATTGGCGCACAATTAGATGACCAAACCTCTCCTTGATAGAACTTCAAGATATTGTCAATATTGCAAATAATAATATGAATAACTTTGTCGTCTCAATTATTGATTTAATAATAATAAATATTATGCAGATGATACTGTGACAATAATTGAATCAATAATATGGGAGTTATGATGTAGCAATTACTGTAGCAGTAATTAAGTATAACTGAGTGACTTCTGACGTAAGCATCAATAATCAATACCGTGTGCTACTATGCAACCACGTGTATTACTGTATTTTTACTACCGAGTAGTTCAATAGTTTAACGGTAACACTTTCGCTGTTATTTTTATAAAAAGATAATTCTATCGTTTTCTAACTACGACAATACTTCCGTTGTGGAGTCCACCAATGATTGTGCCATCGTACGCATATTTCATGTTAAAACGAATATTCCCCGACCAATCGAATATTATATAACCACTTGCTTACTTTGTAAAATTTGTAAATATTACCCACAACTATAACATTATATCAAATCCACACCATAATATTCAAAAATATATTTCGAGCAAATTATTCTTTATTCATAAAAGTTGGGGTCTTACAACCTCTCCTTCTTATGAAATTTCGTCCTCAAAATTAGGGTACGTACCTGGTATATCGAAGCGGTGAGGATATCTTAACTTCATCTCAGATTCTAACTCCCAGGTCATTTCTTCCACATCATGGTTTCTTCACAAAACTTTAACTTGAGGTATAACTTTGGAGCGTAGAATATGATCCTTCTTATCCAAGATTTTAACATGTAACTCTTCATACGTTAAATTTTCCTCTATCTCGTCTGGTTCTAATTCAATAATGTGGTTCGGGTCTTTCACATATTTACGTAACATAGATATGTGAAAAATGTTATGAACACGAGACATACTTGGCGGTAAGGCGAGTCTATAGGCCATAGTTCCTACTCGATCGAGGATTAAAAATGGGCCAATGAATCGAGGATTAAGCTTTTTTCTCTTTCCAAATCTCGTAACTCCTTTCCATGGAGCAACACGTAACAACACATGATCTCCAATATCGAATTTCACGTCCTTTCGATGAAGATCAGCATAACTCTTTTGTCGATCTTGTGAGATTTTTATACGTTGTCGGATCATTTGAATCTTTTCCGTAGTCATACGTACCAACTTCGATCCCAATAATGTTGCTTCACCCACTTCATCCCAGCATACTGGAGAACGACACTTTCTTCCATACAACACCTCAAATGGAGCCATGCCAATACTTGCTTGATAATTGTTGTTATAAGAAAACTCCACCAATGGTAAGAACTTGTGCCAACTTCCCTTGAAGTCAAGGACACAGAGTCTTAATAGATCTTCAAGAGTTTGAATAGTCCTCTCTGACTTCCCGTTCGTCTGAGAATGATATGCCGAGCTAAATCGTAAATTCGTGTCCATAGCTTTTTGTAAAGTAATCCAAAATCTTGAAGTAAATCTTGGGTCTCGATCAAAAACTATGGATACTGGCATATCATGCAGTCTTACAATCTCGTTTATGTACATACGAGCAAGAAGTTCAAGTGTATAAGTTTCTCGTATAGGTAGGAAATGAGCAGACTTGGTCAATCTATCAACAATGACCCAAATTGCATCTATGCCTTGAGAAATCTTGGGAAGACCAGTAACGAAATCCATGGTAATGTACTCCCACTTCCATTCTAAAATTTCAAGTAGTTGCAATGGACCTTTTGGCACTTGATGCTCCTCCTTGACTCTTTGACAAGTTAGACACCTTGAGATAAATCCAACTATCTCTCTCTTCATATTACTCTACCAAAATGTATGTCGAAGATCAAGATACATTTTGGTACTGCCAAGATGGATTGCAAACAGTGTGTTCTACGCCTCCATCATGATTTTATACTTCAAGTCAGAATCGTTAGGAACACAAAGTCTGGAGTTGACTTGAAGTATTCCTTCTTCATCGATTCTTGCTTCTGAAATAGTACCTTCTTGCACTTTCTTCCTCATACGCATCAGCTCCAGGTCTATAGCTTGAGCAGCTTTAACTTTATCGATTAAAGTCGGTTCCACTCGTATATTTGCCATCATCACATGGGTCCCTGGAGCCTTTAACTCTATTTTCATCCTTTTCAAGTTATTCAAAATAGGCCTTTGCGTTGACAATATTGCACTCGTGCCCGCATATGATCTTCTACTCAATGCGTCAGCTACTACGTTCGCTTTTCCAGGATGGTACTGGATGGTATGATCATAATCTTTCAACAACTCAAGCCATCGTCGTTGCCTTATGTTGAGTTCCTTTTGAGTGAAAAAATATTTGAGGCTTTTATGATCCGTATAGATCTCTACCTTCTTTCCATACAGGTAATGCCTCCAAATCATAAGCGCAAAAACGACTGCTGCCAACTCTAGATCATGAGTAGGATAATTCCTCTCATATTATTTGAGTTGTCGTGAGGCATAGGCTATAACATTCCCATATTGCATGGGAACACATCATAACCCTTTGCCTGAAGCATTACTATAGATGACAAATCTCTCCGAGCCAGATGGTATTGTCAGAACAGATGCTGAAATGAGTCTTCTCTTGAGTTCTTGAAAACTCTTCTCACATTCCTCGCTCTAACCGAACTTTGTATCTTTTCGAGTCAGCTGAGTTAGTGGAGTAGAGATTCGAGAAAATCCTTCCACGAATCTCCGATACCAGCTAAGCTGAGAAAGCTGCGTACTTCGGTCACTAATTTTAGTTGCTCCCAGCTTTGAATTGCTTCAATCTTCGTTGGGTCAACAGATATTCTATGATTTGATATCACGTGCCCAAGGAATGCAACTTCCTCAAGCCAGAACTCGCATTTCTTCAGCTTGGCATATAGCTTGTTTTCACGAAGCTTTTGGAGTATCAGCCTCAAGTGTTGCTCATGGTCTTCACGGGTTTTGGAGTATATGAGGATGTCATCAATAAAGACGACCACAAAATGATCCAAATATTCCTTGAATACTCGGTTCATCATGTCCATGAAAGCAGCAGGAGCATTAGTCAATCCAAAAGACATAACTAGGAATTCATAATGCCCGTACCGAGTTCTGAAAGTAGTCTTTGGAATGTCATCAGTTTTAATCTTCAACTGATGATATCCGGAACGAAGATCAATCTTTGAAAAGAATTTGGCTCCTTGCAACTGGTAAAACAGGTCATCAATGCGAGGCAATGGGTACCTATTTTTGATGGTGACATGATTCAACTCCCGATAATCAATACAAAGTCGCATACTTCCATCTTTCTTCTTCATGAATAGAACAGGAGCACCCCAAGGATGTAACGCCCCCAAAATAGGTCCATTCCATCCAACCCATTTTGAGTCGCCAAATTCATGGTACAGATAACAACTACAACTTTATTACAACAATTGTCGTGCAAAATACAACAACACATATGATGTGAGTTTGGATACAAATATATACCAACTGTGACTCATGTCCCAACCTTAGATAGCACGTCACAATGACACCTTACATAAAGGTATAGTCAAAAACTATTTTAGAAATTAGAATCTTTGGGAAGTGCTCAAGAAAACCCTCGTACATGGGAGGCCATGCTTCTAGGTTATGATAGATATCATATGGCCACAGAATTATCCTTGGTTGACCCAAAAGATCCCAAAGAAAAATGAGAAGATTACTATCATATTCTTTCCAATGGTGAGTCTTCTCTTGACATATCATTATCTCCACTGTCTCTAACTGAGAATTATATTTCAAACAAACACCAAGATTATATAGGTAGTGCTCGTAGATATACTCGACAAGTGGATGTGCACAACCATGTCTTATGATGACACGAGGTTGTGTGTCGTTAGGCATCTTGTATGATAGTGACAAAACACCCTTCCAAAGTTGGGTTCGCTTCACCCTAGATGATTCACCAAATATAACTACTAAATGATGACCACCGTTCTATTTCCCTGTTACCCCCGCTCGACCCAGCTACACTCTTATTACCTGAAAGGAATTGTGAAACAGAAGGGTGAGCACAACTAGCCCAGTAAAGAATATCATGACTAAAGATAAATAAGTTATCAATAGCCTTCAACAGAATTAAATCAGAGATTTAGAACATATGATAGATGATAAAACTTTTCAACCATAGTTGCAGTGGAACGAGCAATCCATTAGAAGAGTCAAATAGACTATAAAGTCTATTATCTTCTCTATGTTAAAAGTCCACCAACAATGTTTTATCCCTGTAACATCAATCAACAATTCCTGTCCACAATCACATGTATAACTCATAATCATAATTGTAGTTCTAAATTCCTCTTCTCATCCAGAATAAAGATAATTTTCATCACTTGTCTTTACCTGAAACATCAAAGATCATGGTTATACCAAATCACAGTTCCTGTTCATAATCATACTAATAATTTTATCTTTGCACTACGGGCCAAAGATATTCATCAACAACTCATCTTTGCACTACAGGCCAAAGATATTCCTCAACAGCTCATATTTGCATTACAAGCCAAATATATTATTATCTCAAAGAAATATATAATCATTTCAGAATTTATATAACCAATAATTATAGCCACGTTGATCATTTCACCTTTGCACTTAAGCTAAAGATATTCAATTATAAATTCAATGGTCATGATCATACTAGTCAACAATTCAACTTCGTACAACTGGCCAAAGAGAACCCATAGTCATGATCGTACCAAAAATCTACCCATCTTTACACTCAAGTCAAAGAGAAATATCATCATTAGGGTTATAAAAATGTTATATATGATAATAAAAAAAATAATATGATCAACATATAGTTTTAATCTCAAGAGTAATATTCATAAATCATCTATAATTTGGTTAGAAAAAGAAATTAATTTTGTCATGAATAGTAACTCGTGAATAGTAACCCATGAATAGTAACTCGTGAATAGTAACTCGTGAATACTAACTCATGAATAATAACTCGTAAATAGTAACTCATAAATAGTAACTCGTGAATAGTAACTCCGACATGAAAAGATAAGAATTTTACAAGAAAAATCCTACCAATATTCCGGTATAATGATATTGAAAGAAATAATATCATTGATAAAAAAATAACATCCCTTACGACAATATCCCTTACCTCAAAAGAGCAGTACTCCTGACTGGAATAACACTGAACGAACTTGCACTGTATAGCAACACTCAAGATATCAAAATACTCACAAGAATACACTCGATAATATAGAGAGAGAAATAGAGAGAAAACTTCAGTTTCTGGTGTGATTTTTAATTCTAACCTAAACACCCTATTTATAGGAAATTGCTTAGAACACCAAAGCAGAAAATTAAATATAATAATATTATATTTACAAAATTGTCAAGCCCACCTTAGAAGATCTAAATTCAGCCCATTCTTATCACATGTTGAGCCCACTAATTTGCAAAAAAAAAACATTTTTCTTTAAAATAATAATTAAAACTTCCAAAAATCAATTATTTCGGAACTTCAGAACTTCAATAATTCATAATAAATAGCCCTTTATTTATAGGAAAACGTTAGCACGCCGAAGCAGACTTAACCTGCAACCTGATGGCTTTACCTGCTACTATTCTTACCCACCACATTTGAATAAAAATCTCAGCACATTTCTTCACCAACCAAGAGTGGAGCCCACCAATTCTAGAATTTTTCACCAAAATGATAAATTTTAAAACTTCAACAATTTCTGAACCAGTCATCTTTTAAAATTCATAACAAATCATACGTTCATTTTTAACGGTTCAAAATTTGTGGACATATACTCAACTTATATATGTATAACATATCCAAAAATTATCACGATCCAACGGTCGGATTAAAAATTATAACCCCCGCAAAATATCTCAAAAACCCTAATTTGATTTTTAATACCTCCATTCCGAAAAAATACTGATAAAAACCTCAACAT
This sequence comes from Panax notoginseng, assembly GCA_016801055.1. Taxonomy (NCBI): domain Eukaryota; kingdom Viridiplantae; phylum Streptophyta; class Magnoliopsida; order Apiales; family Araliaceae; genus Panax; species Panax notoginseng. The sequence continues at coordinate 104,883,806 of CM029017.1, forward strand.
TAACTCCTTCATTTTTAACCACAATAAATATATCCAACATTTAGATCCACATAAAAATAAATATTTCCTTATCATATGAATCAATAATTAATTATTCACAAATAATATTACAGAAACACATTTATGACAATCAGGCCGTTCCTAGGAAAGAGGGGGCTTTCCAATAAAGATTTATCCTTATTGGCGCGCAATTAGCACTACTAGAAATTCGACATATAGCGACGAGCTATAGCGACGGTCGGCACGGAACCGTCGCTATAGAGTATCTATAGCGACGGTCGATACGGAACCGTCGGTATAGAGATTTTTTTAAGAAAAAACTCCCACTTTCCACCAAATTATTTCACTATCTTCTCACCAATTTTTCCCCCAAATTATCTTCCTTCTCATCCCCACACTCTCTCTCTTATCCTAACCCACTGGCCCATTTTTGGAGAAAGTTACCTTCAACATCCCAGCCATTGTCGGGGATACAACACAGGGACGGAGGGGGCTTAGCTGTAATGGTTGGGCCAGTGAGCCAGCTCGATTCATCTGGATTGTCCAACAAGAGGAGCTTCAAGACCTCATCGCCAATTTGAATATTTTTGTTCTTTCACAAAGCCATTAGGTCCGAGCTCGATGTGCTCCACCGAGGTCTGTGTTGTAATCAGTTTAATTTTTATTTTCTGAAATCCCTAGAATTTGATATATTTATGTATGTATACACGCAATATTATGTATTGTATTAACTTTGAGATTGGATAGTTTGTGCTTCTCGTTTTTGTAGATTGAATTGTCATTTCTCCTTCCCTTTTCATATTTGATGTATGTTTGTGTGTGTTCTCCTGATGGATTTGAGGAGTGTTACTTTAATTTAATCGCCCGCCTGTTGATAACGAAATTGTCTTTTACCTGCAAATATTTGCAAAATTTGTACTGGAAAAGTCTGTTGCTTCATAGACCCCTAAACTAATTATTATGTTTTCTTGTGCAAACAATTGAATTTGGTTATCATATTTCAATGGTGGAGAGTGGTATGAAACTTTCTATCTCTGTATGTGTTTAGTAGCTGTATTTCATTAATAATTACTCGAGGATAATTACTTTAATTCTTTCTAATTTTTAGATTTCTTTAGCTGGAACAAAGTCAAGATACGTTATTGTGATGGTGCGTCTTTTGCTGGCCATCCTGAAAGTGAATTTAAAGTAACTGAAAAGGAGGAAATTCAGTTTTTAAAGTAACAATGTTGTTATACTTTCTGTCAATAATGCCACAGAATGACACTAAACTCTTCTTTCGAGGTCAACTAATCTGGGAAGCAATCAAGGATGAACTCTTGTCAGTAGGATTGTCTAATGCTAAACAGGTACTTTCATTAATTGTAATTATTTTCTCACCATCCTTTTCTGAGCATATAGATTGTCAAGGATACTAATAAAATTGATCTCTTTCGTCTATCTACACTATCCACCTTTGCTACGTCTTGTAGTCCAACTCTTATAGCCAAACCCTTAAATTCAACCTCAAATCTATTCATTCCAATGCACTTTCGTAAGTTCACTTCATTGAATTTTCTGTAATCAGTCCAAATGCAGTTCATTGGATCTAAGGTTGACCTAATCCTGTATCTATTTTCATTTTTAAGATGGGATAATTTATACTCTTTTCTTGCAACAGTTTACAATGCTAATATGTACTATGAAATTTTCAAGTGTTATCAAAATTCACAAATATTGTTCTAATTGATGATTATTTTTTAAGTCCATTATAAGTTCTGGCCTGTCAAGCAAATAAACAGTAGCTGTAGTTTTACTGATGACTTAACAGGCTCTTCTTTCAGGATGCTCCGCTGGGGGGTTGACAACTCTCCCAATATTAGAAACTAAGGAGAGTATTAGACTAATAAAATTTGAATCAACAAGTTTCAGAAGATGGAGAGTATTAGAGGAAAATGGTTTAATTTTTTTTTCATCAATCCGTGTATCCATATTTATACCAAGTGGTATATATATATATATATATTCATAATTTTACCCGTGAATTCTCTCTCTTTTTGATTTTTATAGTCTATAGGCCTTCTGAAAAATTTGGGAAATTGCTTGGGAGTGCCACATCACATGCATGGCTCTTGATCAGTACTACCTTTTGGTCCAAGGTATGTTATGTCAATGGATAGTATGTAGTATGGTAAGAGGAAAGTCAAGGGTAAACAGAGTCATATAGAGCTTAAGCTCACGAGGATAATGTGTTCTGTAGAATAATAAATGATTTTGTTGATGCATATGTCATGGAGGATTTAACAAAATTAAGCCCGAGTTAAATATATAAATGCATGTGAACTTGAATGTCGTTTGATACCCGTGAATTCTGGCTCAGTTGCACGTGGTTAATTAATGTCAAAATGTATTTCATGGAAGAAATCATATACAAAATATCAAGATTGTACCCATTGACCAATCTTGATCAAAATTAATCAATTAGGGTGTTTTGGGGTAAAATATATAGTTAATTTGTAAATTAAAATATATTTCCTTCAAATAAATGGGTAAAATTGTTATCACAAGAGCAAGCTGACCATTTGCCTCTTAAGCAAGCACATGATTTATTAATTATGACCAAAATTGATTAGAAGACTGGGGACAGTTTTTGTAAAAAAATTAAAATATTAGGTATGACATTTACAAAAATTAAAATACTAGTGTCTATATTGCAATTTAGTGTTGACAAAATGGGATAGTTTCTTTTGCAATTTGCCCATCTAATATTGTGATTATAATGATTTATGATTAAAGTGGATGAAAGCTCTCCCTAGTTTTTATGCAAAATGCTCTTATATTCTAAAAACTGGGGGAGTATAATGGTGTAATAGAAACTGGCAATTCACTTGTATCAAGTTTAAATGTCCATCTTTAAGCTTGGAATGTGATTCTGTTTTATGTTTTCTTCTATAATAGGAGAGATATTGCTGGAAATCGCACCATTGAATCTTTTTATCATGATGTTGTCCAACTTCAGGTTATGTCTCAAACTTTTATATGTTTTAAGTTGTTTTACGTATTTACTTCACTTTCTTTATCTTTTCTCATTGGCATCGGTTCTACTTGTCTCTTTAACATGAAATCTTCTTTAATTCTCATTCAGGAAGGGTGGTGTGATAGTAGAGGAACACTACAAGAAGTCAAGGCAAAGATACAAATGAGGCAAGAGGGAATTAGTTCTAAACTTATTTTAGGCATAAAGATACTCATTCAGAAAAAAGTAGTTGGTAAGATAAACTTATTTTAGGCATACTTGCATATTATTCATTTTGACGTATTTAATGGGGTTTTTGTTCATGCTTTATAATGATAATCCTTTTTTGTTTTTCTATAGATTTAAGTTATACTGCAACACGGTGGAAGGTTATTTTTCTAGTCTTTATGGAGCTTAATTGGCGTTGGGCAGGTAGATGGCATGTCAGCAGATTTCATCATCAGTCAGCTCTTATTAATTGATGCTGAAGACCAAAAAAAGGACATCAAATTGTTCATTAACTCGCCTGGTGGTTCTGTCAAATATGCAAGTTTATGGTTAACGAGGTGGACAATGTACTTCTTTGTGATGCTTGTAATGTTGTAACGTGAATGATTTTAAATGATGTATATAATATTTTTTATATTTTATTTTATATTGTATTTGTGTTTGTTGAATAAATATGTATTATTAATTTTTTTTTAAATATGAAAAGGCTATAGCGACGGTCATCGACCGTAGCTATAGTGTTTTATAAAACAAATCCCTATAGCGACGGTCACCGAGCGTCGCTATAGACATTTATAGCTACGGTCATGACCGTAGCAATAACTCTCAGCGACCGTTAGTAAAGAGCAAATACACGCTTTTGTCATGACATATAGCTAGGGTCGGTGACCGTCTCTATAGGCCAAAAGACCGTCGCTATAGGCTTTACTGACGGGTTCTATGACAACGGTCGACGACCATCGCTAAAACTTTTAGCGACGGTCTTTTGGCCTATAGAGACGGTCGGCGACCATCGCTATAGGCTGATTTTCTAGTAGTGTAGGTGACCAAACCTCTCCTTAGACAGAACTTTCTAGACATTGCCAATAATGTTATCTAATAATATTATTCAAATAATATAAATTATTAATCTGATAATGGAAAATACTGTGCAGCAACAATTATTGAAACAATAATAATATAAAATATCAACCAACAATTATTGAATCAATAAAATAAAATATTGAACAGTAACTACTGTAACAATTATTGAGTAGTGCCTTCTTACGTAAGGATCAATAATTCAAAAATACTGTGTAAAACCGTGTGCTACTGTGCAATAACGTGTATTACTGTATTTTAACCACCGGGTATTCCAACAGTGTTAACGGTAACAACTACGCCGTTATTTGTAAAAACTCAAATTTGTCGTTTTCTTCATCCGACAGTTATTCTGTTATGGGGCCCACAAATGGATGCGCCGTCGTACGAATATTCCCCGACAGAAAGAATATTCCACGACCAAACGAATATTTCCCGACAACAATGAATATTTTATAATTAACCTCTTGCGTATTTTGAAAAAAATTTCATATATCACCCTTAACTTTAACTTGTTATCAATTTAACCATTTACTAAATTGTAATTATAAGAAAAATTGAATACTTTTATTTCATAAAATTTGGGGTCTTACAAAGGAGACGTACTAGGACGAATGTCTAACAATTCCTGTAGTTGGGTTTTTAACTCCTGAAGTTCAATAGAGTCATTCGATATGGGGCTTTGAAAATAGATTTTGTACCGGGTTCAAGGTCGATACCAAACTCGATTTCACGCTCCAGGGGTAGGCCAGGAAGTTCTTCGGGGAATACGTCAGGGAATTTATTAAAAATAGAAATATCATTCAAATCTGACGTATTTTTGTTGAAATATGTGACATGAGCTAAGAAAGCTTGACATCCGTTTTTCAATAAACGAATAGCTTTATGGCTTGAGATGACCATGATTGATTTTAATTGTTTGGTCGCTTGAATTCGCATAATAGGTTGATTAGGAATATGAAAGCTAACAACCTTACGAAAATAATCAATTTTAGCATGATGAGTAGTTAACCAATCAATCCCTAGAATCAAGTTAAATGCAAGTATTTTTAAGGAAATAAGATCGACAGGTAACGTGCGATTACCAATTTGAATCAAACAAGACTTATAAACAGTGGATGTAATGAAGGTTTCTCCAAACAGAGTTTCAACCGATAAGTCAAAGTCTAATTTCTCCATAGTCAAATTTAAACGTTGAGCGCAAGTAGGAGAAATGAAAGAATGGGTAGAACCGGTATCAAATAAAGTAAAAACTTCACTAGAGTTTATGATTAGCTTACCCGTGATCACCTCGTTCGGATTCCTCACTTTTTGGGAGGTTACGACAAACGCTTTCCCTTGAACTACAAGTTTTGTCTTGTATGGGACACCTTTTGATGCCTCCATCCCAGCTGGACTTGACTTTGGTGCACGACAAAGTCGGGTTAGGTGACCTTCTTTTCCACAATTGTAGCACGCTTTGGACTGCATCGCGCAGTTTGGACCGATGTGTCCTTCCCCTCCACATTTGTAGCATACGATAGGTGGTCGTTCTCCTTCCTTAACAACGGGTGTTGGCGCTTACGTCTTTTCATCATTGTTGAATCTCCTTTTCTTGAAATGTCCATTCTTATTGTCCTGGCCATGATTACCACCGAAGTGGTTACCATTTTTGGTATGTTGATTCCCTCCACGTTTGTTGTCACCGCTTCTATGACTGCCACCACTGGTATTATCATTTTGCCGACTGCTTTCTCTTGGTTGGTTTGACTCGTTATCGCGCTCCAATAACTGAGCCCTATTTACAACATCTGAATACAAACATAGATTATGAGAAATTAGATATTGACGTATCTCGGGTTTCAAACCTCTTAGAAATATCCGCGTTATTCTCTCCCCATTATCAACCAAGTGAGACGCAAACCGGGACAACTCGGCAAACTTAGCTTCGTACTGTGACACGGTCATATTGTTCTGCTTTAACTTGATAAACTCTACCTCTTTCATGTGACAAATACTTTCGAGAAAGTACTTGTCGTTGAATAGTTCATAGAACTTCTCCCAAGACATCTTCAGTGCGGCAGGTTGAATACGCTTTACCGATTCCAGATAGAAGCTGGTCCAACTGTAGTGGATAAATTGAAGAATGCTCAAGACATCAAATATCTTGGTGATCTGCTTTATCCACGTCTCCGCCTTAAGTGGTTTTTGTGACACCCCCAAATCTTGGTACTTCCTGGTACTTCAATTCCTCAAGATTTGGTGTTCACTTAATCAAAACATTCATTTTTGACTACCCAATCATAATAAAATTGAATAATAAAAACCTGCCCATACAGGATTAAACTTAAATAAAAATATCCCAGGTTATCTAACCTTTAGTTACAAACATTCAAATGCGGAAATTTAAATTTATTACATCACATCATATTTAAAAGTCTATTATCATAGTGATAAAAATAAAATTACAAGTTTTCGTCACTTGTACATTTTCCCCTTTTCTTTGGTAGACGAAGGTTCACCTACCTTCTCTTCTTTAACTGCAATGAGTTTATAAATATGCAAGAGTGAGCAAAACAATTGCTCACTGGATATAATATGAAATCAACAGGAGTATAACAATAATAACTGTCGAACTAAGCTCATCAAAAGTGAATAGTACTCTATCAATAATAATCAGAAACTGAAATCCCAAAATATGGAAAATATACATCACTGAGGGTCTTAAGACCATGAACTACGTCCACAGTTGCAAGTAATCTTTCAACTCCAACTTTAACAGTTATAAGAATATAAGGGCCTCGTACTTAAGGGGATCAGCCCTTCGTACAATGTATTGTGCACAACCATATCAACGCTAAGCGTAAACCTCTATTAAAAGAGTTGTTCATCTCAGTATTTAGAATACAAGTCCACACCAAAGTAAGTTTGGTTTGGATAAGCTTTCAAGGAAATTTGGAATTTAACGAACATCAACTAAGGAGTAGTTGAATAAAACCAATAACACAATACTATAGAATAATCGTGATTGAATCAATCATAGAAACTAAAGTCATGCTTTAGGAATAATCTAATAGCATACAATTTGAATAACTATAGCATACCTTGCTTGAACAATACTAAGCCAAGGTTAATTAGAATTGAACACTAAGCATGCACAACAATTTGAACGATAGAAATGATCGACATCAGTATATATAATTGTGCATGCTAAACAATAAGTTAATTACAAGAATAACTTGCTCCAGAATAACTTACACATCATTATAATGTAATCGAATTGAAAACAGTAATTGAATTAACAAGATAATAGATTAGAAAACTTGCTCAAGCAAAAGAGTAAATTTATACAATGTAATAATAAAACTAGCTCAACAAAAATGTAGAGTTAGAAAACTTACCTTTAGCACAAGCTAAACCTTACAACTTGAATCAATACCCTATACATATGTCATCATGACATAATTAGTCATAACCAACATTTTATATCTATATAAACAAATATATACATCATGTAGGTCAAATCACCCATTCACATAATCAAACTATGTTAATACTAGTTAACACTTGATAACATGCTCATTCATAGTTTAATAGTACTGAAATCATCATTTAGCATTCATATTATTAACATATAGCATTTATTTTCAAAATTTATGTAATAAACTAACACTGTCAGACCATTCTGCTAACTCGTGTCGCGGCGCCACAGTTTGCACTGTGGGTCACGCTACGGCGTGAGGATGGCGCTGCAGCACGGTGAATAAACTACGAAGCCGCGCTGCGGCGTGGCGATGGCTCTGTGGCGCCACGAACGTACTGCTGGGCCGCGGCGCGGCGCCAGTCTCCAGAATCTGGCGACCAAGGTCGGTAACAGTATGAACAAAAGCCAAATTGGTCTAAAAGCTCGAATCTAATAGACTGATTAACATGAAATACACATATAGACGTCATATAAACATATTGTGAAGACTTCTAACATGTTTCTACTCATAAAATAACATAAACATCAAAGTTACAACACCCAATTTCAATGTTTTTGGTAAAAACTCCATTGTTGACAATTTTTTTATGAAAATCAACACTGTGATTTTATTTTTCAATCCAAACAGAAATTTTAAAATATCATAGTTATGATTTTACATACTCTATCAATTTCCATAATCAACTTATCAATTTAACAACTAATTAAACCTTAATTCTATTTTAAACTAAGTCATGTTCATATATATATATATTCATGTAAACATTGTAATATACTTTCTTCCACAAAATACATACATACATGAATTACTATATCTATAATCATATATAAACTCATAAAATAACCTTATAATCAATAATCATACAAAACTATATACATAACTACAATTTTTCCTTTATAACAATTTCACAAAGAACTTTTTGGAAGAAGAAGAAAACTAACTTTTTGAAGAAAAGATTAAGCTCCTACTTTTGATAAAGAAGATGATGATTATTCTCAAGCTTATTCTCTCCAATTCCTTTCTCAAAAACCTGTTAGAATCACTCAATTTCTCTCTAGAGTTTTCTCTCAAATTTTTCTCTGTTTTCTTCTTCTTCTTCTCTCTTCTCCCAACCCTAGTTACGTAATAAAAATATAACGTATATGGATATAATGTATATTGATTATATGATATAAATATAAAACATATAACTGACATCAGTTATTTGAGTTTTGAAAATCAAAAGTCAAAAGGCTTGTTTGGCTAACCACAAAAAATATAATCAATTAATCCTTATGTCTTGTTTGGTAAAACATAATTATATTAAAGACTTAATAGGCATTAGGCCTTGTTTGACAAAACTGAATTACACTCCCTTAATTTATTTTAGTAACTCCCAATTAATTAAATAATCAATTAAAATATTAATCTATTAAATTACTTTAACACATAAATCGTTATCACAAAACTATAATTTCTTTATAATTATAATTTTATTTAATCCAACTAACACTTTATTTTAATCACAATTTCAATTAAAATATTATAATTCATCTAACCCTTATAAGCTCCCTAGCTTACTTATTAAATTCAATTATTATATAATCTCATAACAATTAATTTTCTTAGCTCCTTAATTATTTATTCAACAAATAATTAACTAAATCACATAAATTCAAATTGAACATGTAAGACCCCGAATTTTATGAAATAAAACTATTCAATTTTTCTTATAATTACTATTCAGTAAATGGTTAAATTGATAAATATTAAAGTTAAGGGTGATATGTGAATTTTTTTCAAAATAAGCAAGTGGTTATAAAATAATCATTGTTGTCGGGGAATATTCGTTTGGTCGTGGAATATTCTTTCTGTCGGAGAATATTCGTACGACGGCGCAGCTATTGGTGGGCCCCACTTGTGGTTGGTGAAGAAATGTGCTGAATTATATTTGAAATGTGGTAGGTGAGAATAGTAGCAGGTAAAGCCATCAGGTTGCAGGTCAAACCTACCAAAATTTTCCTATAAATAGAGGGCTAAGTTAGAATTGAAAATCACACCAGAAACATAAGCTTTCTCTCTTTCTCTCTCTAGATTATTGAGTGTATTTTGTGAGTATTTAGATACTTGGTGAGTTACTATTCATCAGTGCAAGTTTCCTTCAGCATCATATCCAATATCCAGTCAGAAGTACTGCTCTTTTGAGGTAAGGGATAGTAAGGGATTGTAAGGGATAGTAAGGGATAGTAAGGGATAGTAAGGGATTGTAAGGGATAGTAAGGGATATTAAGGGATTTTAAGGGTTGTTATGATTTTCAGTTTCGTAATTTTTCTGATCTTCAAAAATTCTGGAAAAATTTGAAATGATATTTTGATGAGTTTTCTTGATTGTGTCCAAAAATGGTGATTTTTGGATGTATAGATTGAGAGTTATGAATTTTATGAGAAAAGACTATTTTAGAAGTAACAGCTTATAATTCCTTGTGGTTAACTCCAAAATTGATGAAATTTTTATTGAGAGTACATGTATATGATAGAAGTATACTCTGTAAATTTTAGAATTTTTAGACAAAAGTACAATTTTTGATAAATGTCTAAATATTCGGCTATTTTGGCCATATGAAAAATAGTAAATGACTTTTAAAAATTCTGAGAAAAATATATGTTCACTATGGGACTATATTATGCTAAATCCCAGAAAAAAAATATTTTTGGAACTGATTTGGTATTTTTCATGAAAATGGTCTAGTTATGAGTAAATGAATTAAATATGTTTTGTGAAGAAAGAAAATTGGAAAATAGGATTTTATGGCTTGAGAATCCTATATGAGGTATATGAAGATTTTTGATGAGGGTTTTGGTTATTGATGATGAAATTGTAAGAGTTGGCATTTTATAATGATTAAATGCATTAATTAGTAAAGTGTAAACAATTTAAATAAATTGTTTATAAGCTTAAGAAATGTTATTCTTTCAATATCATTATACCGAAGTATTGGTATGAATTTTATTGTAGAATTTCTACCTTTTTGAGTCGGTATTACTATTCACGAGTTACTATTCACGAGTTACTATTCATGGGTAATATTCACGAGTTACTATTCATGATAAAATTGGTTTCTTTTTCTAACCAAATTATAGTTGATTTATGAATATTGCTCTTGAAATTAAATCCATATTTTGATCATATTGTTTTTATTATCATATATAACAATTTTATAACCTTGATGTTGAAATTTTCTTTCGCTTGAGTGTAAAGATGGGTAGATTTTTGGTATGATCATGACTATGGGTTATCTTTGGCCAGTAGTGCAAAGTTGAATCGTTGATTGGTATGATCATGACCATTGAATTTATAAGTGAATATCTTTAGCTTAAGTGCAAAGGTGAATGGATCAACATGGTTATAATTATTATTTATATAAATTTTGAAATGATTATATATTTCTTTCAGATATTAATATCTTTGGCCTGTAGTGCAAAGATGAAATATTGATGAATATCTTTGGCCTGTAGTGCAAAGATGAATTGTTGATGAATATCTTTGGCCCGTAGTGCAAAGATGACATGCTGTTGAATATCTTTGGCCAGTAGTGCAAAGATGAACAGATGTTGAGATAAACATGACCAACTGGTGATACAAATGAATATCTTTGGCCGTAGTGTAAAGATGAAGTTATTAGTATGATTATGAACAGGAAATGTGATTTGGTGTAACCATGATCTTTGATGTTTCAGGTAAAGATAGGTGATGAAAATTATCTTCGTCCTGGATGAGAAGAGGAATTTAGAACTACAGTTATGATTATGAGTTATTCATATGATTGTGGACCAGAATTATTGATTGATGTTACAGGGATTAAACATTGTTGATAGATTTTTAACATGGAGAAGATAATAGACTTTATAGTCTATTTGACTCTTCTAATGGATTGCTCGTTCCGCTGTAACTATGGTTAAAATTTTTATCATTTACCATATGTTCTAAATCTCTGATTTATTATTGATGAAGGCTATTGATAATTGAATTATCTTTAGTCATGATATTCTTTACTGAGCTAGTTGTGCTCACCATTTTCCTTCACAATTCCTTTCAGGTAATAAGAGTGTAGCTGGGTCGAGCGGGGGTAACAAGGGAATAGAACGGTGGTCATCATTTAGTAGTTATATTTGGTGAAGAAAATAGGGTGAGGCGAACCCAACGTTGGAAGGGTGTTTTGTCACTATCATACAAGATGTCTAATGACATACAACCTCGTGTCATCATAAGACAGGGTTGTGCTCATCCACTTGCTGAGTATATTTATGGGCACTACCTATATAATCTTGGTGTTTGTTTGAAGTATAATTCTCAATTAGAGACAATGGAGATAATGATAAGTCAAGAGGAGACTCACCATTGGGAAGAATATGATAGTAATCTTCTCGTTTTTCTTTGGGGTCTATTGGGTCAACCAAGGATAATTCTGTGGCCATATGATATCTATCATAACCTAGACGCGTGGCCTCCCATGTACGAAGGTTTCCTTGAGCACTTTCCAAAGATTCTAATTTCTAAAACAGTTTTTGACTATACCTTTATGTAAGGTGTTATTGTGAGGTGATGTCCACGGTTGGAACATGAGTCACATTTGGTATATATTTGTATCCAAACTCACAGCATATGTGTTGTTGTATTTTGCACGACAATTGTTGTAATAAAGTTGTAGTTGTTTTCTGTACCATGTATTTGACGACTCAGAATGGGTTGGATGGAATGGACCTATTTTGGGGTTGTCACAGGTGGTATCAGAGCTATAAGTAAAGAGCCCCGAGCCTCTCACTGGTGACTTCCTGTTGATGGGGGATGCTGTAAGACCCCAACTTTTATAAATAAAGATGAATTTTTTTTTTTTTGAATATTATGGAGTTAATTTGATATAATGTTATAGTTGTGGGTAATATTTATAAATTTTGCAAAGTACGCAAGTTGTTATATAATATTCGATTGGTCGGGGAATATTTGTTTTAACAGGGAATATTCGTACAACGACACAATCATTGGTGGACCCCACAACGGAATTATTGTCGGATTGAGAAAACGACAAAAATATTTTATTAAAAATAACGGCGGAAATTTTACCATTGTTACTGTTGAACTACTCGGTAGTAAAAGTACAGTAATACGTGTGGTTGCATAGTAGCACACGGTATTGATTATTAATGCTTATGTGAGAAGTCACTCAGTTTGATTCTATTATTGTCAGTTAATAATATGAATTATTTAGCGATAATGACGTTTTGTTTTATTCGTATTATTAACGTAATAAAACAGAAACATCTTTTTATATAAAACAAAATACTTTATTAAAGTTATTCTATAAATAGAATATATTTTATTTTATTTAAAAGATTTTTCTTTAAATATGGACCGTCAGATTAAAGTAATCAATCTGGACCGTTCATGGATTAGTTACTATGCATTCTATTTTTCTATAAATAGCAGCTCATTCCTTCATTATTTCTTACGAATTCACTGAACTCTAGAGAGAGAAACTATAGAGAGAAACTATAGAGAGAGAGAAGAAGAGTATTCTGCTACTTAACTACTTCCTTACTTCAGCTCTTCTTTAAAACGGTAGGGAATATTATTTCTTTTATATTCATGAAGAGAACTTCTGTTATTCCATTCGTTATTATTCTGTTGGAATAACCAGTATACGCGGTCTACCCTATACTTGGTGACATTCTTCTATTATTCTGTTGGAACATCCTGTCTGTGTGTTTTACACCGGACCTGGTTCCGTTTATTATTCTGTTGGAACATCCTGTCTGTGTGTTTTACACCGGACCTGGTTCCGTTTTATTATTATTCTGTTGGAATATCCTGTCTGTGTGTTTTACACCGGACCTGGTTCCATTATTTATTATTCTGTCGGAATATCCTGTCTGTGCGTTTACGCCGGACCTGGTTCCATTATTTATTATTCTATTGGAATAACCTGTCTGTGCGGTCTATCGCATGCATGGTGATTTCTTTTGTTATTCCATTCTTTATTGTACTCAGTTGGTTAAGTTTTGACTTCTATACTCCATGAAATTTGTGGAATATCCTTGATAGTTGCGTTTCATCCAGTATCTTTTCAAGAAAATATTCTTCTAAGCATTCTTGAATTTTACTCCACAATGCAGTATCATGTTGACAATTTGGACGTTGTTAATTCCTGGATAAATTAATTCTTGAACTTGTTTTATTGAATTCTTATATCATTGTCATCATCCTCATGTTTATAAAATGTTGAAAGTCATCTGTGGCCTGTAGTGCATAGATGGACTTGGTATGATTATGACCAGGGATTATTCGGTATAATCATGACCGTAATGTTACAAATGATGTGGTAAAAGTCCTCATTGGCCCGTAGTGCATTGATGGACAGTTGTTGGCATGATCATGACCATTAATGAATACACGAATATCCTTGGCCGTAGTGCAGGGGTGATTCGATGATGTGGATTATTTTATTAAGCTGAGTCTCAGCGATCACAGTGTTGAAAAACCTTTTAAATCATAAAAGATAGTAGAGTTTATTTTCTACTTGACTCTTTTAATGGATTGCTTGTTCCGCTGCAGTTAAACTTGATGTCTATTATATTTTATCAGTTTAACATTGTTGAAGGCTAATGATAATTTATTCTGCATTATCTTAGTCATAATATTTCTTACTGGGCTAGTTGAGCTCACCCTTTCTTTCACTGTTCTCTTCAGGAAATGAGAACGTAGCTGGGACAAGTCGGGGTACGGAGTGATGGTCCGAATGATAGTATTAGTTAGTAGTCCTCACTATTCTATGTAATGGTGTGTTAATAAATGTAATGAGGACTCCTTTTGAGTATGAATACTCTCTAGAAGATAATATTTGTATTCAAACTCACAGTTTATGTTTTGTCGTATTGTACACGACAGTTGTATTAATAAGTTGTATTTGTATTCTGTACTATGTATCTGACGACCCAAGATGGGTGATGTATACCTAATTTTGGGGGCGTCACAGTTGGTATCAGAGCTTAGGGATATGATCCCTGGCTAAGATGTGAGAATAGAACTAGGAGGGGAGAGACGGGGAATTCCTTCGCTAGTATGACCTACCTAAGTTTATTTGCATGGTATTTAATTGGTCGGTCATAATATAAGGATAATATATGACATATCAATTAATTTTTATTTTGTGGCAGTATCTGAAAATGGCATCTGAGAATGTTGAGAATAGCAATGGAGCACAGACGACTGTTGATTCACCACATATCAATAATCAGGATAATGTGCATCAGGAAGGTGTCAATCCTCATGCAAACAACAACACTGACCAAATGATGAATGATCAAATGTTCAGAGGCTTTATGCAATTCATGCAACAACAGGTGAAAGCGGCTCCTGTCCACAACGTAGGTGGAAATACTGGAAACTCTCAGGCGGTCACCGCTAAACAGTTTAAGGAGCTGGGACCACCGGAGTTTAAGGGAGAACCCAAACCACTTGTAGCTGAAACATGGATAAAGCAGATCACCAAGATATTTGATGTCTTGGGTTGCTCCGAGGAGCAAAAGGTTCCCTTTGCCGCCTTTATGTTGCGAGGAGAGGCAGATTACTGGTGGGAATCGATAAAGCGTACTCAACCTGCCGCACTGAAGATGTCTTGGGAGAAGTTCCAAGAGCTGTTTAACGACAAATACTTTCCCGAGAGTATTCGTCACATGAAGGAGGTGGAGTTCATCAAATTGGAGCAGAATAATATGACCGTGTCGCAGTACGAGGCAAAATTTGCGGAGTTATCCCGGTTTGCGTCCCACCTGGTGGATAATGAAGAAAGAATGACGCGGATGTTTTTAAGAGGTTTGAAGCCGGAGATACGTCAACATCTTGTTTCTCATAAACTGTGTTTGTATTCAGATGTTGTAAATAGGGCTCAGTTGGTGGAGCGCGATAACGAGACAACGCAACCAAAAGAGAGCAGCCGGCAAAATGATAATACCAGTGAGAGCAGTCATCGAAGCGGTGACAACAAGCGTGGAGGGAATCAACAGGCCAGAAATGGTAACCACTTCGGTGGTAATCAGGGCCAAAACAATAAGAATGGACATTTCAAGAAGAGGAGATTCAACAATGATGGAAAGACGTCAGCACCAGCACCTGTCGTTAAGGAAGGAGAACGACCACCTATCATATGTTTCAAATGCGGAGGGGAGGGGCACATCAGTCCAAACTGCGCGATGCCGTCCAAAGCATGTTATAATTGTGGAAGAGAAGGTCATTTAGCCCGATTTTGTCGTTTACCGAAGACAAATTCAGCTAGGATGGAGGCACCAAAGGCCGTCCCAGAAAAGTCAAAACCGGTTGTGCAAGGGAGAGCGTTTGTTGTGACCTCCCAGAAGCAAGGAACCCGAATGAGGTCATCACGGGTAAGCTTATCATAAACTCTAACGAAGTCTATACTTTATTTGATACCGGTTCAACCCATTCTTTTATTTCTCCTACTTGCGCTCATCGATTAAATTTGATTCCGGAGAAATTAGACTTTGACTTAGCAGTTGAAACTCCATTGGGAGAAACCTTCATTACATCCACGGTTTATAAGTCTTGTTTGGTTCAAGTTGGTACCCACACATTACCTGTCGATCTTATTTCATTAAAAATACTTGCATTTGACGTGATTCTAGGGATTGATTGGTTAACTACTCATCATGCAAAAATTGATTGTTTTCGTAAGGTTGTTAGCTTTCATATTCCTAATCGACCTATTATGCGAATTCAAGCAACCAAACCATTAAAATCAATCGCTGTCATCTCAAGCCATAAAGCTATTCGTTTATTGAAAAACGGATGTCAAGCTTTCTTAGCTCATGTCACAGATCTAAACAAAAATACGTCAGCTTTGAATGATATTTCTGTTGTTAATAAATTTCCTGACGTATTTCCCGAAGAACTTCCTGGCCTACCCCCAGAGCGTGAAATTGAATTTTGTATCGACCTTGAACCCGGTACAAAACCCATTTCCAAAGCCCCATATCGAATGGCTCCTATTGAACTTCAGGAGTTAAAGACCCAACTGCAGGAATTGTTAGACATTGGTTTTATTCGTCCTAGTACTTCTCCTTGGGGTGCTCCTGTTCTGTTCGTGAAGAAGAAAGATGGGAGTATGCGACTTTGTATTGATTATCGGGAGTTGAATCATGTCACCATCAAAAATAGGTACCCATTGCCACGTATTGATGACCTGTTTGACCAGTTGCAAGGAGCACAATTCTTTTCAAAGATCGATCTTCGTTCTGGATATCATCAGCTGAAGGTTAGAACTGAGGATATTCCAAAGACGGCTTTTAGAACTCGGTACGGGCATTATGAATTCTTAGTTATGTCTTTTGGATTGACTAATGCTCCTGCTGCCTTCATGGATATGATGAACAGGGTATTTAAGGAATATTTGGATCACTTTGTGGTCGTCTTTATCGATGACATCCTTGTTTATTCCAAAAGCCGTGAAGATCATGAGCAACACTTGAGGCTGGTACTCCAAAAGCTTCGTGAATACAAACTTTATGCCAAGTTGAAGAAATGCGAGTTCTGGCTGGAAGAGGTAGCATTCCTTGGGCACGTAGTATCAAGTCGTGGAATATCTGTTGACCCGGCAAAGATTGAAGCTATTCAAAGCTGGGAGCAACCTAAATCAGTGACCGAGGTACGTAGCTTTCTTGGTTTAGCTGGTTATTATCGGAGATTCGTGGAAGGATTTTCTCGAATCGCTACTCCATTAACTCAGCTGACTCGGAAAGATACAAAGTTTGGTTGGAGCGAAGAATGTGAGCAGAGTTTTCAAGAACTCAAGAGGAGACTCATTTCAGCACCTGTTCTAACAATACCATCTGGCTCGGAGGGATTTGTCATCTACAGTGATGCTTCGAGCAAAGGGTTGGGATGCGTTCTCATGCAACATGGAAAAGTCATAGCCTATGCATCAAGACAACTCAAGGAATATGAGAGGAATTATCCTACTCATGATCTAGAGTTGGCAGCTGTTGTCTTTGCACTTAAAATTTGGAGGCATTACTTGTATGGGGAGAAAGTGGAGATCTTTACGGATCATAAAAGCCTCAAATATTTCTTCACTCAAAAGGAACTCAACATGCGACAACGACGTTGGCTTGAACTGTTGAAAGATTATGATCATACCATTCAATACCATCCTGGAAAAGCGAACGTGGTAGCTGACGCATTGAGTAGAAGATCATATGCGGGTACAAGTGCAATATTAACAACGCAAAGGCCCATTTTGTGTGACTTGCAAAGGATGGAGATAGAGTTGAAGACTCCAGGGACCCATGTGATGATGGCGAATATACGAGTAGAACCGACTTTAATCGATAAAGTTAAAGCTGCTCAAGCTACAGACCTGGAGCTGATGCGTATGAGGAAGAAAGTGCAAGAAGGTTCTATGCCGGAAGCAAGAATCGATGAAGAAGGAATACTTCGAGTCAACTCCAGACTTTGTGTTCCTAACAACCCTGATTTAAAGTATGAAATCATGATGGAGGCGCACAACACACCGTTTGCAATCCATCCTGGAAGTACCAAAATGTATCATGATCTTCGTCATACATTTTGGTGGAGCAATATGAAGAGAGAGATAGCGTTGTTTATCTCAAGGTGTCTAACTTGTCAACGAGTCAAAGCGGAGCATCAAGTACCAAAAGGTCCATTGCAACCACTTGAAATTCCAGAATGGAAGTGGGAGCACATTACCATGGATTTCGTTACCGGTCTTCCTAGGGTTTCTCAAGGTATTGATGCGATTTGGGTCATTGTTGATAGATTGACCAAGTCTGCTCATTTCTTACCGATACGAGAAACTTATACACTTGAACGTCTTGCTCGTATGTACATAAACGAGATTGTAAGACTGCATGGTATGCCAGTATCCATAGTTTCTGATCGAGACCCAAGATTCACTTCACGATTTTGGGTTAGTTTACAAAAAGCTATGGGCACGGAGTTACGATTTAGTTCAGCATATCATCCTCAGACGGACGGACAATCAGAGAGGACTATTCAAACTCTTGAAGATCTATTAAGACTCTGTGTCTTTGACTTCAAGGGAAGTTGGGACAAGTTCTTACCATTGGTGGAGTTTTCCTACAACAACAGTTATCAAGCAAGTATTGGCATGGCTCCATTCGAAGCATTGTATGGAAGAAAATGTCGTTCTCCAGTATGCTGGGATGAGGTGGGCGAAGCAACGTTGTTGGGACCGGAGTTGGTACGTATGACTACAGAAAAGATTCAAACGATCCGACAACGTATAAAAACCTCACAAGATCGACAAAAGAGTTATGCTGATCTTCATCGAAAGGACGTGGAATTTGATGTAGGAGATCATGTGTTCTTACGTGTTGCTCCATGGAAAGGAGTTACGAGATTTGGAAAGAGAGGAAAGCTAAATCCTCGATTCATCGGTCCATTTTTAATCCTCGATCGAGTAGGAACTGTGGCTTATAGACTCGCTTTACCGCCAAGTATGTCTCGTGTTCATAACGTTTTCCACATATCCATGTTACGCAAATATGTGGAAGACCCGAACCACATTATTGAGTTAGAACCGGACGAAATAGCGGAGGATTTGACGTATGAAGAAGTTCCTGTTCAAATCTTGGATAAGAAGGAACATATTCTACGCTCCAAGGTTATACCTCAAGTCAAAGTTTTGTGGAGAAACCACGATGTTGAGGAAATGACTTGGGAGTTAGAATCAGAAATGAAATCAAGGTATCCTTACCTCTTCGACATACCAGGTACGTACCCTAATTTCGAGGGCGAAATTTCATAAGAAGGGGAGGTTGTAAGACCCCAACTTTTATAAATAAAGATGAATTTTATATTTTTTGAATATTATGGAGTTAATTTGATATAATGTTATAGTTGTGGGTAATATTTATAAATTTTGCAAAGTACGCAAGTTGTTATATAATATTCGATTGGTCGGGGAATATTCGTTTTAACAGGGAATATTCGTACAACGACACAATCATTGGTGGACCCCACAACGGAATTATTGTCGGATTGAGAAAACGACAAAAATATTTTATTAAAAATAACGGCGGAAATTTTACCATTGTTACTGTTGAACTACTCGGTAGTAAAAGTACAGTAATACGTGTGGTTGCATAGTAGCACACGGTATTGATTATTAATGCTTATGTGAGAAGTCACTCAGTTTGATTCTATTATTGTCAGTTAATAATATGAATTATTTAGCGATAATGACGTTTTGTTTTATTCGTATTATTAACGTAATAAAACAGAAACATCTTTTTATATAAAACAAAATACTTTATTAAAGTTATTCTATAAATAGAATATATTTATTTTATTTAAAAGATTTTTCTTTAAATATGGACCGTCAGATTAAAGTAATCAATCTGGACCGTTCATGGATTAGTTACTATGCATTCTATTTTTCTATAAATAGCAGCTCATTCCTTCATTATTTCTTACGAATTCACTGAACTCTAGAGAGAGAAACTATAGAGAGAAACTATAGAGAGAGAGAAGAAGAGTATTCTGCTACTTAACTACTTCCTTACTTCAGCTCTTCTTTAAAACGGTAGGGAATATTATTTCTTTTATATTCATGAAGAGAACTTCTGTTATTCCATTCGTTATTATTCTGTTGGAATAACCAGTATACGCGGTCTACCCTATACTTGGTGACATTCTTCTATTATTCTGTTGGAACATCCTGTCTGTGTGTTTTACACCGGACCTGGTTCCGTTTATTATTCTGTTGGAACATCCTGTCTGTGTGTTTTACACCGGACCTGGTTCCGTTTTATTATTATTCTGTTGGAATATCCTGTCTGTGTGTTTTACACCGGACCTGGTTCCATTATTTATTATTCTGTCGGAATATCCTGTCTGTGCGTTTACGCCGGACCTGGTTCCATTATTTATTATTCTGTTGGAATAACCTGTCTGTGCGGTCTATCGCATGCATGGTGATTTCTTTTGTTATTCCATTCTTTATTGTACTCAGTTGGTTAAGTTTTGACTTCTATACTCCATGAAATTTGTGGAATATCCTTGATAGTTGCGTTTCATCCAGTATCTTTTCAAGAAAATATTCTTCTAAGCATTCTTGAATTTTACTCCACAATGCAGTATCATGTTGACAATTTGGACGTTGTTAATTCCTGGATAAATTAATTCTTGAACTTGTTTTATTGAATTCTTATATCATTGTCATCATCCTCATGTTTATAAAATGTTGAAAGTCATCTGTGGCCTGTAGTGCATAGATGGACTTGGTATGATTATGACCAGGGATTATTCGGTATAATCATGACCGTAATGTTACAAATGATGTGGTAAAAGTCCTCATTGGCCCGTAGTGCATTGATGGACAGTTGTTGGCATGATCATGACCATTAATGAATACACGAATATCCTTGGCCGTAGTGCAGGGGTGATTCGATGATGTGGATTATTTTATTAAGCTGAGTCTCAGCGATCACAGTGTTGAAAAACCTTTTAAATCATAAAAGATAGTAGAGTTTATTTTCTACTTGACTCTTTTAATGGATTGCTTGTTCCGCTACAGTTAAACTTGATGTCTATTATATTTTATCAGTTTAACATTGTTGAAGGCTAATGATAATTTATTCTGCATTATCTTAGTCATAATATTTCTTACTGGGCTAGTTGAGCTCACCCTTTCTTTCACTGTTCTCTTCAGGAAATGAGAACGTAGCTGGGACAAGTCGGGGTACGGAGTGATGGTCCGAATGATAGTATTAGTTAGTAGTCCTCACTATTCTATGTAATGGTGTGTTAATAAATGTAATGAGGACTCCTTTTGAGTATGAATACTCTCTAGAAGATAATATTTGTATTCAAACTCACAGTTTATGTTTTGTCGTATTGTACACGACAGATGTATTAATCAGTTGTATTTGTATTCTGTACTATGTATCTGACGACTCAAGATGGGTGATGTATACCTATTTTTGGGGGCGTCACAGATGCACCGAAGCCAGACTCTCCGTAGGGGACGCCGTTCTGCGGTGGCAAACTGATAGGTACCATTGTGAGGTGCTGTGGTTGAAGCACCATGAGAGTCACAGGTGGTATCAGAGCTTAGGGATATGATCTTTGGTGGAGATCGGGGAATATAACTAGGAGGGGAGAGATGAGTAAATCCTTCGCTAGTGTGTCCTACCTAAGCTTATTTGTTGGTCAGTCATAATATCGAGATATTATGTGATATGTTAATTTGTTAAATTAACCCTTGTTTTGAAGCTGTATTCTAGAAAGATATCTGAAATACAGGAGATGAGCAATGGAGAAATCATGATGATAAGGAAGATGGAATCTGAAATGAAAGCAAGGTATTCTCAACTTTTCGAAATACCAGGTACGTAAATTTCGGGGACGAAATTTCATAAGGAGGGGAGATTGTAAGACCCCGAATTTTATGAAATAAAAGTATTCAGTTTTTCTTATAATTACTATTCAGTAAATGGTTAAATTGATAAATATTAAAGTTAAGGGTGATATGTGAATTTTTTTCAAAATAAGCAAGTGGTTATAAAATAATCATTGTTGTCGGGGAATATTCGTTTGGTCGTAGAATATTCTTTCTGTCGGAGAATATTCGTACGACGGCGCAGCTATTGGTGGGCCCCACTTGTGGTTGGTGAAGAAATGTGCTGAATTATATTTCAAATGTGGTAGGTGAGAATAGTAGCAGGTAAAGCCATCAGGTTGCAGGTCAAACCTACCAAAATTTTCTTATAAATAGAGGGCTAAGTTAGAATTGAAAATCACACCAGAAACATAAGCTTTCTCTCTTTCTCTCTCTAGATTATTGAGTGTATTTTGTGAGTATTTAGATACTTGGTGAGTTACTATTCATCAGTGCAAGTTTCCTTCAGCATCATATCCGATATCCAGTCAGAAGTACTGCTCTTTTGAGGTAAGGGATAGTAAGGGATTGTAAGGGATAGTAAGGGATAGTAAGGGATAGTAAGGGAATGTAAGGGATAGTAAGGGATATTAAGGGATTTTAAAGGTTGTTATGATTTTCAGTTTCGTAATTTTTCTGATCTTCAAAAATTCTGGAAAAATTTGAAATGATATTTTTGATGAGTTTTCTTGATTGTGTCCAAAAATGGTGATTTTTGGATGTATAGATTGAGAGTTATGAATTTTATGAGAAAAGACTATTTTAGAAGTAACAGCTTATAATTCCTTGTGGTTAACTCCAAAATTGATGAAATTTTTATTGAGAGTACATGTATATGATAGAAGTATACTCTGTAAATTTTAGAATTTTTAGACAAAAGTACAATTTTTGATAAATGTCTAAATATTCGGCTATTTTGGCCATATGAAAAATAGTAAATGACTTTTAAAAATTCTGAGAAAAATATATGTTCACTATGGGACTATATTATGCTAAATCCCAGAAAAAAAATATTTTTGGAACTGATTTGGTATTTTTCATGAAAATAGTCTAGTTATGAGTAAATGAATTAAATATGTTTTATGAAGAAAGAAAATTGGAAAATAGGATTTTATGGCTTGAGAATCCTATATGAGGTATATGAAGATTTTTGATGAGGGTTTTGGTTATTGATGATGAAATTGTAAGAGTTGGCATTTTATGATGATTAAATGCATTAATTAGTAAAGTGTAAACAATTTAAATAAATTGTTTATAAGCTTAAGAAATGTTATTCTTTCAATATCATTATACCGAAGTATTGGTATGAATTTTATTGTAGAATTTCTACCTTTTTGAGTCGGTATTACTATTCACGAGTTACTATTCATGGGTTACTATTCACGAGTTACTATTCATGATAAAATTGGTTTCTTTTTCTAACCAAATTATAGTTGATTTATGAATATTGCTCTTGAAATTAAATCCATATTTTGATCATATTGTTTTTATTATCATATATAACAATTTTATAACCTTGATGTTGAAATTCTCTTTCGCTTGAGTGTAAAGATGGGTAGATTTTTGGTATGATCATGACTATGGGTTATCTTTGGCCAGTAGTGCAAAGTTGAATCGTTGATTGGTATGATCATGACCATTGAATTTATAAGTGAATATCTTTAGCTTAAGTGCAAAGGTGAATGGATCAACATGGTTATAATTATTGTTTATATAAATTTTGAAATGATTATATATTTCTTTGAGATATTAATATCTTTGGCCTGTAGTGCAAAGATGAAATATTGATGAATATCGTTGGCCTGTAGTGCAAAGATGAATTGTTGATGAATATCTTTGGCCCGTAGTGCAAAGATGACATGCTGTTGAATATCTTTGGCCAGTAGTGCAAAGATGAACAGATGTTGAGATAAACATGACCAACTGGTGATACAAATGAATATCTTTGGCCGTAGTGTAAAGATGAAGTTATTAGTATGATTATGAACAGGAAATGTGATTTGGTGTAACCATGATCTTTGATGTTTCAGGTAAAGATAGGTGATGAAAATTATCTTCGTCCTGGATGAGAAGAGGAATTTAGAACTACAGTTATGATTATGAGTTATTCATATGATTGTGGACCAGAATTATTGATTGATGTTACAGGGATTAAACATTGTTGATGGATTTTTAACATGGAGAAGATAATAGACTTTATAGTCTATTTGACTCTTCTAATGGATTGCTCGTTCCGCTGCAACTATGGTTAAAATTTTTATCATTTACCATATGTTCTAAATCTCTGATTTATTATTGATGAAGGCTATTGATAATTTAATTATCTTTAGTCATGATATTCTTTACTGAGCTAGTTGTGCTCACCCTTTTGCTTCACAATTCCTTTCAGGTAATAAGAGTGTAGCTGGGTCGAGCGGGGGTAACAAGGGAATAGAACGGTGGTCATCATTTAGTAGTTATATTTGGTGAAGAAAATAGGGTGAGGCAAACCCAACGTTGGAAGGGTGTTTTGTCACTATCATACAAGATGTCTAATGACATACAACCTCGTGTCATCATAGGACAGGGTTGTGCTCATCCACTTGCTGAGTATATCTATGGGCACTACCTATATAATCTTGGTGTTTGTTTGAAGTATAATTCTCAATTAGAGACAATGGAGAAAATGATAAGTCAAGAGGAGACTCACCATTGGGAAGAATATGATAGTAATCTTCTCGTTTTTCTTTGGGGTCTATTTGGTCAACCAAGGATAATTCTGTGGCCATATGATATCTATCATAACCTAGACGCGTGGCCTCCCATGTACGAAGGTTTCCTTGAGCACTTCCCAAAGATTCTAATTTCTAAAACAGTTTTTGACTATACCTTTATGTAAGGTGTTATTGTGAGGTGATGTCCACTGTTGGAACATGAGTCACATTTGGTATATATTTGTATCCAAACTCACAGCATATGTGTTGTTGTATTTTGCACGACAATTGTTGAAATAAAGTTGTAGTTGTTTTCTGTACCATATATTTGACGACTCAGAATGGGTTGGATGGAATGGACCTATTTTGGGGTTGTCACAGAACAATTATTTATTCAACAATAAACATCTCTACTAAATATTTATATAAATCAATAAATATTTAATATTACACTTTCAAATTCTGGAATGTTACATCATTCCCTCCTTACAAGGATTCTGTCCTCAGAATCACAACTCAAACAAATCATTCGTTACATTCTTCCCTACTTACAAAGATTCTGTCCCCAAAATCGAAGACATAGATTAAACAAATAACTCAGGATACTCTTTCAATATTTTCTCTTCGAGTTCCCACGTAGCTTCTTCAGCGTTGTGGTTCCTCCATATCACCTTCACAGAAGGTATAACTTTATTTCTGAGCACCTGTTCTTTCCTGTCAACTATCTGGATATGAATCTCTTCATAAGACAAATCTTTCTCGAACTGCAATGGTTCGTACTCGATCACATGTTTGTAGTCGGGTTTATATGGTCGTAACACCGAAATATAAAAAATATTGTGAATGTTTCCCAACTCTGGAGGTAGAGCTATCTCGTAAGCCACCTCTCCAACTCTTCGTAGCACCTCGAAGGGTCCAATAAACCTCGGGCTTAGCTTTCCCTTCTTACCGAAACGAATTTTCCCCTTCCAAGGAGAAATTTTTAGGAATACATAACTTCCTACGTCAAATGCACGATCTTGCATGTGTTGATCAACATACTTCTTCTGTTATTCTTTAGCTGCTACCAATCTTGTCCTGATGAGTTTGACAACGTCAGCAGTTTGTTGCACTAGTTCCGGTCCTAGCAGTTGACGTTCACCGACTTCATCCCAGCATAGTGGAGTTCTGCACTTTCTGCCGTACAATGCCTCGTAAGGCGGCATGCCGATGCTCGCGTGGTAACTGTTGTTGTAAGCTAATTCCACCAATGGTAAATGTTCTTCCCAACTACCTTTGAAATCCATGACGCATGCTCTAAGCATATCTTCCAATGTCTGAATCGTTCGTTCGCTTTGGCCATCTGTTTGTGGATGATAATCCGTACTCATTCGCAACTGTGTCCCCATGCATTCTTGTAGTCTCTTCCAGAAATTGGACATGAATCGCGAATCTCTATCGGACACAATTGATATTGGTACTCCATGCCTCGAAACGATCTCTTTAATGTACAATCTTGCCAACTGATCAAGATTGAATCCAATCTTTATTGGTAGAAAGTGCGCTGACTTCGTTAGTCTGTCCACTATCACCCAAATCGCATCGCATCCTCTCTGAGTAGTTGGAAGACCCACTATAAAATCCATTGTGATGTGTTCCCATTTCCATTCCGGTATTTCCAACGGTTGAAGTAATCCGCTGGGTCTTTGATGTTCAGCTTTTACTCTTTGACATGTCAAGCATTTCGCTACGCATTCTGCAACGTCTCTTTTCATATTCGGCCACCAAAAATGTCGGCGCAAATCTTGATACATTTTCGTGCTTCCTGGATGAATTGAATATTTTGAGCTATGAGCTTCGGTCAAAATTTCTTCTTTCAGCTCTGGTGTTGCTGGAACCCAAATTCTTCCCTCAAATCGTAGTAGTCCTTCGGTGTCGATCTTGTATTTTACATCACTACTCTCAATCAGATTCTCTTTGATTTTCCCACACTCTTCATCTTGTAGTTGAGCATTCTTCAATTTGTCCACTAAAGTTGAACCAGCTTCTATCTGGAATAGTTCTTCGTCAGATTCTTTTGGGAATTTGATTTCCAACTCCAGCTTTGTCATTGCTGAAATGAGCTCCTCCTGAGTTGTTATCAGCATTAACTTCTCTCGACCTTTCCTGCTTAGAGCATCTGCCACCACATTCGCTTTGCCCGGATGATAAAAGATCTCACAATCGTAATCTTTTATCAGTTCCATCCACCTTCTTTGACGCATGTTCAAATCCTTCTTAGTGAAAATATACTTCAGACTTTTGTGGTCTATGTAGATCTCACATTTCTCTCCATAAAGATAGTGCCTCCATATCTTCAGAGCAAATACAACTGCAACCAATTCCAAATCATGAGTCGGATACCCTTTCTCATAATCCTTCAGTTGTCTTGATGCATACGCAATAACTTTGTCGTTCTGCATAAGAACACAACCCAACCCTTTGAGTGAGGCATCACTATACACCATAAAATTTCATGTATTATCTGGTAATGCCAACACAGGTGCCACACTTAGCTTCTTCTTTAAATCTTGGAAACTCTTTTCACATTTCTCCGTCCAAACGAATTTTACAGCTTTCCTTGTCAACTTTTTTAGCGGAGTGGCTATCTTAGAAAAATCTTGAATAAATCTCCTATAATAACCAGCCAGTCCCAAGAAACTCCTCACTTCTGACGGTGTTCTTGGTTGCTCCCAATTGATTACAGCTTCCACTTTTGACGGATCCACTAAAATTCCATCCTTGTCAATAACATGACCCAAAAATTGTACACGGTTGAGCCAAAATTCGCACTTAGAGAATTTCGCATACAACTTTTCCTTCCTTAGTGTTTCCAATGTCAAACGTAAATGTTCCATGTGTTCTTCCTGAGTTTTGGAATACACCAGAATGTCATCAATAAATACCACTACAAACTTGTCTAAGAATGGTTTAAACACCATGTTCATCAAATCCATGAACGCAGCAGGTGCATTGGTTAAACCAAAAGACATCACCAGAAACTCGTAATGTCCATACCGAGTTCTAAATGCCGTTCGTAGTATATCCTCCTTCCTCACTTTCAACTAGTGATACCCACTTCTCAAATCTATTTTCGAAAAATGTTTAGCACCCTTCAACTGATCAAACAAGTCATCTATTCTAGGCAATGGATACCTATTCTTAATAGTGACTTTGTTTAACTCTCTATAATCAATGCAAAGACGCATTGTTCCGTCTTTCTTCTTCACGAATAAAGCTGGCGCTCCCTAAGGCGATACACTTGGTTGAATATATTTCTTGTCCAGCAGTTCTTGCAACTGTACAAAATCCTGGTACTTCCTGGTACTTCATTTCCTCAAGATTTGGTGTTCACTTAATCAAAACATTCATTTCTAACTACCCAATCATAATATAATTGAATAATAAAAACCTGCCCATACAGGATTAAACTTAAATAAAAATATCCCAGGTTATCTAACCTTTAGTTACAAACATTCAAATGCGGAAATTTAAATTTATTACATCACATCATATTTAAAAGTCTATTATCATAGTGATAAAAATAAAATTACAAGTTTTCATCACTTTTACATTTTTCCCTTTCCTTTGGTAGACGAAGGTTCACCTACCTTCTCTTCTTTAACTGCAATGAGTTTATAAATATGCAAGAGAGAGCAAAATAATTGCTCACTGGATATAATATGGAATCAACAAGAGTATAACAATAATAACTGTCGAACTAAGCTCGAACTAAGCTCATCAAAAGTGAATAGTACTCTATCAATAATAATTAGAAACTGAAATCCCAAAATATGGAAAATATACATCACTGAGGGTCTTAAGACCATGAACTACGTCCACAGTTGCAAGTAATCTTTCAACTCTAACTTTAACAGTCATAAAACTATAAGGACCTCGTACTTAGGGGGATCAGCCCTTCGTACAATGTAATGCGCACAACCATTTCAACGCTAAGCGTAAACTTCTATTAAAAGAGTTGTTCATCTCAGTATTTAGAATACAAGTCTGCACCAAAGTAAGTTTGGTTTGGATAAGCTTTCAAGGAAATTTGGAATTTAACTAACATCAACTAAGGAGTAGTTGAATAAAACCAATAACACTATACTATTGAATAATCGTGATTGAATCAATCATAGTAAACTAAAGTCATGCTTCAGGAATAATCTAATAGCATACAATTTGAATAACTATAGCATACCTTGCTTGAACAATACTAAGCCAAGGTTAATTAGAATTGAACACTAAGCATGCACAACAATTTGAACGATAGAAATGATCGACATCAGTATATATAATTGTGCATGCTAAATAATAAGTTAATTACAAGAATAACTTGCTCCAGAATAACTTACATCATTATATTGTAATCGAATTGAAAACAGTAATTGAATTAACAAGATAATAGATTAGAAAACTTGCTCAAGCAAAAGAGTAAATTTATACAATGTAATAATAAAACTAGCTCAACAAAAATGTAGAGTTAGAAAACTTACCTTTAGCACAAGCTAAACCTTACAACTTGAATTAATACCATATACATATGTCATCATGACATAATTAGTCATAACCAACATTTTATATCTATATAAACAAATATATACATCATGTAGGTCGAATCACCCATTCACATAATCAAACTATGTTAATACTAGTTAACACTTGATAACATGCTCATTCATAGTTTAATAGTACTGAAATCCTCATTTAGCATTCATATTATTAACATATAGCATTTATTTTCAAAATTTGTGTAATAAACTAACACTGTCAGACCATTCTGCTAACTCGTGTCGCGGCGCCACAGTTTACACTGTGGGTCGCGCTACGGCGTGAGGATGGCGCTGCGGCACGGTGAATAAACTACGAAGCTGCGCTGCGGCATGGCGATGGCTCTGTGGCGCCACGAACGTACTGCTGGGCCGCGGCGCGGCGCCAGTCTCCAGAATCTGGCGACCAAGCTCGGCAATAGTATGAACAAAAGCTAAATTGGACTAAAAGCTCGAATCTAATAGACTGATTAACATGTAATACACATATAGACTTCATATAAACATATTGTGAAGACTTCTAACATGTTTCTACTCATAAAATAACTTAAACATCAAAGTTACAACACCCAATTTCAATGTTTTGGCAAAAACTCCATTGTTGACATTTTTTTATGAAAATCAACACTGTGATTTTGTTTTTCAATCCAAACAGAAATTTCAAAATATCATAGTTATGATTTTACATACTCTATCAATTTCCATAATCAACTTATCAATTTAACAACTAATTAAACCTTAATTCTATTTTAAACTAAGCCATGTTCATATATATATTTTCATGTAAACACTGTAATATACTTTCTTCCACAAAACACATACATACATGAATTACTATATCTATAATCACATATAAACCCATGGAATAACCTTATAATCAATAATCATACAAAACTATATACATAACAACAATTTTTCCTTTATAACAATTTCACAGAGAACTTTTTGGAAGAAGAAGAAAACTAACTTTTTAAAGAAAAGATTAAGCTCCTACCTTTGATAAAGAAGATGATGATTATTCTCAAGCTTCTTCTCTCCAATTCCTTTCTCAAAAACCTGTTAGAATCACTCCATTTCTCTCTAGAGTTTTCTCAAATGTTTCTCTGTTTTCTTCTTCTTCTTCTCTCTTCTCCCAACTCTAGTTTACGTAATAAAAATATAACGTATATGGATATAATGTATATTGATTATATGATATAAATATAAAACATATAACTGACATCATGTAACAATCTAGATTTTTAATTATAATATTTAAATATTTATTAAATTATATAAATATTTAATGGATGTGTTTATTGTTGAATAAGTATTTGTTTAATTAATTTGATGTGATTTGATTATTTATTTGTTTAATAAATAATTAATGAGTTAGTATTCTAATTTAATTTAATAATTAAGTTAGAGAGTTATAATGATTAAATAAATTATTATATTATGCAATGAATTGTTATTAGAATTAATTAAATTAAGTATGAAAACTTAATTAGATAGAAGTGTGACAAATAATTATATTATAAGTGGTTATTAAAATAAATTAAAGTAGTTTTAATTTATTTTGCCAAACAAGGCTTAAATATATTAAGTCTTTAGTTTTAAATTATTTTGTCAAACAAAGCCCTATGGCTTTTGGTTTTTAAATTTTGAATTTTTAGTAATAATATATAAATAAAATATATTTATAATGGATATACGCTTATTATTTTGGTAACTGATAATAGTTATGGTGATTATTAAGGCCATATCAGTTTTTAGTTTACGCATAATTGTTATCAGTTTAGCTTTACGTACAGTGTGTTTTGGCTTAAGACTAAGAAAGGAAAAAAGAAAAGAAAAGTTAGAGACCAAAGAGTTTTGAGAGAAATTGTCAGAGGTCTTAGAGAGAGAAACAAGAGAAAATTTTGTATTCTTCGAACTATTATCAGTGATTAAGCAAAGATTGTCCGAGCAATAAAAAGGTATGTTTATACTCTTAACAAATATGTTTTATAGTATAATTATTTAGCCTCTGTGTTTCATGAAACTCAACTTCATTGTATATAAGTTTTACAAAGGTTGTCTGTAAACTATATTTTACTAAATGATTATGAAATCATGTGTTCTGTTAATAACTAACATGTATATATGAATATATGTGTGGTATGCTAAATTACGTTCATAGAGAAAGAGAAATTAGTTTTTACAGTAAACATTCATGTATAAAAGTGGTTTGTAGAAATATCAAAATTAGTATATGTTAATTGTGAAGTTATGAAATTGAAGTGTGGTTATGTTAATTGGGTAAGAAATTCAGAGAATCATAGTCTCAAGGAATCAAATTAGTGTATAAATTTTGGTTACCATGTTCACTGTGTAAACAAATGTCGGTTATGGAGTTTGGTTTTTAAAATAATGTTTTCAATGATTTAAAATTTCTAGAATCGTGGTTTAGTCGTTGGTAATTAGTATTTACATGTTGGGTAATGTGTATATGTGTAATTGGCTTAGGTTATACATGTTAATTAGTGTTAGAAATCAAGTTATTGATAGAAATTTAGTTGTTCTGTTCTTCGTGGGTTGCGATTCTGCAAGTTTCGGCGCCCCAACGCCAAAAATAGCACCCCAGCGCCAGAAATTTGTGCTGTGGCGCTGAAATTCGCGCCCCAGCGCCACTAGTTGGCTTAGTCCTCGCGCCCCAACGCCGGATTTGTAGTCTGACTTGGACAATTTAAAACGCCTGTAGTAAAATGACCATAACTTCCTCATACGAACTCCGATTGAGGTGATTCAAGATGATCCAGAACGAGAACGAGTAGACCTACAACTTTCATTCTTTAAGTTTTTCAATTTGAGGTAATTAGGATGGGTCAAAATAGTCATTTGTAGGACTATTGTGTTTTCAGAGGCAATCGGAGGGCGTCGGGCATGCACATATGCATGTGTAGTGCTCCTGACCATAAAAGATGATGTCCTAAGTTACAAAACATGAATATTAATAAATATAATGATGTTTAACATTAATAAATAATGTATTAGATAAGTTATAGAATCATATTAAGCATACACAAGAGAGCCAAATCGGGCGTGTTACGAATGAACGTCGAAACGTCGTGCCAAGTGTTAATGAACTTAAAAAGTGTTTCTATTCAATTGAAATGAATATTATAAGATATGGAATGGATTTAATATAAAACTAATAAGTATTCCTTGCAAGACTTAGGCACTTGAATGAACTTCGAATATGAAATACAGTGAGATATAAGTCGAAAAGTTAACACAATATAATGAAACATTGTGTGCTAATTAATAGAAAAGATTATGAGATGTGGAGTAGAGTTTACATTACAATTACTATGTGTTGTTATGTGACTAATAGTTGATGTGTATGATTATATAATTGTGTAGGGCACGTGAAGTACAGATAACTGTAAGCTGTTAAACTGTTATTGGTAAACAACGATCAAGGCAAGTCTTTCGGTTCCTATTTTCTACGTGGACTTGATGAACTGTTTTAAATTACATGATATGTTATACATGTTGAAATCGTGAAATGTTAAAGTCAATTTATGACTGTATTGTTTTGGTTAAATAAGGAGGATTGAGTAAGGAACTCAATCTTTATATTTGCTATGTGAATTAAAAGCATGTATGCCATGTTACTTTAATTATTATGATATGTATGTTTAGCATGTTATTATGTGCTATGTGATGCATGAAAACTGTTAGACTTTGCTGGGCTGTCGAGCTCACTCTTGCAAATAGCCATTTTTACAGGTCAAGATTTTAAGGTAAAGATATGTGCTAAGTGAGTTATAGAGATCTATATTCACGAAGATTACTTATGTTTTATGAGAAATGTATTTCATATTTTGAACGTAAAATGTTGTTGAATTGTAAGTTGAGTTATCCAATGTATAAGGATATTTAGTTATGATGTAAGACTTTGTATAGTCATTTTGTTGTAACGATTCATGATATAAGATTGAATCAAAGAGATGTAATGTAAAGGTTGCGATTCAGGGCAAGAAAGAAGGAAATGTATAAACATTTTAAATACTCCGCAAATTTTAGTGTTTTTAATATCGAATAATGATGTAAAATTTGAGATTTAATGTATGGTTAACGACCAAAGTTGAGATTTAACTTGTATGGATTTTGGGGTCGTTACAGTTGGTATCAAAGCTATAGGTTATAAACCTTAGGTAGGAGTACCGTAGGCTATAACTTTAGAGAAGAAAGGTGAAGATAATGAACGAATAAGCTCAAATAGAGTTTGAACAATAAGGGATTAAAACTTACGTGAAAGGATTCAAAGAAGAATCTCGCAGAGTTATAAGGAATATGCATGTGGGGTTACACAACTCCAATAATAAGGATGTAAGGTGATAATGAATAGACAATGCCTATAAAAAAAGATTGAGAAAAAAAAAGTTAAGAATAGAGAGTTATATCTATGTATGGTGTAATTGTACTCTTTAGTAGTTGATGTATGATATCTGGGCTAAACGATTCCTTCATAGAGCGGAGGTATATACGAACTAGCAACTCGGAACCTAGTTTGTTGGTTGTTTGTGGGAAACCACTCAGCGTACCATATTGAAACTGTTAGAGACTCGATGTGTACCAAGTGTGTAACTCGAATGAAATGTTGAGCGATGTAAATGAAGTTAGAATTCTTAAAGAAAGAATTGTTATATAAACAAGAAAATTCAAAGAAGAATCTTGAAGAGATATAAAGACAAATGGGAGTTTCCTAACTCCAAAAGCCAAGATAACGAATAATGTTGTAAATGATGAAAAAAGGAAAGAATGAGGATCGTAAAACAAAACGATCGCGAGTTAAGAAAAGAATTTTAAGAGAGATGATTATAGAATAAGGTCACGACGTGATCTGTTTAAGTTATAAAAGAAAGATGGTCTGTAATGTTTGAATGATTATAGCTTAATGCTATGAAGATGGTGTACTATGAAATAGTACGAGATAACTCATAATGAGTTATAGATGATGTGATACGAGGAATTCGAATCGAGCAAAGAGCAAGTTAAAAGAAAGATAGAGTTAGGTGGGATTTCAATTGAGAACTCATGTGATGGCTGAGTTGTACAAACCTTTGTATGGGCGAGGGTTTTGTGCTTGCACTCAGTTTATCACATTGATAATCATTGGAATGTTTATGTCGCGCTATTTGCTATATGCCTGTTGAGAAGGTGATTCTTTTCTCATGTGTATAACAGATAGGTAGAGTATAGTTAGAGAATATTATAAGGTTAAGTGCGAGTTTTTAAAACTCATACTTATGGTAGGTTCGTGACTCATAATTATATGGTATATTTTTGAACCCCTCAGCGAATGGACGCCTATGGTCTGACTAGGATAAGTTCTTAAACTCATATGATTGTGGCAAGTTCTTGAACTCATAACTTGTGGTAAGTTGACGAACTGGGTATAGATAAGTGTAAATGGAGTATTGAGGATGATAGGAATAGATAGACCTATTAAGCAATGGATCATTATAGAAAGTGGAGTTGATGGAGGAAGCATAGGTATTCTAAATCTACTAGCTATGCTAGACTTTCGAAATTTATTGACTTCATGCTGATGTTTACACTTTTATTTTCTTGAAAAGCATTGGATCAAATGATGGAACCAATGAGTTTTAACAACAATACTGTTATTCGTATGTCTATGCTAATCGCTTCGGCTAGACAAAAATAATTTTCAATATATCAAAATGTATTTTATATCATTAATGCATCATGTAACCTGGTGCAAAGATGATAAAAACGATGGAGTCATCAATGCAGAATTACCTAGTGTTGGATGTGATCTAAGGATCGTCAGCCCACTATGGTATGATATAGTATGATAAAATCACCAAATGGCGGAATCCTCAACGGACTGTAAATACAGTGCGGTATCATGACGTCATAAAAAGATTTTTGAGATTTCTTTAAGATATGAGAATACATATGTATGCATGTATGTATATGTATATTTCGATTGATGTTCGAATTGTTGTAGAGGTCTATGCTATTTAATTCAGCTAGATAAATATTGAAAGATGTTCATGAAATGCATGCATTTCTTGAGAAGTTATGTCAAACCAAATTGTTTTGGTGCGGATTCAGATGTTGAAAAGCTGAGATGAATAACCCTTTTATAGGGGATTACGCGGAGACGTTGAGATGTTTGTGCACAATACATTGTACGAAGGGCTGATCACCCCAAGTACGAGGAGTCCCTATAGTCTTATGACTGTTAAAGTTTAAGTTGAAAGATTACTTATAACTATAGACATATGCATAGCGTTTAAATATTTGTGCATAATACATCGTACGAAGGGCTTAACACCCTAAGTACGGGGGTCCTTATAGTCTTATGATTGTTAAAGTTAAAGTTAAAAGATTACTTGCAACTGTGGACATAGTTCGTGGTCTTATAACCCTCAGCATGATTTGTAATCTTTTAAATTCCCGAGTTATTCAAACTACTTCCCAAATATTGAACAATTGTGAAAGATTCTTGTTATTCTGCAAGATGGAAGTGAAAAAGGAAAATATTTCTTAGAAAGAAGTAAGTCGTAGAATGCAACACTGAATGATGAGTATGTTGAATAAGTGAGAAAAGAGATTTTGAAGTGAGAAGGATATGAATTATCAAAGAATAATGTGAAACTTTTAATAGAAAAGTTAATAATTGTAGAATGATCTTCGTGGAAAGAAAGTGATTATAGAAACCAATGAATGAATGAAGTAGTGACGTAAAATCTACTTTGATAGAATGAATGAATAAAAAATTAATAAATAAAATTTCGAGGACGAAATTCGTAGAAGAAAGGGTGAATGTAATATCCTGAGTGTTTATGATAGCGATCCTTAGAAAAGGAAATTATAAGACCCCAACTTTTATAAATAAAGATGAATTTTCTATAAATATCATTTTTGAATATTATGGAGTTAATTTGATATAATGTTATAGTTGTGGGTAATATTTATAAATTTTGCAAAGTACGCAAGTTGTTATATAATATTCGATTGGTCGGGGAATATTCGTTTTAACAGGGAATATTCGTACAACGGCACAATCATTGGTGGACCCCACAACGGAATTATTGTCGAATTGAGAAAACGACAAAAATATTTTATTAAAAATAACGGCGGAAGTTTTTACATTGATACTGTTGAACTGCTCGGTAGTAAAAGTACAGTAATACGTGTGGCTGCATAGTAGCACACGGTATTGATTATTAATGCTTATGTGAGAAGTCACTCAGTTTGATTCAATTATTGTCAGTTAATAATATGAATTATTTAGCGATAATGACGTTTTGTTTTATTCGTATTATTAACGTAATAAAACAGAAACATCTTTTTATATAAAACAGAATACTTTATTAAAGTTATTCTATAAATAGAATATATTATATTTTATTTAAAAGATTTTTCTTTAAATATGGACCGTCAGATTAAAGTAATCAATCTGGACCGTTCATGGATTAGTTACTATGCATTCTATTTTCTATAAATAGCAGCTCATTCCTTCATTATTTCTTACGAATTCACTGAACTCTAGAGAGAGAAACTATAGAGAGAGAGAGAAGAAGAGTATTCTGCTACTTAACTACTTCCTTATTTCAGCTCTTCTTTAAAATGGTAAGGGGTGTTATTCTTTCTTATTCATGAAGAGAACTGTTGTTATTCCATTTCTTATTATTCTGTTAGAATAACCTGTATACGCGGTCTACCCTATACTTGGTGACATTCTTCTATTATTCTGTTGGAACATCCTGTCTGTGTGTTTTACACCGGACATGGTTCCGTTTTTATTATTACTCTGTTGGAACATCCTGTCTGTGTGTTTTACACCAGACCTGGTTCCGTCTTTATTATTATTCTGTTGGAACATCATGTCTGTGTATTTTATACCGGACCTGGTTCCGTCTTTATTATTATTCTATTGGAACATCATGTCTGTGTATTTTACACCGGACCTGGTTCTGTCTTTATTATTATTTTGTTGGAATATCCTGTCTGTGCGTTTTACGCCGGACCTGGTTCCATTATTTATTATTCTGTTGGAATA
This sequence comes from Panax notoginseng, assembly GCA_016801055.1. NCBI lineage: Eukaryota > Viridiplantae > Streptophyta > Magnoliopsida > Apiales > Araliaceae > Panax > Panax notoginseng. Next base: position 104,921,145 of record CM029017.1, read on the forward strand.
ACCTGTCTGTGCGGTCTATCACATGCATGGTGATTTCTTTTGTTATTCCATTCTTTATTATACTCAGTTGGTTAAGTTTTGACTTCTATACTCCATGAAATTTGTGGAATATCCTTGATAATTGTGGTTCATCCAGTATCTTTTCATAAAAATATTCTTCTAAGTATTCTTGAATTTTACTCCACAAAGCAGTATCATGTTGACAATTTGGACGTTGTTAATTCTTGGAAAAATTAATTCTTGAACTTGTTTTATTGAATTCTTATATCATTGTCATCATCCTCATGTTTATAAAATGTTAAAAGTCATCTGTGACCTGTAGTGCATAGATGGACTTGGTATGATTATGACCAGGGATTATTCGGTATAATCATGACCGTAATGTTACAAATGATGTGGTAAAAGTCCTTATTGGCCCGTAGTGCGTTGATGGACAGTTGTTGGCATGATCATGATCATTAATGAATACACGAATATCCTTGGCTGTAGTGCAGGGGTGATTCGATGATGTGGATTATTTTATTAAGCTGAGTCCCAGCGATCACAGTGTTGAAAAATCTTTTAAATCATAAAAGATAGTAGAGTTTATTTTCTACTTGACTCTTTTAATGGATTGCTTGTTCCGCTGCAGTTAAACTTGATGTCCATTATATTTTATCAGTTTAACATTGTTGAAGGCTAATGATAATTTATTCTGCATTATCTTAGTCATAATATTTTTTACTGGGCTAGTTGAGCTCACCCTTTCTTTCACTGTTCTCTTCAGGAAATGAGAACGTAGCTGGGGCAAGTCGGGGAACGGAGTGATGGTCCGAATGATAGTATTAGTTAGTAGTCCTCACTATTCTATGTAATAGTGTGTTAATAAATGTAATGAGGACTCCTTTTGAGTATAAATACTCTCTAGAAGATAATATTTGTATTCAAACTCACAATTTATGTTTTGTCGTATTGTACACGACAGTTGTATTAGTAAGTTGTATTTGTATTCTGTACTATGTATCTGACGACCCAAGATGGGTGATGTATACCTAATTTTGGGGGCGTCACAGTTGGTATCAGAGCTTAGGGATATGATCCCTGGCTAAGATGTGAGAATAGAACTAGGAGGGGAGAGACGGGAAATTCCTTCGCTAGTATGACCTACCTAAGTTTATTTGCATGGGATTTAATTGGTCGGTCATAATATAAGGATAATATATGACATATCAATTAACTTTTATTTTGTGGCAGTATCTAAAAATGGCATCTGAGAATGTTGAGAATAGCAATGGAGCACAGGCGACTGTTGATTCACCACATATCAATAATCAGGATAATGTGCATCAGGAAGGTGACAATCCTCATGCAAACAACAACACTGACCAGATGATGAATGATGAAATGTTCAGAAACTTTATGCAGTTCATGCAACAGCAGGAGAGAGCGGCTCCTATCTAAAATATAGGTGGAAACACTGAAAACTCTCGGACGGTCACCGCTAAACAGTTCAAGGAGCTGGGACCACCAGAGTTTAAGGGAGAGCTAAAACCACTTATAGCGGAAACATGGATAAAGCAGATTACCAAGATATTTGATGTCTTGGGATGCTTCGAGGAGCAAAAGGTTCCCTTTGCCGTCTTTATGTTGCGAGGAGAGGCAGATTACTGGTGGGAATCGATTAAGCGTACTCAACCTGCCGCACTGAAGATGTCTTGGGAGAAGTTCCAAGAGCTGTTCAATGACAAATACTTTTTCGAAAGTGTTCGCCACATGAAGGAGGTGGAGTTCATCAAATTGGAGCAGAATAATATGATCGTGTCGCAGTATGAGGCTAAATTTGCTGAGTTATCCCGGTTTGCGTCCCACTTGGTGGATAATGAAGAGCGAATGACGCGAATGTTTTTACGAGGTTTGAAACCTGAGATACGTCAACATCTTATTTCTCATAAACTGTGTTTGTATTCAGATGTTGTGAATAGGGCTCAGTTAGTGGAGCGCAATAACGAGTCAACGCAACCAAAAGAGAGCAGTCGGCAAAATGATAATACCAGTGAGAGCAGTCATCGAAGCGGTGACAACAAGTGTGGAGGGAATCAACAGGCCAGAAATGGTAACCACTTCGGTGGTAATCAGGGCCAAAACAATAAGAATGGTCATTTCAAGAAGAGGAGATTCAACAATGATGGAAAGACGTCAGCACCAGCACCCGTTGTTAAGGAAGGAGAACGACCACCTATCATATGTTTCAAATACGGAGGGGAGGGGCACATCAGTCCAAACTGCGCGATGCCGTCTAAAGCATGTTATAATTGTGGAAGAGAAGGTCATTTAGCTCGATTTTGTCGTTTACCAAAAACAAGTTCAGCCAAGATGGAGACACCAAAGGCCGCCCCAGAAAAGTCAAAACTGGTAGTGCAAGGGAGAGCGTTTGTTGTGACCTCTCAGAAAGCAAGGAACCCGAATGAGGTCATCACGGGTAAGCTTATCATAAACTCTAACGAAGTCTATATTTTATTTGATACCGGTTCTACCCATTCTTTTATTTCTCCTACTTGCGCTCATCGATTAAATTTGACTCCGGAGAAATTAGACTTTGATTTATCTGTTGAAACTCTATTGGGAGAAACCTTCCTTACATCCACGGTTTATAAGTCTTGTTTGGTTCAAGTTGGTACCCACACATTACCTGTCGATCTGATTTCATTAAAAATACTTGCATTTGATGTGATTCTAGGGATTGATTGGTTAACTACTCATCATGCAAAAATTGATTATTTTCGTAAGGTTGTTAGCTTTCATATTCCTAATCGACCTATTATGCGAATTCAAGTAACCAAACCATTAAAATCAATCGCTGTCATCTCAAGCCATAAAGCTATTCGTTTATTGAAAAATGGATGTTAAGCTTTCTTAGCTCATGTCACGGATCTAAACAAAAATACGTCAGTTTTGAATGATATTTCTATTGTTAATAAATTCCCTAACGTATTCCCTGATGAACTTCCTGGCCTACCCCCAGAGCGTGAAATTGAATTTTGTATCGACCTTGAACCCAGTACAAAACCCATTTCCAAAGCCCCATTTCGAATGGCTCCTATTGAACTTCAGGAGTTAAAGATCCAACTGCAGGAATTGTTAGACATTGGCTTTATTTGTCCTAGTACTTCTCCTTGGGGTGCTCCTGTGCTATTCGTGAAGAAGAAAGATGGAAGTATGCGACTTTGTATTGATTATCGGGAGTTAAATCATGTCACCATCAAAAACAGGTACCCATTGCCACGTATTGATGACCTGTTTGACCAGTTGCAAGGAGCACAATTCTTTTCAAAGATCGATCTTCGTTCTGGATATCATCAGCTGAAGGTTAGAACCGAGGATATTCCAAAGACGACTTTCAGAACTTGGTACGGGCATTATGAATTTCTAGTCATGTCCTTTGGATTGAATAATGCTCCTATTGCCTTCATGGATATGATGAACCGGGTATTCAAGGAATATTTCGATCACTTTGTAGTCGTCTTTATTGATGACATCCTTATTTATTCCAAAAGCCGTGAAGATCATGAGCAACACTTGAGGCTGGTACTCCAAAAGCTTCGTGAATACAAGCTTTATGCCAAGTTGAAGAAATGCGAGTTCTGGTTGGAGGAGGTAGCATTCCTTGGGCACGTAGTATCAAGTCGTGGAATATCGGTTGACCCGGCAAAGATTGAAGCTATTCAAAGCTGGGAGCAACCTAAATCAGTGACCGAAGTACGTAGCTTTCTTGGTTTAGCTGGTTATTATCGGAGATTCGTGGAAGGATTTTCTCGAATCGCTACTCCATTAACTCAGCTGACTCGGAAAGATACAAAGTTCGGTTGGAGCGAAGAATGTGAGCAGAGTTTTCAAGAACTCAAGAGGAGACTCATTTCAGCACCTGTTCTAACAATACCATCTGGCTCGGAGGGATTTGTCATCTACAGTGATGCTTCGAGCAAAGGGTTGGGATGCGTTCTCATGCAACATGGAAAAGTCATAGCCTATGCATCAAGACAACTCAAGGAATATGAGAGGAATTATCCTACTCATGATCTAGAGTTGGCAGCTGTTGTCTTTGCACTTAAAATTTGGAGGCATTACTTGTATGGAGAGAAGGTGGAGATCTTTACGGATCATAAAAGCCTCAAATATTTCTTCACTCAAAAGGAACTCAACATGCGACAACGACGTTGGCTTGAACTGTTAAAAGATTATGATCATACCATTCAATACCATGCTGAAAAAGCGAACGTGGTAGCTAACGCATTGAGTAGAAGATCATATGCAAGTACGAGTGCGATATTGTCAACACAAAGACCCATTTTGTGTGACTTGCAAAGGATGGAGATAGAGTTAAAGACTCCAGGGACCCATGTGATGATGACGAATATACGAGTCGAACCAACTTTAATCGATAAAGTTAAAGCTGCTCAAGCTACAGACCTGGAGCTGATGCGTATAAGGAAGAAAGTGAAAGAAGGTGCTATGCCGGAAGCAAGAATCGATGAAGAAGGAATACTTCGAGTCAAGTCCAGACTTTGTGTTCCTAACAATCCTGATTTAAAGTATGAAATTATGATGGAGGCGCACAACACACCGTTTGCAATCCATCCTGGAAGTACCAAAATGTATCATGATCTTCGTCATACATTTTGGTAGAGCAATATGAAGAGAGAGATAGCACTGTTTATCTCGAGGTGTTTAACTTGTCAACGAGTCAAAGCGGAGCATCAAGTACCAAAAGGTACATTGCAACCACTTAAAATTCCAAAATGGAAGTGGGAGCACATTACCATGGATTTCGTTACCGGTCTTCCTAGGGTTTCTCAAGGTATTGATGCAATTTGGGTCATTGTTGATAGATTGACCAAGTCTGCTCATATCTTACCGATACGAGAAACTTATACACTTGAACATCTTGCTCGTATGTACATAAACGAGATTGTAAGACTGCATGGTATGCCAGTATCCATAGTTTCTGATCGAGACCCAAGATTCACTTCACAATTTTGGGTTAGTTTACAAAAAGCTATGGGCACAGATTTACGATTTAGTTCGGCATATCATCCTCAGACGGACGGATAATCAGAGAGGACTATTCAAACTCTAGAAGATTTATTAAGACTCTGTGTCCTTGACTTCAAGGGAAGTTGGGACAAGTTCTTACCATTGGTGGAGTTTTCCTACAACAACAGTTATCAAGCAAGTATTGGCATGGCTCCATTCGAAGCATTGTATGGAAGAAAATGTCGTTCTCCAGTATGCTGGGATGAGGTGGGTGAAGCAACGTTGTTGGGACCGAAGTTGGTACGTATGACTACAGAAAAGATTCAAACGATCCGACAACGTATAAAAACCTCACAAGATCGACAAAAGAGTTATGCTGATCTTCATCGAAAGGACGTAGAATTTGATGTAGGAGATCATGTGTTCTTACGTGTTGCTCCATGGAAAGGAGTTATGAGATTTGGAAAGAGAGGAAAGTTCAATCCTCGATTCATCGGTCCATTTTTAATCCTTGATCGAGTAGAAACTGTGGCTTATAGACTCGCTTTACCGCCAAGTATGTCTCGTGTTCATAATGTTTTTTGCATATCCATGTTACGCAAATATGTGGAAGACCCGAACCACATTATTGAGTTAGAACCGGACGAAATAGCGGAGGATTTGACGTATGAAGAAGTTCCTGTTCAAATCTTGGATAAGAAGGAACATATTCTACGCTCCAAGGTTATACCTCAAGTCAAAGTTTTGTGGAGAAACCACGATGTTGAGGAAATGACTTGGGAGTTAGAATCTGAAATGAAATCAAGGTATCCTTACCTCTTCGACATACTAGGTACGTACCCTAATTTCGAGGGCGAAATTTCATAAGAAGGGGAGGTTGTAAGACCCCAACTTTTATAAATAAAGATGAATTTTCTATAAATATCATTTTTGAATATTATGGAGTTAATTTGATATAATGTTATAGTTGTGGGTAATATTTATAAATTTTGCAAAGTACGCAAGTTGTTATATAATATTCTATTGGTCGGGGAATATTCGTTTTAACAGGGAATATTCGTACAACGGCACAATCATTGGTGGACCCTACAACGGAATTATTGTCGGATTGAGAAAACGACAAAAATATTTTATTAAAAATAACGGCAGAAGTTTTACCATTGATACTGTTGAACTACTCGGTAGTAAAAGTATAGTAATACGTGTGGCTGCATAGTAGCACACGGTATTGATTATTAATGCTTATGTGAGAAGTCACTCAGTTTGATTCAATTATTGTCAGTTAATAATATGAATTATTTAGCGATAATGACGTTTTGTTTTATTCGTATTATTAACGTAATAAAACAGAAACATCTTTTTATATAAAACAGAATACTTTATTAAAGTTATTCTATAAATAGAATATATTATATTTTATTTAAAAGATTTTTCTTTAAATATGGACCGTCAGATTAAAGTAATCAATCTGGACCGTTCATGGATTAGTTACTATGCATTCTATTTTCTATAAATAGCAGCTCATTCCTTCATTATTTCTTACGAATTCACTGAACTCTAGAGAGAGAAACTATAGAGAGAAACTATAGAGAGAGAGAGAAGAAGAGTATTCTGCTACTTAACTACTTCCTTATTTCAGCTCTTCTTTAAAATGGTAAGGGGTGTTATTCTTTCTTATTCATGAAGAGAACTGTTGTTATTCCATTTCTTATTATTCTGTTGGAATAACCTGTATACGCGGTCTACCCTATACTTGGTGACATTCTTCTATTATTCTGTTGGAACATCCTGTCTGTGTGTTTTACACCGGACATGGTTCCGTTTTTATTATTACTCTGTTGGAACATCCTGTCTGTGTGTTTTACACCAGACCTGGTTCCGTCTTTATTATTATTCTGTTGGAACATCATGTCTGTGTATTTTATACCGGACCTGGTTCCGTCTTTATTATTATTCTATTGGAACATCATGTCTGTGTATTTTACACCGGACCTGGTTCTGTCTTTATTATTATTTTGTTGGAATATCATGTCTGTGCGTTTTACGCCGGACCTGGTTCCATTATTTATTATTCTGTTGGAATAACCTGTCTGTGCGGTCTATCACATGCATGGTGATTTCTTTTGTTATTCCATTCTTTATTATACTCAGTTGGTTAAGTTTTGACTTCTATACTCCATGAAATTTGTGGAATATCCTTGATAATTGTGGTTCATCCAGTATCTTTTCATGAAAATATTCTTCTAAGTATTCTTGAATTTTACTCCACAAAGCAGTATCATGTTGACAATTTGGACGTTGTTAATTCTTGGAAAAATTAATTCTTGAACTTGTTTTATTGAATTCTTATATCATTGTCATCATCCTCATGTTTATAAAATGTTAAAAGTCATCTGTGACCTGTAGTGCATAGATGGACTTGGTATGATTATGACCAGGGATTATTCGGTATAATCATGACCGTAATGTTACAAATGATGTGGTAAAAGTCCTTATTGGCCCGTAGTGCGTTGATGGACAATTGTTGGCATGATCATGATCATTAATGAATACACGAATATCCTTGGCTGTAGTGCAGGGGTGATTCGATGATGTGGATTATTTTATTAAGCTGAGTCCCAGCGATCACAGTGTTGAAAAATCTTTTAAATCATAAAAGATAGTAGAGTTTATTTTCTACTTGACTCTTTTAATGGATTGCTTGTTCCGCTGCAGTTAAACTTGATGTCCATTATATTTTATCAGTTTAACATTGTTGAAGGCTAATGATAATTTATTCTGCATTATCTTAGTCATAATATTTTTTACTGGGCTAGTTGAGCTCACCCTTTCTTTCACTGTTCTCTTCAGGAAATGAGAACGTAGCTGGGGCAAGTCGGGGAACGGAGTGATGGTCCGAATGATAGTATTAGTTAGTAGTCCTCACTATTCTATGTAATAGTGTGTTAATAAATGTAATGAGGACTCCTTTTGAGTATAAATACTCTCTAGAAGATAATATTTGTATTCAAACTCACAATTTATGTTTTGTCGTATTGTACACGACAGTTGTATTAGTAAGTTGTATTTGTATTCTGTACTATATATCTGACGACCCACGATGGGTGATGTATACCTAATTTTGGGGGCGTCACAAAAATGAATGGGTTAAGTTATATAATATTCAGAATATAATTGAGTTCAAGTGAAAGTTATGAAATGAAACCTAGAATTTGTTAAAGTAATGAATGTAGTAGGAAATATAAGATCTATATTTAGATAAAATGATGAAAGATTACTCTGAGTTAATTGTTTAATTTCTGTCTTCGATTCTGGGGACATAATCTTTGTAAGTAGGGAAGATTGTAGCGAAGGAGTTGTTTGAATTGTGATTCTAAGGACAGAATCCTTGTAAGGAGGGAATGATGTAACAATCCCAATTTTTAATTATAATATTTAAATATTTATTGAATTATATAAATATTTAATGGTTGTGTTTATCGTTGAATAAGTATTTGTTTAATTGATTTGATGTGATTTGATTATTTATTTGTTTAATAAATAATTAATGAGTTAGTATTCTAATTTAATTTAATAATTAAGTTAGAGGGTTATAATGATTAAATAAATTATTATATTATGCAATGAATTGTTATTAGAATTAATTAAATTAAGTATGAAAACTTAATTAGATAGAAGTGTGACAAATAATTATATTATAAGTGGTTATTAAAATAAATTAAAGTTGTTTTAATTTATTTTGCCAAACAAGGCTTAAATATATTAAGTCTTTAGTTTTAAATTATTTTGTCAAACAAAGCCCTATGACTTTTGGTTTTTAAATTTTGAATTTTTATTAATAATATATAAATAAAATATATTTATAATGGATATATGCTTATTATTTTGGTAACTGATAATAGTTATGGTGATTATTAAGGCCATATCAGTTTTTAGTTTACGCATAATTTTTATCAGTTTAGCTTTACGTACAGTGTGTTTTGGCTTAAGACTAAGAAAGGAAAAAAGAAAAGAAAAGTGAGAGACCAAAGAGTTTTGAGAGAAATTGTCAGAGATCTTAGAGAGATAAAACAAGAGAAAATTATGTATTCTTCGAACTATTATCAGTGATTAAGCAAAGATTGTTCGAGCAATAAAAAGGTATGTTTATACTCTTAACAAATATGTTTTATAGTATAATTATTTAGCCTCTGTGTTTCATGAAACTCAACTTCATTGTATATAAGTTTTACAAAGGTTGTCTGTAAACTATGTTTTACTAAATGATTATGAAATCATGTGTTCTGGTAATAACTAACATGTATATATGTATATATGTGTGGTATGCTAAATTACATTCATAGAGAAAGAGAAATTAGTTTTTACAGTAAACATTCATGTATAAAAGTGGTTTGTAGAAATATCAAAATTAGTATATGTTAATTGTGAAGTTATGAAATTAAAGTGTGGTTATGTTAATTGGGTATGAAATTTCGAGAATCATAGTCTCAAGGAATCAAATTAGTGTATAAATTTTGGTTACCATGTTCACTGTGTAAACAAACGTCGGTTATGGAGTTTGGTTTTTAAAATAATGCTTTCAATGATTTAAGATTTCTAGAATCGTGGTTTAGTCGTTGGTAATTAGTATATACATGTTGGGTAATATATATATGTGTAATTGGCTTAGGTTATACATGTTAATTAGTGTTAGAAATCAAGTTATTGACAGAAATTTAGTTATTCTGTTCTTCGTGGGTTGCGATTCTGCAAGTTTCGGCGCCCCAGCGCCAAAAATAGCGCCCCAGCGCCAGAAATTCACGCCGCGGTGCTGAAATTCGCGCCCCAGCACCAATTTCACGCCCCAGCGCCACTGGTTGGCTTAGTCCTCGCGCCCCAACGCCGGATTTGTAGTCTGACTTGGACAATTTTGACCTCTTGTAGTAAAATGACCATAACTTCCTCATACAAACTCCGATTGAGGTGATTCAAGATGATCCGGAACGAGAACGAGTAGACCTACAACTTTTGTTCTTTAAGTTTTTCAATTTGAGGTAATTAGGAGGGGTCAAAATAGTTATTTGTAGGACTATTGTGTTTTCGGAGGCAATCGGAGGGCGTCGGGCATGCACATATGCATGTGTAGTGCTCCTGACCATAAAAGATGATGTCCAAAATTACAAAACATGAATATTAATAAATATAATGATGTTTAACATTAATAAATAATATATTAGATAAGTTATAGAAGCATAGTAAGCATGCACAAGAGAGCCAAATCAGGCGTGTGACGAATGAATGTCGAAACGCTGTGCCAAGTGTTAATGAAGTTAAAAAGTGTTTCTATTCAATTGAAATGAATATTATAAGATATGGAATGGATTTAATATAAAATCAATAAGTATTCCTAGCAAGACTTAGGCACTTGAATGAGCTTCGAATATGAAATACAGTGAGATATAAGTCGAAAAGTTAACACAATCTAATGAAACATTGTGTGCTAATTAATAGGAAAGATTATGAGATGTGGAGTAGAGTTTACATTACAATTACTATGTGTTATTATGTGACTAATAGTTGATGTGTATGATTATATAATTGTGTAGGGCACGTGAAGTGCAGATAACTGTAAGCTGTTAAACTGTTATTGGTAAACAACGATCAAGGCAAGTTTTTCGGTTCCTATTTTCTACGTGGACTTGATGAACTATTTTAAATTACATGATATGTTATACATGTTGAAATCATGAAATGTTAAAGTTAATTTATGACTGTATTGTTTTGGTTAAATAAGGAGGATTGAGTAAGGAACTCAATCTTTATATTTGCTATGTGAATTAAAAGCATGTATGTCATGTTACTTTAATTATTATGATATGTATGTTTAGCATGTTATTATGTGCTATGTGATGCATGAAAACTGTTAGACTTTGCTGGGCTGTCGAGCTCACTCTTGCAAATAACCATTTTTGCAAGTCAAGATTTTAAGATAATGATATGTGCTAAGTGAGTTATAGAGATCTATATTCACGAAGATTACTTATGTTTTATGAGAAATGTATTTTATATTTTGAACGTAAAATGTTGTTGAATTGTAAGTTGAGTTATCCAATGTATATGGATATTTAGTTATGATGTAAGACTTTGTATATTCATTTTGTTGTAACGATTCATGATATAAGATTGAATCAAAGAGATGTAATGTAAAGGTTGCGATTCAGGGCAAGAAAGAAGGAAATGTATAAACTTTTTAAATATTCTGCAAATTTTAGTGTTTTTAATATCCAATAATGAGAGATTTAATGTATGGTTAACGACCAAAGTTGAGATTTAACTTGTATGGATTTTGGGGTCGTTACACATCAGTTATTTGAGTTTTAAAAATCAAAAGCCATAAGGCTTGTTTGGCTAACCACTAAAAATATAATCAATTAATCCTTATGCCTTGTTTGGTAAAACACAATTATATTAAAGACTTAATAGGCATTAGGCCTTGTTTGGCAAAACTAAATTACACTCCCTTAATTTATTTTAGTAACTCCCAATTAATTAAATAATCAATTAAAATATTAATCTATTAAATTACTTTAACACATAAATCATTGTCACAAAACTATAATTTATTTATAATTATAATTTTATTTAATCCAACTAACGCTTTATTTTAATCACAATTCCAATTAAAATATTATAATTCATCTAACCCTTATAAGCTCCCTAGCTTACTTATTAAATTCAATTATTATATAATCTCATAACAATTAATTTTCTTAGCTCCTTAATTATTTATTCAATAAATAATTAACTAAATCACATAAATTCAAATTGAACAATTATTTATTCAACAATAAACATCTCTACTAAATATTTATATAAATCAATAAATATTTAATATTACACTTTCAAATTCTGGAATGTTACAGTTTTGGCTCTCCAATAAACTCCGGTGGTCCCAGCTCCTTGAACTGTTTAGCAGTGACCGTCTGAGAGGTTCCAATGTTTCCACCTACATTTTGGACAGGAGTCGCTCTCGCTTGATGTTGCATGAATTGCATAAAGCCTCTGAATATTTCATCGTTCAACATTTAGTCAGTGTTGTTATTTTTCTGAGGATTATTGCCATCCTGATGGACATTATCCTGGGTATTGATCGTTGGTGACTCAACAGTCTCATGTGCTTCATTGCTTATCTCAACATTTTCGGATGTCATTTTCAAATACTGCCACAAAACAAGGGTTAATTGACATGTCACATATTATCCTTATACTCTGACCGACCAAATAAATACCAAATAAACTTAGGTAGGTCATACTAGCAAAAGAATTCCTCATCTCTCCCCTCCTAGTTCTTGTCTCAAATCTCAGCCAGGGATCATATCCCTAAGCTTTGATACCAACTGTGACGCCCCCAAAACAGGTATACATCACTCATCTTGAGTCGCCAAATATATGGTACAAAATTCAAATTCAGCTTAATTATACAACAGTCGTGTAAAATACGACAAAACATAATCTAAGAGTTTTAATAAGAATATTGTCATCTAGACAATATCCACACTCAATGGAGTCCTCATTATATTTATTATCACACTATTTAACAAAATAGTGAGGACTACTAATGCTATCATCTGGACCGTCACTCCGTTCCCCGACTTGTCCCGGCTACGTTCTCATTTCTTGAAGAGAACAGTGAAAGAAAGGGTGAGCTCAACTAGCCCAGTAAGAAATATTATGACTAAGATAATGCAGAATAAATTATCATTAGCCTTCAACAATGTTAAACTGATAGAGTATAATAGATAACAAGTTTAACTGCAGTGGAACAAACAATCCATTAGAACAGTCAAGTAGAACATAAAATCTACTATCTTCTATGATTTAAAAAGTTTTACATCAACTTTATCGCTGAGACTCAGCTTAATAAATAAAATCGAATCATCCCTGCATCACGGCCAAGGATATTCATGTAATCATCAATGGCCATGATTATAACGAATTATCCCTGGTCATAATCATACCAACAACTGTCCATCAATGAACTACAGGCCCATGAGGACTTTTACCACATCATTCGTCACATTACGGTCATGATTACACCGAATAATCCCTGGTCAATATCATACCAAGTCCATCTATACACGTAAGCCAAAGATGACTTTAATCACAATATAAGTGTGACACCCCCAAATCCCGGCACTTCATTACCTCAAGATTTGGTGTTCACGTAATCAAAATATTCATATATAACTACCCAATCATAATAAATTGAATAATAAAAACCTGCCCATACAGGATTACTTTAATAAAAACATTATCTCTCAGGTTCTCTAACCTTTAATACAATCATTCAAGTGCGGAAATAAAATTATTACATCACATCATTATTAAAAGTCTATCATCATAACGACAAAATAAAATTACAAGTCTTCATTACTTGTACATTTTTCCCTTTCCTTTGCTAGTCGTTGGTTTATCTACCTTCTCATTCATAGCTGCAATAAATGTATAAATATGCAAGAGTGAGCAAACAAAGCTCACTTGAAATAAGAATAAATATCTTTACATCATTTGCCAAATAACAAGCTCAATAGAACTGAATGATATGCTCTATTAACATTTCAACATTTACCGATTCATAGGCTCAATAGAACTGAATGACTTGTTCTATTAACATTCTTAAATATATTACTGAAGGCCAAATGACCACGAATCATGTCCACAGTTATAAGTAAGCTTTCAACTTTAACTTTAACAGTCATATGACTATAAGGACTCCACGTACTTAGGGGGATCAATCCTTTATACAATGTATTGTGCCCAACCATTTTAACGCTAAGCGTAAATGTAAGACCCCGAATTTTATGAAATAAAAGTATTCAATTTTTCTTATAATTACTATTCAGTAAATGGTTAAATTGATAAAAGTTTAAAGTTATGGGTGAAATATGAATTTTTTTTTTCAAAATAAGCAAGTGGTTATAAAATAATCATTGTTGTCGGGGAATATTCGTTTGGTCGTGGAATATTCTTTCTGTCGGAGAATATTCGTACGACGGCGCAGCTATTTATGGGCCCCATAACGAATAACTGTCGGGTGAAGGAAAACGACAAATTTGAGTTTTTACAAATAACGGCGTAGTTGTTACCGTTAACACGGTTGGAACATGAGTCACATTTGGTATATATTTGTATCCAAACTCACAGCATATGTGTTGTTGTATTTTGCACGATAATTGTTGTAATAAAGTTATAGTTGTTTTCTGTACCATGTATTTGGCGACTCAGAATAGGTTGGATGGAATGGATCTATTTTGGGGGCGTCACATTTGGTATCAGAGCTTAGGGATATGATCTCTGGCGGAGATCGGGGAATACAACTAGGAGGGGAGAGATGAGTAAATCCTTCGCTGGTGTGTCCTACCTAAGCTTATTTGTTGGTCAGTCATAATATTGAGATATTATGTGATATGTTAATTTGTTTAATTAACCCTTGTTTTATGGCAGTATTTGAGAATGGCAGCTGAGAATGCTAATAATGGAGTGAATGAGACTGTGGGGATACCTCTAATCACTAACTGTGATAATGTGATGTCAGACGAAGAAGGAATTAGAGATATCCATGTGGTGAGTGAAGAATTGATAGTTACACCCGAGATAGTCGCAGAGGTAACAGCTGAGACTGAGGAAGAAGAGGAAGAAGAAGTACCAGAGGAGAGTTTATTAGAGGTATTATATGATCAAAATGTAGAATTTCAAAATCGTATTCATGAGTTAGAAGAGCAGGCAGAAGAACGACAGGCGGTCGTGGAACAAAAGGATGCAACAATTCAAGCTTGTGTTACCCGATATGTGATGCTTGAACAGAAGCATTCTTTGGCAGAGTATAAGATGATAAAAATGGAATTTGAGCTGAAAGAAGAAAAAATTGAACGAGTGAGAATAAGTGATGCATGGGCAAAAGCCGCACGACACGTGGATATTGTGGAAAGAGATGTTCGATCTAAGAAGGCTAAAATAGATGATATGAATTTCTCTTTTTGGAAAGCAATTGGGAGAACCCAACATCGAGTTTTGAATTACCCTGTACATAGCGGTCAACCTGAATCCGATATGGATCGAAGATTGATGATTCAGATCATAAATGAGGAGTACGAAGAGGCAGTTAAGGGAGGAATATGTCCTATAGAAATGTATATTCCAACGGTAATGATGACGCCAAATGCTACTCCAGACAAGTCAAAGCCAAGTAGTTCGAGGGATGGCAGTTGTCATGACTTCCCAACAAATGAGGAACCCAAATGAAGTTATCATGGGAGATGAGCAATGAAGAAATTATGATGACAGAGAAGATGGAATTTGAAATGAAAGGAAGGTATTCTCAACTCTTTGAAATACCAGGTACATAAATTTCGGGGACGAAATTTTATAAGGAGGGGAGATTGTAAGACCCCGAATTTTATGAAATAAAAGTATTCAATTTTTCTTATAATTACTATTCAGTAAATGGTTAAATTGATAAAAGTTTAAAGTTATGGGTGAAATATGAATTTTTTTTTTCAAAATAAGCAAGTGGTTATAAAATAATCATTGTTGTCGGGGAATATTCGTTTGGTCGTGGAATATTCTTTCTGTCGGAGAATATTCGTACGACGGCGCAGCTATTTATGGGCCCCATAACGAATAACTGTCGGGTGAAGGAAAACGACAAATTTGAGTTTTTACAAATAACGGCATAGTTGTTACCGTTAACACGGTTGGAACATGAGTCACATTTGGTATATATTTGTATCCAAACTCACAGCATATGTGTTGTTGTATTTTGCACGACAATTGTTGTAATAAAGTTATAGTTGTTTTCTGTACCATGTATTTGGCGACTCAGAATAGGTTGGATGGAATGGATCTATTTTGGGGGCGTCACAGTAAACCCCTAAACATAGGATTGTTCATCTCAGTATTTAGAGTACAAGTCCGCACCAAAGAAAGTTTGGTTTGGATAAGCATTCAAGGTTAATTGTATTTTAATGATCATCAACTAGGGAACTAGTTGAATCCATAATGCTTAATAATACAATAGTTGTTTAATAACAACATAATTTAGAACATTTGAGAATCATAAATGAACTGATTATATATATCTAACTTATACTTGAAATAACTATAGAACAGAAGTATTCAATAGAATGAATAAAATGGTTAACCTTTGCTTGAACAGTAAAATAAGCTAGGTTCAAGTTTTATAATATTAGAAATGAAATTTCTGAACTTTAAGTAACTTGCTTAACTGTAAACAAGTTAAAATGAATCAATCAATTGAGAATTTCCAATAATACTAGAGTTTGAGTTTGCTCAAATGGATTTTAGGAACAATTTACTTATTCAATAACAGTTGAGATAAAAACTTGCTCAATCAAAAGTATGCATTTATAATAATAGAACTAACACAACGAAAATGTAGAGTTAGAAAACTCGCACAATGTAATAAACGAACTAGCTAAACGAAAGTGTAGAGTTAGAAAAATTGCCTTGAGCGTAAGCCATAAAATTAAACTCACGATCACCTACATATAATTTTAGAACCACAATACCTATTAGACATGCTAACATATCATAACATGTTCATTACCATTCACATTTCAGAAACTCTAAGTGTTTTACTTCGCAACACTTGTCTAACTTTCATTATGTATACTAAATTACCAAATAATGCGTTTTCGATTTACTAATCATTTTTGCAACTTTGATCATACCAACCACAACTCACTATGTTATGTTAACCTTAACATTACACATTTAACATGCTAACACAATTTCAGACCACGTTAGGATGTTTTCCCCAAGTCTGCTGTAATAGCAGAAGTCAGAATCTCAAACCAGGGTATGGCGCAGCTGCGCCGTTTTTGCCTTAGCCCCGGCGCAGCTGCACCGGTGTTCAGACAGACGCAAAGAAGGCTATGAACAGTAGCCGACTTTAGCCCAACAAACACAAATTTCACCCAATAAACAGTAATATTAACACGTAAAATAAATATATAACTATCATAAACATGATTTCTCACATTTACAACCAATTAGAACAATTTAACACTAACTAAAACCATTTTAATTTCCCAAAACTCATGTTTTTCATAAAAACTCAATTTTCTTGACATTTGTTCTAAAAATCATCATTGTGAATTCATTAGTTGGCCAAAACCTCTCATTCCAGTTACGTTATGTTCGTATCTCATAGAACTAACATATACAAGCTTCAATTTACACTTTCACATACTAATTAGCCACTAGAATTGGTACTTTTCATAAACGTATGAAATTTTCATATACTGTCAAAATTCCTACCGTCAAACCAAAATTAGCATGCAATTATTGTTTAGACATAATCTCTAATCATAACTATATCTAGTTACCATCAACAGATTACATAACACTAATTTACAGAAAAACAAGAACTCACAGAAAAACAAGAACTCACAGAATTTGAGACTTCATGCCGTAAACTCATCCCTATATATATATATATATATATATATATATATATATATATATATATATTGTGGAGATTATGAAGAATTACCTTCAATTAGCTTGCACAACCTTGCTAATCACTGAACTTACTGTGAAAATTCGTAACTCTCTCAATCTTCTCTGAAGCTCTCAAACTCTCTCTTCTCAAAGCTTTAGCAAACTAGTTTATGCGTAAAAGAAAACTAAATTGATATGCGTACTAATATAATACAAAACTGATAACTTAATACTAATAATTGTAAAATCAGTTACTAACGTATATAATATAAATATTATATTTATTATTTTAATTTTATTATTTATTCTATTTATTTTATTTAATAAAAAAAACTAGAAATCTCAAAAGCCATAAGGCTTGTTTGGCAAACCCTTTAATATTAAAGAATTAATATATTAAGCCTTGTTTGTTAAAACTAAATTAAAACTACTTTAATTTATTTTAATAACTCCTTACAATATAGTTATTTGTCACACTATATTTAATCAAGCTCTCATATTTAATTTTAATTAATAAAAATCACAATTAATTAAATAAATCCTTTAATCACCTAACACAATACAAATAATTAATCATTAAATTGAAATATCAATATAATAATCATTTCCTTAATTCATCAATTATTTATTTAACAAATAATTCTCCAAATAATATTAAATCAATTAAACAAATATTTATTTACCGTTAATCACATCCATTAAATATTTATATAACTCAATAAATATTTAATATTACATTTAAAATTCTGGAATGTTACATCATTCCTTCCTTAAAAGGATTCTGTCCTCAGAATCACAATTCAAACAATCAAATCGTCACATTCTTCCCTACTTACAAAGATTTTATCCCCAAAATCGAAGACATAGATTAAAAAAATAACTCAGAGTAACTTTTCATCATTTTAGTTTCGAGTTCCCACGTTGCCTCTTCGACATTGTGATTTCTCCATATCACCTTCACAGAAGGTATCACTTTTTTTCTGAGCACTTGTTCTTTCCTGTCGACTATCTGGATAGGAACTTCTTCATAAGACAAATCTTTATCGAATTGCAATGGTTCGTACTCGATCACGTGCTTATAATCGAGTTTATACGGTCGTAATACCGTAATATAAAAAATATTATGAATATTTTCCAATTGTGGAGGTAGAGCTACCTCATAAGCCACTTCCCCCACTCTTTGTAGTATCTCAAACGGTCCAATAAATCTTGGGATGAGCTTTCCTTTCTTGCCAAAACGAATTTTCCCCTTCCAAGGAAAAACTTTTAGGAAAACGAAATTTCCTACTTCAAATTCGCGATTCTGCCTATATTGATTGGCATACTTTTTCTGTCGGTCTTGGGCTTCTACCAATCTTGTCCTGATGAGTTTGACAACTTCAGCAGTTTGTTGTACCAGTTTTGGTCCTAACAGTTGGCATTCACCGACTTCATCCCAGCACAGTGGAGTTCTGCACTTTCTATCGTACAATGCCTCGTAAGGTGGCATGCCGATGCTCGCGTGGTAACTATTGTTGTAGGAAAATTCTACCAACGATAAATGTTCATCCCAGCTTCCTTTAAAATCCATGATGCATGCTCTCAGCATATCTTCCAACGTTTGGATTGTTCGTTCACTTTGCCCGTCGGTTTGCGAGTGGTACGTTGTACTCATTCGCAACTGAGTTCCCATACATTCTTGTAGTCTCTTCCAGAAGTTTGATGTGAACCTTGGATCTCTATCTGACACAATTGACACTGGAACTGCATGTCTTGACATGATCTCTTTAACGTACAGTTTCGCTAGCTGTTCAAGATTAAATCTAATCTTTATTGGCAAAAAGTGTGCAGATTTTGTCAATCTATCCACTATTACCCATATCGCATCGTATCCTTTCTGAGTCGTTGGAAGTCCTACCACAAAATCTATTGTGATATGCTCCTATTTCCATTCCGGTATTTCCAACGGTTGAAGTAACCCGCTTGGTCGTTGATGTTCAGCTTTCACTTTCTGACACGTCAAGCATTTTGCAACGCATTCTGTAACGTCTCTTTTCATATTCGGCCACCAAAAATGTCGACGCAAATCTTGATACATCTTTGTACTTTCTGAATGAATCGAATATCTTGTGTTGTGTGCTTAGGTCAAGATTTTATCTTTAAGCTCTGGTACTGCTGGAACCCAAATCCTTTCCTCGAATCGTAGTAGTCCTTCAGTATCGGTCTTATATTTTACATCACTACCGTCAATCACTTTCTCTTTGATTATTTCACATTCTTTATCTTGTAGTTGAGCATTCTTCACTTTGTCCACCAAAGTTGGACTAACATCTATCTGGAATAGTCGTTCATCAGATTCTTTTAGAAATTTGATTTCCAACTCTAGCTTTGTCATTGCTGAAATAAGCTCGTCCTGAGTAGTTATCAGCATCAACTTCTCCCTACCTTTCCTGCTTAAAGCATCTGCAACCACATTCGCTTTGCCCGGATGATAAAAGATCTCACAATCGTAATCCTTTATCAATTCCATCCATCTCCTTTGTTGCATATTTAGGTCCTTCTGTGTGAAAATATACTTCAAACTTTTATGATCTGTGTAGATTTCACATTTCTCTCCATAGAGATAGTGTCTCCATATCTTGAGAGCAAACACTACTGCAGCCAATTCCAAATCATGAGTCGGATAACCTTTCTCATAATCCTTCAGTTGTCTTGATGCATACGCAATTACTTTGTCATTCTGCATAAGAACACATCCCAACCCTTTATGTGAGGCATCACTATACACCACAAAGTTACATGTACTATCTGGTAATGACAACACAGGTGTCATACTTAATTTCTTCTTCAAATCCTGGAAACTTTCTTCACATTTCTCCGTCCAAACAAATTTCACAGTTTTCCTGGTCAAATTTGTTAATGGAGTGGCTATCTTAGAAAAAATCTTGAATAAATTGTCTGTAATACCCGACCAGTCCCAAGAAACTCCTCACTTCTGACGGTGTTCTTGGTTGTTCCCAATTGATTACAGCTTTCACTTTTGATGGATCCACGGAAATCCCATCTTTGACAATCACGTGTCCAAGAAATTGCACACGGTCTAGACAAAATTTGCACTTAGAGAATTTCACGTACAACTTTTCCTTTCTTAGTGTTTCCAATGTCAAACGTAAGTGTTCCACGTGTTCTTCTTGAGTTTTGGAATACACTAGAATGTCGTCGATGAATACCACTACAAACTTGTCTAAGAATGGTTTAAACACCCTATTCATCAAATCCATGAATGCAGCAGGTGTATTGGTTAAACCAAAAGACATTACCAGAAACTCATAATGTCCATAACGAGTTCTGAATGCCGTTCGAGGTACATCCTCCTTCCTCACTTTCAACTGGTGATACACACTTCTCAAATCTATTTTCGAAAAGTATTTAGCACCCTTCAACTGGTCAAACAAGTCATCTATTCTTGGTAATGGATATTTATTTTTAATAATGACTTTGTTTAATTCCCTATAATCAATGCAAAGACGCATTGACCCATCCTTCTTCTTCACGAATAATACTGGCACTCCCCACGGTGATACGCTTGGTTGAATATACTTCTTGTCTAATAATTCTTTCAACTGTACCATCAGTTCCTTCATTTCTACTAAAGCCATTCTGTACGGGGCCTTCGATATCGGTGTTCTCCCTGGCACTAAGTCGATCACGAACTCAATCTCTCTGTCAGGCGGAAGTCCTGGCAAATCCTCTGGAAACACATCCTCAAATTCCCTCACCACGGGTATCTCTTCCAGTTTCACATTCTTTTTCTGAGTATCGACTATGTAAGCTAAATAGCCCACACAGCCTTGACTCAACAATTTTTTGGTCTGCATAATCGTCAAACATTTCATTTGTCTAGGCGATTTGCTACCACAGAATACTACCTTTGACGGAGTCATAAGGTTTACACATTTCTTTTGGCAATCAATTACCGCTCCATATTTGAACAGCCAATCTATTCCCAAAATTACATCAAACTCTCCAAGTCTAATCGGAATCAAATCTACCATCAGGACATTCTCCTTAATGTTCACCCTATAGTTCTTGTATACGAATCTAACAGGGATTATCTCTTTATTCGCAATTTCTATGTTCAAAAGGAAATTCAGTTCTTCTCTAGGCACTTCTTAGCAAATTCATCAGAGATAAACGAGCAAGTAGCACCCGAATCAAATAATATATAAGCATCAATATCATTGATTGGGATAATACCTGACACGACATCTTTTGATTGCACAGCATCTTGCACAGTCATGTTGAAGGTTCTAGCTGTGAATTTATTTGATGTTGTACCTCCATTGCTTCTGGTTGTCACTCCATCCTACTTCTTAGGGCATTCACGAGCAAAGTGATCCTTGGATCCGCACGTGAAGCACACATTCTTCTTAGGTTGTGTGCAATTTGGGGCGATGTGACCCTCATGGCCACAATAGAAGCATACTCGTTTTCCCATCAAGCACGTACCCTTGTGAAACTTCCCGCATGTAGCACATGCTTCAAACTTCTTGTTCTGCTGGTTACCCTGCTGGTTTTCAGCACCCATATTTCCATTCCACTTCCTCTTCAAGTTGTTGTTGTTGTTGTTTCCACCACTACCACCTCCATTCTTAATTTCCACCTCATTCTTCTTCTTCTTCTTCTTCTGTTCTTGATTGAACTTTGTCACTGTCTCGCCTCCACCTTCAGCGAATATTGCTTTCTCCATCACTGCTGCGAAAGTCTTCAATTGAAATAGGGAAACCCTACTATACAACCAGGGCTTCAGTCCCTGTTCAAATCTCTTCGTCTTGCGTTCGTCCGTGCTGACTTGATAAGGCGCAAACCTCGCCAACTCGTTGAATTTAGTGGCATACTCAAATACCGTCATCGTTCCTTGTCTTAGTTCCAGAAATTATACTTCCAGCTGACCCTTCGAACTCTCGGGAAAATAGGTCTCGAAGAATATCTCCTTAAACCTATCACAGGTCATTATCCCTGGTCCTTCTCGAGTTTTATTGGCCAGCCACCAATAACTAGCTTTTGCTTTCAACATGAATGTTGCGAAAGCAGTCTTATGATCATCCCTTACCCTAGCAACATCGAACACCTTTTCTATCTCCATAATCCAAGTTTGTGCCTCGACTAGATTCATTGACCCTCCAAATTCAGGTGGTCCAACCGCCTTGAACTCTTTAAACGTTGTTCCTTGGTTCTGTGGTTGTTTCTGCAACGCTCCTGTCAGTAACGTCACTAATTGTTGAACTGGGTTAGCACCAACATTATCGTTATTGTTGGTTCCTTCGTTGGTTCTCTGTCGTGGTGGTTGACGTCTGGGAGGCATTTTCTGTTTAAAAATACACCCATTAGATTATTACTCAACTCTTTTAAGTAATTTCTACTTAACTTGCTTCCACAAAAGAAATAACCACAAATCACATAACACTTTGAATAAAATAACAACTTTTATTTATTCATAACCTTTTTGAAAACATAAAACAATAGCATTACTGCTATTTGCATTACTTCCTGAACTACAAAAGTTTCAGGACAACATCATCCTCATATCCCATAGGTTTCATAACACTTGGGATTTACAATTTATTTTACATTTTATTCATCATACAACAACTACGATGTTCTACTAAGATACTGCTTAGCCTTATTACGTTCTTCCTCCATGACTCGGAACATTGTTCTGCGATCTAATACGTACGATGGCAGCGTCTCGAATTGAATAGGATATCCCATGACCCGATCCTGAGCTCGATTAACCATGGTGTTGAATACTCTATTCATCTCTTCAATCTTCATTCTCTTTGCCTGTGCGTCTTTTACTTCTGTCCCGGCTCGTTGAAACATTACCTCATATACGTCCTCGGCTCTTGTCCTCTTCGTAGCTTCTTCCCTTAGCTTATTCTTCAGTTCAGCGACCACTTCGATCAGTTGTTCTTTTTCTCCTTCAGTCTGTACTAGTTTCTCCTCTACATTTGTTAGTCGTTCCTCCCGATCCTGGATCTCGCCGTCTTTTTGTGTCATTGCGGTCAGTTGTTCAGCTACTATCTCCTGCAACTCCTCAACTGTATCCTGAAGTTCCACGTTACGGTCGTAGACTTCATCGTACATACGAGCAGCCATCGAGGTTAATGGAGTCTCTTCCTCCTCGTCCTCGTCATCCTCATCCTCCTGTGGCAACTCAGCAGGATCCTCCTCATCCGTCTCCACATCATCATCCTCATCTTCAACCATTATGACCAACGGGGTTGACTCCTGTGGCAGTAGTTGTTCCCAAATAACCTGAATGTCTCGAGGCTCCTCCTCTATAGGCATCTGAGTTCTATCCTCCCTAGCCTGACTGGATTCTCCGACATTAGTCATCCTGACAACAAAATTTTAAGTTTCAATTATTAATCACTACTACTCGACACTCACGAGCACATAAGTATAAACATATAATCACATAAGTGTTTTATTATTTCTTCATTAAAACTCGATAGGAGTTAATCACCACTATCTTTTCAAAGGTTACTTCCTAAGGCTTTTCCCCACCTAAGGTTCATAACCTAAAGCTTTGATACCAACTTGTGACACCCCCAAATCCCGGTACTTCATTACCTCAAGATTTGGTGTTCACATAATCAAAACATTCGTATATAACTACCCAATCATAATAAATTGAATAATAAAAACCTGCCCATACAGGATTACTTTAATAAAAACATTATCTCCTAGGTTCTATAACCTTTAATACAATCATTCAAGTGCGAAAATAAAATTATTACATCACATCATTATTAAAAGTCTATCATCATAACGATAAAACAAAATTACAAGTCTTCATTACTTGTACATTTTTCCCTTTCCTTTGCTAGTTGTAGGTTTATCTACCTTCTCATTCATAGCTGCAATAAATGTATAAATATGCAAGAGTGAGCAAACAAAGCTCACTTGAAATAAGAATAAATATCTTTACATCATTTGCCAAATAACAAGCTCAATAGAACTGAATGATATGCTCTATTAACATTTCAACATTTACCGATTCATAGGCTCAATAGAACTGAATGACTTGTTCTATTAACATTCTTAAATATATTACTGAAGGCCAAATGACCACGAATCATGTCCACAGTTATAAGTAATCTTTTAACTTTAACTTTAACAGTCATATGACTATAAGGACTCCACGTACTTAGGGGGATCAATCCTTCGTACAATGTATTCTGCACAACCATTTCAACGCTAAGCGTAAACCCCTAAACATAGGGTTGTTCATCTCAGTATTTAGAGTACAAGTCCGCACCAAAGAAAGTTTGGTTTGGATAAGCTTTCAAGGGTAATTAAATTTTAATGATCATCAACTAGGGAACTAGTTGAATCCACAATGCTTGATAATACAACAGTTGTTTAATAACAACATAATTTAGAACATTTGAGAATCATAAATGAACTGATTCTATATATCTAACTCATGCTTGAAATAACTATAGAGCATAAGTATTCAATAGAATGAATAAAATGGTTAACCTTTGCTTGAACAGTAAAATAAGCTAGGTTCAAGTTTTATAATATTAGAAATGAAATTTTTGAACTTTAAGAAACTTACTTAACTGTAAACAAGTTAGAATGAATCAATCAATTGAGAATTTTCAATAACACTAGAGTTTGAGTTTGCTCAAATGGATTTTAGGAATAATTTACTTATTCAATAACAGTTGAGATAAAAACTTGCTCAATCAAAAGTATGCATTTATAATAATAGAACTAACTCAACGAAAATGTAGAGTTAGAAAACTCGCACAATGTAATAAACGAACTAGCTAAACGAAAGTGTAAAGTTAGAAAACTTGCCTTGAGCGTAAGCTATAAAATTAAACTCATGATTACCAACACATAATTTTAGAAGCACAATACCTATTAGACATGCTAACATATCATAACATGTTCATTACCATTCACATTTCAGAATCTCTAAGTGTTTTACTTCGTAACACTTGTCTAACTTTCATTATGTATACTAAATTACCACATAACGCGTTTTCGACTTACTAATCATTTTTGCAACTTTGATCATACCAACCACAACTCACTATGTTATGTTAACCATAACATTACACATTTAACATGCTAACACAATTTCAGACCATGTTAGGATGTTTTCCCCAAGTCTGCTATAATAGCAGAAGTCAAAATCTTAAACCAGGGTATGGCGCAGCTGCGCCATACAAAGGCTTGGGACCGGCGCAGCTGCGCAGTTTTTGCCTTGGCACAGGCGCAGCTGCGCCGGTGTTCAGATAGACGCGGAGAAGGCTATGAACAGTAGCTGACTTTAGCCCATTAAACACAAATTTCACCCAATAAACAGTAATATTAACACGTAAAATAAATATACAACTATCATAAACATGATTTCTCACATTTACAACCAATTAGAACAATTTAACACTAACTAAAACCATTTTAATTTCCCAAAACTCATGTTTTTCATAAAAACTCAATTTTCTTGACATTTGTTCTAGAAATCATCACTGTGAATTC
This sequence comes from Panax notoginseng, assembly GCA_016801055.1. Taxonomy (NCBI): domain Eukaryota; kingdom Viridiplantae; phylum Streptophyta; class Magnoliopsida; order Apiales; family Araliaceae; genus Panax; species Panax notoginseng. The sequence continues at coordinate 104,947,194 of CM029017.1, forward strand.
ATTAGTTGGCCAAAACCTCTCATTCCAGTTACGTTATGTTCGTATCTCGTAGAACTAACATATACAAGCTTCAATTTACACTTTTACATACTAATTAGCCACTAGAATTGGTACTTTTCATGAACATATGAAATTTCCATATACTGTCAAAATTCCAATGTCAAACCGAAATTAGCATGCAATTGTTGTTTAGATATAATCTCTAATCATAACTATATCTAGTTACCATCAACAGATTACATAACACCAATTTACAGAAAAACAAGAACTCACAGAATTTGAGACTTCATACCGTAAACTCATCCCTACATATATATATATATATATATATATGTGTGTGTGTGTGTGTGTGTGTGTGTGTGTGTGTGTGTGTGTGTGTGTGTGTGTGACGCCCCCAAAATAGGTCCAATCCATCCAACCCATTCTGAGTCGCCAAATACATGGTACAGAAAATAACTACAACTTTATTATTACAATTGTCGTGCAAAATACGACAACACATATACTGTGAGTTTAAATACAAATATTGTCATCTAGACAATATTCATACTCAATTAAGAACTCATTATACTTATTGATACACTATTTTACAAAATAGTGAGAACTACTAAAACAACTGTCTTGAACCATCATTCCACACCCCGACTAGTACTCGCTACATTCTCGCTTCCTGAGAAGAAAATGGAACAACAAGGAAAAGGGTGAGCTCAACTAGCCCAGTAAAGAATATTATGACTAAGATAATATACAACAAATTATCGTTAGTCTTCAACAGGAAAAAATCTAATAGAATACAATAGACAACAAGTTTTAAATCAACAACTGCAGCGGAAACATCAATTCATTAGAAGAGTTAAGTAGAGAATGAAAACTACTATCTTCTATATATGAATTTAAAAGTTCATCGTCGATATTTTATCCCTGTAACATCAATCAATATATATCTGGAATCAAATATTCATCTTTGAACTACCGGCCAAAGATATTCATCAGTTGGTCATGTTCACCTCAACACATGTTCATCTTTGCACTACAGGCCAATGATATTCATCATAAAATCATCAATCTTTGCACTACAGGCCAAAGATATTCAGTAACATCATCATTTAGGACTGAGGATGATGAAAAATATGTTAGAGAAAACGAATCCAGTTAAACAAAAGAGTAAATATTAAGGATTCGTATTTCAGCTATTCCATGTCCAAAAATACCTCATAAACAATCATAGTGAAGTAAAATTCAAGAATGATCAAAACATGGATACAATCAAAACTAGTATCCAGAATAGATATTTGGACAAAAAGAAGAAAATTTCATTTTTCGGTGAATAGTAACTCGTGAATAGTAACTCATGAATAGTAACTCATGAATAGTAACTCGTGAATAGTAACCCCGACATGAAAAGTTCCAAATTTGATAAAAAATTCAGATCAATACTTCGGCATAATGATATTGAAGAAAATAATATCATTTAAGAAGAAATAACATCCCTTACCTCAGCAAAAATAGTACTTCTAGTTGAAACACCGGATATAGGTTAACATTTGAACTTGCACCGTATAGCAATACTCAAAGTATTAGAATACTCACAAGAATACGCTCACAAATATAGAGAGAGAAAGAGAGAGAAACTTGTGTTTCTGGTGTGATTTTCAATTCTAACCTAAGCACCCTATTTATAGGAAAATGCTTAGAACACCAAAGCAGAAAATTGAATATAATAATATTATATTTATAAAATTGTCAAGCCCACCTTGGGAGATCTGAATTCAGAGCATTCTTATCACATGTTAGCCCACTTAAATGCCAAAAAACGTTTTTCTTCAAAATAATAAATAAAACTTCCAAAAATCAATTATTTCGGAACTTCAGAACTTCAATAATTCATAATAAATAGCCCTTTATTCAGAAAATTCAAATCTCGCGAGTTTTTATAGGAAATTCAATTCTTTACAACTTTGCAGAAGAAAGTTTTTCTAAATTCTAAACAGAAATTGACCGAAATCTATAAACGGGCGATTTTACAGTCAATAATAAATTTTCGGTCAAGAATTGTGTCCACCAACACACCAAACATGTGTTAATCATTTAATGCCACAAAAATACTCTTCCTCCTCATATACTCATATATCCCACATTCATTATAAAAATATCACCATCAATATATTATTAAAATAATATATTTAAATGAATTATTTTATCAGAAAAAGATAAAATATTAATTTTCAACAATTGTCACATTAAAAATTTTCTCCATCTATATCCACATAAAATTAATATTTTTCTCATCATATAAATCAATAATTAATTATACACAAATAATATTACAGAATCACAGTACTGACAACCAGGCCGTTCCCAGGAAAGAGGGGGCTTTCCAATAAGGATCTCTCCTCACTGGCGCGCAATTAGATGACCAAACCTCTCCTTAGACAGAACTTTCTAGACATTGCCAATAATGTTATCTAATAATATTATTCAGATAATATGAATTATTGTTCCGATAATAGAAAATACTGTGTAGTGACAATTATTAAAACAACAGTAATATAAAATATCAATGCAGCAATTATTGAATCAATAAAATACAATATTAAACAATAATTACTATAACAATTATTGAGTAGTGCCTTCTTACGTAAGAATCAATAATTGGTGCAATACCGTGTGCTACTGTGCAACAACGCGTATTACTGTGTTTTAACCACCGGGTATTCTAACAGTATTAACGGTAACAACTATGTCGTTATTTATAAACAACTTATTTTTGTCGTTTTCTTCATCCAATCGCTTTCCGTTATAGGGCTCACACAAGACTGCGCCGTCGTACGAATATTCCCCGACAACAAGAATATTCCATGACCAAACAAATATTCTCCGACAACAACGAATATTTTAGGACCACTTGCTTATTTGAAATATTTACGCATTTTACCCATAACTAACCACATTAATCAAATCAACCCTTACTATTTTAAAATAATAAATAGAGGAATTTAAATTTCATTTATTAATAATTTGGGGTCTTACAATATATATATATATAATATGGAGATTATGGAGAATTACCTTCAATTAGCTTGCACAACCTTGCTAATCACTGAACTTGCTGTGAAAATTCGTAACTCTCTCAATCTTCTCTGAAGCTCTCAAACTCTCTCTTCTCAAAGCTTTAGCAAACTAGTTTATGCGTAAAAGAAAACTAAACTGATATGCGTACTAATATAATACAAAACTGATAACTTAATACTACTAATTGCAAAATCAGTTACTAACGTATATAATATAAATATTATATTTATTATTTTAATTTTATTATTTATATTATTTATTCTATTTATTTTATTTAATAAAAAAAATTAGAAATCTCAAAAACCATAAGGCTTGTTTGGCAAACCCTTTAAATATTAAAGAATTAATATATTAAGCCTTGTTTGTTAAAACTAAATTAAAACTACTTTAATTTATTTTAATAACTCTTTACAATATAGTTATTTGTCACACTATATTTAATCAAGCTCTCATATTTAATTTTAATTAATGCAAATCACAATTAATTAAATAAATCCTTTAATCACCTAACACAATACAAATAATTAATCATTAAATTGAAATATCAATATAATAATCATTTCCTTAATTCAGCAATTATTTATTTAACAAATAATTCTCCAAATAATATTAAATCAATTAAACAAATATTCATTTACCGATAATCACATTCATTAAATATTTATGTAACTCAATAAATATTTAATATTACATTTAAAATTCTGGAATGTTACAATAAGCATGAGGATGATGACAATGATATAATAATTCAATAAAACAAGTTCAAAGGTAAATTTTAAATATTTATAATTTTAATTTATCTAGAAATCAATAAACGTCCAAATTGTAAACATGATACTTCTTTGTGGAGTAAAATTCAAGAATGCTCAGAAGCATATTTCCATGAAAAGATACTAGATGAAGCGCAAATATCAAGGATATTCCACTAATTTCATGGAGCATAGAAGCCAAAACTTTAACCAACTGAGTATAATAGAATATATGAAACCGCAAATAGATTTTTGCCCGCCATGCGGTAATACACGTAAACAGATCATTTTCACAATTTAATAAGGAATGAATACGAAGGATCATTCACCATTCATGCGGTAATCCACATAAACAGGTTATTCTAACAGAATAATAAAGAATGGAATAACAGAAGAATTCACCAGGCGTGCGTAATCCGCACAGATAGGTTATTCCAACAGAATGATAAAGAATGGAACCAGGTCATGCGTAATCCACACAGACAGGATATTTCAACAGAATAATAAAGAATGGAATAACAACAGAATTCACTAGGCATGCGATAGACCGCACAGACATTTATTCCAACAGAATAATAAAGAATGGAATAACATAAGAATTTCACCATGTATGTGGTACTTCGCATAGACAGGTTATTCCAACATAATAATAAAAAATTGAATAACAACCCTTACGAGTATTGAAAGAAAATAACTCTCTTCATGAATAGGAAAGAATAATACCCCTTACCTTATAAGAAGACTGGATACTGAAATAGTGAGGTAGCAGACTTCTCTTCTTCTTTTTCTCTATAATTTCTCTCTATAATAATTGCTCTATAGCTTTAGTGAATTGGTGAGAAATGAAGAAAGAATGAGCTTCTATTTATAGGAAAATATAGTTTCGATAATTGCACGTTTTGGGGCTCAAAATATTACAGTATAATACCATCCTCTTTTTCTTCATTTTTAATTTAGTCCTGCAAGTATTATCAAACTTGCACCACCTCCCCTAATAGTAAATAATGTGAATTAATAGTTTATTCATGTGACTTAATAGTATAATCATGTGAAAAAACTAATTACAATATAGTACCTTCAACTATACCTCCATTTTTAACTTAGTTATGCAAGTTTTATCAATCTTGCACCACCTCCCCTAATAGTACAAGAATTTGAATTAATAGTACACACATGTGAACAAATAGTTATAATCATGTGAATTAATAGCAATTAATTGCTTATTTATCCGGTTAATTACCTGATTGGTCAACATAACCTCCAGACATCAATTATTATCGAAATAAATATCGATTTTCACTTACACTAATAATTCCATCACAATGGAACTATCTATTTCATCTTTAATCAACACGAACTTATTCATCATTAATATTATAATTCACAATATTTAACAACCAGGTCGTTCCCAGGAAAGAGGGGGCTTTCCGATGAGGATTTCTCCTTATTGGCGCGCAATTAGGTGACCAAACCTCTCCTTAACATAACTTCTAGACATTGTCAATATTGCAAATAATAATATGAATAACTTTGCCGTCTCAATTATTGATTTAATAATAATAAATATTATGCAGATGATACTGTGACAATAATTGAATCAATAATATGAGAGATATGATGCAGCAATTACTATAGCAATAATTGTGTATAACTGAGTTACTTCTCACGTAAGCATCAATAATCAATATCGTGTGCTACTATACAACCACGCGTATTACTGTACTTTTACTACCGGGTAGTTCAACAGTTTAACGGTAACACTTTCGTCGTTATTTTTATAAAAAGATAATTTTGTCGTTTTGTAACTACGACAATACTTCCGTTGTGGGGTCCACCAATGATTGTGTCGTTGTACGAATATTTTTCGACCAATCGAATATTATATAATCACTTGCTTACTTTATAAAATTTGTAAATATTACCCACAACTATAACATTATATTAAATCCACACCATAATATTCAAAAATATATTTCGAAAAAATTATTCTTTATTCATAAAAGTTGGGGTCTTACAATATCTTAAACTCATCTAATATTATTACCCTTAATAATATTTTATTTACTTCTTAGTATTATTAATCAACTAATTATACTTTATTCGCTCACTAATATTATTACCCTCTTAATAATATTTTAATCAATTTCTAATACTCTTAACACTTACTTCTTTTACTAATATTATTAATCATTTAATAAATGTTTTAATAATTTTTTAATCATTTTCTAATATTATAATTCATTTTCTAATATTATTAACATTTTAATAACATTTTATTTAATTTTGAATATTAATAATTATATAATAATATTTTAATCATCTAATAATATTTTAATCTAATATTATATATTAATCTTTTAATAATATTTTAATATAATATTATTAGTCATTTAATAATATCTTAATCATTTATTAATGCTTTAATCTAATATTATTAATCACTTAATAATATTTTAAAATCAATCTTAATCTAAATATTATTGATTACTTAAAATAATCTTATTCTAATATTATTAATATCATAATAATATTTTAATCATATATTAAACCAATAACAATTTATTTTAATGGTTTAACCTTTATTAATACATTTATTTAATAACCCTAAAAGGTCATAAATATTAGTTCTCATACAAAATTACTAAAATACCCTCCAATAATCAGAATACAACATATTTAGGGTTTTCAAGCTTTAACATCACATTTTTACCATTTATGACATCATATAGCTATTTATTTCTATTTATTCATTAATAACCATTTACATGAAAAATACCAAAACAATTCCAAAAATGTTTCCTTTCTGGAATATGACAGAATATAATATCCAGAGGTTTCCCAAATTTTTTCAGAATTTTCCAACTTGATTTACTATTTTTAAAAGGCCTAAAACATCCGAATCTTGCAACATTTTTAGTAAATTGAGTTTTTGTCCAAAACTCATGAAACTTTCAGGATTTGTTCTTGTTATATATAAGTACTTTCAGTAAACAATTTACCATTTTTGGAGTTACACACAAGTAGTTATTCATGTTTACTTTTAAAAGAGTTCTTTCTTGTAAAGTCTATAACTCTCATTCTACACATCCAAAACTGTCCATTCTTTTTTCTAAATGTAGATAACTCATCAAAGTATCTTCTTGAGTTTTTTTAGAATTTCTAAAATACGTAAATTGGACAAAAATGCCATTACAAGGGGTTGGCAAGGAACTGTCCACTACCCTTTTTATCTAGTATGGACTATTTCGGCCCCAACAACCCTCAAGGCTTGAAAAATTAGTGTTGTGCTACCACTTGGGTTTAGTATTTAACTTACATATCTAGTACCCCCCTTTGACGAATTACAAATAAGAGGTGTAGATCTCAAGTTAGACATGATTCAAGTGAAGAAAAAACTAGGGTTTTCACCCTTAATGAACAGAAGTTCATTTTCTTCATTTGGATCTTCATTCTAACACTCAAAATGCTTAGATCCTTACATGAAGTATATAGATTTAAGGGTTTTTGAGTTTTAGAACATTACCCCTCAATAACGTTGAAAATAAAACAAAATAAAAATGGAAGGAACTAGGATAGAACCTCACATTAATTTCTTTGTTATCCTCATTGTCTTTCCAAAGTAGTTTAGGAACTTTGGGTGCATGAATGAAGGAACTCTATCTCCTTTTTCTCCCTTAGATACACATCCACTCTCTCTCTCTCTCTCTCTCTCTCTCTCTCTCTCTCTCTCTTCTTTCTTTTGTTAAGCTTAGGAATGAAATGAAGAATGAGAGTAATAACATGAAGTGTTAGTTGTTTTAGTATTTAAAAATAGATACACACATGTATCTATATTTTCTTTTACCCCCAATGTCCCTTATCTCTTCAAATTCTTATCTTTTAGGATTACATGTAATCTTTATTAGGATTTTGAACCAATGGGAGCTTGTTACATAAGAGCTTTGTGTAAGTAAGGAGATTAGTTAACATAAATGGTAACTTAATTATCACATCACAAGGTCATAAATGGAACTATAATGCCCGACCACTCTTCCCCATTTTTGCCACATTTTTGCTTTATTTTTAATGTCAAATTTGATTAATCACATATCCAAAAAGTCCCTTAACACTTGGGCTAAAGATTGGTTCTTTAATTTAATTCCTTTGAGCTTCTTAATTAATTTTGACGCCCCCAAATCCGGGTACTTTCAATCCACATATATGGTGATACATGTTTGGTAAAATCTATATACGCTCAACACGCAAGTGCACGTGGTCAACAAGTAATATAATAGTAAGAAAAGTATCATTCCCACTGAGACTAGTATAAAATTAAATCTAACAATTACAAATTTTATATTATTTTAATTTTATTAAACTATTCAAATCAAGGATTATAATTAAGAAAAACTAAAAATTACAACCAATCAACACAAATTATTAACTGTGATTTTAAACAATTAACGGAGAATTAAGCTTACAACTTTACTTTAAATCTCACTCTGATTGTCACACCTTATTCCAGTTCAATTCACTATCTCAGTTTATTAATCAAGAACACTCAAGTAGAATTAGCCATCTCTCAATGCACTAACACCGTATTAACTTAAATCCACAAATTTGATACAATTAAGCCAAACACCCTAATTAACTAATCCACTATATATCTATGTGAATTAAAATCAAAGAAGGTTTAAATCCCAAGTTCTTTATGCGAGTACATGCGATGTTAGGTATATCTTTATCCTAAACATTCATCAAGATTCTATCAAACTCAGAATTCAAGAACACATGCTAAAGTGATTAGGTCTAGATTCACATATCTTCTCTCGAGTCCATATAAATCCACACAGAATTGGTAATCAAGTAAATCATAAATTAAAGTGTAAATCACAATAGATAAACTGAATTGATAGTTTCAATAAACTAAAATCAAGGCATAATAATCATTGATCAATAATAAAGATACATTGCAAGCCTAAAAAGTAATTTAGTTCATCCTAAACGAATTAAATACTGAAAAGACAGAGAAATTCATCATCCCAATTACAATATTTGAATTGAAAGACAAAGAAGAGTAAAACACCACCCTTATCCTCGCTAAAATCTGTAATCTTCGTGACCTTGACCTTCAAATTCATTCCTCCAATGTTCTTCTAAAATTAGGGCTCGAATCTTGTTAATTGATTGGTGTAATTAATCTTCTGTTTCGATGTGTTATCTCCCAGCATAAGTCATGTATAATACTCAAAAATCGACGCCCAACATAGTCCTAGTCCATGCCAAATTGTTCCATTCACGCGGCTACAGAAGTCTAATAAGAGTGAACATCTTTCTCTCTCCACGTACCCCCGCCCCGACGGGGATTTTTGTACTAGATAGGCCCGCCCCGGCGGGTGTTTTCTTCATACTAATGCCCGCCCCAGCTGGGGTGTATTTTGAAGTGATGACTTTTGCTCATTTTATGCCACTTTCTCACCACAACGCCACCAATATACCATAAATGCTACATAATGCAACCTAAACATAAAACAAAACAAAAACAAGTAAAATTGTACAAAAATAGATAGGATCAACACTGTTTAAGTCCAAATTAGAAGTCGACACGTAGGTATGAAACTCACTCATCAAACTCCCCCAAACTTAAATTGTGCTAGTCCTCGAGCACAATCACAAAACACAATGCAATGTAATGTAATGTAATGGAATGCAACTAATCTACATACCTACGAATCCAACAGTAATAACATAAACAAATCTATTCAACCGGCCTCAGAAAAATTAGGTAAACATTATAATACATCATATCAAAATAAATCAGTAACTTCCCAATCAATCATCAAATCTTAGACTGTTATCACTGATATAGTGCGTGTGTGCTCAACAACCATTTTAATTGGTACAAAACCAAATTTAACACATAATAGGTCCCTTGGAAGGCATCATACGGTGTAAACTCAAGAAATCCAAAAATAGTCAAGATCCGAATAACATCAAATAGTTACCAATATCGAGGGTCAAAATGGGATACTTATGCTTTATTTTTCAATTACGAGGGCTTTTTGCTATTTTTTTCGTATTATTCTTCTTCTTTTTTATAATCATTGTTGTGCAATGTCTAATTCCCTTAGGTTTTTCAAATGCTACCTTAACAAGCTTTCGACCAACGACTCCCAAACTGTAAAGGTTTTAGGGCGCTAGTTGTAAAGACATTCCATCGGGCATACTTACTCAAGTAACAAAGGCCACGAAACTAGACTAGCCATGGTGTTTATTCTTAACTTCTTCTTTTTCTAAAAAAATTTATAGCTTATATACCCCAAATTGTCCCCCAAACTTAGGTTCTTGACTAAATTTAGCCCTCACTACCTATTCTTGTCTTTCTTTCATTCAAACTAGCATTATCCTCTAGAGTTCCATTATGTATCAATTTGGACTCAATCGGTCAACATAGTTGTTTTTATTGTGTTATCCTTATTATATCTGTTTCAAACAGGAAAAGATTCAAATCATAACAGGACATCACATCAAAGACTTAATAATCAATACCATACTCGTCTACTCAACTCCAATCTCATCATAAGCCAAAACAGATTGTACTATCAAACAGCTGGAATCATGCAAGATGAACTAAATGCAATATAAACACAGTAAAATAACTAATATTTTTGGCGATTTTTTAACTTTTTCCATTTTTTTCGAATAACAAAATAACATAATAAGAAACTACAGAATAATAGAATAAGAAACTAATTACAATACTACACTAATATGCAAAATACTATGCAACTACATGAATACAAACATAAATGATATGAATACAACTAAACTAACAAATGCAATACTACACATACTTATCAAAAATAGATAAATAAACTCCCCCAAACTTAACAGTTACAATGTCCTCATTGTAAACATATTGAAATAAAAGAATAGATGACTTCCCTGTATCCTTCTAAGCTTGTGGTGGTGGTGGTGGTGGTTGTGGAACAAAGACTGAAAACTCCTCCACATCGAAATCTGAAGGAGGATACTGTGGCATGGGCTCAGGCTGGTGGAATTGATCGACCGCGGCAGGATGTAGACTGTGTAATGCCGTATTAAACGAAGCAAAAGAACTATTCAAAGCATTAAACATGTGGTCCTTTCGTGCTGCCAGTCTTTTCATCTTCCTATTTATGTCTTTGTCTCAATCATGAATATAGCACTGGAGATTGCGGAACTGTGAACTAAACATGTATTTCGTAGACCTTCTGTTCCCCACATTCTTCTCTTCTCCTGTCATCTCATTGGCTTGGAACTCATTATCCTCAGAGGTGTCCTCAGCATCTTCTTCTTCCTCAGAAGCCTCAGGGAAAATAAAACTGACACCCTGCGGGTGAGACTCCCCTCCAGGCCAAACAGTGTATCGTACAATCATTCGGGAGTCTAATAGCTGAAGAGGCTGCTGTACAAGCTCATCTCCTGACCATCGAACGCCCACCTTCCTGCACAACCCACATATGAGGGATGGGTGTGGCAAGCCGCCAGAAAATGGCCCTCTCAGACAGCGGTGAATAGAAAAACTGATAATGGAGCCAATGTCAATGTCAAATTCTTTCACAATCGCATACAGTAGTAGCACTTTCTCCCTTATCACTTTGCTGGTATGCGTTGAAGGAAATAGCTTCTCACATAGAAACGCATACTATATCTTGCCATATTGGCTCAAATCCTTGCTCAAGAAGATAGTGCCACCCTTCCTTCTTTTAACCCAAACAGTACCCGGCTTAGATATCTCAGTTAAAATCTGGTGGTAGTCGGGATTGCTGTCACGCAGCTGAGTATACTGGCATGTGGTAGGGGCTCGCAGGCAGTAATACTCGTTGATGGCCTCAGGACTGAACGACACATGTTTACCCACATAAACACCATGTATGGTGCTCTGTCCTCAGCATTTGCATAAAACTCCTTCACCACATTTACAATTGCTGGGTCGGGATCGTCAGTGAACACTTCCCAACCCCGCTCGTGTATTTGACGATGCATCTGCCCATCAAAAGAGTCTGGTGCCAAACCCCGCTCAGGAGTTATTTCTTTAGGCACTAAATAGTCGTATTTGTCGGCGGCGTTGACACTTGTGAATTTTCGTCTGTTAAAAGCTCGTGTAAGTGGTGATGAACCCGAACCTTCGACCTTTTGTCGCTTGAATGGTGTCGTAGGTGCCATTTTTCTCACTTGCAATCAAAGTATTTCCCCAAACTTGTTTTAAGCAATTCTTGGTTACCCACTATGTATTGCCTCAATTGACTGATGATATTTTTGATTTTATGCTTAATTTGTGTAGTTTCCCCCAAACCTCATTTTGGCAATAACACAAACAAGTGGTGTAAAAACTACTGACAATGACCAAACTAACAATTGAACCCAAACTTTGAAGAAAATAGATAACAATGGCTTACCCAAATTGAATTCTTTACTGGATGATGATTGAGTAGTGGTTGATTGAACACCTTGTCGAATTCCCCTTTCTTCCTCACTTTAACCCAAAATTATTGAAATCCTAGCTTATATGGACTCAGATCGAGAGGATTAGTGAAGATGTAGTGTAAAATTGAGAGGATTAGGGTTTAGATTATATAGTGTAGAGGATGTATGCGAAATCAGTGGGTAAGAGATGAGATAAATGGAGTTCGTGGGGAAGAGAGTGCTTGTGTTTCAGTTTTAGAGAAAGGAAGTGGAGAGGTGGGTTAATACTAAGTCCATCCAGCTTAAAAATTTTAACTGGTTCCCATACCCCCGTTGAGGCGGGGGGTATTTTCACTAGAAGGCCCCGCCGGGGTGGGTATTGACAGAGAGCCCCCCTGCCGGGGCAGGGGTGCCAGGCTTGGATTGCGCCCACCGGGGCGGGGGTCTATTCTACAGATGACTTTGATTTTTCAAAATTTTCACCTTGTACGCATGTCCAATAACATCCTAAACACCTGTAATCCATTAGAACACTAAATATGAGATAACATCATGAAGATTGAGCAAGTAATATAAAAATTACTGAAAATCATGAACTAACTAACTAGCTATTGTATTGAAATAAACTAAGTGATACTAGGATTACGAATTACTACAAATTGATTAACATAACATAAAAATATTGTAAATAAAAATAAAATTGGGTTGCCTCCCAATGAGCGCTTATTTTGGAGTCTTTCAGCCTGACTACTCCCTGTTCATGGAGCATCGACGAGTGTGATCGCAGTGGCTTCGTTGTCAATGTCACTGTTGGGTAAAATCTAGTTACGCACACGCAAGTATACGTGGTCAACAAGTAATAAAGTGAAGTAGAGTATCATTCCCACGAGGAATTATTTAATAAAAGTCACCAAGTACTAACCCATAACCAACTCAATCTTATCTAAACGAATGAATTTCAAATTATATAATTAAACTACTATTAAATTTCACTAGTTAAATTAAGATTACGGAGATTTAAAATCACAACTTCACTTATTGTTTCATTTAAGTTAACACACTTCTCATCAATTATTCTCTATCTTGAATTGTTAATCAAGAACACTAAAGCAGATAAAACCACCTCTCAATGCATAATACTCATACATACTTAAATCTACAGATGATAGAATTAAGCAAGACACCCTAATTAAATAATCCACTATATCTCTATGTGAATTACAATTAAAAAAAATTTAAAGCACAAGTTCTCTATAAGATTACATATGGCGTAAAGGCATATCTCTATCCTAAACACGAACCATGAATTCTATCTATGCAGAAATCACAAACACATGCTATCATGATCAGATCTAAATCTAAACTTCATCTCTCGAGTTCATATAGAATATCACGGTAATTGATGGCCAATTAATTAAAAAATTAAGCCCAAATCACAATAGACAATCCTCACAATAGAACATAATAATTGATAGCGAAGCATATTAAAATAAACTACACAATAAGATCCATTATAATCTCAAACAAAGAATTAGTTCATGATTATTGAATTAAAAATAAGAATCCACAATTGAATAATCATTAAAAAACAAAGATAGAAGAAGATAAGAAGATAGAATCCGTTGTCTGCAGATTTGAAGCTCCCTCCTTGCTCCTACTTTGAATCTTCAATGGTTTTCAAGTTGCTTCAATCTCCAAATCTAATAAGAACTAGTGTTTTCTCTTATTCTACTCTATTCTAATCTAATGGAATCCTCCTTCTAATCTAATCTATATCATCTCTTTTATGCCTCTCATCATGTATTTATAGGTTACAAGTCTAATTTTTAGCTTATGAGCAAACCCAATCCAAATTGGAGTCAAAAATGTATCAAAATTCGACCCAAAACGCATTAAAAACGTGTTCTAGCCTATACCCCTGCCCCGACGGGGGTTTCCTTCACTAAAAGCCTGCCCCGGTTGGCTATAGTACTATTTTCCAGCTTGTACCCCTGCCCCGGTGGGGGTTTTATATAGTAAAAGCCCGCCCTTGCGGGCATCCTTTTTCTGTTGCAGTGTCCTCTAGTAAAACAGCCATAACATTTTATCCGAGAAGAGTTACGAGGCCCACCACCTATCAAATCGAAGATATCAACGAGCTCTACAACTTTTATTCTTAAAGAATTGAGAAATAACGGACTGATGAAGGTTTAAATTGGGTTGGAAGTGACTGATATGCAAATGGCCACCCAAAATAGTGAAGTTCAACATTCGTTAGTACAAAGATCATAACTCTTGCATCCTAACTCCGATTGGAATGATTCAAGATGTTCCGTAAAGCTAAAAAGAAGTTCTACAGTATAATCCAAGTTCCAAGCCAAGAACATGCAATAAACAAATAAACATGAAAGCCCAAATGATGTCCAATTTGTTTTTCTTTGCGATTTCATATCAATTCTTTGCGATTTCATACCAATAGTCGCTCATACAGCTCCCAAGCGTATAATCTACAAAATGAACACAAAATACATGAAAAGTAACTAAGAAACATGAGTTTAAGCAACTAATTCAAGTAATAGATACCGGATAAGTAGGTATAAAGTCTACTTATCAAATACCCCCAAACTTAAACCTTTGCTTGTCCTCAAGCAAAAACACAAATTAACAATGCTATGCAATGCAACTAATCTACATGCCTACGAATCCAGCAGTAATGACAGAAACAAGTCTATTCAACCGGCCTTAGAGAAATCATGTAAACATAATAATATATCATATCAAAACCCCTCAGTAATTTCCCAATCAATCATCAAATCTTAGACTGTTATCACTAATATAGTGCGTGTGTGCTCCACAACAATGTTAACTGATATAAAATCAAATTCAACACATAACAAGTCTCTTCGAAGGCATCATATAGTGTAAACTCAAGAAATCCAAAAACAAGCTAGATCTAACTAAAATTAAATAATTACCAATATCGAGGGTCAATATGGGATACTTATACTTCATTTTTCATCTACGGGGGCTTTTTACGCTTATTTCCCATTTTATTCATTTTTTTCTTTTGGTTTATAAACACATAGCTATGCAATGTCTTATTCCCTTAGGCTTTTCAATGCTACCTTAACGAGCTTTCGACCAATGACTCCCAGACCATTAAGACCTTAGGGCGCTAGGTGTAAAGACAATTCCCTCGGGCTTACTTACTCAAGTAACAAAGGCCACAAAACTAGACAAGCACGCCACGGTTTTTATTCATACTTTTTCTTTTCCTTTTCTTTTCTTTTTTTATAGCTTATATACCCCAAATATTCTCCCAAACTTAGGTTCTTGTCTAACTTTAGTCATCACTACTTATTCTTGTCATTCTTTCATTCAAACTAGCATTATCCTTTAGAATCCCATTATGTATTAATTTAAACTCAATCAATCAACAAGTTGTTTTTATTGTGATATCCTTATTATACCAGTTTCAAACAGAAAAAGACTCAATTCTTAACAAGAAATCACATCAAAGCTCTAATAGTCAGTACTATACTTGTCTACCCAATTCCAATCTCATCATTGGCCAAAACAAACTGTAAATATCAAACAGCTGGACTCATGCAAGATGTACTAAATGCTATATAAACATAGTAAACTAACTACTATTTTTGAAATTTTTCAATTTTTTTTATTTCAAGAAGCTGAATACAAAAACTAAATGTAACTATACGAACTACAATGTAAATAACTAAATATATGCAATGCGACACTAAAATGTCCCCCCAAACTTAAACTAGACATTGTCTTCAATTGCTGAAATAGAAAAAAGTAAAGCAGAGGACTTCCCTAAAAATATAGCAATCCTCCTCCTTGTCCGCTAAGTTTGGAGAATAGGTTAGGCACATGGAACAAATTGGGTGCCACACTTGAATTTGACTTGAATAACCTTTTCATAATCTTTTGCTTATCCATTGAACCTCCAATACCTACAATGAAGAGAGATAACATGGATTAGAATAGCACTTTGGATTGGTAAGAGAACTTAATAAGCATTCCTATCTACTAAATAAACTAGTAAAGCATATAACTGGGTTGCCTCACAGTTAGCGCTTGAATTATAGTCTTTCAGCTTGACTTTGTCTGGTCAACGCTATCCAATTCTTCTTTGATAATTGAGGAACCCTCCATCCATCGGAAATAATATAGCTTTTGGTAGGTTCCCATTTGTGATGGCCAATGCATCAAAGTCACCTAGCATGCTCTGATTTGGTATGATCTCAATCAAGAACGTCCCATAGCTAGGTGTTTTCTCCATTGTGTATGTGATCACTTTTGTGGCACCCCCAAAATAGGTATACATCATCCATTTTGAGTCGCCAAATACATGGTACAGAAAAAATTATAACTTCATTAATACAATTATCGTGCAAAATACGACAACACATATACTGTGAGTTTAAATACAAATATTGTCTAATAGACAGTATTCAAACTCAAAAGGAGTCCTCATTACAATTATTGATACACTATTTTATAAAAATAGTGAGGACTGCTAAAACAACTTTCTAGAACCATCACTCCATACCCCGGCTAGTTCCTGCTATTTTCTCACCTCCTGAGAAGAAAAATGGAACAAAAAGAAAAGGGTGAGCTCAACTAGCCTAGTAAAGAATATTATGACTAAGATAAAGAACAACAAATTATCGTTAGCCTTCAACAAATCAGATAAAATATAATGGACGACCAGTTTTAGATCAATATTCGTAGCGGAAATAACAATTCATTAGAAGAGTTAAGTAGAGAATGAAATCTACTATCATCTATGAATTTAAAAGTACATCATCAATATTTTATCCCTGTAACATCAATCAATATACATCTTGCATCAAATATTCATCTTTGCACTATGAGCCAAAGATATTCATTTGTATCACCAGTTGGTCATGTTCATCTCAACACCTGTTCATTCTTGCACTACGGGCCAAAGATATTCATCAGGTAATCATTCATCTTTGCACTACAGGCCAAAGATATACAGTTATATCATCATTTAGGACTGAGGATGATGAAAAATATTTTAAAGAAACGAATCAAGTGAGATAAAAGGACAAAGATTAGGGATTTGTACTTTAGATAATCCAAGTTCAAAAATGCTCCATAATAAACCATAGTGGAGTAAAATTCAAGAATGAAATCAAAATATAGATACAATCAAAGATAGTGACCATAATAGATATTTTGGACAAAGAAGAGAAAATTTTATTTTTCTGTGAATTGTGTTGTATTTGTGAATAGTGATGTATACGTGAATAGTGTCGTATACGTGAATAGTAACCCCGACACAAAAAGGTAGAAATTCTATAACAAAATTTATATCAATATTTCGGCATAATGATATTGAAGAAAATAACATCCCTTACCTCAAAAGAATAGTACTTCTGACTGGAATATCAGATATTATTCTGAAAAAATCTTGCAGAAAAACTATGCTCAAAGTATTCTTATACTCAAGAAAAATACTCACAATACTATAGAATAAGAATTTCTGATTTTGAAATGGTGTGTTGAGGAAGGAGGGGTTACCCCCTATTTATAGTGCAACACGGAGGAGAAAACCAACTGAATCAGCCTAACTCTGCCAAATTTATTTTTCCTCCGTCTAACCTACTACGCATGCCTAACTTTCCTTTGTTTTGATTGGATGAGGGCCCACCAATTGTTTGAAAACAAAGAAATCTTGCCTAACTCTTCCCATAATTTATTGTTTGCTTAACAGTAACAACTACGTCGTTATTTATAAAAACTCATACTTGTTTTTTTCTTCATCCGACAGTTATTCTGTTATGGGGCTCACAAATGACTCCACCGTCACATGGATATTCTCGACAAAAAGAATATTCCACGACTAAACGAATATTTCCCGACAACAATAAATATTTTATAACCACTTGTTTATTTTATAAAATTTGCACATTTCACCCATAACCAGAGTATTATATCAAATTAATTCCTTATTATTTCAAGATAATAAATAGTGGAAATTCAATTTTATTTATATAAAGTTTGGTTCTTACAACCTCTCTTCCTTATGAAATTTTGTCCTCAAAATTGACGTACGTACCTGGTATTTTGAAAAGGTGAGAGTACCTCGCTTTCATTTTCGATTCTAACTCCCAGGTCATTTCCTCAATAGCATGGTTCCTCCACAAAACTTTGACTTATGGTATAACCTTTGTTCATAGGACATGCTCTTTCCTAGAACGCCTTGACCCTATTTTCTCCTCCTTTCCAGCGGTCAATATTAAAAAAAAATTGCAGATTTTCTGCATTATAGCTATCCAATATTATTGTCTTGCATCATATAAGTTTACTTAACTTACAAACTCCTAACACTTAAGTTATACAATCAAAACCAAACAGTTTTTCATGTTTTAAAATTTTTCGTTTTTTGAGGTATTTTTTCAAACACCTGACATGCATGTTCTAAAATTTTATGTTTTTCATAAATTGACTACACAAGAACATATCTTCATACTCAATTTCTCCTTATAACTTTTGAACCCTTCATGGTTCACCATTAATTCAACATCCCATAACCAATTTATACATTAGTTAAAAACTAAAAACAACTAATTCTCAAATTTAAGAACCTAAAGCTACTTTACCTTTGAATGCTTGAATCCTTAATGACTTTTATTTCTTCTTCTTTTTTCTAGCTCCACTGTGAGCTTCTTTCTTCATTTCTTCCTCTTCCAACCGAAAGGTTCTCATTTCTTTCCAAACTAAGAGATTATCTCTCTTTTTCTTTATTCTCTTACTCCTTTATTTTTGGTTTAAAGAAATGAAATATACTACTGTTTGGTTAGATAAAAGAAATGGGTATTCTCCTTTCTCTCTTTCTTCTTAGTGGAACAACTGAAATAAGCAACTACCATAAGCCTTTCTTTGTTTTCACTATCTTTTGAAATATATATTATTACATATGTAATTCCAATAACATCTCTCATATTAGTCATTCATCCACTAACTCTTATTCTTGTTATTAAAATTACACATGTAATCCACCTACATGTAATTGTTAGGTTTGTATATAGCTCAATCATGCAATCAAATTACATAAAAAGTGCGAAAGCACGATAAAATGAAATTTAAAATTTTTTATACAAACCATCACAATGATCATACTTTGTGCTTATTATCAATCAAAAGAAAAGAGATGGAGATTAGATTCATACCCTTGTAGAAACTAGCTTCCTCAGGTACGAGTTCACCTCCAATTTTTTTCATGTCCTCCTTGAATTCACCGGGTTTGATTCATTCCTTTAATCAACGTTAGCCTCCCAAGTGTTTGGCCTCTAAAGGTGATCTACCAAGGAAGAACAAGTATTCAAAAAGATGGGTGTTTGGCAAAACCTTAGATTCTATCTCTATAGAATTATGTGTACTCTCTCAACTCTTGGAATGAAGTGTGTAACCCTAATCCATAATAAGACTTTCTTATTTATAGATGTAGGCAACCCCCCTAAACCATTTAGGAATAAGGTTTTCTTTTAATTAATTAGGCTTCTTAATCTTATTAGGAATAATTAATTAAACTTTTTTAATTAGGCTACTAATTTTATTAAGAATATATGAGAGTAATTTTATTAATTAATTCTCAAACTCCTTTAGAAATTAAACTAATAATAATAATAATAATAATAATAATAATAATAATAATAATAATAATAATAATAATAATAATAATAATAATAATAATAATAAGACTCTTCTTATTAATTTATATTTAATATTTCCAAAATATTAAGTAATAAATATTAAGCTATTTAATTTATTCTATCACCATAGATTAAATTAAATACACTTAATTTATTATTACGATTATATCATTTGATTATTGAATAAATATTTTCCTTTTATGGTGTAACCCTTTAGGTTCTCCATATTAAACCGGTTGTAAATAAATCAATTAGAATAATTTTAATCTTATTTAAATAAACAAATTAAACTATTTAATTTATTTAAATAAATAACATTTATTCTACAATAAGGGTAAGCCCCCTTAGCGATCAACGACTTTTCAGATAATATAGATTTCAATATTAATCACACAAAAATTTTGAGTAAATAGTTACCATACAATTCAATCATTCTACCATATAATGTCCCAATTAAATATAAGATATGAAATTACTGTCAAGTCTTATTTTACTTAATTATATGTATTTCGTTTATCAAATGCACAACTCCAAATAATGCAAATTAGAAACTCCTTTCTAATTTCATTCTGCCTTGGCCAAGAACTACTGGGTTATCATTTTTGAATAACATATGACATTCCCTTCTTTTACTAGAAGCGGTAGATTCTTTGTTGATCATTCATTAACTCCATGTACAACTTATTATACCCAAGCATACCCTTTGATATACCCTAAGGGTATTAAGGGACATGTCAAAGTATAACTATTCATACACAAGATACTATGATGGTCTCAAGTCTAAAGACCACTTGTATTACTATCACTTTATAAATTCCTATTGACAGACAAGTAAAACTTCATTAGGTATTCCTTAATTTAAAAATAGTAAATAAATTCTAAAAATTACAAAAATAGTTTTAAAAATTATTTTAAGTTATAAAAATTAACTTTTAATAATTTGACATATTTTCAAAAAAATTAATATTTATTTGGATATTATTGGTATTTAAATTATTTAATAAATACATTTAATAAATTAATTAAAAATGATTTTATTGTATTAAAAATTATTTTAAATAACAATAAGGTAATTAATAATATTTTAAGTTACAAAACATAACTTTTAATATTTTAAGATAAGTTTCATTAATTATTAAATATTAATGATAATAGATTTATTTAGTAATTATATTAAATAAATTAATTAAAAATAATTTTAATATTACAAAAATCATTTTAAATGAAACTAAATAGTTTAAAAATATTTTAAGTTATAAAATATAACTTTTGATATTTAAAGGTAAATTTTATTAATAATTTAATATTAATAATATTAAGTTTATTTAATAATTATATTAAATAAATAGTTTTAAAATAGTTTTATTGAATTAAAAATCATTTAAAAAGGAAATAAATGAATTAAAAATATTTTAAGTTATAACTAATGACTTTTAATATTTTGATAAATAATAAATTAATATTCTAATATTAATGGTAATTATTTAAAAATAATTTTAAATGTTTTAAAAATCATTTAAGGGTAATATTAATACTTTAAAAATATTTTGAGTTATTGTAAATAACTTTAATATTTTGGCAATAGTTTCATTAATAATTTAATATTAATTAAATATTAATGATAATAGAATTAGTTAATATTTAAATTATTTAATAATGATTTCATTGTTTGAAAATTCATGATAAAGTATAATAATTATTTAAAAATTATTATAAGGCTATGAAAAATAATAAAACTGATATTTAAAATATCTAAACGAATATTGAACTACACGACAGAGCCTTAGACTCGATATGTACCCGATAAAGCCGTCGGTACACCGAAATATTTCAGAAATTGATCTAGACTTAGATAAATTGACTAGATATGTGTTTGCTAGTGAATCAATAACTGTTAACATATGTGACAATGTGATTAGGTTATGTGCAGACTGTAAATAGCAGTATTATGTGATATGATATAAAATTCTAATCGAACGAATGATCTTATTACTGATAGGTTGTTGTATAAAAGATTAATCTAAGTTGCGTTATTATAAACAGCAGCTCAGGCAAGTATTTGAACTATTCTTTACATTGTGCAAGTATCTTACCTTTGTATTTACTTTATGCAATGGACATGAGTAAAAAAGTTTCAGAATCATATTATTGTGCCAGATTATTAACTCTGTTGTTATTGATTATGTATCCAATTATTCATATTCATACAAGTTCTTAAATTATTCGATCATTGTTTATTAACACATTATTATTGTATAATTCAGATATTTATTCTTTTCGTTAATTCCTATAAAGATTTAGACAAGTGTCCCCACTTGGAGAACCATTGTATTTAATCACATGTTGATACATACCTATTGAGTTCTGGTATGTATACATTAATTAAAAGTTGTCTAAGCTACTTGATCCAGCTAGACACAGATTTAAAAATATTATTGAGCAAGGTAGAACTTTATTGTATCCAACCAGATTGTTTTGGTTCGGATTCCCGACTAAGTATGAACATCCCGAACATGGGAAAACTTTTGTGCACCTAAGGCGGATAGAGTGAACGATAATATCGTTCTTGCATGTAGTATTGATCAATACATGGCATAACGGGCTGATCACCCCCTGTGCCCGTAAGTTATGATGGTTTACAAATGAATTTCTTTTTAACCTTTTCGAAAATAGAAAATAATGTTCATAGTATGTTGACTGATCTCCAGTTATAGTCAATACGTAGTTTTAAAAATTTTATATGGAAGTGATATGTTGTTATTATTGGTTCAGCTTACTTCACAACTGTTGATTCGTTGTAGAAGTGTCTTTCAAAGAAAACATTTAATTCTTTCAGCTAATATATATTGTTGTTATTACTTGCTGGGCAATCAAATGCTCATTCTTTCTTTAAATTTAAATGTTTTCAGCTAAGTATGATCAACCAGAAGGTTCAGGTAAGAACAAGGGGAAAGGAAAGATGTTCGAATGAGTTTTATAATATTCTATGTAATAGTTAAAGTTTATTAAGACAATGATATTTATTATCTATACTGTAATGAATATTAAAGGTCGCGTACCTGGGATTTAGACTTTGATATATGTAAATTAAGCTTGATATTTATATTATTGTTATTATTATTAGTATTATTCCGCTCATAGAAATGGTATCGTGAAGCACCAAGTTTAGGTTTTAAGTATCTGAATTTGGGGGCGTCACACTTAATCTATAATAAGTCATGTGAAATGAAGTCATAAGTAGTTTATACTTTAATAAGCTATAAACTCATGAAGAACAAGTAATAACTTATCATGTAAATAAGTTGATGTAATATGTATGTTAAGATGATAGTATGATGGATAGACTCCATTTAAAACGATGAACAAATCATAAGTAACGAGGTTATGCCGGAATTCACACGATTAGATGATAATCGTCGAATTCTTGAAATTCTCGGAATGGAAGTCGAATTTTGACATTGAGCTCGGAAACATTGGTTTTCAATGGGAACAAGTCTTATTTGGCATTATAGAGTTGTGGGCTCAAAAATGACTGAATTCTGACTTAGAACGAAGAAACGAGCGTTGAACGTTCACGAACGTTTATCGTTTTCGTTAAAAATGAACTCAAAGGTGAATTTTGAGTTAACGAAGTCGAAAATATAAAATTGTTGTGTGAACACATAGAGTATGTGATTTGTGAGCTAATGGCTTTTGAACGAGCTAATTCGGACTTAAAATAATCAAATTTGGAGTTCAGGAAGTTCACAAAGTAAGAAAACTGTCATTTCTATCTGGTGCACAGAGCTGGCGCCGCGGTGCCAGCCCAAGGTCAAATAGGTCGTGCTGCAGCATCGAGAATGCCATGACCTACTGGAGTTTCACGCCGCAGCACGGCATGTAACGCTAAGACTCACACCGCAGCGCCGGGTCCGGTCCTTAGCCACTAAAGTGTGGCGCTGCAGCGCGGCATAGAGAAGGGAAGCTACTGCCGCAGCGCCAGCACTAGAAGGAAGGCAATAAGGAAAGCTTATAGGTAAAGAAAGAAAGTAAACTAATTAGTAATGAACTAAAACTTGAAGTAACATTGTTTAAGACATTGTTAAACCTTAAAGTATGATAACTAAAGGTTGAAGATAATCAATCGAACATGAACGTAATAACAATGTAAACTATAATGGCAAACCGGAACCAATAGTAAAAAATATAATACATAATTAAATTGAGAAGAAGGGTAAGATTCATTAGGAACCATATATGTTTATTCATGACCTAATGTGTTACGTTATGTGATCATATAGTGTAAAGACCTTAAAGACTTAAAGTGAACGTGTAATAACAGTAGTAGACGTTGAAGGCAAGTGTTCTAGCCCTTTTTTCAATTCAATCTGAACAAGCTTTGTGATTTATGCATGAATTAATGTATGATGAAGTTGAAGCCAATTCTTTCGGCTAGACTTACTATATATGGATTTCTTATCATATATCAAAGTATTGTCAATGTTTTGCCAAATTATTTGGTGTGGTTTTCAAATGAAGACTGAGTATGCTAAAATGTTTTGTCGTCAAACGACAAGCACGTGAGGTTGCCACAACTTAAACGTACATACGTTTAAAGAATGTAGTGTTGATCAACATAGAGTACTATAGGTTGATCACATAGACGTGCTCGTAAGATATACCAGGCTTACGGACTTAGTGTCGGGTTGTCCTTTTCAAAGAAAGTATGAAATTCTCATAGTCTTGGACCAGAATTGATGTTTTACTGAATACTATTCATTGTGAAACGTTTTAAAGAAAGGTGAAGTGCTATTTTGAATTATCGATAGTACTTCATAACTATTGTTCAGTTATTAAAGATATACGATTCCTATGTTCAAGCATATTATTTAATGGAATTGTCATACTTGTTGAGCTAGATATGCTCACTCTTGCTTGAACCATATGAATGCAGCGAAGACCGAACGGACCGAAGGATCCGACAAGGATAAAGGGAAGGCTAAGGTAAACCTGTAGATTACTTATGTAATAGTATAGGTGAATGATATTAATATTTGATATTATGACAAGAACAAATGAATTGGTTATTAAGAACCTGGGGAATAGTAATATTATTTAGGAATATATATAAGACATATTCATTCTTTTGAGGTATTTCAATTGAATGTATGTGTGAACTGTAGCACCGTGTAGCACCATATGTTGGGTTGGAAGATACCCAGATTTGGGGGCGTCACAGGTTGGTATCAAAGCAATAGGTTATAAAACTTAAGGGGGGATTAAAACCTTAAGTCATAACCTTAAGAAGAATCAAAGAAATAAAATATTGAAATTAACCCAATAAAAAATGCATTATATATGTTATGTGTTTTTATTATTCTACTGATGTGTACTAATCAAACTATTTGTTTTGTTGTAAATGTCAAGAGGAAACGAAATGTATAGGGATATACATGTAGTCAGTGAAGAGTCGGTGAATCAAGTAGAGATCATACCGAACCCAGTAGCAACAGAGCCTGAAGTAATAGTTATTGAGACTGGAGACTCAGAGAGCCTAGACCTTATGGCCATGTTCTATGGCATGTCTGAAGAGGAGGTGGAGGTGGTGTCATTTAACACCATAGCACCTAAAGAAGATATGACTCCGGGGGAGTCAATGGGGGCACTGTTTATGGTAGTATTAGATAAAAGCATCCAGTATTGTAAGGAGGTAAAGGAGTTGAAAGAGGAACTCTATGCTATCTTGGAGGATAAGACATATGTGGAGTCTATGTGGGAGCAGAAACATGACGAGAGAGTTTTAGCCAAGGACAAGGTCCACGAGCTAAAACAAGAGGTCTTTGAGCTCAGGCAGGAGCTAAAGACTAAGAAACAGAAGATAGGGAGGATGTCCTATATTCATAGGAGTTCTCATAAGGATTTCCAATAGTAGGTAGCTGGGTATCCAATAGAGGCTGGGCAGACTCGGCATACTATCAACCGTGATGTTATCGCCGGTCTTGCCATCGCGGATTTTGATAATGCCTTGAGGCAGATGTAATCTAGTAGTGGCTAGAGTAGTTTTAGATATATAAATATTGTATATCTAGTAGTGACGTAAAACCCTCTTTTGTATATCAAAGGGTAGTCTTTTGTAAATCCTAATTTTTGGAAAGAAATTACGGGATAGTAATGTAATCAGCTTAGGCTGTGTAATATAAATAATGTAGTATTATACTACAAGGAATGAATCAATATAAGCCTTTTACGGAACATATTGAGTAATGAATGTTGAAGTTACTGTTTAATCTTGAATAATTGCTAACTAACAGGAAGCGAATAATAATGAAATGTGTTGTTTATTGTAACAGCAAAATGCCGCCAAGAAGGAGACAACATAATCAAGAGGCTAATGTAAATCAACCGGAGAGAGATCCGGTAAACCCAATGCAGGAATTCGTTAACTTGTTAACAGCCGCGTTTAATAGAAATGGGGCTAATATCCCTGTAAATCCTGGAGTAGTACGAGCTACTACTTTTAAAGATTTTAAGAATGTCGGTCCACCGGAGTTCAAAGGAACTACGGACCCTATAGAAGCCCAAACGTGGGTAAAATAAATCGAGAAGGCATTTGTTATAGCAAATGTCGACAAAGGCCAAAAGGTTGCTTTTGCAACCTACATGATGAAGGGAGAGGCCAATTTTTGATGGGATGCCAACTAGGCTAGGGCTAGTATCGAGGATCTAACGTGAGTAAGGTTCAAGGAGATTTTCTTCGAGAACTATTTTCTCACGAGTATGCAGGGAAGGATGGAAATGCGGTTTCTTGACTTGAAACGAGGGGAGATGATGGTTCCCCAATATGCTGCCAAGTTTAACGAACTGGCGAGATTTTCTCCACACCAAGTGGACACTGAGGTTAGGAAAGCTAGACGGTTCGAGCAGGGCTTAAAACCTTGGCTCTATAATCGGATATTTGTGTTCCAAAGTACTTCCTTTGGGACTATACTAGAGAAGGCGATAATCGCCGAAGGTGGGAGCGGGGCTTTAAGCCAGTACCACAAGGACAAGAAGAATAAGGGAAAGGTTGATGGGGGAGTGAAAATAGAAGGAGCCAGTGGGAGTGGCGAGGGACAGAAGAGGAAAGTGTTTAACTCTGGGAATACCGGAGTGAAACAAGGAGATCCGAAGAGAAGGATGGAGGCCTGCAAAACCTGTGGGAAGACTCATTTAGGAGTCTGTCTCAAGGGGAAGGTTGTATGATACAACTATAGACAGGAAGGGCATATTTCGCCTAACTGTCCAAGTCTGAAGAAAAACCACGGATGCTTTGTATGTGGGTCAACTGACCAAATAGCAAAGAACTGCCCGAAGAAGGGGACGGACGGGAATAAGGTCGCTAATAGCGATAAGTTAGCTTTTGGTGGTCCAGCGCAGTCGAGCAGGCCGATGGCCCATACCTTTAACATGACTGTCCAAGATGTGATGGCATCAAGGGACGTAGTTACAGGTATTATTCTGATTAATGACATAAATGTTTACGTGCTGTCTGACTCGGGTGCTACTTGTTCTTTTATAGCATATGATTTTACTAGACGATTAGGATTATTTCCCGAAAAATTGCCAATACCTTTAAATATTAAGGTAGCAAACGAAGAGATAATTTCTGTTGAAGATATTCATAGGAGTTGTTGTGTAGACATTCGAGGTTGTAAATTATTGGTAGATTTGATACCGATAAAGTTATGAGAATTCGATGTAATTCTTGGAATAGATTGGTTGTTTAACCATGGGGCAATTATAAATTGTCAAAAGAAATGTGTGAATATTAGAACGTTGAGACAACTTCATGTAATATTTTATGGTAATAAATCGCTGGGACGTTCGTGTTATCTTATTATAACACAAACTAGGAAACTGTTAAGGAAGGGGTGTGTAGGTTATCTGTTCCATGTTGTTGATACCCAGAGAGTAGGAGCGACCATGGAATAAATACCTATAGTTAAAGAATTCACAGATGTATTTTCAAGTGAATTGTCAGGTCTTCCACTAGATAAGGAGACCGAGTTCGTAATAGACATTGTGCCAAGAGCGGCACCAGTTTCTAGGGCACCATATCGTATGGCGCCAGTGGAGATGAAGGAGTTAATGGTACAGTTACAAGAACTGTTGGACAGAAAGTACATACAACTAAGTGTTTCACCGTGGGGAGCACCGGTACTGTTTGTAAAGAAGAAGGACGGATTGTTAAGACTTCGTATCGACTACCGAGAGTTGAACAAGTTGACGATAAAGAATAAATACTCATTTCCTAGTATCGATGATCTTTTTGATCAGTTGAAAGGGGCAAAGTATTTTTTAAAATAGATTTGAGGAAGAGGTATCATCAGTTGAATGTGACGCCCCCAAAATTAGGTATACATCACCCATCTTGGGTCGTCAGATACAAAGTACAGAATACAAATACAACTTACTAATACAACTGTCGTGTACAATACGACAAAACATAAACTGCGAGTTTGAATACAAATATTATCTTCTAGAGAGTATTCATACTCAAAAGGAGTCCTCATTACATTTATTAACACACTATTACATAGAATAGTGAGGACTACTAACTAATACTATCATTCGAACCATCACTCCGTTCCCCGACTTGCCCCAGCTACGTTCTCATTTCCTGAAGAGAACAGTGAAAGAAAGGGTGAGCTCAACTAGCCCAGTAAGAAATATTATGACTAAGATAATGCAGAATAAATTATCATTAGCCTTCAACAATGTTAAACTGATAAAATATAATAGACATCAAGTTTAACTGCAGCGAAATAAAGAATCCATTAAAAGAGTCAAGTAGAAAATAAACTCTACTATCTTTTATGAGTTAAAAGATTTTTCAACACTGTTATCGCTGGGACTCAGCTTAATAAAATAATCCACATCATCGAATCACCCCTGCACTACGGCCAAGGATATTCGTGTATTCATTAATGGTCATGATCATGCCAACAACTGTCCATCAATGTACTACGGGCCAATGAGGACTTTTACCACATCATTTGTAACATTACGGTCATGATTATACCGAATAATCCTTGGTCATAATCATACCAAGTCCATCTATGCACTACAGGCCACAGATGACTTTTAACATTTTATAAACATGAGGATGATGACAA
The DNA here is from genome assembly GCA_016801055.1 of Panax notoginseng. Taxonomy (NCBI): domain Eukaryota; kingdom Viridiplantae; phylum Streptophyta; class Magnoliopsida; order Apiales; family Araliaceae; genus Panax; species Panax notoginseng. Next base: position 104,976,261 of record CM029017.1, read on the forward strand.
TGATATAAGAATTCAATAAAACAAGTTCAAGAATTAATTTATCCAAGAATTAACAACGTCCAAATTGTCAACATGATACTGCTTTGTGGAGTAAAATTTAAGAATGCTTAGAAGAATATTTTCATGAAAAGATACTGGATGAAACGCAATTATCAAGGATATTCCACAAATTTCATGGAGTATAGAAGTCAAAACTTAACCAACTGAGTACAATAAAGAATGGAATAACAAAAGAAATCACCATGCATGCGATAGACCGCACAGACAGGTTATTCCAACAGAATAATAAATAATGAAACCAGGTCCAGCGTAAACGCACAGACAGGATATTCTAACAGAATAATAAATAATGGAACCAGGTTCGGTGTAAAACACACAGACAGGATATTCCAACAGAATAATAACAAGACGGAACCAGGTCCGGTGTAAAACACACAGACAGGTTGTTCCAACAGAATAATAATAAAAACGGAACCAGGTCCGATGTAAAACACACAGACAGGATGTTCCAATAGAATAATAATAAAAACGGAACCAGGTCCGGTGTAAAACACACAGACAGGATGTTCCAACAGAATAATAGAAGAATGTCACCAAGTATAGGGTAGACCGCGTATACAGGTTATTTCAACAGAATAATAAGAAATGGAATAACAACAGTTCTCTTCATGAATAAGAAAGAATAACACCCCTTACCGTTTTAAAGAAGAGCTGAAATAAGGAAGTAGTTAAGTAGTAGAATACTCTTCTTCTCTCTCTCTCTATAGTTTCTCTCTCTAGAGTTCAGTGAATTCGTAAGAAATAATGAAGGAATGAGCTGCTATTTATAGAAAAATAGAATGCATAGTAACTAATCCATGAACGGTCCAGATTGATTACTTTAATCTGACGGTCCATATTTAAAGAAAAATCTTTTAAATAAAATATAATATATTCTATTTATAGAATATCTTTAATAAAGTATTCTATTTTATATAAAGAGATGTTTCTGTTTTATTACGTTAATAATACGAATAAAACAAAACGTCATTATCGCTAAATAATTCATATTATTAACTGACAATAATTGAATCAAACTGAGTGACTTCTCACATAAGCATTAATAATCAATACCGTGTGCTACTATGCAACCACACGTATTACTGTACTTTTACTACCGAGTAGTTCAACAGTAACAATGGTAAAACTTCCGCCGTTATTTTTAATAAAATATTTTTGTCGTTTTCTCAATCCGATAATAATTCCGTTGTGGGGTCCACCAATGATTGTGCCGTTGTACGAATATTCCCTGTTAAAACGAATATTCCCCGACCAATCGAATATTATATAACAACTTGCGTACTTTGCAAAATTTATAAATATTACCCACAACTATAACATTATATCAAATTAACTTCATAATATTCAAAAATGATATTTATAGAAAATTCATCTTTATTGATAAAAGTTGGGATCTTACAACCTCCCCTTCTTATGAAATTTCGCCCTCGAAATTAGGGTACGTACCTGGTATGTTGAAGAGGTAAGGATACCTTGATTTCATTTTAGATTCTAACTCCCAAGTCATTTCCTCAACATCATGGTTTCTCCATAAAACTTTGACTTGAGGTATAACCTTGGAGCGTAGAATATGTTCCTTCTTATCCAAGATTTGAACAGGAACTTCTTCATACGTCAAATCCTCCGCTATTTCGTCCGGTTCTAACTCAATAATGTGGTTCGGGTCTTCCACATATTTGTGTAACATAGATATGTGAAAAACGTTATGAACACGAGACATACTTGGCGGTAAAGCGAGTCTATAAGCCACAGTTCCTACTCGGTCGAGGATTAAAAATGGACCGATGAATCGAGGATTGAGCTTTGCTCTCTTTCTAAATCTCGTAACTCCTTTCCATGGAGCAACACGTAAGAACACATGATCTCCTACATCAAATTCCACGTCCTTTCGATGAAGATCAGCATAACTCTTTTGTCGATCTTGTGAGGTTTTTATACGTTGTCGGATCGTTTGAATCTTTTCTGTAGTCATACGTACCAACTCCGGTCCCAACAACGTTGCTTCACCCACCTCATCCCAGCATACTGGAGAACGACATTTTCTTCCATACAATGCTTCGAATGGAGCCATGCCAATACTTGCTTGATAACTGTTGTTGTAGGAAAACTCCACCAATGGTAAGAACTTGTCCCAACTTCCCTTGAAGTCAAAGACACAGAGTCTTAATAGATCTTCAAGAGTTTGAATAGTCCTCTTTGATTGTCCGTCCGTCTGAGGATGATATGCTGAACTAAATCGTAACTCCGTGCCCATAGCTTTTTGTAAACTAACCCAAAATCGTGAAGTGAATCTTGGGTCTCGGTCAGAAACTATGGATACTGGCATACCATGCAGTCTTACAATCTCGTTTATGTACATACGAGCAAGACGTTCAAGTGTATAAGTTTCTCGTATCGGTAAGAAATGAGCAGACTTGGTCAATCTATCAACAATGACCCAAATCGCATCAATACCTTGAGAAACCCTAGGAAGACCGGTAACGAAATCCATGGTAATGTGCTCCCACTTCTATTCTGGAATTTCAAGTGGTTGCAATGGACCTTTTGGTACTTGATGCTCTGCTTTGACTCGTTGACAAGTTAGACACCTTGAGATAAACAGCGCTATCTCTCTCTTCATATTGCTCCACCAAAATGTATGACGAAGATCATGATATATTTTGGTACTTCCAGGATGGATTGCAAACGGTGTGTTGTGCGCCTCCATCATGATTTCATACTTTAAATCAGAGTTGTTAGGAACACAAAGTCTGGAGTTGACTCGAAGTATTCCTTTTTCATCGATTTTTTCTTTCGGCATAGCACCTTCTTGCACTTTCTTCCTCATACGCATCAGCTCCAGGTCTGTAGCTTGAGCAGCTTTAACTTTATCAATTAAAGTCGGTTCTACTCGTATATTCGCCATCATCACATGGGTCCCTGGAGTCTTTAACTCTATCTCCATCCTTTGCAAGTCATACAAAATGGGCCTTTGTGTTGACAATATTGCACTCGTACTTGCATATGATCTTCTACTCAATGCGTCAGCTACCACGTTCGCTTTTCCAGGATGGTATTGAATGGTATGATCATAATCTTTCAACAGTTCAAGCCAACGTCGTTGTCGCATGTTGAGTTCCTTTTGAGTGAAGAAATATTTAAGGCTTTTATGATCCGTAAAGATCTCCACCTTCTCCCCATACAAGTAATGCCTCCAAATTTTAAGTGCAAAGACAACAGCTGCCAACTCTAGATCATGAGTAGGATAATTCCTCTCATATTCTTTGAGTTGTCTTGATGCATAGGCTATGACTTTTCCATGTTGCATGAGAACGCATCCCAACCCTTTGCTCGAAGCATCACTGTAGATGACAAATCCCTCCGAGCCAGATGGTATTGTTAGAACAGGTGCTGAAATGAGTCTCCTCTTGAGTTCTTGAAAACTCTGCTCACATTCTTCGCTCCAACCGAACTTTGTATCTTTCCGAGTCAGCTGAGTTAATGGAGTAGCGATTCGAGAAAATCCTGCCACGAATCTCCGATAATAACCAGCTAAACCAAGAAAGCTACGTACTTCGGTCACTGATTTAGGTTGCTCCCAGCTTTGAATAGCTTCAATCTTTGCCGGGTCAATCGATATTCCACGACTTGATACTACGTGCCCAAGAAATGCTACCTCCTCCAACCAGAACTCGCATTTCTTCAACTTGGCATAAAGCTTGTATTCACGAAGCTTTTGGAGTACCAGCCTCAAGTGTTGCTCATGATCTTCACGACTTTTGGAATAAATAAGGATGTCATCAATAAAGACGACCACAAAGTGATCCAAATATTCCTTGAATACCCGGTTCATCATATCCATGAAGGCAGCAGGAGCATTAGTCAATCCAAAGGACATGACTAGGAATTCATAATGCCCGTACCGAGTTCTAAAAGCCGTCTTTGGAATATCCTCAGTTCTAACCTTCAGCTGATGATATCCAGAACGAAGATCGATCTTTGAAAAGAATTGTGCTCCTTGCAACTGGTCAAACAGGTCATCAATACGTGGCAATGGGTACCTGTTTTTGATGGTGACATGATTCAACTCCCGATAATCAATACAAAGTCGCATACTTCCATCTTTCTTCTTCACGAATAGAACAGGAGCACCCCAAGGAGAAGTACTAGGACGAATAAAGCCAATGTCTAACAATTCCTGCAGTTGGATCTTTAACTCCTGAAGTTCAATAGGAGCCATTCGATATGGGGCTTTGGAAATGGGTTTTGTACCGGGTTCAAGGTCGATACAAAATTCAATTTCACGCTCTGGGGGTAGGCCAGGAAGTTCTTCAGGGAATACGTCAGGGAATTTATTAACAATAGAAATATCATTCAAAACTGACGTATTTTTGTTTAGATCCGTGACATGAGCTAAGAAAGCTTGACATCCGTTTTTCAATAAACGAATAGCTTTATGGCTTGAGATGACAGCGATTGATTTTAATGGTTTGGTTGCTTGAATTCGCATAATAGGTCGATTAGGAATATGAAAGCTAACAACATTATGAAAACATTCAATTTTTGCATGATGAGTAGTTAACCAATCAATCCCTAGAATCACGTCAAATGCATGTATTTTTAATGAAATAAGATCGACAGGTAATGTGTGGGTACCAACTTGAACCAAACAAGACTTATAAACCGTAGATGTAATGAAGGTTTCTCCCAATGGAGTTTCAACAGATAAGTCAAAGTCTAATTTCTCCGGAATCAAATTTAATCGATGAGCGCAAGTAGGAGAAATAAAAGAATGGGTAGAACTGGTATCAAATAAAGTATAGACTTCGTTAGAGTTTATAATAAGCTTACCCGTGATGACCTCATTCGGGTTCCTTGCTTTCTGGGAGGTCACAACAAACGCTCTCCCTTGCACTACCGGTTTTGACTTTTCTGGGACGGCCTTTGGTGTCTCCATCTTGGCTGAACTTATTTTTGGTAAACAACAAAATCGAGCTAAATGACCTTCTCTTCCACAATTATAACATGCTTTAGACGGCATCGCGCAGTTTGGACTGATGTGCCCTTCCCCTCCGCATTTGAAACATATGATAGGTGGTCGTTCTCCTTCCTTAACAACGGGTGCTGTTGCTGACGTCTTTTCATCATTATTGAATCTCCTCTTCTTGAAATGACTATTCTTATTATTTTGGCCCTGATTACCACCGAAGTGGTTACCATTTCTGGCCTGTTGATTCCCTCCACGCTTGTTGTCACCGCTTCGATGACTGCTCTCACTGGTATTATCATTTTGTCGACTGCTCTCTTTTGGTTGCGTTGACTCGTTATCGCGCTCCACTAACTGAGCCCTATTCACAACATCTGAATACAAACACAGTTTATGAGAAATAAGATGTTGACGTATCTCAGGTTTCAAACCTCGCAAAAATATTCGCGTCATTCGCTCTTCATTATCCACCAAGTGGGACGCAAACCGGGACAACTCAGCAAATTTAGCCTCATACTGCGACACGGTCATATTATTCTGCTCCAATTTGATGAACTCCACCTCCTTCATGTGACGAACACTTTCGGGATAGTATTTGTCATTGAACAGCTCTTGGAACTTCTCCCAAGACATCTTCAGTGCGGCAGGTTGAGTACGCTTAATCGATTCCCACCAGTAATCTGCCTCTCCTCGCAACATAAAGGCGGCAAAGGGAACCTTTTGCTCCTCGGAGCATCCCAAGACATCAAATATCTTGGTAATCTACTTTATCCATATTTCCGCTATAAGTGGTTTTGGCTCTCCCTTAAACTCTGGTGGTCCCAGCTCCTTGAACTGTTTAGCGGTGACCGTCCGAGAGTTTTTAGTGTTTCCACCTATATTTTGGACAGGAGCCGCTCTCGCCTGCTGTTGCATGAACTGCATAAAGTTTCTGAACATTCCATCATTCATCATCTGGTCAGTGTTGTTGTTTGCATGAGGATTGTCACGTTCCTGATGCACATTATCCTGATTATTGATATGTGGTGAATCAACAGTCGCTTGTGCTCCATTGTTATTCTCAAAATTCTCAGATGCCATTTTCAGATACTGCCACAAAATAAAAGTTAATTGATATGTCATATATTATCCTTATATTATGACCGACCAATTAAATACCATGCAAATAAACTTAGGTAGGTCATACTAGCGAAGGAATTCCCCGTCTCTCCCCTCCTAGTTCTATTCTCACATCTTAGCCAGGGATCATATCCCTAAGCTCTGATACCAACTGTGACGCCCCCAAAATTAGGTATACATCACCCATCTTGGGTCGTCAGATACAAAGTACAGAATACAAATACAACTTACTAATACAACTGTCGTGTACAATACGACAAAACATAAACTGCGAGTTTGAATATAAATATTATCTTCTAGAGAGTATTCATACTCAAAAGGAGTCCTCATTACATTTATTAACACACTATTACATAGAATAGTGAGGACTACTAACTAATACTATCATTCGAACCATCACTCCGTTCCCCGACTTGCCCCAGCTACGTTCTCATTTCCTGAAGAGAACAGTGAAAGAAAGGGTGAGCTCAACTAGCCCAGTAAGAAATATTATGACTAAGATAATGCAGAATAAATTATCATTAGCCTTCAACAATGTTAAACTGATAAAATATAATAGACATCAAGTTTAACTGCAGCGGAACAAACAATCCATTAAAAGAGTCAAGTAGAAAATAAACTCTACTATCTTTTATGAGTTAAAAGGTTTTTCAACACTGTTATCGCTGGGACTCAGCTTAATAAAATAATCCACATCATCGAATCACCCCTGCACTACGGCCAAGGATATTCGTGTATTCATTAATGGTCATGATCATGCCAACAACTGTCCATCAATGCACTACGGGCCAATGAGGACTTTTACCACATCATTTGTAACATTACGGTCATGATTATACCGAATAATCCTTGGTCATAATCATACCAAGTCCATCTATGCACTACAGGCCACAGATGACTTTTAACATTTTATAAACAGAGGATGATGACAATGATATAAGAATTCAATAAAACAAGTTCAAGAATTAATTTATCCAAGAATTAACAACGTCCAAATTGTCAACATGATACTGCTTTGTGGAGTAAAATTTAAGAATGCTCAGAAGAATATTTTTATGAAAAGATACTGGATGAAACGCAATTATCAAGGATATTCCACAAATTTCATAGAGTATAGAAGTCAAAACTTAACCAACTGAGTACAATAAAGAATAGAATAACAAAAGAAATCACCATGCATGCGATAGACCGCACAGACAGGTTATTCTAACAGAATAATAAATAATGGAACCAGGTCCGGCGTAAACGCACAGACAGGATATTCCAACAGAATAATAAATAATGGAACCAGGTCCGGTGTAAAACACACAGACAGGATATTCCAACAGAATAATAACAAGACGGAACCAGGTCCGGTGTAAAACACACAGACAGGTTGTTCCAACAGAATAATAACAAAAACGGAACCAGGTCCGATGTAAAACACACAGACAGGATGTTCCAATAGAATAATAATAAAAACGGAACCAGGTCCGGTGTAAAATACACAGACAGGATGTTCCAACAGAATAATAGAAGAATGTCACCAAGTATAGGGTAGACCGCGTATACAGGTTATTTCAACAGAATAATAAGAAATGGAATAACAACAGTTCTCTTCATGAATAAGAAAGAATAACACCCCTTACCGTTTTAAAGAAGAGCTGAAATAAGGTAGTAGTTAAGTAGTAGAATACTCTTCTTCTCTCTCTCTCTATAGTTTCTCTCTCTAGAGTTCAGTGAATTCGTAAGAAATAATGAAGGAATGAGCTGCTATTTATAGAAAAATAGAATGCATAGTAACTAATCCATGAACGGTCCAGATTGATTACTTTAATCTGACGGTTCATATTTAAAGAAAAATCTTTTAAATAAAATATAATATATTCTATTTATAGAATAACTTTAATAAAGTATTCTGTTTTATATAAAAAGATGTTTTTGTTTTATTACGTTAATAATACGAATAAAACAAAACGTCATTATCGCTAAATAATTCATATTATTAACTGACAATAATTGAATCAAACTGAGTGACTTCTCACATAAGCATTAATAATCAATACCGTGTGCTACTATGCAACCACACGTATTACTGTACTTTTACTACCGAGTAGTTCAACAGTAACAATGGTAAAACTTCCGCCGTTATTTTTAATAAAATATTTTTGTCGTTTTCTCAATCCGACAATAATTCCGTTGTGGGATCCACCAATGATTGTGCCGTTGTACGAATATTCCCTGTTAAAACGAATATTTCCCGACCAATCGAATATTATATAACAACTTGCGTACTTTGCAAAATTTATAAATATTACCCACAACTATAACATTATATCAAATTAACTTCATAATATTCAAAAATGATATTTATAGAAAATTCATCTTTATTGATAAAAGTTGGGGTCTTACATTGAAGGTTAGGAAGGAGGATGTACCAAAGACGGCATTCAAGACTCGTTACAGTCATTACGAGTTTTTGGTGATGTCATTTGGGTTGATTAATGCACCAGCGGCATTTATGGATATAATGAACATAGTGTTCAAACAATATTTGAACAAGTTCGTCGTGGTGTTTATTGATGATATTTTAGTCTATTCTAAGATGCTAGAAGATCATGTTGAACACCTAAGAATAGTGTTAGAGACACTAAGGAATGAGAAATTATATGCGAAGTTCACTAAGTGTGAATTTTGGCTAGAAAGGGTACAGTTTTTAGGTCATGTCATTGACCATGAAGGGATTTCAGTAGATCCAACAAAGGTGGAAGTCGTGATGAATTGGGAACAACCGAAAATGTCAACTGAGGTGCGGTATTTTCTAGGGTTAGCGGGACACTATCGGAGATTCATCCAGGATTTTTTGAAGATAGCTACTCCGTTGACTAACTTGACAAGGAAGACGGTAAAATACATGTGGACTGAGAAATGTGAGGACAGTTTTCAAGAACTGAAGAAGAGGTTAAATGAAGCGCCTGTTTTGTCATTACCCGATGACACATGAAATTTTGTAATTTATAGCGATGCTTCGCATAGAGGACTTGGTATGCATCTAGGCAGTTGAAGGATTATGAGAAAGTTTACCCTACTCATGATCTGGAATTGGTCGCGGTAGTATTTGCCTTAAAGATATGGAGACATTATCTTTACGGAGAGAAATATGAGATATACACGGACCATAAGAGTATAAAATATATCTTCACACAGAAGGAGTTGAATATGAGACAGAGGAGATGGCTGGAGTTGATAAAGAATTACGATTTTGAAATCCTGTATCATCCTGGGAAAGTCAATGTAGTTGTCGACGCCTTAAGTAGGAAGGGTCGGGAAAAATTATCTATGTTAACGGCTCAAACTGAGTTAATAACAAAGATGGCTAGGATGGAGATAGAGGTGAAATTGCCAAGTGAATCGGGGCAGAAACTATTTGCAATAGAGATTCAATCTACCATTGTAGAGAGAGTCAAGGAGGTGCAGCTCAAAACTATTGAGTGTGAACAGATGAAGAAGAGGTTAACCAATGAAAAAGATATAAAGTGCAGTCTTGATAACAAGGGGTTATTGAGATTTGAAGGAAGAATTTGGATTCCGAATGAGACAAAATTAAAGGAGCAAGTGTTACAAGAAGCTCATGGTTTGAGGTACTCAATTCATCCTAGTAGTACTAAGATGTATCAAGACCTTCGACAGAGTTTTTGGTGGCCAAACATGAAGAGAGAAATAGTCGAGTATGTGAGTAGGTGCTTGACTTATCAGAAAGTTAAGGTCGACCATCAACGACCAAGTGGTTTGTTACAGTCATTGGAGATTCCGGAGTGGAAGTGGGAGCATATCACGATGGATTTTGTGGTGGGACTTTCAATTACTCCGAAGGGATATGATGCGATTTGGGTAATAGTGGATCGGTTGACGAAATCGGCACACTTTTTGCCAATAAGGGTTAAGTATAACTTAGACCAATTAGCTAAACTTTATGTTAATGAAGTTATTTCCAGACATGGAGTACCAATTTTTATTGTGTCAGATCTTGATCCACGATTCACATCGAACTTTTGGAGGAGTCTGCAAGAGTAGCTGGGAACGCAACTGAAGTTGAGTACGGCTTATCATCCACAAACTGATGGGCAAAGTGAGAGGATAATTCAGACGTTAGAAGATATGTTGAGATCTTGCATCATGGATTTCAAGGGTAGTTGAGATGATCATCTACCGTTAGTAGATTTTGCGTATAACAATAGTTATCATGCAAGCATAGGTATGCCGCCTTACGAAGCTTTGTACGGAAAAAAGTGCAGAACACTGTTGTGTTGGGATGAAGTGGGAGAACGCCGAATGCTTGGACCAGAATTAGTGCAGCAAACAGCGGATGTAGTGAAGTTGATACGGATGCGTCTCGGAGCAGCTCAAGACAAGCAGAATAAGTATGCGGACTCACATCGAGTGAATAGGGAGTTTGAGGTAGGCTCGTATGCATTTCTAAAGGTATCTCCCTAGAAAGGAAAGATAAGCTTTGGAAAGAAGGGGAAGTTAAGTCCAAGGTTTATACGACCTTTTGAAGTGTTAAAATGGGTAGGCGAGGTAGCTTATATGATATCATTACCTCCAGACCTAGAACGAATACATAACGTGTTTTACATATCGGTGTTACGTCCCTATAAGCCTGATTATAAGCACATAATAGAGTATGAGCCTATTCATATCGAGAAGGACTTAACGTATGAAGAGATGCCTATTCAAATTATCGATAGAAAACAGCAAGTTCTACGGAACAAAGTTATACCTTCCGTGAAGGTATTATGGAAGAACCACGATGCAGAAGAAGCAATGTGGGAGTTGGAAGAAAAGATAAGGAAGGATTACCCTCATTTATTTGTGTAATGTGAGACGAGATTCTGGGAACAAAATCTTTATAAGGGGGGAAGAATGTAATGATCGAGAAATTCGGATCTAATGTAAAATAATTTTATTTAATTAAATAATGAATAAAATTTTATTATTTGTTATTATTATGTGTTAGTAAGATGAATGTCGTTCTATAACCTAGAAACGTCGAAAAGTCGTAGTATTTTAACTATGTGAAGGAATTAAAGTGTTTGAATTTCTAAGACGAAAATAAAAGCTTTTTCGAGAAATTTTTTGAAAAATACTATTCATCGATTTCCGCTTGGGAATTATTTTTGAACTTCCGAGAAATACGTAATGATAGAATACCGAGATGAGATGGATTATGTAATAATAATTCGAGTATGGAAACGTAATTCTTCGCATGCGGACTTAATTGGAGAACGTTAGGGAAAATAAAGCGTTAAGAAGTTAAAGTAATGAACATATGATATGTATGTATTGTAAGAGGTAATGAATACGAGTATGATACGAAGTATTATACGAATATATATGAATGATGGTATTTCGTATATGATGATTGAGTATACGAGTTAGAGTACGAGATTTATACGTAGAGAATACGTACTAAGGCTTTAAGCCAAATGAATGGACTTGTAGGATTTGGTAAGTAGTTGTAAAGTCCAATTGGGATAATAATAAAACCCAATGCTAATCAATGTTAAAGCTCAAATGTTTGTAATGTATAATCCAATGTGGATTAATGCAAGCCCAAGAATAAGTAATGGTAAAGTCCAAGTGAATTTGTTAATACAAGCCCAAAGTGTAGAATAAGTTAATTAAACCTAAATCCCCAAACTATTAATCCAATGGGTTAGGGTGACCCATGGGGCAACCCATGATCATATGGTTAATCTTGGTGACCAAGAAAAAGTTGTGATGGCCAAGCAAAAGATTTGATGAGCAAGTAAACGTAGTGTTTAAGTAATAAATAGTAAGGAGGTGGGATTTGTCTATTGACTATTATACCCTAACCTTGGAAATCCTATAAATAGAGGACCTGCTAGCTCATTTGTTACTTATTCATTTCATCCAACACATTACAACTTATATGTTAGAGACAATAAGTTAGGAAAAGTTAGACTTTGAAGCAAGAAGTAAGAACAAGAAAGATTCAAGTGATCTTCAAGGGTAAGAATCCTATGTCATTAATCTCCCATCTCTTCAATTGTAGGTTGATAAGAGAAGTGTTGATTAGTTGACAGGTATGCTAAGAAATGAAGAGAATGAATAATCAATGGATTACCTTAATAAGATTGTATGATAAGGAGATGTGAGAATGGTGGTTAGAAGGCTTAATCTATAATAAGTCATGTGAAATGAAGTCATAAGTAGTTTATACTTTGATAAGCTATAAACTCATGAAGAACAAGTAATAACTTATCATGTAAATAAGTTAATGTAATATGTATGTTAAGATGATAGTATGATGGATAGAGTCTATTTGAAATGATGAACAAATCATAAGTAACGAGGTTATGCCAGAATTCGCACGATTAGACGATAATCGTCGAATTCGTAAAATTCTCGGAATGGAAGTCAAATTTTGATATTAAGCTCGGAAACATTGATTTTTGATGGGAACAACTCTTATTTGGCATTATAGAGTTGCGGGCTTGAAAATGACCGAATTTCGACTTAAAACAAAGAAACGAGCGTTGAATGTTCACGGACGTTTATCGTTTTCGTTAAAAATGAACTCAAAGGTGAATTTTGAGTTAACGAAGTTGAAAATATAAAATTATTATGTGAACACGTAGAGTATGTGATTTGTTAGCTAATGTCTTTTGAACGAGCCAATTCGGACTTAAAATGATCAAATTTGGAGTCCGGGAAGTTCACAAAGTAAGAAAACTGCCATTTCTATCTGGTACACAGAGCTGGCGCCGCGGCGCCAGCCCAAAGCAAAATAGGACGCGCTGCAGCGCCGAGAATGCCATGACCTACTGGAATTTTGTGCCGCAGCACGGCATATAACGCTAAGACTCGCGCTGTAGCACCGGGTCTGATCCTCATCCACTGAAGTGTGGCGCCGCAGCGTGGCATTGAGAAGGGAAGCTGGCGCCGTAGTGCCAGCACTAGAAGGAAGGCAATAAGGAAAGCTTATAGTTAAAGAAAGAAAGTAAACTAAATAGTAATAAACTAAAACTTGAAGTAACATTGTTTAAGACATTGTTAAACCTTAAAGTATGATAACTGAAGGTTGAAGATAATCAATCGAACATGAACGTAATGACAGTGTAAACTATAACAGCAAGCCGGAACCAATAGTAACAAATCTAATACATAATTAGATTGAGAAGAAGGGTAAGATTCATTAGGAACCATGTATGTTTATTCATGACCTAATGTGTTACGTTATGTGATCATATATTGTAGAGACCTTAAAGAATTAAAGTGAACGTGTAATAACAATAACAGACGCTGAAGGCATGTGTTCTAACCCTTGTTTCAATTCAATCTGGACAAACTTTGTGATTTACGCATGAATTGATGTATGATGAAGTCGAAGCCAATTCTTTCGGCTAGATTTACTATATGTGGATTTCTTATAATCTATCAAAGTATTGTCAATGTTTTGCCAAATTATTTGGTGTGGTTTTCAAATGAAGACTGAGTATGCTAAAATGTTTTGTCGTCAAACGACAGACACGTGAGGTTGCCACAACTTAAACGTACATGCGTTTAAAGAATGTAGTGTTGATTAACATAGAGTATTATAGGCTAATTACCTAGACGTGCTCGTAAGATATACCAGACTTACGGACTTAATGTTGGGTTGTCCTTTTCAAAGAAAGTATGAAATGCTCATGGTCTTTGACCGAAATTGATGTTTTACAGAATATTATTCATTGTGAAACGTTTTAAAGAAAGGTGAAGTGCTATTTTGAATTATCTATAGTACTTCATAACTATTGTTCTGCTATTGAAGATATACGATTCCTATATTCAAGCATATTGTTTATTGGAATTGTCATACTTGTTGAGCTAATTATGCTCACTCTTACTTTAACTATATGAATGCAGCTAAGACCAAACGAACCGAAGGATCCGGCAAGGATAAAGGGAAGGCTAAGGCGAACCTGTAGATTACTTATGTAATAGTATAGGTGAATGTTAATATTTGATATTATGACAAGAACAAATGTAATGGTTATTAAGAACTTGGGGATTGGTAATCTTGTTTTGGAATATATATAAGACATATTCGTTCTTTTGAGGTATTTCAATTGAATGTATGTGTGAATTGTAGAACCGTGTATCACCATATGTCGGGTTGGAAGATACCCGGATTTGGGGGCGTCACATTTTGTTTCCTTGTTTTCCTATACTGTTTTCTCACCACATTGCCACCATTGTACCGAAGCTAACACGTAATGAAACTTGTGAACAAAATAAACACAAACACGTAAAACTAAACTAAAATAACTGGATTAAACACTGTTTTAGTCCGAATAGGAACCCAATTTGAAGGTATAAAACCCACTCACCAGCAGCGGTGCAGAGCTCCATTTCCTTAATAAACTGGCGCTGCAGCGCCTACTTATTGACCAATGCTTTTGACTAAGCGATGCAGCACCTGTTCAAGGCTAAAGCCCGGCGCTGCAGCACCACCTCCGGTTCCCAGGCAAATAGGAAAGAGAAATGACCTAGCTGATGAAGGAAAAAAAGATATATATTCTACTCAGCCTCCCCTTTGAAGAGAGATAATCATATAGTTGAAGATACAAACCTCAGAAGACTCTATACTCTAAGGTAGCTTAGTATTTCTTCTAGTTTTTGTACATAAATTAGATAGATTAGGGAAATGAATTGGATTTCATGGAGCTCAAGAGCAACTTAGCAGCACAGATTGGAAAGCATGATTTGAAAGGATTCTTGGAGAATGAAGAATGCTTTGACAGAGTTTATTCTTCTCTATTTATTTCCTTTGATTTTTGTAATCCATAAATGTTATATATATTGCGATAGACGTTTAGTTTAAAAGCTATGAACTAAGTATTGGCTTTGAGATTACAATGGAACCCATTGTTAAGTTGAATTGATTTTCTTTCTCCTTTGGTTGGCACCATATGGTTTGGCTCAATATATTTGTACTTAATTTTTAATTGCTAAGGAATTGGTGGTTAATTTGGTAATCTATAAGAAATTAAGAAATAGACCATAGATTTATACCTTGAATATGTTGGTATGTGATTATGATTTGTCTACACAAATGGACTGCATAATTTGTGTATAGGGTAGGACTGTACATGTATGACATGTGTGACCTAATTGAGAACCTGAGCTTTAATTCCTTGACTATGGTTAGTTCGCATAGGAATATTTCAAATTGCTTAGTTAGGATGTTCCTTTTTATTCTGTTCCCTTTTGGGTGGATCTAGAGAGGATAGGTTTTTAATTACCTTGGAAGAGGCGTATGAGCACTTATGAGTTCTTGGTTGACAATCCATCATGACCACTAAGACCAAAGGGAGAGTTAGGATATTTAATGAAACATTGCACGCCAAGTGTTTGACAGAATGCTTGTGTATGTGTAAGTTATGATCTTAGCTTGTAGCGCCTTAGATACCAGTCGTTCTCCATTTACTTACTTTGTTAATTTAGAATTCAGTAGTTTAATTAATTATCTTTTACTCAACTATTTAAATAACACTGAAGCGATATAAAGTCGGTACTTGGTAAATATTAGTGATAATTTCTCGTTGTTTCAACACTCAACTTATCATATATTACTTGTTAGAACGCTTATACTTGCGCGTATTTTTATTGATTGTGAAATCGAGCAACAAGTTTTTGGCGTCGTTACCGGGGAATTATTTATTCTAATATTGTCCATATTGATTTCAATCAATTTAGTCTTAATTTAGACGTCTATATTTGTATTTAATCTGTTTTGCTTTGTTTCTAAATCTTTTCAGGCTATGGATGAGCATAACTACCAATGGCCTTGTGAGAGGACGACACAACCAAGTTCTGAAGGAATACTTCAGCAATTGCAAGAAGAAATTGCACATCTCTCAAGGTTTTTTGACAATCTTGAGTGTCAATCCACTCAGAATGCCTACTGTCAGGATCAAGTTGACTTTGACCCAAACTACTATCATCCAGAATGTCAAGGTTATCCAAACTCATGGGAAAACAGTCAAGAGCAGTTCTATGCTCCAAATTTGTCTTCCCAGTCAGAATTTGCATACCAATCTCACTCGTAATATGAGGAGGCATCTAATTTGGAGGAGCTTCTTACCAAATTCATAGAGCATAATGAGGTTCGGATGACGAATCAAGATGCCTCATTGCGAAACCTTAAGAGATAAATGGGACAACTTACCAATGCTATCATGAATTCACAGCAAAGTAGTCTACCTGGAGTTACTGACCATAACGAATGGGGTGAAGAGCATTGCACTGTGGATATGCAAGGAAATGGCAAGGAGTTACACAAAATTATTAAGGGAGATATAGAAATGCATCCTATGCAAGCTATGGATTCTGAAGATGGAGAAAATAGGAGCATGAGTGGGTGTACTGTCAAGAATGAAGATCTGAAAACCACACTCAAGGTTGTTGAAACCCAAGAGGACCCAATAGAGCATGAAGAACGTTTTCAAATTAATCTGAAAGGCGAATTAGTGTATAATTTGAATTTTGAAATTTATTTCGTGTCGATGGATGAAGTTGAATTTGAGGGTCGCAAATCATCCATGTCTTCCATACAGTGTAAAGAAAAGACAAAGAGGCGGCTTGATTTGGTTATTTTTGCATATGAGCCTGATTGAAAGAAAATGAAAGAGTCAGACCGACGAATATAAACAAGCGCTTCTTGGGAGGCAACCCAAGTGATAGTTTAATTTCAGTATCCTTTTAGTACATTTTTCGTTCATATTGCTCTATTAGTAACTTAAATTGATTTTGCCATCCTGCCATGTTTATTTCATCGTTTTCTTAATTTTCCTTTTTAAGGATTAGTGAGTTAATTTTGTTCTTATGGTGCGTTGAGGATTTCAGCATTCTTGGTATATTTGTGGTATTCATTTCTTTAAATCATTGGTAACCATTAGTTTTGTTTTAAAGTTATTTTAGGAAACTATTGTTTAAATTGCATGTTATTAGGAAATTATCTAAGTTTGTTAGTTTTTAGTTTTTTTCTAGGAAGTTTTTAGAATGTTGGTAATTTGTTTTGATAGGAGTGATTTTTGCTGTGCTCAAAGTCTAAATTTTTTTTTCACTGGTGCAGGGCAAGCGCCGCAGCGCCTGTGTTTGGCCTTCAACCAGTGCTGCAACGCTCACTCAATCCCCATTTTTCTAAGCCAGCACTGCAATGCCTCCCAAAACCTAGAAACTGGCGTTGCAGCGCCAATGCCAAACCTAACCTACTAGAGAGTTGAGTTGCAACACCTATTTTTGTTCTTCAGGCAGCATGTAACACCCCGTTTAAAACCAAGTTTAAAAGTCGGCGCTGCAGCGCCTCATAAAGAAGGAATATTGGCGTTGCAGTGCCAGTAGCGAATTTTTGTTGATTAAGTAGGCTTGGACTCGACAGATTTGGGGCATTTCATCTCTTCTCTCTCTACACCAGCCCCTCTTTACGCAAACAAACCCCCTCAGGCCACAACCTGTCCAACCTATTTTCACACTAAGCACCTCAATCCTTATATCACTCTCAAATTCAAGGATTGGGCTCCTGAATTGCCTCATCACTAGGGTTCTTCATTCTTCCAGGTAATTGAGATTTCCATTTTCTTAAGGTATTTGAAGTTTTCATTGTTTGTTGGTCTGGAAATTACTTGGAATTCGTCTTGAATTATTTTTGGCTACTATTTGAGTTGTTTTCCCCTGCTTTGAGAAACTTTTGGGTTAGAAGATACTAAAATAGGGGCTAGGCAAATTAATTTGGAGTTTTCCACGCTAGGTACTCGATTAAATGTCCCAATGAGAACTTGGTTTTGTTTTGGCCCAATTGGCTTATAGTTTGACATTGGATTGCAGTTCATTTGTTGTGGTTTGTCTTGGGTAACATTTTGGCCAGGTATTCCGTATTTTGCAAAAAAGTTTACTGAAATTTTTTGACATGGCATCCAAGCGTAAAGACTTAGCATTTGATGTTCCTCTTCAGCTGCACCAAAATTGTAACGACCCCAAAATTTAAATAATTTAATTATCAACTTCGGTAGTTAATAACACGTCTAACTTCTGATTTTACATTAAACTTAATAAAATGCGGAATAATTTGAACTTTTCTATCTTCTTACTTTAATTCCCTGAATCAAAACCTTTATATTCTACATGTCTTTGAATCTTTTATAATCCATGATTCACTCTATCAGAGTTAATATATATACTTAGATATCAAATCGATATCGTTTATACATCAGACAACAAAAACTTTAACTTTACAACTCAACATAAAATATACATCATAAAACATTGAGTACATCTCACGAACCTTAATCATGGTTTGAAGAAATAACAATCTTTAGCTAAAATATTAATCTTCGTGTATTATTTCTGATCCACGTCATTCAAGTAGCACATAGTGTTACCTTCAATCTGTTGGGTCTCCAACTTTTAGTTTTATTTTGATGATAACAATAATTAGTAAATAAATTAATTAAAAGGGTAGAATCCTCTCCATAGGATTTATATTATAATTGTTTTAATTATATTATTTATTTTGACCAAAAATATTTTCTAAATCTTATTTAATTGATTTTCTTGATCTTAATGTTTTAAAGTATTAAATCAATTGGGTCAAGCATTGTGGGACAAAAGTCATATGTTGATCATCAAATGCTTGTTTGAACTTATTTGTCAATAAGATGGAGATTGTGATTAAATTTTTTACATATGGGCATTTTCTATTTATTCTCAAATTAATTTTATTATTTAAAAATCTCAAAAATTATTTTATTTCAAAATTGGGCAAAATTATTTTATTATATATATATAAATATATATTATAAGTTTTATATTATTATATATATAATAACTATATATATATATATATATATATATATATGTTATCTAGTTTATACTCCCTCCGTCTCAGGATAAAAGTTCTGGTGGACTTTTCACGCATATTAAGAAGGAAAATAAAATGACAAAATTGCCCATGATTAATCATTTAATAATGCTCAATAAATATTGTTGTGTTTCTATAAAAAGTTGTCATAATCAATTAAACTCCACATTCAATTTTTTATTCACTATTTCTAATAATCTGTTCAGGAATATGCCAACTAAAATTAATTACTCCCTCCGTCCCATAGTTATAGGCTAATTTTTTTTGGCACATAGTTTAAGAAAATCAATTTAAGTGGCAATTTTTAACATAATTTTCCACATATACCCCTTAATATGGAATTAATGAATAAGTTAATTACTCCTTACTTATTACACTGGAACTCTCAACTTCATTGATTGACGTGTACTGACCATTAAAATCCATAACCAAGTACACCATTAAAGTCCATAACCATAGAACTTTACAACAACATTAAATGTGGTGATAAAAATAATGACATTGAATGTTGTTTCTTCAAAAAAAAAGAGTAATGGTTGAATATTTAATATAAGGGCATAAAAGTAAAACAATGAACCAACTAAAGTTTATAAATAGTAAGTAGCCTATATATTTGGACATCTCAAAATGAAAAATCAGCCTATAACTATGGGACGGAGGGAGTATATTTAATCTCCCCACTTAATGTAATCATATTTCCCAAAAAGTTTGCATGGATTATGCCAACTAAAATTTGGCGCAAAAAATTTAAATTGAAGCATGAGAAAAAAATATAAAGTAAACTATCTTACTTTGGCCAAAAATTTTCAACGAAACTTGTTCTTCAAATTGGTATTTCTGCATGTAAACATGCAAATCCCATCCAAGCATGCAAATCCCATCCAAGCATGCAAAACATATTTACTTTTGTTTTATTTCATATATGCATGTAGCTATAGTTTTATAGGAGAACAAAAGATTTTCTAATATGGTAGGAATAAAAAAATCAATAAACAAATTAAGTGCATGTGAGATTTTCAAGGTAGATGAAATAGTGTCTTTTTAGTTTTTCAATTTATAATATTTTTAACACATAATTAATTATACTTATTGAATATGAAGAGAGAATAAGAATAAAAAAAATATGAAATATTTAATGCAAAGGGTATAATAGGAAAAATTGTGTAAAAGTTATGTTATTAAAAGAAAGTGGACATTTAACATGGGACAACCCAAAATAGTAATAAGAATTTTTATCCTGGGACGGAGGGAGTATTATATATGTTAACAGTATATGTATATATATATATATATATATATATATATATATATATATATATATATATATATATATATATATATATACAGTCCCCTTCAGTTGAGGGATCCCTCAAATAGTGTTATTTGAGGGATAGTGCGCTCAACCGTTGGATCTGTTTTAATAACTTTATGTGGCTGAGATTTTACAAATAACTTAACACATCCAATGCAATGGTTATCCAATGCAACACATAAGATGTAAAATCTCAGCCACATAAAGTTATTAAAACAAATCCAACGGTTGAGCACACTATCCCTCAAATAATACTATTTGAGGGATCCCTCAACTGAAGGAGATTGTATATATATATATATATATATATATATATATATATATATATATATATATTAAATATTATAATATATAATACCCCGTGTGGGTATGCTGTGTCCAATATATATATATATATATATATATATATATATGCATATATATATATATATATATATATATTATAATATTGCATGCATATATATATATATATATATATATATATATATATATATATATATTATAATATTGCATGTGCATGTAATTCATGTGTGTGTGTAAATTTTCTTATATACATTCATTAAATGCTAGAAATATGTGCTGGCAACAAAACCGAGTCTTTTGTTTTGGGACATGAAAATCAAGTCTGCTAAAGAGCTTTTCAAACCTTGGTCAAAATATTAAATGCATGCATGCCCCTTTAATACTCCCTCCGTCTCAAATTATATGTTATTTTAACAAAAAAAAATTATCCCACAATATCTATTTTTTCAAGATTTCAATATATTTTTTCCTTTTATTTTTTAAGTTTGTCCCTTTACCCAAATTAATGATAGTTATTACTCTTATTCTGTTATTCATATCTCTCCTCTTTTTTAAGCATCTTTTCATATTCCCACCAATAAGTATTCATACGCAGAAAATAAAAAAGTCAGGGTATTTTAGTATTTTTATCACACATATTGGTATGTGTGTAGAACTCTAAAAAAGCAGATAATTTGGGACGGAGGGAGTATCATATAGTAAGATATATCTATATAATAAAACAGAACCAATTTTGAATCTTTCATTTGACAAAGCACAAAGACGATTCAGATTTCATCTCAATTATTCCAACTTAATCTAAAGTTTAACATTTCATCTCACACTAAAATTTTCCGCTCAAATCAAATTCACCCCTAAAAATTCCCGCCCAAATCAAATAACAATAGTAATAGTAATAATAAAAATAAAAATAAAAATAATAACAACAATAATTATAATTATAATTTTAATATTAATAATAATTATTATTAATATAATATTACTAATAATAATAATAATTATTGTTATTATTTGTACTATTATAATTATTATAATAGTAGTAATAATTATAATAATAGTAATAATAATAATAATAGTACTAATAATAATAATAATAATAATTAATAATAATAATAGTAATAATAATAATAATAATAATAATAATAGTAATAGTAGTAGTAATAATAATAATAATTATAATAATTAATGTTATTATAATAATAGTAATAATAATTATAGTAATATTAATTATAATTATTATTATTATTATTATGACTATAATAGTAATATTAATAATAATAGTAATAGTAATAATTATAATAATAATTATGATAATAGTAATAATAATAACAAAATAATAATAATAATAATAATAATAATAATAATAATAATAATAATAATAATAATAATAATTTTTATTGTGGTGGTGTGGTGAATTATAAAAATTGTTATTGATGATTTGTAAGTTTTGTATACAGGTTTAGATTTTTCTAGATATCTATTTTTAAAGGAAAATTAATTATTGTGGTGGTGTGGTGAATTATGATAATTGTTATGTGTAATTGTAAGTTATTTTAAGTTACAAAAAGTTTTTAGGTATGTAATATTTTTTGAATTTTAATCTAATTTTTCGTTACGTCGTGCCTTCAGGCACGGACAATCACCGGTATATATACTAAGATAGGAGTTTTTAATGCATTCATGTGCTGTCAACTTGTTGAAACCGTGTGTACAAAGTGACAACCATTTTGGAACAAAGGAAACCGTGTATGAGTTGTAATACATGTGTGGGCAAATTGAATGTGGTCAAAATGAGCAATAAATGACCAAGTGATTAAAAAAAAAGATGGGCGGAAGTTTGAATCTTTTTCTTTTTGCAATCCGTGTGCTTTGCTTTCATCCTATCCATTGATTTTAAATTGAAACAATCCTAGCCATTAGTTTCAAATCAGTTTTTGAAAATTACCATTTTACCTCTGACTTCAAAAATCTATAAATAGGAGGCATTTCGTTCATTTCCAATTTGCCAATTCACTTACAAAGAAAAACTTATTTTCTCTCCTACATACTCTCTCTCTCTAAGAAGCTTTCTCTCTCTATTTATCAAAGTTCTAATCATTTGAGAAGAGAAAAATTGGTCTAAGCAAATTGAGTTAAGTGATTTGATTTATTTTATTTGAATTATCTCTTGCTTATTTATATTTATAGATATACGAATATAAATTGTTCTACACAATTCTATATATCTATATTTCATCTATTTATCAAATAAAAAGATACTTGGACGCCGCAAAGCTACGGAGATAAACCTCTACGGAGAGGAATCTGACCGTACGATTCCTTATAGTCTTCAGTAATCTTTTATTGATATTATTTATATAAATATCGTAAAATAGATACGACACTTGATAGCTCAAAACAACAATGAGATATTGCTCCAAAAAGAGTAGTCATCCGAACCGGATTTAAGAATCGTAGTGATCTATTAAAAATATTTATATAAATATCAATTGTGAAAATTATAAAATTTGTCATACTTGGGCGCCACATAGCTACAGAGATAAACCTCTACGGAGAGGAATCCGACCGTACGATTCCTTATAGTACTAAGTGACATTATTTATAAAAGTTCACATAATTGATAAAATATTCTTATATATTATCTAAGTTAAACAAATATATTTGTTATATCAAGTATTGCTTAATTGATTTATTTATTATACTTGATATCTGTCATCACAAGTATTTGTTCATAAATTCATTTATTCATAAAATACTTGTTGCATAATATAAAAGTTATTTAAACTTTTATTTCACGTACAAACTTAAGTGAATATATCTACTTAAATAGAAGCATATTTGATTCAAAGTTTAAAATAACTTATTTGCTTACTCAGAAGCACTTTCACTCTAAAAAGTTATTTAAACTTAAAGTGACTTTTCTTTACTCCATAAAGAATAAATATTTCTATATAAATTTGCATTAAATTGTATATCTGCTTAAACAGAAGCATTTTTGAGTAAAAGCTAAAATTGACTTATTTTCTTATTCAAGAAGCATCTTTTCACACAAAATATAAAAGATATTTAAACTTTTATAATAGTGCATAATTTATATATTTGCTTACACATAAGCATTATTTGATATAAGCACAAATTACTATCTGCTTACAAAGAAGCATATTTTTCTCAAGTATAAAAGTCTTTGAACTTTTATAAATATATTTGATCTTTAATTGATATCTGCTTATTTGAGAAGCATTAATCTGTACTAAATTATATCTGCTTATTTAAGAAGCATCCATCTGTACTAAATTCTTATCTGCTTATTTGAGAAGCATATTATTGTAAATTCATTTGTAAAAAGGAGAAAATGTCAGAGTTAGTTTATTTTATGTACCTGTGAGAAAGACGAGTAATTTTTCGACCAAGACCAGAGTCTTAGAGAGGTCAGCGGGAAGTTAGGTCTCTGGTGTACTTGTGAGGTGAGGAAGAGGATGTTGTTTCAAGACCAGATCATAGAATAGAACTGAACTCAAAAGAAGGTACAACTAAACTTGAGGAGGGAGCGGGGAGCTTGCTGTCCAAGATGGAATAGTTGGGAACAGTTGGAAGTTTGTCTATAAAACTTTGTAAAGGTTTCTCTACCTGTTGAAGTAGTATTTATTACAGATAGTAATAGGATCTCAAGTCCTAGAGAGGAGCTTGAGACTGGACGTAGCAGCATACCCGGGATGTATGTTGTGAACTAGACAAATCTCTGTGCATTGTGTGATTGAATTTTTACTATCTTGTATATTAATTTCTAACACTGCAAATTAATTATCCAAAAATTCAAAAAGGCCTAAGATAATTTTTAATCGGTAATAATTGTGACAACCCCAAATTCGGGCACTTTAACCCCACAGATTTGGTGTTCACTGTCCAATTAAATCATAACTAACTACCCATATACAAAAGATATAATTAAACTCAAAAGCTTAAATAATAAATCTCCCATCAAGGGTTACATAATCTCAAGATAAATCCCAGGTCATCTAACCTTTAATACAATCATCAGCAGAAATTAAAACATGATCATAATTAAATCTAGTACATAAACTTCATAAATAAAAGGTAAATTAAACATCGTCGTCTAATCAAGCACTTTGTCATTGCCCTTGCTTGAAGAGAGCTCTTCAAACTTCTTAACATCATCTGCATTGTTTGGTGCAAGAGTGAGCAAACAATTGCTCACAAGAAGAATAGTATACAATAACATTTTATGAATGACAATAACTGAACTTTCAATGGTAAAGTTTTCTTACCAGAACAATAAACTTTAATTCAACAACTATGAGTTCAAAGGAATAATGAACGTTAATTTATCAATAGATATCAACATCAAAGAATACACTGAGGGTCACAAGACCACGGACTATACTATAGGTCTCAAGTATTTCTACTTTATCCTTTAACAGTCTAAAAGACTATAATCATCATCTTCGTCCTAGGTTAACATGTGTTTCTACTGTAACATTTAACAGTCTAAACGACTATATGGATCATCATTTCGTACTCCAGGTGATCAGCCCTTTGTACTATATATTGCGCAAATATTTTAACGCTATTACGTATTTCTAAAATAATCCCCTAATAATAGGGTTGTTCATCTCAGCTTAGATCATCAGGTTCCGAACCAAATGAAGTTTGGTTGGGAATTAGCTTCCAAAGAATTCTAGATCTTTAGAATGCTCATCAACCAAGTACTGGTTGAATCAGATAGAAACAAATAACTATTCAAGAGTTTGATTATAATATCTTCATGAACAAGGTATATCGATGAATCAATAAGAGCTAGAGCATTAACAGGTTCTAAATTGAACAAATGTTATCATCGACACCATGCTTTCAAAATTGTATGAGTACATAAGCAAACCAAAGGAAGTTTGGTTTGGGTTGACTTCAAGGGTAATTTAGAGTTTATAACATTCATCAACTAAGGATTAGTTGAGTTGGTAAAGAATCGCTATGCAACTTAGAGTTTGGTACAATAATGTAAGATAGTACAATGACATTGAAGAGCGAAGATCAAACAACAGTTATTAGTAGCTGAATAAACACATTTCTTACAACAACATTATAGACTTTGAATAACCGAAGTAATCTCATTTTGAATAAAGAAATAAATATTAACTAACTTGCTCAACAATAAATGAAAGTTAAAGAATTCGCATGACAACAAATCGTTAAACAAGAGGTTAGAGTTAGAGAATTTGCATAAGTATAACGTAATAGTGAAAAGTAACCTTGCTGAATAATAAAGTAGCAAATGTTAGGGAACTTGCCTCTTGCGTAAGTTATACAATTATAATTCACGTACTCTAATATCCTACACATACCATTAGGATCATCACATCAATTAGCCACATACACATTAACCTCATAGATTCATTTCTCATCTTAGTTACGTTATAACCTTTAGTTTAAGGTCTAACCATACAAATAAATCACATAACACAAAACTGAAACTCACTAATACATTTTAGTGAAATCACAATATCTATTAGACATGTTAACATCCACTTCCAAAATAATACCCATTTATAGCTAAACTTGTTAATTTAGTACAAGTCTTATGGTACTATATAAATATCAAAAATTTCAAGTGTTAACCTTCATAATACTTATTTACTAATCCTCATTCTCAATAAATCACAACATGTCATTTTCATAGTTTACCAACTTCATATAACTTTAGAATCACTAACCACATAACATTATGTTATTTTAACATTGTCGTTACACATTTGACACATTAACATAACCTTAGACAAAGTTATAGTGGTGTTACAAAGTTTGCAGCAGCAACAGACCTCACTGTCTCAGGACAGGGTATGGCGCAGCTACGCTGTGACGCTCCCAAAATATGTATACAACACCCATTCTGAGTCGCCAAATACATGGTACAGAAAACAAACTACAACTTCAATAATACAATTGTCGTGCAAAATACGACAACACATACTGTGAGTTTAAATACAAATATTGTCTTCTGGACAATATCCGCACTCAAATAAATCATCATTACAATTATTCAAACACTATTTTACAGAAATAGTGAGGACTGCTAAAATATCTTTCTAGAACCATCACTCCATATCCCGACTAGATCCTGCTATGTTCTCACCTCCTGAGAAGAAAAAAAATGGAACAAAAAGGAAAAGGGTGAGCTCAACTAGCTCAGTAAAGAATATTATGACTAAGATAATATACAACAAATTATCATTAGTATTCAACAGGGAAAAATATGATAGAATATAATCGACAACAAGTTTTAGATCAACAACTGCAGCGGAAACAGCAAACCATTAGAAGAGTCAAGTAGAGAATGAATTCTACTATCTTCTAAGATTTAAAAGTCCATCATCAATATTTTATTCCTGTAACATCAATTAATAATCATCTTTAACCAAATATTCATTTTTACACTACAGGTCAAAGATATTCATTTGTATCACCTGTCAGTCATGTTCATCTCAACACATGTTCATCTTTGCACTACAGGCCAAAGATATTCATCAAGTAATCATACATCTTTGCACTACAGGCCAAAGATATTCAGTAATATCATCATTTAGGAATGAGGATGATGAAAAATATCTTAAAGAGAACGAATCCAGTGAGACAGAAGGATAAATAGTAGGGATTCGTATAACAGTTTATCCAAGATCAATAATACTTCATAATAATCAATTGTGAAGCAGAATTCAAAAATAAAGATCAAAACATGGATACAATCAAAGATAGTGACCATAATAGACATCTTGGACAAAAAGGGAAAATTTTATTTTTCGGTGAATAGTGCCGTATTCGTGAATAGTGCCGTATACGTGAATAGTAACGTATACGTGAATAGTAACCCCGACACAAAAAGTTTCAAATTTGATAAAAACTCATGTTAATATTTCAGCATAATGATATTGAAGAAAATAATATCATTTAAGAAGAAAATAATATCCCTTACCTCAAAATATCAGTACTTCTGGTCGGAATACCGGTATAAGGCTGAAAGAAACTTGCTCTGATGAATAGAAACTCTCAAAGTATCTAAATACTCACAAAATACACTCAATAATCTAGAGAGAGAAAGAGAGAAAACTTGTTTCTGGTGTGATTTTCAATTCTAACTTAGCCCTCTATTTATAGGAAAATGTTAGCACGCCGAAGCAGATTTAACCTGCAACCTGATGGCTTTACCTGCTACTATTCCCACCCACCACATTTGAATAAAAATCTCAGCACATTTCTTCACCAACCAAGAGTGGGGCCCACCAATTCTAGAATTTTTCATCAAAATGATAAACTCCAAAAATTCAACAATTTCTGAACCAGTAATCTCGTAAAATTCATAATAAATCATACGTTCATTTTTAACGGTTCAAAATTTGTGGACATATACTCAACTTATATATGTATAACATATCCAAAAATTACCACGATCCAACGGTCGGATTAAAAATTATAACCCCCGCAAAATATCTCAAAAACTCTGATTTTTAATACCTCCATTCTGACAAAAATACTAATAAAAACCTCAACATTAACTCCTTCATTTTTAACCACAAAAATATATCCAACATTTATATCCACATAAAATAAATATTTTCTTATCATATGAATCAATAATTAATTATTCACAAATAATATTACAGAATCACATTTATGACAACCAGACCGTTCCCAGGAAAGAGGGGGCTTTCCAATAAGGATTTTTCCTTACTGGCGCGCAATTAGATGACCAAACCTCTCCTTAGACAGAACTTTCTAGACATTGCCAATAATGTTATCTAATAATATTATTCAAATAATATGAATTATTGATCTGATAAAGAAAAATACTGTGCAGCAACAATTATTGAAACAATCAATAATATAAAATATCAACGCAGCAATTATTGAATTAATAAAATAAAATATTGAATAATAACTACTGTAACAATTATTGAGTAGTTCGTAAGAATCAATAATTGGTGTAATACCGTGTGCTACTGTATTTTAACCACCGGGTATTCAAACAGTATTAACGGTAACAACTACGCCGTTATTTATAAACAAATTATACTTATCGTTTTTTTCATCCAATCGCTTTCCGTTATGGGGCCCCCACAAGGCTGCGCCGTCGTACGAATATTCCTCGACAGTAAGAATATTTCACGACCAAACGAATATTCTCCGACAAAATGAATATTTTATAACCACTTGCTTATTTTGCAAAATTTGCACATTTCACCCATAACCAAAGTATTATATCAAATGAACCCCTTATTATTCACAATAATATTTAGAGAAAATTTGATTTTATTCATTAATAAGTTGGGGTCTTACAACCTCCCCTCCTTATAAAATTTCGTCCTCGAAATTGACGTACGTACCTGATATTTCGAAAAGGTGAGGATACCTCGCTTTCATTTCTGATTCCAACTCCCAGGTCATTTCTTCAATAGCATGATTTCTCCACAAAACCTTAACTTGTGGTATAACCTTCGTGCGTAGGACATGTTCTTTCCTATCCAATATCTTAACAGGTACCTCCTCGTACGTTAAATCTTCGGCTATCTCGTCTGGTTTTAACGCAATAATATGATTCTGGTCGTCCACATATTTACGTAACATCGATACGTGAAAAACGTTATGAACACGCGACATATTTAGCGTTAAGGCGAGTCTATAGGCCACAGTTCCTACTCGATCGAGGATTTCAAATAAATCGAAGGCTTGAGCTCTCTTCTCTTCATCGACTCTTACTTCTAGAATAACACATTCTTACACCTTCTTCTTTATATTCATCAGCTCCAGGTCTGTAGCTTGAGCGGCTTTAACGTTATCGATTAAAGTCGATTTTACTCGTATATTTGATATCATCATGTGGGTACTTGGAGCCTTCATCTCTATCTCCATCCTTTGCAAGTCATACAAAATGGGCCTTTGTGTTAACAACATTGCACTCGTACCCGCATATGATCTTCTACTCAATGCGTCAGCTACTACGTTTGCTTTTCCAGGATGATATTGGATGGTATGATCGTAATCTTTCAACAGCTCAAGCCAACGTCGTTGCCACATGTTGAGTTCCTTTTGGGTGAAGAAATATTTGAGGCTTTTATGATCTGTATAGATCTCCACTTTCTCCCCATACAGGTAGTGTCTCCAGATCTTCAAAGCGAAAACGACTGCTGCCAACTCCAAATCATGAGTAGGATAATTCCTCTCATATTCTTTGAGTTATCGTGAGGTATAGGCTATGACTTTCCCATGTTGCATGAGAACACATCCTAACCCTTTGCCTGAAGCATCGCTATAGATAACAAATCCATCCGAACCAGATGGTATTGTCAGAACAGGTGCCGAAATGAGTCTCCTCTTGAGTTCTTGAAAACTCTTCTTACAATCCTCGCTCCAACCGAATTTTGTATCTTTTTGAGTCAGCTGAGTTAACGGAGTAGCGATTCGAGAAAATCCTTCCACAAATCTCCGATAATAACCAGCTAAGCCCAGAAAGCTACGTACTTCGGTTACCGACTTCGGTTGCTCCCAACTTTGTATGGCTTCAATCTTCGCCGGGTCGACAGATACTCCATGTTTTGACACCACGTGCCCAAGGAATGCTACTTCCTCAAGCCAGAACTCGCATTTCTTCAATTTGGCATATAGCTTATTTTCACGAAGCCTTTGCAGTACCAGCTTCAAATGGCGCTCATAATCTTCACGGCTTTTGGAATAGATGAGGATGTCATCAATAAAGACGACAACGAACTGATCTAAATATTCTTTGAATACACGATTCATCATATCCATGAAAGCAGCAGGAGCATTAGTCAATCCAAAAGACATGACTAAGAATTTATAATGCCCATACCGAGTTCTGAAGGCAGTCTTTGGAATATCCTCAGTTTTAATCTTCAGCTGATGATATCCAGAACGAAGATCGATCTTTAAAAAGAATTGTGCTCCTTGCAACTGGTCAAACAAGTCATCAATACGAGGTAGCGGATACCTATTCTTGATAGTGACATGATTCAATTCTCGATAGTCGATACAAAGTCGCATACTCCCGTCTTTCTTCTTTACGAATAAAACAGGAGCACCCCAAGGAGACGTACTAGGACGAATAAAACCGATGTCCAACAACTCCTGTAGTTGGACTTTTAACTCCTGAAGTTCAATAGGAGCCATTCGATATGGAGTTTTAGAAATGGGCTTTGTACCGGGTTCGAGGTCAATAAAGAATTCAACTTCACGTTCTGGGGGTAGACTAGGAAGTTCTTCAGGAAATACATCGGGAAATTCTCTAACAATAGAAATATTATTCAAATCTGTCTTGTCTTTGTTCAAATCCATAACATGGGCTAAGAAAGCTTGACATCCATTTTTCAATAAACGAATAACTTTGTGGCTTGATATGACAGTGACTGATTTTAGTGGTTTAGTAGTTTGAATTCGTATGACAGGTTGGTTAGGAATATGAAAACTAACAACCTTACGAAAACAATCAATTTTAGCATGATGAGTGGTTAATCAATCAATTCCTAAAATCACATCAAAAGCAAGTATCTTTAAAGAGATAAGATCAACAGGTAATGTGATAGTGCCAACTTGGATCATGCAAGATTTATAAACTATAGATGTAACGAAGGTTTCACCCAACGGAGTTTCAACAGATAAGTTAAAGTCCAATTTCTCTGGAGTCAAGTTTAAACGTTGAGCACAAGCAGGAGAGATAAAAGAATGGGTAGAACCGGTATCTAGTAAAGTATAAACTTTGCAAGAATTCAAGATTAGCTTACCTGTGATCACCTCGTTCGGTTTTCTCGCGTTTTGGCCAGTCACGACAAACGCCCTTCCAGGAATTGCTGATTTCGACTTATCCGGGACAACTTTTGGAGTCACCATCCCCGCTGAACTTGGTTTTTCTACATAACACTCTCGAGCTATATGACCCTCCTTTCCACAGTTATAACATACCTTGGATTGTTGTGGGCAGTTTGGGCTGATATGTCCCTCTTTTTCACATTTGTAACATACGACCGGTGGTCGTTCTCCTCCCCTAGAAACAGTTGATGTTTGTGCTGACGTCTTCACGTTATCATTGTTGTACCTTCTCTTCTTGAAATCTCTTCCCGACTCGCTCCTTCTATTATCACGACCACGATTACCACCAGAGTAGTTACCGCTTTTGTCCGAATGCTTTCCTCCCTGCTGGTTTTCATTGCTTCGATGACTGCCGCCACCGGTATGACCCTGGTTGTGGTCCCTCGGTTGCACATACTCATTATCTTGCTCTAATAATTGAGCCCTGTTTACAACATCTGAATATAAAGAAAATTTATGAGAGATAAGATATTGTCGAATCTCGGGTTTTAGACCTCTCAGAAACATCCTTGTCATTCGTTCCTCATTTTCGACCAAATGAGGTACAAACCTGGATAACTCTGCAAACTTCGCCTCGTACTGGGACACCGTCATGTTGTTTTGTTCCAGTCTGATAAACTCCACCTCCTTCATATGACGAATACTTTCAGGAAAGTACTTGTCATTGAACAGTTTTTGAAATGTTTCCCAGGACATGTTGAGTGCGTCAGGCTGGGTACGCTTCACAGACTCCCACCAGTAGTCTGCCTCACCGCGGAACATAAAGGTGGCGAATGGAACCTTCTGTTCCTCCGTGCATCCCAAGACATCGAATATCTTGGTAATTTGCTTGACCCACGTTTCCGCCATGATCGGATCCGACTTTCCCTTAAATTCTGGTGGTCCCAATTCTTTGAACTGCTTGGCTATGACAAACCGCGCGTTGTTATCATTTCCACATGTATTCTGCACACAAGTCTCCCTCGTCTGATTTTGCATGAACTGTAAAAAGCTCCTAAACATTCCATCATTCATCGTTTGTTCAGCAACATTGTTTACAGGAGGAATATTGCCTTCCTGTTGCACGTTCCCCTGGGTGGTGATCAAAGGTGTCTCCACGGTCTGATTTACTCTATTATTAACGTTCTCAGCTGCCATTCTTAAATACTGCCATAAAACAAGGGTTAATAGTCATATCATATATTATCCCTATACTCTGACCGACCAAATAAATACCAAATAAACTTAGTCAGGTCATACTAGCGAAAGAATTCCCCGTCTCTCCCCTCCTAGTTCTTGTCTCACATCTCAGCCAGGGATCATATCCCTAAGCTCTGATACCAACTGTGACGCCCCCAAAATAGGTATACAACACCCATTCTAAGTCGCCAAATACATGGTACAGAAAGCAAACTACAACTTTAATAATACAATTGTCGTGCAAAATACGACAACACATACTGTGAATTTAAATACAAATATTGTCTTCTGGACAATATCCACACTCAAATAAATCCTCATTACAATTATTCAAATACTATTTTACAGAAATAGTGAGGACTGCTAAAACATCTTTCTAGAACCATCACTCCATACCCCGATTAGATCCTGCTATGTTCTCACCTCCTGAGAAGAAAAAAAATGGAACAAAAAGGAAAAGGGTGAGCTCAACTAGCCCAGTAAAGAATATTATGACTAAGATAATATACAACAAATTATCATTAGTATTCAACAGGGAAAAATATGATAGAATATAATCGACAACAAGTTTTAGATCAACAACTGCAGCGGAAACAACAAACCATTAGAAGAGTCAAGTAGAGAATGAATTCTACTATCTTCTAAGATTTAAAAGTCCATCATCAATATTTTATCCCTGTAACATCAATTAATAATCATCTTTAACCAAATATTCATCTTTGCACTACAGGCCAAAGATATTCATTTGTATCACCTGTCAGTCATGTTCATCTCAACACATGTTCATCTTTGCGCTACAGGCCAAAGATATTCATCAAGTAATCATACATCTTTGCACTACAGGCCAAAGATATTCAGTAATATCATCATTTAGGAATGAGGATGATGAAAAATATCTTAAAGAGAACGAATCCAGTGAGACAGAAGGACAAATAGTAGGGATTCGTATAACAGTTTATCCAAGATCAATAATACTTCATAATAATCAATTGTGAAACAGAATTCAAAAATAAAGATCAAAACATGGATGCAATCAAAGATAGTAACCATAATAGACATCTTGGACAAAAAGGAAAAAATTTATTTTTTGGTGAATAGTACCGTATTCGTGAATAGTGCCGTATACGTGAATAGTAACGTATACGTGAATAGTAACCCCGACACAAAAAGTTTTAAATTTGATAAAAACTCATGTTAATATTTCAGCATAATGATATTGAAGAAAATAATATCATTTAAGAAGAAAATAATATCCCTTACCTCAAAATATCAGTACTTCTGGTCGGAATACCGGTATAAGGCTGAAAGAAACTTGCTCTGATGAATAGAAACTCTCAAAGTATCTAAATACTCACAAAATACACTCAATAATCTAGAGAGAGAAAGAGAGAAAACTTGTTTCTGGTGTGATTTTTAATTCTAACTTAGCCCTCTATTTATAGGAAAATGTTAGCACGCCGAAGCAGATTTAACCTGCAACCTGATGGCTTTACCTGCTACTATTCCCACCCACCATATTTGAATAAAAATCTCAGCACATTTCTTCACCAACCAAGAGTGGGGCCCACCAATTCTAGAATTTTTCATCAAAATGATAAACTCCAAAAATTCAACAATTTCTGAACCAGTAATCTCGTAAAATTCATAATAAATCATACGTTCATTTTTAACGGTTCAAAATTTGTGGACATATACTCAACTTATATATGTATAACATATCCAAAAATTACCACGATCCAACGGTCGGATTAAAAATTATAACCCCCGCAAAATATCTCAAAAACTCTGATTTTTAATACCTCCATTCCGACAAAAATACTAATAAAAACCTCAACATTAACTCCTTCATTTTTAACCACAAAAATATATCCAACATTTATATCCACATAAAATAAATATTTTCTTATCATATGAATCAATAATTAATTATTCACAAATAATATTACAGAATCACATTTATGACAACCAGACCGTTCCCAAGAAAGAGGGGGCTTTCCAATAAGGATTTCTCCTTACTGGCGTGCAATTAGATGACCAAACCTCTCCTTAGACAGAACTTTCTAGACATTGCCAATAATGTTATCTAATAATATTATTCAAATAATATGAATTATTGATCTGATAAAGGAAAATACTGTGCAACAACAATTATTGAAACAATCAATAATATAAAATATCAAAGCAGCAATTATTGAATCAATAAAATAAAATATTGAATAATAACTACTGTAACAATTATTGAGTAGTGCCTTCCTTCGTAAGAATCAATAATTGGTGTAATACCGTGTGCTACTGTATTTTAACCACCGGGTATTCCAACAGTATTAACGGTAACAACTACGCCGTTATTTATAAACAACTTATACTTATCGTTTTCTTCATCCAATCGCTTTCTGTTATGGGGCCCACACAAGGCTGCGCCGTCGTACGAATATTCCCCGACAGCAAGAATATTCCACGACCAAACGAATATTCCCCGACAAAATGAATATTTTATAACCACTTGCTTATTTTGCAAAATTTGCACATTTCACCCATAACCAAAGTATTATATCAAATTAACCCCTTATTATTCACAATAATATTTAGAAAAAATTTGATTTTATTCATTAATAAGTTGGGGTCTTACATACGCCATACACAAGCCTGGGACCGGCGCAGCTGCGCCGTTTCTGGCCTTGGCACCGGCGTAGCTGCGCCGTTTCTGGCCTTGGCACCGGCGCAGCTGCGCCAGTGCACAGACAGAACCAGAAAGGCTATGAACAGTAGCCGACTTTAGGCCAACTAACACGAATTTCACCCATCAAACAGTGAAATTAACACGTAAAATAAATATATAACTATGATAAACATGTTTCCTCACATAATTAACCACTTAGAACAATTTAACAACAACTTCAACTAATTAAATTCCATGTTTTTATACAAAAACACCATTTTTGATATTCTTCATATAATTCATCACTGTGATCACAATTCTTGTCCAAATCACTTCGTTCAAACTACGTTCTCTTCGTTTCTTAATGGACTAGCATAATCAAGACTCAATTTACAGTTTAACATACAAATTGGCCACTAAAATTGGTACTTTTCACAAGCCATATGAAAATATACACTGATAATTATCTTTCCTACTTTTTGAACGAAATTAGCATACAATTCTTGCTTAAACACAAACTCTAATCATCATAAACACATACTCACAATTACCAATTATATATCAATAATTCAACAAATTAAACTCACAAAGCATGAAATTTTATGCCACAAAAACCCAAATATAAACATATATACATACATACTATTATGGTTAAAGAAAATACCTTTAATTGCTTGTTAATTCTTGTTAAAATCGCTGGAAATCGCTTGAAACTCTTACCTTTTCTCTCAATCTCTATCAATTTCCTCTCAGTCTCTGTAATTCTTACGCTTAGCAAATAAAAGTATAC
The DNA here is from genome assembly GCA_016801055.1 of Panax notoginseng. NCBI lineage: Eukaryota > Viridiplantae > Streptophyta > Magnoliopsida > Apiales > Araliaceae > Panax > Panax notoginseng. The sequence continues at coordinate 105,012,443 of CM029017.1, forward strand.
GTAAACTAAAATAAACCGATATGGCTTAATACGTATACTTAATATAATACCAGTTACAAACTATTAACGTATATGTTATAATTATGTTATATTTATTATTTGATTTATCTAATTTATTTTATTTATTATAATAAAATTCATAATTTAAAAATCCAAAAGCAATAAGGCTTTGTTTGGCCAAAAAGTCTTTAAAATAAAAGACTTAATATATATTTAAGCCCTGTTTGGTAAAAACTAAATTAAACTCCTTTAATTTGTTTTAATAAACAACTTAGTTTATAATTTATAATTACATACTATTTATTTATATTTTCATATCCAACATTAAATAAACTAAATTAATTACACATACTATATTTTAAATAAATATTCCACTTAAACACATATCACAAAATTATATTCTCATTATAATTTTATTTAATAAATTAATATACCATCTTTAATTTATCACATCACAACAACAATATAACATCTCATGTTATCTTACAACATAATAACTATAAATTAAATTAATTTAGAATATTATCTAATAAATATAATTTATAAATTTTTACTAATAAAAATCACATATTCGTTTAATTTAAGAAATATTTTAAATTACAAAACAACAACTTCATCAATAAAATATTTATTTAATTTAATAAATATTTTAAATTACAAATAAAATCTTGGATTGTTACAATAATCTATTCAACCCCCCTTCTAGATTATTATTGGACTTTCACAATCCTTAACCTGTAAAAATGGTTATTTGCAAGGTTGAGCTCGACAACCTAGCAAATCTAACAGTTTTCATGCATCATGTAGCACATAATAGCATGCTTATCATACATCTCATAAACATTAGACTAACATAACATACATGTTGCAGTTCATATAACAAGTATAAAGATTGAGTTCCTTACTTAATCAACATTCATTATTAAATCAACGTAGTCATAAATTGACTTTAACATTTCATACTTACAATATATATATATATATATATATATATATATATATATATATATATATATATATATATATATATATATATAAAACACATCATGCTCTTTGCAACAAAGATTTAAAATAATTCATCATCAAGTTCACACACCAAATAGGAATTGGAAGACTTGCCTTGATCAGCATTCATATCTTATAACTTAGAACAACATCTTCTATGTGACAAACGAGATTTTGTAATAATTATTTTAATATTTATTGAGTTAAATAAATATTTTTTTTCAATGATTTAATTATTAGATTAAATAATTAATTGATGAAATTGTGGTAGATTAATTTAATTATATGTGTTATATTTATTAAATTAATGTGGAGAATTTTTATTATTCAAATTATGTAATTATGTGAGCTTATTGAATTAAAAGAAAAAAATTAATAAGCCTAATACCATTTTAATTAATAAGAAAATTAATAATTTGACATAATTAATAAAGGAGAAAATTAATTATGTTACTATGTGAATTAATGAGAAATTGTCATATATTATTAATATAAATAAGATATTTGATTTATTTTATAAAGGGGTGTGACACAATTAAACTATAGTATAAAATATTTATTAAATTAAATGGTTATGATTCTTTTAAGGCTAGCCAAACGGAGCCTTAATGGGAGTTGGGAGAAGTTAACCCATGATCGGGTTAACTAACCACAATTGCGTCAGTTCCTAATTATTATATACGTCTTCTTCCTTCTTTCATTTGGCTAAGTCTAGAAAAAGAAAAAAAAATTAGAGAGAAATTGAGAAATTTTGAGGGAGATTGTAAGTGTGTAATTGAACAAGTATCTGAGAAAGGATCATCTAGGACCATCACTACTAATCTATACTTTGGGTAATCTCTTCAACCCAGTTTTTATTTACGTCATTTAAAGTTTCATGAAAATGGCTTTCAAATTAACTGTTAAAATCTATGTAGTTGGAAAGGATAATGATTATGTGTTTATGTATGTGATAAGATGTTATCATATCATGTTTTACTATATATTGTATATTTCCATAATATCAGTTTCATAAAAACATGTCGTATATACTTTCTTCAAAATACAAAGTATGAAATATGGCCATATGGCCCTTAAATGCAACTTTAATACGTTAATCATATGTTGTATCATAAAGTTTACACTCGTATATAATTATGCATGATAAAACGAAGAAAACAAACTTCAAATGAACATATTCGATGTTATAACGAACCCGTAGTGTTGATTTTTATGTTTTGTGTTCAAAACTTTCAAAAACATCAAGAACAGTAAATTACATGTTTTGATTTTGCGAATTATGTGTTTTAACATGTTAAAATCATGCTAGAAGGATTAAGTAGTAGTTATATGTGTATTGCAATGTTTGAGTATGTCTAAATTCATGTAAGAATAAATTAATTGGAGGTTTTGGCCATGTTCTGTAATTTTTCGTGAATTGCAGAACTGGTACTGGTTCACTGTGTCGCGGCGCTAGTTCCATGCCTTAAGTCCCGCGCCGCAGCACCACCGCGCCACAGCGCCAAAGGCCAAGCCGCAGCGCCACCATGCTGCAGCGCCGAGGACAAGACTATCAGTGGCGCCGCAGCGCCACTCTGCAGATTGTCCAGAAATGAAAATTTTAAATTGTTCACGTTGAGAAATGTGATAGTAACCTAATCTAATGAACATACAAGTATGTTAGAAGTATAACGAGATGTTAAAATAAGTTATTAACATGTTAATAACACAGTTACGTGTGGATTGAATGATTAAAAGTGTAACACCCCCTTTCCTAAATAGAAAGAGAGGTTACTCAAAACATAACAAAACTGATGAATTTAATAGCAAGGCTCAACGCCACAAAAGAATAGTCTTAATAACTAATAAATACCATAAGTCAACCATAATAAATCTCAAATTGTCTCAAATCACAATCTAAAATAATTATTACAATTCCAAGTAAACTGACACATCAAGTCTAAACAGAATATTTCTAAATCGTTAGAATGAATGGAGCTCTCATCACACTTACCCTTGATTACCCTGATTACTTGCCGGAAGAAAAACACAGCATGAGCCAAATGCCCAGTACGGATATAGAATACAAATAATGAACCGAAATAACTAACTCAATTAAATGAAATGAAACGAACCGAACAAAACTAACACAACGAAATAATAGGCTGAACCAAATGGCTGGGTGTTATTTCATACTGAGCTCAGAACAAAACAGAAATATACCTTGCTACACAGGCAAGTCAAATAATGCCACAAAGGCAAATCACACACGTTGGATCGCGAATCCAATGCATGTAAAATCAGAAGGTGTGTTTGGCACAAACATCACTAATCCGCAGAACTGAACTGAACAGAAACTAGGGTCGACCCATACGCCTCCCACAACAAAACACCAAATGGTCAACTCCCACCGGAGCACAAAACGGAGACGTCGTGGACTGATCACACCGCCACGGAAGGTGTCATGCCTCGGTGCCAAGAGGACATGCCTGTGGTACCCCCACAGATGGTTATCGCTCAGGTATACCCTACGGTATATTATAACAAAAATATAATGTCACAACACATGCGACAAAATATCAACACAAAGGGGTTCTAACGTGTACATGTTAAATCGAACGAATCATCAACACAAGTCTCCAAAAATATACTAACATGTACATCACTATAAATATCAAAATAAAATTTATACATGATACACTAGTCTGAAGAGTACAAACATGAATTCTAATACAACATCAAAACAAAACTATCACAATAAATTGACAAAGAATAATTATGAGAAGCAATACCAAATTTCGAAACGAATAACGAAACGAATAAATTAAAAACAAAAGAGTCTCGCTGAAAGAGTACGGAATCCATACCTGGATTAAGCAATGTAATACCCAAAATTATATTCCAATATACTCTTTAATTTTCCTCCGTCCAATCTAATAAAATAATAATAATACAATTATAAGTTACTTAATAATTAAAATCTATATTCTAATCATTTTTTTATTTTATTTTTTTTAAACTTAAACAAATCAATAATCTTAAGATATTATATATATATAACAAATCCTGTCATATATATATATATATATATATATATATATATATATATATATATATATACAGAAAGGATCAAGAGTAGAACTCTTAAGTAGTAGAACTCCCTTAAATAATAGAATTGTATCAAAACGACGTAGTTTTGATATGACGCGGTGGCATTTTTGTAAATACGCGGTGACATGGTATTTACAAAAATGCCACCGCGTCTTATCAAAACTACGTCGTTTTGATATAATTTTATTATTTAAGGGAGTTCTACTACTTAAGAGTTCTACTCTTGATCCTCTCCATATATATATATATATATATATATATATATATATATATATATACAGAAAGGATCAAGAGCATAACTCTTAAATAACATAATACCTTAAGTAGCATAATTTTATCAAAACGACGCCGTTTTATAGGGACGCTGTGGCATTTTTATAAATACCATGCCACCGCGTATTTACAAAAATACCATCGCGTCCCTATAAAACGGCGTCGTTTTGATAAAATTCTGCTACTTAAGGGATTCTGCTATTTAAGAATTCTGCTCTTGATCCTTCCTGTATATATATATATATATATATATATATATATATATATATATATATCAACTTTAGACACATACCGACCAAAACATAATATATATATATATATATATATATATATATATATATATATATATATACACACACACACACACACATATATATATATATATATATATATATATATATATATATATATATATATATATATATATATATAGAAAGGATCCTAGGCGGACCATTTGAACGGACCATTTAACGGACTAAAGGGAACACGCGGGTCAAAAGCATTATCCGGGCCGAAAATGAAAGAAACATTATCCATTATCCGGGTCGATTCTTTGAAGGGGCGATTCTCTCAGAGCTGAAGCAAACGGGAGCTGAAGCAAAGGGGCTATACAAACGAATTTCACAAGCAAAGGGGCGATTCTCACTAGATTCACGCGGGTCAAAAGAGATGATGGGACGAATTTCACATATCTGAAGCAAACGAATTTCACAGAGCTGAAGCAAAGGGGGGATTCTCTCAGATCTGTATCGCGAATTACACAGATCTTGAAGTCTAGTTTTTTTTTTCTCTCAAAAAGGTATCGCTTTGCTTAATTGGTTTTGGCTTAAAAAAATTAGAATCCCAGTCACTTTGTTATGTTTCTATACTCTTTTAAATTATTATTTTTAAGTGTATGGAGGAGTCAATGTTCCTGTAATTTTTGTTTTTCCTCACCTTCAAGCTGAATATAGATAGTATCAGTTTGATCACCAATTCCTGCAAATAAAATCAGAGTATGGTCTAAAAGTTTGAGTAGTTAACTTGAAAAACTACTACGAACGGAAAGAGAATAAGAAAACAATATTGAGATTTGAGACCCTATTAGCAGTTCTAGAACCCTTTTTGAGCAATTATATTCTAGAACCCTGATCTGTGTTATATATTTTCTTAGGAGCCTCCCTCGTGTTTATACCTCTATATCGTGTTGTAGCTCAACCATGAAGAACTTTCTTCCTCAACTGCAGGTCCTTTGTGGAAAAAACTTTCCAGGCACAGTAAAATCCTTAATTAGTTTTTATTGTTCTAATTTATTTTTGTTATTCAACTTTTTGTCTAATTATTGAAATATTTATTTATATCCTTATAATTGTTGCTTGTAAATGAGTCTTACAATAGTCAGAACCACACATAAGAGGAAACCCTGCACTTCTTATATTAGTCCTGTGCAAGTGTGCACTGTGCAGTTGGTTGATAATTGATTAAGTTCATCAGCAAATTAAAACATCGAGGCAGTGAAATTTTCTAGTATTTCTTTTGTATTAAAAAAATTGAATTCTACTACTACTACTACTATAATTTAATTGTGATTTTACTTTTGAATAAAATATTGCAATCATATAAGTTTTAGAGATTGTTTCATATCTAACAAGTTGACGTAATTCATTCAAATATACAATTTGGAATTATTATTGATCTTTTTTATGCCTGTCTGCTGATAGAAAATGTCATCAAATTCGTCTACTGCTACATCCGTATGGCCTCCGTTCATATGTCGTTGTTGTACGGGCCCTTGTATAGTAAAACTTTCAATGTTAGAAATGAATCCGGGTAGACACTATTATTCTTGCCCAAGAATGATATGTATTTATGTATTGCAATTTTTGTATATTTGTTCCTTTTACACAAGTGAATAAATTTATTGTGTCCCAAAATATGCAGCAATGTGGTAACTTCATCAGCTGGTGTGACGAATATGTTCGAGTGTTGCATAATCAAGGGAGGTTGCAGATGGACACACCTGAGCGCAGGGGCGGATCCAACCCATTAGTTCAGTGGGGTCAATTTTTTTAAAACAAATATTTATAAAAATAAATAAAATACAATAAAATAAAGACGTCAGAATGCGAGGGATATTACAAATAACTTGTGAGCTATCATATAAAATTGATATTTTTTTATGTAATTGAATACACTTCGAATCCTCGATCTTATGTGATATATAAAATGACCCAACTGCCCTAAGGTAGATCCGCCCATACCCGAGCGTTTAAATGTAACAACTCATCTAACGAATACTAACGACTCCAACGAATTAGCGACGATGAAGATTGAAATGCGTCAATTGCAACTAACTCAACAATTTGTCATAATTGTGAATGTTATGTATGCGGTGTTGTTGTTAATTTTATTAAATCGGTTGTAATTTTGATAATGTTCATTATTTAACCTACACATTATGTATGAGATTGGTGGATCTATGAAATTTTGGTAGATATGCTTGCTAATGCTTTTGCAAGGTTGGTGTGACAAGAATATTGTAATTGAAATAAATTGCTGAAAATTTACTCTCAAGTTGACTGTCTAAATGAGGATTTTATAGATTCTTTCTAAAAATTTTGATGTCTATATTTTGATTTCTCAAGGAGAAATTTGAATGGGATTGGGTATGTTTTTTGCTTGCATTATAAGCCAAAACTTGTGGCCAGGCTATTAGCAGCTGGGAAAGAAGTTTCAGTAGGTACAGGAGTGCAGCATTAAGATGGTTTGTTAGTGACTGTTCTAGATCTATTTCTCAGCATTACTAAATCTATCAGAAAGATCTCTACCAAAATGTATAAAAATTTCACTCCAAAAAACAGAACAGAGTGTACAAAATTAGATTTAGACCAGAATTGAGAAAAAGTGGTAGGTACCTGAATGAATATGAGTTTGTTAACCAGAAACAATAGGCAAAAAAAATCTCTTGTTCAAGTTGCAGAAGAACACAATAAAGAAATAAAGAAAGAGAAAGACTATTTTTTTTAGTTCAGTCTTTGTAGCTAGAAAACAAAGAAATGGAAACCCCAAAAAAGTCGCCCTTCTTTTTCTCTTTTCAATTTTCTTGATTATGTTGTCTGGCCTCAACAAAAACAAGGAGTACTTGTCATGAAAACCCACATAAAAATAAGAAAATTAAGATCACACTCAAAATACAACCTAGCCATATTATAACAGAGGGAGTAACTCTGTATATATGTCTTTATTGGCAGCCTTTCACTACACTACTAATTACAAAGGCAGTAACAAACTTATAAAAAATACTTATACATGCATTCCATTCCACCTTAAAAAACTTACAAACTTAAAAAAAGTACTGCAGTCCATTACACCTTAAAAAACTTATAAAGTACTTATACATGTGTTCAGAATGCAGTCCACTGCTCTGCAGTCATACAAAGTACTTAAAAAATACAGAATACAGTCCATTCCAAAATATGAGAGAGTAGAAACACAACATCAGGTTTATACAATGTAACATAGCTAGAGGCACTGTGAAGAGCATCAAATTTAGCACCACAAAATCTCATCCTAAAATGAAAAAGCAAAATGTTAGTTGAAAACTCTATAATAAAAATATCCTTTAGAAGAGGATTTTTAAAATCACCTAGAGATGAATAACTACCATTATCTACACTTGGGTTGGGAGTTGTGCCGTCATGACAATGTGAATACCTGCAACAAAAATGACATATAATAAGTACAATTAGATACAACTTCGAAACTATGAAAATAAATGCAAAATTTACAAATTTCTTACCGATTTGTAAGCATGAGACAATTTCTTTTGTCGTGTGTTTGGCCAACCAAACCACACCCATTACACCGTCTAACTTTAGATTTTTTTGGTCCCCCTAATGCTTTCTCTTTCCCTCCCTTAAGCCTTTTACCACAACCCTTTGCACGCACTTGACTCGGTTCGTTGTAGTAGTTGTTACCCCCACTCCCTGAAGCAACTACACTTGGAATTTGACTTCTTTCTTCAGTATCAACAAAACTTGTGCCAACTACAATATCTATGAAATGTTGTTGGTAGAGTTTGTGAAATTACATTTGTCATAGCAGGATCTTGATCAGTAATGATCATCTTAGGGACATCACTTGACATGGCTTCCAAAAATTGGTTGAAAAGCCAAACAAATGAATCTATGGTCTCATTACTCAAGAATGCACATGCAAATATTATTGTTTGACCATGATTATTAACCCCCATTAGTGGCGCAAAAATTAATCCATACCGTTTAGTGTTGTACATAGTATCAAATATCACTACATCACCATAAAAATTGTAAGCCAGTCTAGAGGTTGAATCAGCCCAAAAACAATGAGTAATCATGTTCTCATCATTTGACTCAATTTTGAAATAAAATGATGGATTCTTTCCTTGTTCACCCATTTAAAACTCGTGCAACATATGTCCATCATGTCCTTTCATCTCATTGCGCTTGTCTCTTTTGAGATTATACAAATCTCTTTGCGTACAACCAATATTCTCAACCCCCCCGATTGCACTCTAAGCAAATTGAATAGTTGATGCGATGGTATATTTACCATCTGAAGCTATTGAGTCAGGGCCTTTTGGGCAGTTGATATATTGCGGTGAGATCGCAAAAAATGTGTTTTTCGTGGAGTTGTTAATGGGTGACAATGACCCTCAACAAATATACTAACAACATATAAGTCTGAAGGTGTCATCACAATAGCAAGTTTTGCTTTACAACCCTCTTTAATTGATCTCCTGCGCCTTGTTGCCTCAATGTTCGCTACTGTTGTAGCATTCCCATGTTTACAACAAACAAACTCTTTCCTTATGATCTCACTACTTCCCCGTCTCTTTTTTTCAGACCAATTTCAAACACTAAAGCCACTCTCTTTTGCATATGCATTATAGAAACTAAAAGCATCATCTATTGTTTGAAATTCTTGACCTATTTTTGGTTTCAGCTCTTGTGCTACTTGAGGATTATACAAATTATCTGAAAAATTAGGATCTAACTCAACACTTGGTTCCTCATTTAGCCCACTCTCTAATTCAAAGTCTACATTCCCCCCTTCTTCCCGCTCTAAATTTTCTCTCATCCCATAATCTGCTTCCACGTTATCCATGAGAGATTAAAACCTATAATGATCAGAAATCACATTACCCTCAGTCATACAATTGAGTGTAAATGTAAAGCTTATGCAGACAAATTAGTGTTGGACATGTTGAATTTTAAAACATGATTTGAACCCCCCCTTTTTTTAGCAGGTTTCGTGTATATATATATATATATATATATATATATATATATATATATATATCTATGCCTTCTATATAAACTTTATATATATATATATATATATATATATATATATATATATATATATATATATATATATATATATAAATAACCACTCACATCAATCAAGTATGCTGGAGTTAGCAACATAATAAGTTAATAACCATGGATATACATAAAGTACCAAACAAAAAAACAAACAAACAGCAAACCTGATCCTCCTTTTCTAATTAATTCGCACGCAACTTCTCTCTCAATACAATAAGTGGCGGCTTGTTCTTTTTTTTTTTTTTGCACTATGTCGCCACTTCTCCCTTCTTTTCTCCAACTCGTATCAGGCGTGATATTGAGTAAATTAGGTTTTAGACATTTATTCACTTAAAAACAAATTTTATTAATTAATATATTTATTAACTCTCCAAATTTTAATAGGATTTTAAAATTATAAAATTATAAATTAGATCCACATAGTTTTAAAACCCAATTTTACAAATTTACTTTACCCAACACTAATTAATACATTAGCCCACACAAAAAAAAATTAAATGACTATTTGACCCAAATAAAAGATAAAGTCCAATTAATATGTTTTAAAACAAAATAATTTTTTTATTATTCAATATTTATTTATTAAATAATTTTTACCGGGTATTACAAAAAGCATAGTAAACTTATTGTTCATGAAGTGTAAAATTATGTGATAATAAGTGTGGTAATTTGACTAAGTATAGTCATAATCCAAGTTAAACGAAAAGAATGAACTTGTGCTGACTAGTTACGTTTTAATTGACTGGTATTGTGAATATGAATGCTATGTAGGATTAAATCGAGGAACAAGTTTAATTAATGAGTAATCTACGCACGAGGCAAGTTTCCTAACCTTACTTGTTATTGTTATTTAAGTTTATAAATATACATCGAGCAAATTCTCGTTATTATTAATCCACTTCAATTTGTTATATTAAAGATTATTTATCTTTTCAAAGTATGATTCTGTTATACAATACTTGTTCTATTGTATACCTCTTGAGATTGTTATTCGATTTAAACATTATCTATTGTTGAACCTTGTTAGACTAGTGAACCCTTATTGATTCGACTAGTCCATAGTTGATGAATGTTCTAAATTTCAGAACCCTTATTGAATTTTCCAAACCAAACTTCTTTTGGTGAGGACTCTAATGTCAAATTGAGATGAACAACCCTGTATAGGGATTACTTATGCGTTAGCGTTAAGATATTGTGCACAGTATGGTACTAAGGGCTGATCCCCCTAAGTACAAGTAGAAGAGTCTATAGTCTTATGACTGTTAAAGGTTTCAAGTATAACCCTTGATAACCTAGGACATAGTTCAAGATCTTATGACCCTCAGAAATCTTTTGATTCTTGTTATTCATTCTTGATTCAAAAGTTAAGTTTTATTCCAGAAGTCTTTGATTCACTCGCATGTTATTATATATTGTTATTTCATTTTTATACTTGTTTGCAATCGTGCTCACTCTTGCGTAATAATAACGTTGCAGTTAAGAACGAAAGGTCTGACGAGCCTTCTACTAGCAAAGGCAAGGGCAAGATTAACAAGTGATGAACACTTGTTGTTTTATGTGATGATGTATTTTTATTTTAGACTTATATTAATGTTGTGTAAGACGATTAATTGTTTATGTTTTCGCAGTTAAGATTTAAGGTTAGTATGACCTGTGATATTTATACTTATTTCAGATGATATAGCTCCTTAAGGAGAGGATTTATTTCTATCTATTTATGCTTTCATTTATTATGGGTAGATAAATATATGATGTTTGTATAGTGAACACCAAATCATGTGGGAATTGAAGTACCTGGATTTGGGGGTGTCACAGGTTGGTATCAAAGCCGTAGGTTATGAACCTTAGGTGGGGGAACAACCTTAGGTAGTAGCCTTATAGGAAGAACATAGTGATGGAAAACTCTTATCGAGTTCTAAAAAATGAATTTCTTAATTCATTGAAGATAATAAAAGACTTTATGTGTTCACTAGTACGACTTAGTAACTAAAACTTGAAACTATATTGTCAGGATGTCGGATGTTGGAGGAGCTAGTCGAGCTGGGGAGAAGGAACCCCAAGTACCCACAGAGGAGGAGACCCGAGACATTCATGTCGTCAGGGAGCAGTTGGTACAGAGAGAGCCATCTCCGTTGATCACTGTTGTTGGTCAGGAGCATGAGCCTGATACTGATCCAGAGGAGGATCCTGAGGAGGAAGAGAAAGAAGAGGAGTTTCCACCAAACTCCATCGATGCTGAGATGTACGATGAGTTATATGTCCGTAACGTAAAGTTACGTGACAATGTCCAAGATCTGACTTAGCGGGCTATTATTCAGCAGATTACCATCGAGCAGAAGGATAGGGAGGTTGTGACTCTTCACACACGTCTAGAAAACATGGAGTGGGATTTGGTTCACGAGAAGGGTCAAACCGAGGAGAAGTTTGAAGAAATAGAGAAGTTGAAGAAGGAACTGAAAGAGAGCTCAGAAAGGCTGATCATAGCAGAGGAGGGCTGGGTAAGAGAATCACGTCGTGCTGATCTTGCAGAAGAGGATTGTCGTGCGAAGAAGGCTAAACTTGGGGAGATGTACTCTACACTTCAAAATGTAATGGATGAGGCTCAGGATCGAGTTATGAGATACCCAATTCAGTTCGAAGGATTACCATCGTACATACTAGATCGCCGGACGATGTCCCGCATTATGGAAGAGGAACGTAGCAAGGCTATTCAGCGCCTTAACAGACAATGATAGGATTTGTTTAATTATGTGACAAAAAACTTATATGGTATTTAGATGTATTTCCGATGTGTTTTAAACAAAGGAATATCATAATGTTTTTAAATCCTGTGGATTCTTTATCGCATGATAGTTGATGTAAATAGCAGTGATGCTATTGTTTGATGTTAAAACTTTTGATTTGAATAAATATATCAAGTTGTTTGAGATAATGTGTTAAGTGAGTATGTTAGATTGTTGACTTAAGCCTTAACTGTAACAATTCAGAAATTCAAATTGTAATATTAAATATTTATTGAATTATATAAATATTTATTTGATGTGGTTATTATTATTAAATATTTATGAATTAAATTTATTAGATAATATTCTAAATTAAATTAATTTATAATTTAGAGAGTTGTAATATAACATGAGATGTTATATTGTTGTTTTAATTTAATAATTTAAAGTGGCGTGTTAAATTATTAAGTAAAGTTATAATGAGATTATACTTATGTGATATTTGTTTAAGTGAAATATGTATTTAAAATCTAGTATGTGTAATTAATTTATTTGACTAATGTTGGATATAAAAATCTTTATTAAAATAAATTAAAGGAGTTTAATTTAGTTTTGACCGAACAAGGCTTAAAAATATTAAGTCTTTATTTTAAAGACTTTTTTTTTGCCAAACAAAGCCTTATGGCTTTTGGATTTTTAAATTTTGAATTTTAATTATAATAATAATATAAATAAAATAAATTAAATAATAAATATGATATATTTATAACCTAAGCGTTATATCTATAAATGATATTCTAATAACTAGACGTATTAAGGTTATCAATTTTTTTTATCTATACGCTTAAGTGTGTATTAGTTTTGCGTGAATTGTCTTTTAGCCTAAGAGGAGGAGAAGTTTAGAGAAGCTTGAGAGGGTTGAGAGTATTGAGAGAGAACCTAAGGATTTCCAAGCATTTTCAGTGTTTAAGAAAGAGGATTACAAGCTAAGTGAAGGTAATTTTACATAACCATTAGAATTATATATACATATATATATATATATATATATATATATATATATATATATATATATAAGTTTACGACAAAATTTTATACTCTGTGAATTTCATTTGTTTTTCGAATTGTTGTTATATAAACTGTTTATGGTGATTGCATATAATTATGATGTTAGAGTATGTAGTTAGGCAATAATTCGTATGCTAATTACAGTTAAAAGTAGAAAATTTTGACAGTATATGTGTGTTCATAAACATGGCTTATGACAGTAATAAATTTGATGGTTAAAGTGTATACGAATTGTAAAAATTGAACTGTGAATTGTTAATTGGGTATGAAATAAAGAGAACTTAGTTCAAAAGAATCAAATTGGTGTATCATTATGATTACAGTGTTCACTGTGTCAAGAAGTATCAAAAAATAGAGTTTTTGGTTTTAAAATATGTTATTCTAGTATTTAATTTTTCTAGAATTATGGTTTAAGTTGTGTTAATTTAGTATTTGTATGCTTGGTGAAGTTTATGTGTAATTTGCATAAGTTATACATGTTAATTGATGTTAGAAATTAAGACATAGCTTTATTCTGTGTTTTGTTTTGGGGTGTTCTATAATTCAAAGCCCAAGCGCCAAATTTCGGGCTCCAACGCCAAATTTCAAGCCTCAGCGCCAAAAATAGGCCAGAAGTTCACGCCCCAACATTGGAATTCGAGCCCCAGCGCTGGAAAAGTGGTCTGGGTCGGACAGCTTTGACCTCCTGTAGTAAAATGACCATAACTTTTTCATACAAACTCCGATTGAGGTTATTCAAGATGATTCGGAAAGAGGACGAATAGGCCTATAACTTTCATTCTTTAAGGTTTTCAATTTGAAATCATTATGAAGGGTCAAAATGTCCATATTTAGGACTGTTGTGTATTTGGAACCAATCGAAGGGCGTCGGGATGCGCGAATGCAAGTGCAATCCTTTGAGTATTAGTATAACCTAATGATAACATATTGGAAATGTAATAGGATGTTATATCAAGTTGTTAACGTGTATATGGTGCAATGACATGATCACTTAAGTAGTTGTAATAAAGCTAAAAAGTAATATTCTTGAAAAGATGCAATGTTATTTAAACTTAAACTTAGTTAGTAGCTATACTAAAAGTAAGAAAACAACTCATAAAGGTAATGTTAGTGTAACTAATGTGTATTGTCAATACATATGGTATGTGTGGGACTTGGGGTGAACGTGAGTAGTGGTTGTTTAACCTATGCATAAGGCAAGTTCCCTAACCTTTGCTACTTTATTATTCAACAAGGTTACTTTTCACTGTTATGTTATACTTATGCAAATTCTCTATTTCTAATCTCTTGTTTAACGATTTATTGTCATGCAAGTTATTTAACCCTCATTTATTGTTGAGCAAGTTAGTTAATCTTTGTTTCTTTATTCCAATCGAGATTACCTTGGTTATTCAAAGTCTGTGCTCATTTATTGTTGAGCAAGTTAGTTAATCTTTAACTCTTTATTTAAAGTCTGTATTATTATTGTAAGAAGTGTGTTTATTCAGCTACTAATAATTGTTGTTTGATCTTCGGTCTTCAATATCATTGTACTATCTTACGTTATTGTACCGAACTCTAAGTTGCTTAGAGATTTTTTACCAATTCAATTAATCCTTAGTTGGTGAATGTTCTAAACTCTAAATTACCCTTGAAGTCTACCCAAACCAAACTTCCTTTGGTTTGTTTATGTACTCACACAACTTTGAAAACATGTTGTCAATGATAACATTTGTTCAACTTAGAAATTGTTAATACTCTAGCCCTTATTGATTCATCGATATACCTTGTTCATGAAGATATTATAATCAAACCCTTGAATAGTTATTGGTTCCTATTTGATTCAACCAGTACTTGGTTGATGAGCGTTCTAAATATCTAGACTTCCTTTGAAGTTAATTCCCAACCAAACTTCCTTTGGTTCGGAACCTGATAATCTAAGCTGAGATGAACAACCCTATATCAGGGGATTATTTTAGAGCTACGCAATAGCGTCAAAATATTTGCGCAATACATAGTACAAAGGGCTGATCACCTGGAGTACGGGATGATGGTCCATATAGTCGTTTAGACTGTTAAAGGTTACAGTAGAAACACCTGTGAACCTAGGACATAGATGATGATTATAGTCTTTTAGACTGTTAAAGTTTAAAGTATAAATACTTGTAAACCTAGAATAGAGTTCGTGGTCTTGTGACCCTTAGTATATTCTTTGATGTTGTTATCTATTGTTAACTTAAACGTTCATTATTCCTTTGAACTCATTGCTGTTGAATTAAAGTTTCTTGTTCCGGTAAGAATACTTTACCATTGAAAGCTCAGTTAATTGTCATTCATAAAACGTTAATGTATGTTATCCTTCTTGTGAGCAATTGTTTGCTCACTCTTACACAAAACAATGCAGATGTAGTTACAAAGTTTGAAAAGCTTTCTACAAGCAAGGGCAAGGACAAAATGCTTGATTTGACGACAACGTTTAATTTATATTTTATTTATGAAGCTTATGTAATGGATTTAATTATAATCATGTTTTAATTTTTCGCCGGTGATTGTAATAAAGGTTAGATGACTTGGGATTTATTTGAGATTATGTAACCTTTTAATGGGAGATTTATTGTTTAAACTTTTGAGTTTAATTATATCCTTTGTTTATGGGTAGTTAGTTATGATTTATTTGGACAGTGAACACCAAATCTGTGGGATTGAAGTATCCGGATTTGGGGGTGTCACAAGTTGGTATCAAAGCTTTAGGTTATGAACCTTAGGTGGGGAAACCTTAGGCTATAACCTTCTAGGAGATCAAAAATATAGAGGTGATAAACTCTTATCGAGTTGTTAAGGAGGAAGTAATAAAATATTTATATGTTTATGTGTTTATGTGTTAATGACTTATGTGCTCGCAAGTACTTAGGAGTAACAAGTATTATACACATTAAGTCGTGGGGTTGTTAAACTTTGTTGTCGAGAAATTAAAAGGTCTAGCTGTAAAGCACCAAGCCACGTTAGCACAAGAAGATGCCGCGACTCAAGACCTTACTGCATCATTTACAGATGTAGAGCGAATATTAGCTCAGTCAGAACAGTTAGAATATTGAAGAGGATAGTTATTAACTGGAAATGAGATTGCACAAGAATGACTGGGGAAAGAAGTCAGCAAAGCGTGCGAGAGCTGAAGACGCGTGGGTAAAGGCTTCTAAATGCATAGATCGTGTTGAAGACAAGTCAAAGAACGCCAAGCGAATGATGAAACTTAGAATTTAATCTTCCAATCTCCTAACGATTCGTATCGTGGAGCAAGAGCGCAATGAAGTTGTACAACGTGGAATGTTCTTATAGATTGCAAGAAAAATAATAAGATGATATATAAATTATAAGGAAAATTAATAGATGTGGATCCTAACTTTTGAATTAAATAGTGGGATGTGATGAAGTAATCCTAGAATTTTATTATTTCAGGATAAATAATATAAATAGCAGTGTGGCTATTTTGTGATGTAGTAATGTAATAAATGAATAAAGTATTATCATTGTTTATTAAGAAATATTATGTGTTATCTATAAGTGGTTAAGATAAGTTTGAAAATGTTAATGTATGGATGAACGATGATCTAATAGTTCAAGTTTTAAACAGTAAGATGCCGCCTAGAAGAAGATAGCAACGTCAGCAGACGCCCAAGGAATATGCATACAATAGGGAAGCTAATGCAAATCCAGTGCCATAATTAGTGAATTTTCTGGTGGGAGCACTGGCAAATCAACTGAATTTCTGGCTATACAATCAAATCTCGATGTTCCAACCAAATTCGTTTACAATAGAGCTGGAAAGAACAATTGATGTAGACGGGGAAGGTAATATGCTGGCATACAATCAAGAGCAGAGGGGAAGGAAGAGTGCAGATGATAAGGTGGATGATAGTTATACCGGTAACACCTGGAAAAAAAGTGGGACAATAATATTAACGCTGAAAATCAGCAAGGGAAGGAAAAGAAAAAGGTGGAGGCGTGTAGCAACTGCGGAAAGAAACATGTAGGTGTTTGTTTGAAGGGAAAAAGGTTGTGCTTTAATTGTAGTTTGAAGGGCCACATTGCACCAAAATATTCAAGACCGAGGAAGGAAGCCTGCTTCACGTGTGGATCGAAGGAGCACTTGGCTCGAGAGTGCCCAAAGAAAGCAGTAGGAAAAGCAAGTGGAAGCAAAGGGGGCAGTGGCAAACTGGTTATTATAGAATCAATTTCGTCGAGTCGACCAACTGAACAATCATCCAACATGAAGATCTAGGACGCAATGCAAGGTATGGTTCCGATCAGTTATCTATACGTCTGCGAGTTAATTAATTCATGTGCCACTTGATAATTTTACCTGATGAATTCGTTTAGAAACTAGATTTGCTTTGAGAAAAGTTAGACTATTCCCTAAATATGGAAAGTGTGGATATTGATTCTTTTAAGTTGGTGTGTAGAATTTCTGTATTGGAATTAATATGGCACCTGTGATGTCTCTACCATATAATATAGAAATGTTGTGTTGTATAGCGATGCATCCTATAATATACTAGGCTGTGTGTTTAGGCAGAGCGACAGGGTCATTTCTTATGTATCGCATCATTTAAAATTTTTATGTGAAAGGATATCCGACTCATGATTCGGAGCTAGAGCTAATAGTGGTTGCCCTGAGGATTTAACGATATTACTTTTGGGTAGTAGTGTGAGATATAAACAGACCATAAGTGTCTAAATTATATAGGGGTATTTAAGCGTGCATTGAAGTGATAGTAGAAGTTGATCAAGGATTGTGAATGCAAAATCCTAAACGATCATGGTTGCCGACGTCTTAAGAAAAAAAAAGTAGTAGTTATTCTTGTTAACTGTGCAAGATGGGTTCATAATAGAAATGACTAATTTGTGGTAGGAGGTAAGATATATGAAATGTCAGAGGAGAAGCTATTCAGATGGAAAATCGTACAGCTTTGTTGGATAGAGTAAAGGAAGAGTAGCTCCAAGATGAAGTTGTCAAATTCATAATCGATACTGAAGGATAGTTGAAAGTAGAAGGAAGAAACTAGGTTTAGTTAATACTAGGAGTTGAAAATGAGGTTTGGCATAAAATTTATATATTGAATCAACTAGGAAGCACGAAATTATTTATTGCCTTCGATATTATTATTGGTGGCAAGATGTGGCGATATATTTTTGGTATGTCAAAGATAGTATATAACATATCGAGCAGTGTGTAAAGTTATGTCTTAATGAAATCGTTTCAAGACACGATGTTTCTGTGTCAATTATGTCGAATCGAGATTCACGATTCACATCGAATTTTCAGAAAGGTTTGCAAGAACGTGTGGAACATAATTAGAAATAAGTATGTCATATCGTTTGCAAATTGACTGCCAAACTAAAAGAAAATCTAGACATCGGAAGGCGTGTTAAGAGCACGAGAAGTTTTCGATAATGTCATTCGAGGAATCTGCATTGAGCAAGTTATGGGCAAGTTAAAAATAATTTAAGAGTAAGGTAATGTTAGGTGGGATTTCAATTGAGGACTCATATGCTAACTAAGTCGTACAAACTTTTGTATGGGCAGAGGTTTTGTGCATATACTTTGTTTATCACATTGATAATCATTGGAATGTCAGTATCGCGCTATCCATGTATATGTTGTGGAAAGGTGATTCTTTTCTCATGTATATATTTGATAGTTAGATGATATTAGGATTAGGTTCGGTTCTTAAAACTAAAGCATATGGTAAGTTCGTGACTCATAATCATATGGTATGTTTTGAACCCCTCAGCGAATGGACGCCTATGGTCTGACTAGGATAAGTTCCTAAACTCATATGATTGTGGCAAGTTCCTGAATTTTTAAAGTGTGGTAAGTTTGATGAACTATAGTGAGTATAAAGCGGTTATAGTATAGGAAGCATTGATGAAGTTGAAAAGATGGTTTAGAGGTAGCCTTACCTCTATAGTAAAGCGCATTCGCAATGTTGTTCATGTTTCGGTGATATGATCAAACAAGCTCGACTGCAATCATGTGAGCAAGTACGAACCGTTATGGTTGTTCTACTAGGAAATTACTATCCAGATAGTCGATAGGAAAGAACAAGTGCTCAGGGATAAAGTGATACCTTCTGTGAAGGTGATTTGGAGGAACCACAATGTCGAAGTGGCAACGTGAGAACTTGAAACTGAAATGATGAAGAATTACCCTAAGTTATTTGTTTAGTCTGTGTCTTCGATTCTGGGGACATAATCTTTGTAAGGAGGGAAGAACGTGACGATTTGATTGTTTGAGTTGTGATTCTGGGACAGAATCTTTGTAAGGAGGGAAGGATGTAACAATCCGAAAATTCAAATTGTAATATTAAATATTTATTGAATTATATAAATATTTATTTGATGTGGTTATTATTATTAAATATTTATGAATTAAATTTATTAGATAATATTCTAAATTAAATTAATTTATAATTTAGAGAGTTGTAATATAACATGAGACGTTATATTGTTGTTTTAATTTAATAATTTAAAGTGGTGTGTTAAATTATTAAGTAAAGTTATAATGAGATTATAATTATGTGATATTTGTTTAAGTGAAATATGTATTTAAAATATAGTATGTGTAATTAATTTATTTGACTAATGTTGGATATGAAAATCTTTATTAAAATAAATTAAAGGAGTTTAATTTAGTTTTGACCGAACAAGGCTTAAAAATATTAAGTCTTTATTTTAAAGACTTATTTTGCCAAACAAAGCCTTATGACTTTTGGATTTTTAAATTTAGAATTTTAATTATAATAATAATATAAATAAAATAAATTAAATAATAAATATAATATATTTATAACCTAAGTGTAATATCTATAACTGATATTCTAATAACTAGACGTATTAAGGTTATCAATTTTTTTATCTATACGCTTAAGTGTGTATTAGTTTTGCGTGAATTGTCTTTTAGCCTAAGTGTAACGACCCCAAAATAGGTTCATTCCATCCAACCCATTTTGAGTCGCCAAATACATGGTACAGATAACAACTACAACTTTATTACAACAATTGTCGTGCAAAATACAACAACACATATGCTGTGAGTTTGGGTATAAATATATACCAAATGTGACTCATGTCCCAACCGTGGACAGCACCTCACAATGACACCTTACATAAAGGTATAGTCAAAAACTGTTTTAGAAATTAGAATCTTTGGGAAGTGCTCAAGGAAACCCTCGTACATGGGAGGCCATGCGTCTAGGTTATGATAGATATTATATGGCCACAGAATTATCCTTGGTTGACCCAATAGACCCCAAAGAAAAAATGAGAAGATTACTATCATATTCTTCCCAATGGCGAGTCTTCTCTTGACATATCATTATCTCCACTGTCTCTAATTGGGAGTTATATTTCAGATAAACTCCAAGATCATATAGGTAGTGCTGGTAGATATACTCAGCAAGTGGATGAGCACAACCTTGTCTTATGATGACACGAGGTTGTATGTCATTATACATCCTGTAAGATAGTGGCAAAACACCCTTCCAAGTTAAATTCACCTCACCCTCAATATCTATAGACCACCGTTCTATTCCCTTGTTATCCCTCGCTCGACCCAGCTACACTTTTATTACCTGAAAGGAATTGTGAAGCAAAAGGGTGAGCACAACTAGCTCAGTAAAGAATATCTTGACTAAAGATAATTAAATTATCAATAGCCTCCATCAATAATAAATCAGAGATTTAGAACATATGGTAAATGATAAAAATTTCAACCATAGTTACAGCGGAACGAGCAATCCATTAGAAGAGTCAAATAGAACATAAAGTCTATTATCTTCTTCATGTTAAAAATCCACCAGTAATGTTTTATCCCTGTAACATAAATAAACAGTTTTCATCCACATTCATGTGAATAACTCATAATCATATTTATGGTTCTAAATTCCTCTTCTCATCCAGGACAAAGATAATTTTTGTCACTTGTCTTTACCTGAAACATCAAAGATCATGGTTATACCAAATCACAGTTCCTGTTCATAATCATACTAATAAATTCATCTTTGCACTACGGGCCAAAGATATTCATCAACAGACCATCTTTGCACTACATGCCAAAGATATTCATCAATAATTCATCTTTGCACCACGAGCCAAAGATATTCATCAATAAATCATCTTTGTACTATGGGCCAAAGATATTCATATCTCAAAGAAATATATAATTATTTCTGAATTTATATAACCAATAATTATAACCATGTTGATCATTTCACCTTTGCACTTAAGCTAAAGATATTCAATTATAAATTCAATGGTCATGATCATACCAGTCATAATTCAACTTTTCACTACTGGACAAAGAGAACTCTAGTCATGATCATACCAATAATCTACCCATCTTTACACTCAAGTCAAAGAGAAATATCATTATTAGGGTTATAAAAATGTTATATATGATAAAAAAATAATATGATCAACATATAGTTTTAATCTTAAGAGTAATATTCATAAATCAACTATAATTTGGTTAGAAAAAGAAACCAATTTTGTCATGAATAGTAACTCGTGAATAGTAACTCATGAATAGTAACTCATGAATAGTAACTCGTGAATAGTCACTCATGAATAGTAACTCGTGAATAGTAACTCGTGAATAGTAACTCATGAATAGTAACCCCGACATGAAAAGATAAGAATTTCACAAGAAAAATCTTACCAATATTCCGGTATAATGATATTGAAAGAAATAATATCATTTTAAAAAAAATACATCCCTTATTATCCCTTACCTCAAAAGAGCAGTACTTCTGACTGGAATAACGCTGAACGAACTTGCACCGTATAGCAACACTCAAGATATCAAAAAAACTCAGAAGAATACACTCGATAATATAGAGAGAGAAATAGAGAGAAAACTTCAGTTTCTGGTGTGATTTTCAATTCTAACCTAAGCACCTTATTTATAGGAAATTGCTTAGAACACCAAAGCAGAAAATTTAATAAAATAATAATATAATTATAAATTTTCCTTAGCCCACCTTTGAAAATCTAGATTCAGCCATCAACATGTACAAGTGGGGCCCACCAAAGTGTAAAAAACGTTTTTGTTAATAAAAATAAATAAAACTTCCAAAAATCAATTATTTCAGAACTTCAAAACTTCAATAATTCATAATAAATAGCCCTTTTATCAGAAAATTCGAATCTCGCGAGTTTTTATAGGAAATTCAATTCTCTACAACTTTGCAGAAGAAAGTTTTTCCAAATTCCTAACAGAAATTGACCGAAATCCATAAACTGGCGATTTTACAGTCTATAATAAATTTTCGGTCAAGAATTGTGTCCACCAACACACAAAACATGTGTTAAACATTTAATCCAACAAAAATACTCTTCCTCCTCATATACTCATATATCCCATATTCATTGTAAAAATATCACCATCAATATATTATTAAAATAATATATTTAAATGAATTATTTTATCAGAAAAAGATAAAATATTAATTTACAATAATTGTCACATTAAAAATTTTCTCCATTTATATCCAAATAAAATTAATATTTTTCTCATCATATAAATTAATAATTAATTATACACAAATAATATTACAGAATCACAGTACTGGCAATCAGGCCGTTCCCAGGAAAGAGGGGGCTTTCCAATAAGTATTTCTCCTTACTGGCGCGCAATTAGATGACCAAACCTCTCCTTAGACAGAACTTTCTAGACATTGCCAATAATGTTATCTAATAATATTATTCAGATAATATGAATTATTGCTCCGATAATAGAAAATACTGTGTAGTGACAATTATTGAAACAACAACAATATAAAATATTAACGCAGCAATTATTGATTCAACAAAACAAAATACTGAACAGTAATTACTGTAACCATTATTAAGTAGTGCCTTCTTACGTAAGAATCAATAATTGGTGCAATACCGTGTGCTACGCGTATTACCGTGTTTTAACCACCAGGTATTCTAACAGTGTTAACGGTAACAACTACGCCGTTATTTATAAACAACTTACTCTTGTCGTTTTCTTCATCCAATCGCTTTCCGTTATGGGGTCCACAAAAGGCTGCGCCGTTGTATGAATATTCCCCGACAGTAAGAATATTTCACGACCAAACGAATATTTCCCGACAACAATGAATATTTTATAACCACTTGCTTATTTTGAAAATTTTGCACATTTGACCCATAACTTTAAACTTTTATCAATTTAACCATTTACTAAATAGAAAAATTGAATACTTTTATTTCATAAAATTTGGGGTCTTACAATCTCCCCTCCTTATGAAATTTCGTCCCCGAAATTTACGTACCTGGTATTTCAAAGAGTTGAGAATACCTTGCTTTCATTTCGGATTCCATCTTTCCTGTCATCATGATTTCTCCATTGCTCATCTCCTGTATTTCAGATATCATTCTAGAATACAGCTTCAAAAATAAAGGTTAATTGAACAAATTAACATATCACATAATATCCCGATATTATGACTGACCAACAAATAAGCTTAGGTATGACACACTAGCGAAGGATTTACTCGTCTCTCCCCTCCTAGTCCTATTCCCCGATCTACGCCAGAGATCATATCCCTAAGCTCTGATACCAAATGTGACATTGGACACCATAATAGGTCCATTCCATCCAACCCATTTTGAGTCGCCAAATACATGGTACAGATAACAACTACAACTTTATTACAACAATTGTCGTGCAAAATACAACAACACATATGCTGTGAGTTTGGGTACAAATATATACCAAATGTGACTCATGTCCCAACCGTGGACAGCACCTCACAATGACACCTTACATAAAGGTATAGTCAAAAACTGTTTTAGAAATTAGAATCTTTGGGAAGTGCTCAAGGAAACCCTCGTACATGGGAGGCCATGCGTCTAGGTTATGATAGATATTATATGGCCACAGAATTATCCTTGGTTGACCCAATAGACCCCAAAGAAAAATGAGAAGATTACTATCATATTCTTCCCAATGGCGAGTCTTCTCTTGACATATCATTATCTCCACTGTCTCTAATTGGGAGTTATATTTCAGATAAACTCCAAGATCATATAGGTAGTGCTGGTAGATATACTCAGCAAGTGGATGAGCACAACCTTGTCTTATGATGACACGAGGTTGTATGTCATTATACATCCTGTAAGATAGTGGCAAAACACCCTTCCAAGTTAAATTCACCTCACCCTCAATATCTATAGACCACCGTTCTATTCCCTTGTTATCCCTCGCTCGACCCAGCTACACTTTTATTACCTGAAAGGAATTGTGAAGCAAAAGGGTGAGCACAACTAGCTCAGTAAAGAATATCTTGACTAAAGATAATTAAATTATCAATAGCCTCCATCAATAATAAATCAGAGATTTAGAACATATGGTAAATGATAAAAATTTCAACCATAGTTACAGCGGAACGAGCAATCCATTAGAAGAGTCAAATAGAACATAAAGTCTATTATCTTCTTCATGTTAAAAATCCACCAGTAATGTTTTATCCCTGTAACATAAATAAACAGTTCTCATCCACATTCATGTGAATAACTCATAATCATATTTATGGTTCTAAATTCCTCTTCTCATCCAGGACAAAGATAATTTTTGTCACTTGTCTTTACCTGAAACATCAAAGATCATAGTTATACCAAATCACAGTTCCTGTTCATAATCATACTAATAAATTTATCTTTGCACTACGGGCCAAAGATATTCATCAACAGACCATCTTTGCACTACATGCCAAAGATATTCATCAATAATTCATCTTTGCACCACGAGCCAAAGATATTCATCAATAAATCATCTTTGTACTATGGGCCAAAGATATTCATATCTCAAAGAAATATATAATTATTTCTAAATTTATATAACCAATAATTATAACCATGTTGATCATTTCACCTTTGCACTTAAGCTAAAGATATTCAATTATAAATTCAATGGTCATGATCATACCAGTCACAATTCAACTTTTCACTACTGGACAAAGAGAACCCTAGTCATGATCATACCAATAATCTACCCATCTTTACACTCAAGTCAAAGAGAAATATCATTATTAGGGTTATAAAAATGTTATATATGATAAAAAAATAATATGATCAACATATAGTTTTAATCTTAAGAGTAATATTCATAAATCAACTATAATTTGGTTAGAAAAAGAAACCAATTTTGTCATGAATAGTAACTCGTGAATAGTAACTCATGAATAGTAACTCATGAATAGTTACTCATGAATAGTAACTCGTGAATAGTAACTCGTGAATAGTAACTCATGAATAGTAACCCCGACATGAAAAGATAAGAATTTCACAAGAAAAATCTTACCAATATTCCGGTATAATGATATTGAAAGAAATAATATCATTTTAAAAAAATACATCCCTTATTATCCCTTACCTCAAAAGAGCAGTACTTCTGACTGGAATAACGCTGAACGAACTTGCACCGTATAGCAACACTCAAGATATCAAAAAAACTCACAAGAATACACTCGATAATATAGAGAGAGAAATAGAGAGAAAACTTCAGTTTCTGGTGTGATTTTCAATTCTAACCTAAGCACCTTATTTATAGGAAATTGCTTAGAACACCAAAGCAGAAAATTTAATAAAATAATAATATAATTATAAATTTTCCTTAGCCCACCTTTGAAAATCTAGATTCAGCCATCAACATGTACAAGTGGGGCCCACCAAAGTGTAAAAAACGTTTTTGTTAATAAAAATAAATAAAACTTCCAAAAATCAATTATTTCAGAACTTCAAAACTTCAATAATTCATAATAAATAGCCCTTTTATCAGAAAATTCGAATCTCGCGAGTTTTTATAGGAAATTCAATTCTCTACAACTTTGCAGAAGAAAGTTTTTCCAAATTCCTAACAGAAATTGACCGAAATCCATAAACTGGCGATTTTACAGTCTATAATAAATTTTCGGTCAAGAATTGTGTCCACCAACACACAAAACATGTGTTAAACATTTAATCCAACAAAAATACTCTTCCTCCTCATATACTCATATATCCCATATTCATTGTAAAAATATCACCATCAATATATTATTAAAATAATATATTTAAATGAATTATTTTATCAGAAAAAGATAAAATATTAATTTACAATAATTGTCACATTAAAAATTTTCTCCATTTATATCCACATAAAATTAATATTTTTCTCATCATATAAATTAATAATTAATTATACACAAATAATATTACAGAATCACAGTACTGGCAATCAGGCCGTTCCCAGGAAAGAGGGGGCTTTCCAATAAGTATTTCTCCTTACTGGCGCGCAATTAGATGACCAAACCTCTCCTTAGACAGAACTTTCTAGACATTGCCAATAATGTTATCTAATAATATTATTCAGATAATATGAATTATTGCTCCGATAATAGAAAATACTGTGTAGTGACAATTATTGAAACAACAACAATATAAAATATTAACGCAGCAATTATTGATTCAACAAAACAAAATACTGAACAGTAATTACTGTAACCATTATTAAGTAGTGCCTTCTTACGTAAGAATCAATAATTGGTGCAATACCGTGTGCTACGCGTATTACCGTGTTTTAACCACCAGGTATTCTAACAGTGTTAACGGTAACAACTACGCCGTTATTTATAAACAACTTACTCTTGTCGTTTTCTTCATCCAATCGCTTTCCGTTATGGGGTCCACAAAAGGCTGCGCCGTTGTATGAATATTCCCCGACAGTAAGAATATTTCACGACCAAACGAATATTTCCCGACAACAATGAATATTTTATAACCTCTTGCTTATTTTGAAAATTTTGCACATTTGACCCATAACTTTAAACTTTTATCAATTTAACCATTTACTAAATAGAAAAATTGAATACTTTTATTTCATAAAATTTGGGGTCTTACAATCTCCCCTCCTTATGAAATTTCGTCCCCGAAATTTACGTACCTGGTATTTCAAAGAGTTGAGAATACCTTGCTTTCATTTCGGATTCCATATTTCCTGTCATCATGATTTCTCCATTGCTCATCTCCTGTATTTCAGATATCATTCTAGAATACAGCTTCAAAAATAAAGGTTAATTGAACAAATTAACATATCACATAATATCCCGATATTATGACTGACCAACAAATAAGCTTAGGTATGACACACTAGCGAAGGATTTACTCGTCTCTCCCCTCCTAGTCCTATTCCCCGATCTACGCCAGAGATCATATCCCTAAGCTCTGATACCAAATGTGACATTGGACACCATAATAGGTCCATTCCATCCAACCCATTTTGAGTCGCCAAATACATGGTACAGATAACAACTACAACTTTATTACAACAATTGTCGTGCAAAATACAACAACACATATGCTGTGAGTTTGGGTACAAATATATACCAAATGTGACTCATGTCCCAACCGTGGACAGCACCTCACAATGACACCTTACATAAAGGTATAGTCAAAAATTGTTTTAGAAATTAGAATCTTTGGGAAGTGCTCAAGGAAACCCTCGTACATGGGAGGCCATGCGTCTAGGTTATGATAGATATTATATGGCCACAGAATTATCCTTGGTTGACCCAATAGACCCCAAAGAAAAATGAGAAGATTACTATCATATTCTTCCCAATGGCGAGTCTTCTCTTGACATATCATTATCTCCACTGTCTCTAATTGGGAGTTATATTTCAGATAAACTCCAAGATCATATAGGTAGTGCTGGTAGATATACTCAGCAAGTGGATGAGCACAACCTTGTCTTATGATGACACGAGGTTGTATGTCATTATACATCCTGTAAGATAGTGGCAAAACACCCTTCCAAGTTAAATTCACCTCACCCTCAATATCTATAGACCACCGTTCTATTCCCTTGTTATCCCTCGCTCGACCCAGCTACACTTTTATTACCTGAAAGGAATTGTGAAGCAAAAGGGTGAGCACAACTAGCTCAGTAAAGAATATCTTGACTAAAGATAATTAAATTATCAATAGCCTCCATCAATAATAAATCAGAGATTTAGAACATATGGTAAATGATAAAAATTTCAACCATAGTTACAGCGGAACGAGCAATCCATTAGAAGAGTCAAATAGAACATAAAGTCTATTATCTTCTTCATGTTAAAAATCCACCAGTAATGTTTTATCCCTGTAACATAAATAAACAGTTCTCATCCACATTCATGTGAATAACTCATAATCATATTTATGGTTCTAAATTCCTCTTCTCATCCAGGACAAAGATAATTTTTGTCACTTGTCTTTACCTGAAACATCAAAGATCATAGTTATACCAAATCACAGTTCCTGTTCATAATCATACTAATAAATTTATCTTTGCACTACGGGCCAAAGATATTCATCAACAGACCATCTTTGCACTACATGCCAAAGATATTCATCAATAATTCATCTTTGCACCACGAGCCAAAGATATTCATCAATAAATCATCTTTGTACTATGGGCCAAAGATATTCATATCTCAAAGAAATATATAATTATTTCTAAATTTATATAACCAATAATTATAACCATGTTGATCATTTCACCTTTGCACTTAAGCTAAAGATATTCAATTATAAATTCAATGGTCATGATCATACCAGTCACAATTCAACTTTTCACTACTGGACAAAGAGAACCCTAGTCATGATCATACCAATAATCTACCCATCTTTACACTCAAGTCAAAGAGAAATATCATTATTAGGGTTATAAAAATGTTATATATGATAAAAAAATAATATGATCAACATATAGTTTTAATCTTAAGAGTAATATTCATAAATCAACTATAATTTGGTTAGAAAAAGAAACCAATTTTGTCATGAATAGTAACTCGTGAATAGTAACTCATGAATAGTAACTCATGAATAGTTACTCATGAATAGTAACTCGTGAATAGTAACTCGTGAATAGTAACTCATGAATAGTAACCCCGACATGAAAAGATAAGAATTTCACAAGAAAAATCTTACCAATATTCCGGTATAATGATATTGAAAGAAATAATATCATTTTAAAAAAAATACATCCCTTATTATCCCTTACCTCAAAAGAGCAGTACTTCTGACTGGAATAACGCTGAACGAACTTGCACCGTATAGCAACACTCAAGATATCAAAAAAACTCACAAGAATACACTCGATAATATAGAGAGAGAAATAGAGAGAAAACTTCAGTTTCTGGTGTGATTTTCAATTCTAACCTAAGCACCTTATTTATAGGAAATTGCTTAGAACACCAAAGCAGAAAATTTAATAAAATAATAATATAATTATAAATTTTCCTTAGCCCACCTTTGAAAATCTAGATTCAGCCATCAACATGTACAAGTGGGGCCCACCAAAGTGTAAAAAACGTTTTTGTTAATAAAAATAAATAAAACTTCCAAAAATCAATTATTTCAGAACTTCAAAACTTCAATAATTCATAATAAATAGCCCTTTTATCAGAAAATTCGAATCTCGCGAGTTTTTATAGGAAATTCAATTCTCTACAACTTTGCAGAAGAAAGTTTTTCTAAATTCCTAACAGAAATTAACCGAAATCCATAAACTGGCGATTTTACAGTCTATAATAAATTTTCGGTCAAGAATTGTGTCCACCAACACACAAAATATGTGTTAAACATTTAATCCAACAAAAATACTCTTCCTCCTCATATACTCATATATCCCATATTCATTGTAAAAATATCATCATCAATATATTATTAAAATAATATATTTAAATGAATTATTTTATCAGAAAAAGATAAAATATTAATTTACAATAATTGTCACATTAAAAATTTTCTCCATTTATATCCACATAAAATTAATATTTTTCTCATCATATAAATTAATAATTAATTATACACAAATAATATTACAGAATCACAGTACTGGCAATCAGGCCGTTCCCAGGAAAGAGGGGGCTTTCCAATAAGTATTTCTCCTTATTGGCGCGCAATTAGATGACCAAACCTCTCCTTAGACAGAACTTTCTAGACATTGCTAATAATGTTATCTAATAATATTATTCAGATAATATGAATTATTGCTCCGATAATAGAAAATACTGTGTAGTGACAATTATTGAAACAACAGCAATATAAAATATTAACGCAGCAATTATTGAATCAACAAAACAAAATACTGAACAGTAATTACTGTAACCATTATTAAGTAGTGCCTTCTTACGTAAGAATCAATAATTGGTGCAATACCGTGTGCTACGCGTATTACCGTGTTTTAACCACCAGGTATTCTAACAGTGTTAACGGTAACAACTATGCCGTTATTTATAAATAACTTACTCTTGTCGTTTTCTTCATCCAATCGCTTTCCGTTATGGGGTCCACAAAAGGCTGCGCCGTTGTATGAATATTCCCCGACAGTAAGAATATTTCACGACCAAACGAATATTTTCCGACAACAATGAATATTTTATAACCTCTTGCTTATTTTGAAAATTTTGCACATTTCACCCATAACTTTAAATTTTTATCAATTTAACCATTTACTAAATAGAAAAATTGAATACTTTTATTTCATAAAATTTGGGGTCTTACAATCTCCCCTCCTTATGAAATTTCGTCCCCGAAATTTACGTACCTGGTATTTCAAAGAGTTGAGAATACCTTGCTTTCATTTCGGATTCCATCTTTCCTGTCATCATGATTTCTCCATTGCTCATCTCCTGTATTTCAGATATCATTCTAGAATACAGCTTCAAAAATAAAGGTTAATTGAACAAATTAACATATCACATAATATCCCGATATTATGACTGACCAACAAATAAGCTTAGGTATGACACACTAGCGAAGGATTTACTCGTCTCTCCCCTCCTAGTCCTATTCCCCGATCTACGCCAGAGATCATATCCCTAAGCTCTGATACCAAATGTGACATTGGACACCATAATAGGTCCATTCCATCCAACCCATTTTGAGTCGCCAAATACATGGTACAGATAACAACTACAACTATATTACAACAATTATCGTGCAAAATACAACAACACATATGCTGTGAGTTTGGGTACAAATATATACCAAATGTGACTCATGTCCCAACCGTGGACAGCACCTCACAATGACACCTTACATAAAGGTATAGTCAAAAACTGTTTTAGAAATTAGAATCTTTGGGAAGTGCTCAAGGAAACCCTCGTACATGGGAGGCCATGCGTCTAGGTTATGATAGATATTATATGGCCACAGAATTATCCTTGGTTGACCCAATAGACCCCAAAGAAAAATGAGAAGATTACTATCATATTCTTCCCAATGGCGAGTCTTCTCTTGACATATCATTATCTCCACTGTCTCTAATTGGGAGTTATATTTCAGATAAACTCCAAGATCATATAGGTAGTGCTGGTAGATATACTCAGCAAGTGGATGAGCACAACCTTGTCTTATGATGACACGAGGTTGTATGTCATTATACATCCTGTAAGATAGTGGCAAAACACCCTTCCAAGTTAAATTCACCTCACCCTCAATATCTATAGACCACCGTTCTATTCCCTTGTTATCCCTCGCTCGACCCAGCTACACTTTTATTACCTGAAAGGAATTGTGAAGCAAAAGGGTGAGCACAACTAGCTCAGTAAAGAATATCTTGACTAAAGATAATTAAATTATCAATAGCCTCCATCAATAATAAATCAGAGATTTAGAACATATGGTAAATGATAAAAATTTCAACCATAGTTACAGCGGAACGAGCAATCCATTAGAAGAGTCAAATAGAACATAAAGTCTATTATCTTCTTCATGTTAAAAATCCACCAGTAATGTTTTATCCCTGTAACATAAATAAACAGTTCTCATCCACATTCATGTGAATAACTCATAATCATATTTATAGTTCTAAATTCCTCTTCTCATCCAGGACAAAGATAATTTTCGTCACTTGTGTTTACCTGAAACATCAAAGATCATGGTTATACCAAATCACAGTTCATGTTCATAATCATACTAATAAATTCATCTTTGCACTACGGGCCAAAGATATTCATCAACAGACCATCTTTGCACTACATGCCAAAGATATTCATCAATAATTCATCTTTGCACCACGAGCCAAAGATATTTATCAATAAATCATCTTTGTACTATGGGCCAAAGATATTCATATCTCAAAGAAATATATAATCATTTCTGAATTTATATAACCAATAATTATAACCATGTTGATCATTTCACCTTTGCACTTAAGCTAAAGATATTCAATTATAAATTCAATGGTCATGATCATACCAGTCACAATTCAACTTTTCACTACTGGACAAAGAGAACCCTAGTCATGATCATACAATTAATCTACCCATCTTTACACTCAAGTCAAAGAGAAATATCATCATTAGGGTTATAAAAATGTTATATATGATAAAAAAATAATATGATCAACATATAGTTTTAATCTCAAGAGTAATATTTATAAATCAACTATAATTTGGTTAGAAAAAGAAACCAATTTTGTCATGAATAGTAACTCGTGAATAGTAACTCATAAATAGTAACTCATGAATAGTAACTCGTGAATAGTAACTCATGAATTGTAACTCGTGAATAGTAACTCATGAATAGTAACCCCGACATGAAAAGATAAGAATTTCACAAGAAAAATCTTACCAATATTTCGGTATAATGATATTGAAAGAAATAATATCATTTTAAAAAAAATACATCCCTTATTATCCCTTACCTCAAAAGAGCAGTACTTCTGACTGGAATAACGCTGAACGAACTTGCACCGTATAGCAACACTCAAGATATCAAAAAAACTCACAAGAATACACTCGATAATATAGAGAGAGAAATAGAGAGAAAACTTCAGTTTCTGGTGTGATTTTCAATTCTAACCTAAGCACCTTATTTATAGGAAATTGCTTAGAACACCAAAGCAGAAAATTTAATAAAATAATAATATAATTATAAATTTTCCTTAGCCCACCTTTGAAAATCTAGATTCAGCCATCAACATGTACAAGTGGGGCCCACCAAAGTGTAAAAAACGTTTTTGTTAATAAAAATAAATAAAACTTCCAAAAATCAATTATTTCAGAACTTCAAAACTTCAATAATTCATAATAAATAGCCCTTTTATCAGAAAATTCGAATCTCGCGAGTTTTTATAGGAAATTCAATTCTCTACAACTTTGCAGAAGAAAGTTTTTCTAAATTCCTAACAGAAATTAACCGAAATCCATAAACTGGCGATTTTACAGTCTATAATAAATTTTCGGTCAAGAATTGTGTCCACCAACACACAAAACATGTGTTAAACATTTAATCCAACAAAAATACTCTTCCTCCTCATATACTCATATATCTCATATTCATTGTAAAAATATCACCATCAATATATTATTAAAATAATATATTTAAATGAACTATTTTATCAGAAAAAGATAAAATATTAATTTACAATAATTGTCACATTAAAAATTTTCTCCATTTATATCCACATAAAATTAATATTTTTCTCATCATATAAATTAATAATTAATTATACACAAATAATATTACAGAATCACAGTACTGGCAATCAGGCTGTTCCCAGGAAAGAGGGGGCTTTCCAATAAGTATTTCTCCTTACTGGCGCGCAATTAGATGACCAAACCTCTCCTTAGACAGAACTTTCTAGACATTGCCAATAATGTTATCTAATAATATTATTCAGATAATATGAATTATTGCTCCGATAATAGAAAATACTGTGTAGTGACAATTATTGAAACAACAGCAATATAAAATATTAACGCAGCAATTATTGAATCAACAAAACAAAATACTGAACAGTAATTACTGTAACCATTATTAAGTAGTGCCTTCTTACGTAAGAATCAATAATTGGTGCAATACCGTGTGCTACGCGTATTACCGTGTTTTAACCACCAGGTATTCTAACAGTGTTAACGGTAACAACTACGCTGTTATTTATAAACAACTTACTCTTGTCGTTTTCTTCATCCAATCGCTTTCCGTTATGGGGTCCACAAAAGGCTGCGCCGTCGTATGAATATTCCCCGACAGTAAGAATATTTCACGACCAAACGAATATTTCCCGACAACAATGAATATTTTATAACCACTTGCTTATTTTGAAAATTTTGTACATTTCACCCATAACTTTAAACTTTTATCAATTTAACCATTTACTAAATAGAAAAATTGAATACTTTTATTTCATAAAATTTGGGGTCTTACACTAAGAGGAGGAGAAGTTCAGAGAAGCTTGAGAGGGTTGAGAGTATTGAGAGAGAACCTAAGGATTTCCAAGCATTTTCAGTGTTTAACAAAGAGGATTACAAGCTAAGTGAAGGTAATTTTACATAACCATAAGAATTATATATATATATATATATATATATATATATATATATATATATATATATATATAAGTTTACGACAAAAGTTTATACTTTGTGAATTTCATTTGTTTTTCGAATTGTTGTTATATAACCTGTTTATGGTGATTGGATAAAATTATTGTAACGCCCGAGAATTTCGAATTTTTAATGAATTAAATTTTTATTTGATTATGTGAATTAAATGAATTTAATTGAGTTATTATGTGAGTAAGATGTTCGAAAGTCATTTTATGACCTAGAATATACGGATGTGGTTAATATTCTGGCTTTGTTCTTGTATTAATGGTTGTGAATTATCAAGACGAAAACGAAGGTTTTCCGAGAATGTTTGCATAAAAACACTATTCATCCGATTTCGTTCGGAGCTAGGGTTTGAGATTCTCAGAAACGCGTAATGATAGAATACGAAGAAAGTATGGAATATCCAATAATAATTCCGTTATGGCAAACGAAGTTTTCGCTTGCAGATGTAAAACCTAAGGGTTTGTGAAAGAGGTTTTCAAAAGGGAAATGAAATGCGTATAGTCGTTTCGGATATTATACGTATGAAATACGAGTATTATATTAGTATGAATACGAGTAGGGTATGAAGAATGGTACGGCGTATAATACGATTATTGTATTAGTATTAGACGAAGAGAATACGTGAGTTATACGTATAAAATACGAGACGTATTAATGGAGTATGAGTTAAGGGTTTGGTATAATTCAATTGGACTTAAACCAATAGCAAGCCCAACGAATTATATAAGCAAGCCCAAGTCAAGGCCCAATACTAGTTATGTCAAGTCCAATCCAAAAAGTAAACCGCGGGTCGAACCGGTGGGTCATGGGATGGGTAAAACCCATGGGGCAACCCATGGTATGATCCACAAGGGAGTGGGCCAGCCACTTGGTGGCCAAGCAAGGTAGACAACTTGCTTACCAAGTACTTTACTTGGTGACAAAGTTGACATAGGAGGTGCAATAGTAAGGAGGTGGAAATTGGACCATTTTGCCCTCATTGTGGTTTTCTATAAATACAAAGCCAAGGTTGAGCTTTTTATATTTTATAAACATTATTCAACCTATATTGAGAGAGAGAAAAGCTAGAAACGCTTAATCCTTCTACTTCCAAGAAAACCAATAGACGTTTATCAAGAACGCTAATTACTTCAAAGGTAAATTCTCATAAACCAAAATCTTCATCTTTTTCGATTTCTTTCTCGTAGAAGAATTGTAGATTGGTGGAGCATGTTTATTGAGGAGATATAAGGATGACTATTAATGACCAAATCATTGATAGGTCATGATCAAATAAAAACCATAAGTGTTTACGTAAGTTAAAAACTGTAGAAAATCTTGAACGTGAACTTAGTTTTGGATGAACATTTTGAAAACCATTATAGCTAAGGAATGTGCCTATTAATTGGTTAGGATGACTATGATGAATCAGTGGAGTTTTCCATTTGATTTGGCTTATAGAACACGAGTAACGAAGTTATGACGAATTTTGCGAAAATAGACGTTAAACGTCAAAAACGTAAAAATTCCGGATTAAAGGTCAAAAGTTGTCTGTGACTTGAAAATGCTGGTTTCCAATGTCAACACGTGAGATAAGGTAATTAAGAGTCGTTGGCAAAAGAATCGTCGCATTCCGACTTATAACGAAGAAAACAAGTATTGAACGGTCAAAAACGTTAAACGAACACTTAAAAATGAACTCAAAGGTGAATTTTGAGTTAACGGATTCAAAAATGTGAAATTCTTATATGAACACGTAAAGGATTTAATTTGTGACTTGTAGGCTTTTGAATGGGTTAATTCGGATGTCAAACGAACAAATTAGGAAGCCGGGAGTTTCGTTAGAAAAGTTGACTGTTTTGGCTAACTGGTGCACAGACTCGGCCCCAGCGCCGTAGCTCATGCCCCAGCGCCGTAGCTCGCGCCCTAGCGCCACTGTTCCGTTCCTCGGCGCCGGAAAAGTGTCCTAGTTGGGCAGTTTTGACCTCCTGTAGCAAAACGACCATAACTTTTTCATACGAACTCCGATTGAGGTAATCCAAGATGATTCGGAAAGAGGACGAGTAGACCTATAACTTTCATTCTTTAAGTTTTTTAATTTGAGGTTTGTAACAGTAGTCAAAATGGACATATTTAGGACTATTGTGTATTTGGAGCCAATCGGAGGGCGTCGGGATGCACGAATGCAAGTGCAACCCTTTGGGTATTAGTATAACTTAATGATAACATGTTGGACATGTATTAGGATGTTGTATCAAGTTGTTAATGTACATGTGGTGCAATGGCATGATCATTTAAGTAGTTGTAATAAAGCTAAAAAGTAATGTTCATGAAAGATGTGATGTTGTTTAAACTTAAACTTAGTTAGTAGCTATAATAAGAGTAATAAAGGAACTCATAAAGGTAATGTTAGTGTAACTAATGTGTATTGTCAATGCATATGGTATGTGTAGGACTTGGGGTGAACGTGAATAGTAATTGTTTAACCTACACACGAGGCAAGTTCCCTAACCTTTGCTACTTTATTATTCAGCAAGGTTACTTTTCACTGTTATGTTACACTTATGCAAGTTCTCTAACTCTACTTTTATAATTGTGCAAGTTTTCTTAACTCTAAACTTGTTATATTAGCATGCAAGTACCTTTAGTTTATCGTTCAAGTTATTATTTGTTGTGCATGCTTGATATTAAATTCTAAGATGTAACCTTAGCTTAATGTTGTTCAAAGCAAGGTATGATAAGTTATTCAATTGTTATGCTATTAGATTATTCCTAAAGCATGAACTTAGAACGAAATGTTTATTTAGTATGATCATTCAATAACATAGTGTTATTATCTTGTATTCAACTAATCCTTAGTTGATGTCTGTTGAACTCCAAATTACTTTGAAAACTTATCCAAACCAAACTTACTTTGGTGCGGACTTGTATTCTAAATACTGAGATGAACAACTCTTTTAATAGAGGTTTACGCTTAGCGTTAAAATGGTTGTACACAATACATTGTACGAAGGGTTGATCCCCCTAAGTACGTGGAGTCCTTATAGTCTTATGACTGTTAAATTTAAAGTTGAAAGATTACTTATAACTGTGGACATGATTCGTGGTCATTAGACCCTCAGTGAATGTTATAATTTTTAGAAAGTTAATAGAATATATTGTTCAGTTCTATTGAGCCTAATATTGGCAATTGATGTGAAAGTTTAAAGATTTACTTATTGTTATTTCAAGTGGGCCTTGTTTGCTCACTCTTGCCTGTAAAATTTCTTACAGCTAAAGTTGAAACGGGTGACGTACCTAGCACCAGTAAGGGAAAAGGAAAGATGAATAAATACTGAAGACTTGTAATAGTTTTGATAGTTTACTTTCAGAATTTGATTTAAAGATTGTAATGAAGTTATTTAATTTTCCGCATTTGAATGATTGTTGTTAAAGGTTGGATAACCTGGGAGATTTCTTTTATTTAAGTTTAATCCTGTATGGGCAGGTTTTCTTTTATTATTCAATTCTATTATGATTGGGTAGTTAGAAATGAATGTTTTGATTACGTGAACACCAAATCTTGAGGTAATGAAGTACCGGGATTTGGGGGTGTCACACTATATATATGTTATCATAACATAATTAGTCACTACCAACATTCTATATATATAAACAAGTATATACATCATATAGGTTTGATTTCAATTCACATAATCGAATTACGTTAATACTAATACTAGTTAACCCTTGATAACATGTTCATTCTTAGTTTAGTACTACTGAAATCATAATTTAACAGTCCTATTATTAACACATAACATTTATTTTCAGACTGTGTAAATAAATTAAACTGTCAGACCATTCTGCTAACTCGCGTTGCGGCGCCACAGTTTACACTGTGGGTTGGCGCTACGGCGCTGAGCTGGCACTGCGGCGCGAGACTCAGGCTAATAGTTGGCGCTGCAGCGTGATATCGGCGCTGCGGCGCAAGAATACCTTGTTTGGTAAACCTAATTAAAATCAATGGATTAATCCGTATACCTTGTTTAATAAAACACTATTAGATTAAAGACTTAATATGCATTAAGACTTGTTTGGTAAAATTTATTAAACTCTTTTAATTTATTTTAATAACTCCTTGATAGCAAGGTTATTTGTCACACTTCTTATTTAATTAAATTGTGATAATCAATTTAATATATTCTAATACTATTCTATTAAATTACTTTAACACATAAATCAATATCACATAATTAAAATTTCTTTTATAATTATAATTTTATTTAACCAACTAACACCTTATTTTAATTACAAATTCTAATTAAAATATTATAATTCATTTAATCATTATAAGCTCTCTAGCTTAACTATTAAATTTAATTGGTATATAATCTCATAACAATTAATTTTCTTAACTCCTTAATTATTTACTTAACAAATAATTAACTAAACCACATCAAATCAAATTGAACAATTATTTATTCAACAATAAACATATCCATTAAATACTTATATAATTCCATAAATATTTAATACTACAATTTAAAATTCTGGAATGTTACATCATTCCCTCCTTACAAGGATTCTGTCTTCAGAATCACAACTCAAATAATACATTCGTTACATTCTTCCCTACTTACAAATATTCTGTCTCCGGAATCGAAGACACAGATTAAACAAATAACTCAAGGTAATCTTTCATCATTTTATCTTCGAGTTCCCACGTAACTTCTTCAGCGTTGTGGTTCCTCCAAATCATTTTCACAGAAGGTATAACTTTATTCCTGAGCACCTGTTCTTTCCTGTCAACTATCTGGATAGAAATCTCTTCATAGGACAAGTCTTTATCAAACTGTAATGGTTCGTGCTCGATTACGTGCTTGTAATCGGGTTTATACGGTCGTAACACCCAAATGTGAAAAATATTGTGAATGTTTTCCAACTCTGGAGGTAGAGCTACCTCGTAAGCCCACTTCTCCCACTCTTCGCAACACTTCAAAGGGTCCAATAAACCTCTGGCTTAGCTTTCCCTTTTTACCGAAATGAATTTTCCCCTTCCTAGGAGAAACTTTTAGGAATACAAAAGTTCCTACGTTGAATGCACGTTCTTGTTTGTGTTGATCAGCATACTTTTTCTGTCTGTCTTGGGCTGCTACCAATCTTGTCTTGATGAGTTTGACAACCTCAGCAGTTTGTTATACCAGTTATGGTCCTAACAGCTGGCATTCACCGACTTCATCCCAGCACAGTGGAGTTCTGCACTTTTTGCCGTATAATGCCTCGTAAGGCGGCATGCCGATGCTCACATGGTAACTGTTGTTGTAGGCAAATTCCACCAACGATAAATGTTCGTCCCAGCTTCCTTTGAAATTCATGATGCATGTTCTTAGCATATCTTCCAATGTCTGGATTGTTCGTTCGCTTTGGCCATCTGTTTATGGATTATAAGTGTGACACCCCCAAATCCGGTACTTCTATTTCCACAGGATTCGGTGTTCACGATACAAAAATCATCTATCTACCTACCCATAATAATGCAAACCATGCAATAATAGAAATAAAAATCTTCCCCTTATAGGGTTACAACATTTGAATAATAATAATACAATCCCAGGTTAAACTAACCTTAAAACATCTGTGCGGAATTCTAACAAAAAAGTCTTAAACAACATCTTTAACTTAAGTCTTAAACAAATACATCATATAAAATAACAAGTCTTCATCATTTGCTAACTTTGCCCTTGCCCTTACTAGTGGAAGGTTCGTCAGCTCTTTCGTTCTTAACTGCAGTGTTATTATTAAGCAAGAGTGAGCACAAATGCCCACAAGTATAAAAATAAAATAACAGTATAATAACATGCGAATAAATCAAAGACATCTGAATAAAAGCTCAACTTTTGAATCAAGAGTGAATAACAAGAATCAAAAGAATTCTGAGGGTCACAAGACCTTGAACTATGTCCTAGGTTAACAAGGGTTATACTTGAAACCTTTAACAGTCATAAGACTATGGACCTTCTTCTCGTACTTAGGGGGATCAGCCCTTAGTACCATACTGTGCACAATATCTTAACGCTAAAGCGTAAATAATCCCCTATGCAGGGTTGTTCATCTCAGTTTGACATTCGAGTCCACACCAAAGGAAGTTTGGTTTGGATAATTCATCAAGGGTTCTGAAATTTAGAACGCTCATCAACTATGAACTAGTTGAATCATTAAGGGTTCACTAGTCTAATAAGGTTCAACAACAATGATATTCAATTTGAATAATAATCTCAAGAAGTATACAATAGAACAATTATTGTATAACTAAATCATACTTTGAAAAGATAATCAATCTTTAATATAACATTTGAACTTGAATAATGGCAATGATAATTTACTCGAGGCAAATAATAAACTTGAATAATAATGACAAGTAGGGTTAGGAAATTTGCTCAAATTTAAGAGTTTAAGTTTAGGAAACTTGTCTCGTGCGTAGATTACACTTTAACTAAGCACGTTCTTTGAATTAAATCCTACATACCATTCATATACACAATACCAGTTAATTATAAATTAACTAATCAATATAAACTCATTCTCATTGTCTACTTTAATTATTGACTATACTTAGTCAATTTATCACATTTACTGTCACATAATATTACTTCATGAATGACAATCTAATATGTATTCAACAATTAAATCCACATGTAATTATGTTATTTACATGTTAAACATCAATTTTAATATCACATTATACCTCTAACATGTTTACATGTTCATTACATTAATCCACTAACACATTGTTAGACTTAAACATTTTAAAAATACATTTCTGAATTTTCTGGGGAGTGGCGCTGCGGTGCCACTATTGAACTAAGGATTCACGCTGCGGCGCCGTGGCGCTGCGGCTGGACACATGGAGCTGCAGCGTCGTGGCGCTGCGGCTGGACTTCGGGCACTGCGGCGTGGTGGCGCTGCGGCGCGGGATTAAAAGCATTGGACTGGCGCCGCGACGTGGCAAGCCAGAAACAATTCTGCAATTCACGAAAATTGCAGAACACAGCCAAAAATTTCAATTTTAAATATTACAACACGAATTCAGACATACCCATATGTTATAATTCATGTATAATCATAATCCAACATATATAAAGTGATTTTAACCATTTAAAACATTTAATCACAGAATTAAATCATGTAAAATGGGCTGTTCTTGAAGTTAATGAACAAAATCATAAATTTAACACTACAAATTCGTTATAACACCAAATCCGTTCATTTAAGGCTTGATTTCTTCGCGTTAACATGCACAACAATATACAAGTGTAAAATTTTGGGATAATATACGATCATTACACAAAATATAACGTGTTTGGCCATAAGGCCAAACCTAAACTCTGTAATTTGGAAAAACATATACGACATATTTTCATGAATTTGATGTTATGGTTTACAACATATACATAATTAAACACAATTTGATATAACATAACACAAATATAACCCATAAACATTACTCCTAACCCAATTACAGAGGTTTAAACCAAAAACTATGAAACTCATATTCATGAAACTTAATGACGTAAAATTGTAATCGGGAAGGAGGAGATTACCCTGATTGTAGAATATAAAGATAACAACTTCCTCCCTATCTCAATCACAGAGCTTCTCCCACACCTTACTCTAATTTTCTCAACTGTCTCTGTATCTTTCTCTGCTTAATATTAGACTTAGAAGAAAGAAAAATGAAAGAAAAGAAAAAAAATACGTCGTATTCAAATAGGAAGGATCAGACGCGTGATGGTGGTCAGTTACCCAGTCATGGGTTAACTGACCTTAACCCCTCTTAGTGCCATGTTTGGCTAGCAACTAAGTTAAAAACTCTTTATTTTAATAAAATCTTTTATCATATAGTTTAATTAGTGTCACACTTCTTTATAAAATAAACTCATATCTTATTTAATTTAATATAAAATAAATATAATAATCTACCATAATTTCACATAATCATATAATTAATTTTCTCATTAATTAATAAATGTCAAATTAATAATTCTCTAATTAATAATTAAATTAATCTAATAACATCATGCTTAATTAATATTTAATTCAATAAGCTCACATAATTACATACTTTGATAATAACATTTCTCTACATTAATTTAATAAATGTAACACATATAATTAAATTAATCTACCATAACTGCATCAATTAATTATTTAATCCAATAATTAAATCATCAAAAAATATTTATTTAATTCAATAAATATTAGAAATTAATTACAAAATCTCGTTCGTCACAATAAGCCGTACTCATTCGCAACTGTGTTCCCATGCATTCTTGTAGTCTCTTCCAGAAGTTTGACGTAAACCTTGGATCTCTGCCTGATACAATTGACACTGGAACTCCATGTCTTGACATGATCTCTTTAACGTACAGTTTCGCTAGCTGATCAAGAATAAATCTAATCTTTATTGGCAAAAAGTGTGCAGATTTTGTCAATCTGTCCACTATTACCCATATCGCATCGTATCCTTTTTGAGTCGTTGGAAGACCCACCACAAAATCCATTGTGATGTGTTTCCACTTTCATTTCGGTATTTCTAACGGTTGAAGTAATCCGCTTGGTCTTTGATGTTCAGCCTTGACTCTTTGACATGCCAAGCATTTTGCCACACATTCGGCAACATCTCTTTTCATATCTGGCCACCAAAAATATCGCCGCAAATCTTGATACATCTTTGTACTTCCTGGATGAATCGAATATCTTGTGTTGTGTGCTTCGGTCAAGATTTCATCTTTAAGCTCTGGCACTGCTGGAACCTAAATTCTTTTCTCGAACCATAGTAGTCCTTCGGTATCGATCTTGTATTTTACATCACTATCGTCAACCAGATTATCTTTTATTTTTCCACACTCTTCATCTTGTAGTTGA
Source organism: Panax notoginseng (assembly GCA_016801055.1). NCBI lineage: Eukaryota > Viridiplantae > Streptophyta > Magnoliopsida > Apiales > Araliaceae > Panax > Panax notoginseng. Next base: position 105,056,246 of record CM029017.1, read on the forward strand.
GCATCCTTCACTTTATCCACTAAAGTTGGACCAGCTTCTATCTAGAATAGTTGTTCGTCGGGTTCTTTTGGAAATTTGATTTCCAACTCCAGTTTTGTCATTGCTGAAATGAGCTCCTCCTGAGTTGTTATCAGCATCAATTTTTCCTGACCTTTTCTGCTTAAAGCATCTGTAACCACATTCGCTTTTCTCGGATGATAAAAGATCTCACAATCGTAATCTTTTATCAATTCCATCCATCTTCTTTGACGCATGTTCAGTTCTTTCTGAGTGAAAATATACTTCAGACTCTTATGATCTGTGTAGATTTCACATTTCTCTCTATAGAGATAGTGTCTCCATATCTTCAGAGAAAATACAACTGCAGCCAATTTCAAATCATGAGTCAGATATTCTTTCTCATAATCCTTCAATTGTCTTGATGCATATGCAATAACTTTGTCGTTCTGCATAATAACACAACCCAACCCTTTGTGTGAGGCATCACTATACACCACAAAGTTTCCTGTATTATCTGTTAATGCCAACACAGGTGCCATACTTAACTTTTTCTTCAAATCTTGAAAACTTTCTTCACACTTTTCCGTCCAAACAAATTTTACAGCCTTCCTTGTCAAATTTGTTAGCGGAGTGGTTATCTTAGAAAAATCTTGAATGAATCTTCTATAATAATCGGCCAGTCCCATGAAACTCCTCACTTCTGACGGTGTTCTTGGTTGTTCCCAATTGATTACAGCTTCTACTTTTGATGGATCCACTAAAATCCCATCCTTGTCAATCACGTGCCCAAGAAATTGTACACGATCTAGCCAAAATTCGCACTTAGAAAATATTTCGTACAATTTTTCCTTTCTTAGTGTTTCCAATGTCAAACGTAAGTGTTCCACGTGTTCTTCTTGGGTTTTGGAATACACCAGAATGTCATCTATAAATACCACTACAAACTTGTCTAAGAATTGTTTAAACACCCTGTTCATCAAATCCATAAATGCAGCAGGGGCATTGTTTAAACCAAAAGATATCACCAGAAACTCATAATATCCATACCGAGTTCTGAATGCCGTTCTAGGTATATCCTCCTTCCTCACTTTTAATTGGTGATACCCACTTCTCAAATTAATTTTTGAGAAGTATTTAGCACCCTTCAACTGATCAAACAAGTCATATATTCTTGGCAACTGGTATTTGTTTTTAATAGTGACTTTGTTCAATTCTCTATAATCAATGCAAAGACACATCGACCCATCCTTCTTTTTCACGAATAATACCGGCGCTCCCCACGGCGATACGCTTGGTTAAATATACTTCTTGTTTAGCAACTCTTGTAACTGTACCATCAGTTCCTTCATTTCTACTGGAGCCATTCTGTACGGGGCCTTCGATATTGGTGCTATTCCCGGTGCCAAGTTGATCACGAACTCAATTTCTCTGTCAGGCGGAAGTCCTGGCAATTCCTCTGGAAACACGTCCTCGAATTCCCTCACCACTGGTATTTCTTCCAGTTTTACATTCTTATTCTGAGTATCGACTATGTAAGCTAAATAGCCCACACAACCTTGACTCAACAATTTCTTGGCCTGCATAATCGTCAGACATTTAATTTGTCTAGGCAACTTGCTACCATAGAATACTACCTTTGACGGAGTCATAAGGTTTACACACTTCTTTTGACAATCAATTATCGCTCCATACTTGAACATCCAATTCATTCCCAAAATAACATCAAACTCTCCAAGTCTAATCGGAATCAAATCTACCATAAAAATATTTTCCTTAATGTTCACCCTACAGTTCTTGTATACGAATCTAACAGGGATTACTTCTTTATTCGCAATTTCTATGTTCAAAGGAAAATTTAGTTCTTCACCAGGCACTCCTAACCTCTTAGCAAATTCATTAGATATAAACGAACAAGTAGCACCCGAATCAAATAATACATAAGCATTTATATCATTGATTGGGATAATACCTGACACGACATCTTTTGATTACACAACATCTTGCACAGTCATGTTAAAGGTTCTAGTTGTGGGTTTGTTTGATGATGCAGGTCCTGTAATGGCCCAAGTACCTCCACTGTTACCTCCATTGCTTCTGGTTATCACTCCATCCTTCTTCTTAGGGCATTCACGAGTAAAGTGATCCTTGGATCCGCACATGAAGCACACGTTCTTCTTAGGTTGAGTGCAATCTGGGGCGATATGACCCTCCTGGCCATAATTAAAGCATACTCGTTTCCCCATCAAGCACGCACCCTTGTGAAATTTTCCGCATGTCGTACATGCTTCAAACTTTTTATTTTGTTGGTTACCCTGCTGGTTTCCAGCACCCATGTTCCCATTCCACTTCCTCTTTAAGTTGTTGTTTTTGTTGTTGTTGTTGTTGTTGTTGTTGTTGTTGCCGTTTCCACTACTACCATTTCCATTCTTAATTTCCACCTCATTCTTTTTCTTCTTCTGTTCCTGATTGAACTTTGTCATTGCCTCACCTCCACCTTCAGCGAGTATTGCTTTCTCCATCACTGCTGCGAAAGTCTTTAACTGAAACAGGGAAACCCTACTATACAACTAGGGCTTCAGTCCCTGTTCAAACCTCTTTGCCTTGCGTTCGTCCATACTGACTTGATATGGCGCAAACCTTGTCAATTCGTTGAATTTAGCGGCATACTCAGATACAGTCATCGTTCCTTGCTTTAGTTCCAGAAATTGCACTTCTAGCTGACTCTTCAAGAAATAGGTCTCGAAGAATATTTTCTTAAACCTATCCCAAGTCATCACCCCTGGCCCTTCACGAGTTTTATTGGCCTGCCACCAATAACTAGCTTCTGCTTTCAACATGAATGTTGCGAAAGCAATCTTCTGATCATCCCCTACCCTAGTGACATCGAACACCTTTTCTATTTCCATAATCCAGGTCTGTGCTTCGACTGGATTTATGGACCCACGGAATTCAGGTGGTCCAACCGCCTTGAAATCCTTAAACGTTGTTCCTTGGTTCTGTGGTTGATTCTGCAACGCTCCTGTAAGTAGCGTCACTAGTTGTTGAACGGGGTTACCATCAACATTGTCGTTATTGGTTCCTTCAGTGGTTCTCTGTCGTGGTGGCTGACGTCTGGGAGGCATTTTCTGTTAAAATACATTTATTAGATTATTATTCAACTCTTTTAAGTAATTTCTGCTTAACTTGCCTCCAAAAAGAAATAACCACATAACACATAACACTTTGGATAAAGTAACAACTTTTATTTATTCATAACCTTTTTGAAAACATAAAACAATAGCATCACTGCTATTTACATTACTTCCCTGAACTACAAAAGTTTCAGGACAACATCATCGTCATATCCCATAGGTTGCATAACACTTGGGATTTATAATTTATTTAACATTTTATTCATCGTACAACAACTACGATGTTCTACTAAGATACTGCTTAGCCTTACTACGTTCTTACTCCATGACCCGGAACATTGTTCTGCGATCTAACACGTATAATGGCAGCGTCTTGAACTGAATAGGATATCCCATGACCCGATCTTGAGCTCAATTAATCATGGTGTTAAATACTTTATCCATCTCTTCCATCTTCATCCTCTTTGACTGCGCGTCTCCCACTGCTATTCTGGTTCGTTAAAAAGCTTCCTCGTAGGCACCTTCAGCTCTTGCCCTCTTAATAGCTTCTTCTCTCAGCTTGTTCTTCAGTTCAGCGACCACTTCGATCAGTTGTTCTTTTTCTCCTTCAGTCTGTACTAGTTTCTCCTCGACATTTGTTAGTCGTTCCTCACGATCCAGGATCTCGCCGTCTTTTTGTATCATTGCGGTCTGTTGTTCAGCTACTATCTCCTGCAACTCCTCAACTGTATCCTGAAGTTCCACGTTACGGTCGTAGACTTCATCGTACATACGAGCAGCCATCGAGGTTAATGGAGTCTCTTCCTCCTCGTCCTCGTCATCCTCATCCTCCTGTGGTAACTCAACGGGATCCTCCTTATCCATCTCCATGTCGTCATCCTCATCTTCAACTACTGTGACCAACGGGGCTGACTCCCGTGGCAGTAATTGTTCCCAAATAACCTGAATGTCGCGAGGCTCCTTCTCTATAGGCATCTGAGGTCCCTCCTCCCTAGCCTGACTGGATTCTCCGACATTAGTCATCCTGACAATAAAATTTTAAGCTTTAATTATTAATCATTACTACTCGACACTCACGAGCACATAAATTATAAACACATAAGCACATAAGTGTTTTATTACTTCTTTCTTAAAAACTCGATAAGAGTTAATCACCACTATCTTTTCAAAGGTTACTTCCTAAGGCTTTCCCCACCTAAGGTTCATAACCTAAAGCTTTGATACCAACTTGTGACACCCCCAAATCCTGGTACTTCATTTCCTCAAGATTTGGTGTTCACTTAATCAAAACATTCATTACTAACTACCCAATCATAATAAAATTGAATAATAAAAACCTGCCCATACAGGATTACATTTAATAAAAATCTCCTCGGTTATCTAACCTTTAATTACAATCATTCAAACGCGGAATTTAAAATTTATAACATCACATCATATTTAAAAGTCTATTATCATAACGATGAAAATAAAATTACAAGTCTTCATCACTTATACATTTTTCCCTTTCCTTTGCTAGTGGTAGGTTCATTGACCTTCTCAACCTTAGCTGCAATAAGTGTATAAATATGCAAGAGTGAGCAAACAAAGCTCACTTGAAGAAGAATGAATAACTTTACAACATTACAACATACTACTGGATAGAACTGAATGATATGTTCTATTAACATTCTGAAATATACTACTGAGGGTCTAATGACCACGAATCATGTCCACAGATATAAGTAATCTTTCAACTTTAACTTTAACAGTCATAAGACTATAAGGACTCCACGTACTTAGGGGGATCAGCCCTTCGTACAATGTATTGTGCACCATCATTTTAACGCTAAGCGTAAACTTCTAATAAAAGAGTTGTTAATCTCAGTATTTAGAATACAAGTCTGCACCAAAGTAGGTTTGGTTTGGATACATTACAAGGTAATTTAGAATTCAATGGTCATCATCCAAGGATTAGTTAAATACAAAAGAACTAACTGTATGCTATGGAATAATCATAACTGAATCGATATTTGTAAATTAATATCATGCTTTAGGAATAATCTAATAGCATAAACATTGAATAATCATAACATAATTTGTTTGAACAATATTAAGTCAAGGTTATTGAGAATTGGATACTAAGCATGCATAGTGAATAGTAATTTGAACGATAAAGTTGTTCAACACTAGAATATTAAAATATAGCGACTCGCATGCTAAATAACAAGTTACATATTAAATAAACTTGCTCAATATTAAAAAAATATAAGATTTAGAATACTTGCATCCTCATGAACAATAGATACAAGAACTTTCTCAATAATAGACAATCTAGCTCTACGAAAGTGTAGAGTTAGCAACTTGTGTAATTGTAATTGAATTAAAAGCAATATAGTACTCAATGAAATTAAACTTGTACAACGAAGTTTTAGGATTAGAGAACTTGCCTTGAGCACAAGCTAAACCTTACACTTGAATCTCAATACCCTATATATATGTTATCATGACATAATTAGTCACTACCAACATTCTATATATATAAACAAGTATATACATCATGTAGGTTTGATTTCAATTCACATAATCAAATTACGTTAATACTAATACTAGTTAACCCTTGATAACATGTTCGTTCTTAGTTTATTACTACTGAAATCATAATTTAACAGTCCTATTATTAACACATAACATTTATTTTCAGACTTTGTGTAAATAAATAAAACTGTCAGACCATTCTGCTAACTCGCGCTGCGGCGCCACAGTTTACACTGTGGGTTGGCGCTGCGGCGCGAGACTCAGGCTAGCAGTTGGCGTTGCGGCGTGATACCGGCGCTGCGGCGCAAGAATAATACTGTTGGGCCACGCTGCGGCGCCAAACTCCAGACTTCGGCGATCAGTCTCAGCAACAACATAAACAAAAAGCCAATTTGGCCTACAAGCTCCATTCTAATAAACTAATTAACATGTAATACACATATAGACTTCATATAAACATAATTTAAAGACTCTTAACATGATTCTACTCATATAATAACATAAACATCAAATTTACAACACCCAATTTCACTGTTTTTGATAAAAACTCTATTTTTGACATTTTTAATGAAAATCATCACTGTAACTTTGTTTTTCAATCAAAACAGTTAATTCAAAACATCATGTTTATGTTTATACATCCTCTCCCTATTTCAATAGTGAATTTATAATTTAAACAACTAATTAAACCCCAATTTTACTTTAAACTAAGCCAAATTCATATATGTTCATATAAATTCACTGTAATATGGCTTCTTTCACAAAATACATGCATACATGAATTAGTTTACCTATACTCATATATAACTTACGAAAAATAGTTTTATAACAACCAATTATCATATAAAGCCATAGACACAAGAAATTCATCTTCTACAAAAACTTTATAGAGAACTTTTGGAGAAAAAGATAACCATAGCTTTTAGAAAAATAGGAATAAGATGATACCTTGATTTAGAAGAAGATGATGGCTATTCTCAAGCTTCTTCTCTTTATCAACACCTTCTTTCTCTCAACTTTTCTCTGTATTCTTTTTCTTCTTTTCCTCTTTCTTCTTCTGAGTCTTTCTCCTAACTCTATTCTAATTTACGTAGTAAAATATAACGTATAATAGTAGTAATATATATTAATTATATAATATAACTATAGATATAACTGATATCAGTTATCTAAGTTTTGAAAATCAAAAGCCATAAGGCTTGCTTGACTAGGCTAATAAAAATAACCCTTTAAACCTTACACCTTGTTTGGTAAACCTAATTAAAATCAATGGATTAATCCTTATACCTTGTTTGATAAAACACTATTAGATTAAAGACTTAATATACATTAAGACTTGTTTGGCAAAACTAATTAAACTCCTTTAATTTATTTTAATAACTCCTTTATAGCAAGGTTATTTGTCACACTTCTTATTTAATTAAATTGTGATAATCAATTTAATATATTCTAATACCAATCTATTAAATTACTTTAACACATAAATCAATATCACATAATTATAATTTCCTTTATAATTATAATTTTATTTTAATTACAAATTCTAATTAACACAATTGTGGTCAGGAAGGCCACATATCACCTAACTGTCCTAACCCAAAGAAGGGTGCCTGCTTCACTTATGGCTCAAAGGATCATCTTGCAAGGGACTGTCCTAAGAAGGGATCTGGAGGGGTAGGATCAGAAGGAAATAGAGGAAACAGCGGTGGAAGCGCCCTGACTATCACAGGACCAACCGCAACCAACCGATCGACCGCCAGGACATTCAACATGACAGTGCAGGATGCAGTGCAGTCTCGTGATGTGGTGTCAGGTATCATTCCGATTAATAAAGTTAATGCTTATATATTATTTGATTCGGGTGCTACTTGTTCATTTATATCCGATGACTTTGCTAAGAACTTAGAATTGCCTACGGATGAGATAGAACACCCCATGAACATAGAAATTACGAATAGAGAAATAATCCCTGTTAAGTACGTACATAAGAACTGTAGAGTGGATATTAAGGGTAATATCATGAACGTAGATCTTATCCCTATTCGACTTGGAGAATTTGACGTTATCTTGGGAATGGATTGGTTATTCAATTACGGGGTTGTAATTGATTGTCAGAAGAAGCGTAATAACCTTATGACTCCGTCAAAGGTTATGTTTTATGGTAGCAAGTCGCCTAGACAAGCGAGTTGTCTGACGATGATGCAGGCCAGAAAGTTGTTAAGACAAGGTTATATAAGATATTTAGCTTACATAGTCGACAGTCGTAAAGAGAATCCAAAAGTAGAGGAGATACTAGTAGTAAGGAACTTCACAGATGTATTTCCGGATGATTTGCCAGTTCTTTCGCCAGATAAAGAAGTTGAGTTCGTGATCGATTTGGCGCCAAGAATGACTCTAATATCGAAGGCACCATACCGAATGGCACCAGTGGAGATGAAAGAATTAATGGTACAACTACAAGAATTACTGGACAAGAAGTACATTCAACCAAGCGTATCACCATGGGGAGCGCCAGTGTTATTTGTGAAGAAGATGGACGGGACGATGTGACTCTGCATTGATTACAGAGAACTGAATAAGGTCACGATTAAAAATAGATATCCATTACCGAGGATCGACGACCTGTTTGATCAATTGAAGGGAGCGAGATACTTTTCCAAGATAGACTTGAGGAGTGGTTATCATCAACTGAAGGTGAGACCAGAGGACGTACCAAAGACAGCGTTCAGAACACGATATTATCACTATGAATTTTTGGTAATGTCATTTTGTCTAACAAATGCTCCTGCGGCATTTATGGGCTTAATGAATGGAGTGTTCAAGCCGTTTTTGGACAAATTCGTAGTGGTATTTATAGACGATATTTTGGTAAATTCAAAAACCAAGGAAGAACATGAAGAGTATTTGAAATTAACGTTAGAGGCGTTAAGAAGGGAGAAGTTGTATGCCAAGTTTTCAAAATGTGAATTTTGGATCGACCGGGTACAATTTCTAGGACACGTGATCAATAAAGACGAAATTTCGGTAGATCCATCCAAAGTCAAAGCCGTGATAAACTGGGAGCAGCCGAGAACGCCGTCGGAAGTACAAAGTTTTCTTGGATTGGCAGGATATTATAGAAGATTCATTCAAGACTTTTCCAAGATCGCAACTCCGTTAACGAATTTGACTCAAAAAGCTGTGAAATTTGTTTGGATGGAGAAGTGTGAGGAAAGATTTCAAGAATTGAAGAAGAGGTTAAGTACAGCACCTGTGTTGTCTCTTCCGGGTGATACAAGAAATTTTGTTGTTTATAGTGATGCGTCGCATAAAGGACTTGGCTGTGTACTTACGCAAAATGGCAGAGTCATTGCGTATGCGTCACGACAATTGAAGGATTATGAGAAGGGGTTTCCAACCCACCACTTGGAGTTAGTTGCAGTGGTTTTTTCTTTGAAAATCTGGAGGCACTATCTCTACGGGGAGAAGTGTGAAATATATACAGACCACAAGAGTCTGAAATATATTTTTACACAGAAGGACTTGAATATGCGCCAAAGAAGGTGGTTGGAGTTAATTAAGGACTACGGCTGTGAGATTTTATACCATTCGGGTAAGGCAAACGTGGTTACTGATGCCTTACGTAGAAAGGGTCGAGAGAAATTGATGAAGTTGACCGCTCAGAAGGAATTAATTTCAGCCATGGAGAAGTTGGAATTGGAAGTAAAATATCCTATAGAAATTGATGAGAAGTTGTTTTAGATGCAATCTGGTACAACCCTACTGGATAAAGTTAAGGAGGCTCAACTTCAGGACAAAGAATGTAAAAAAGGTGAAAAAGAAGATATCCAAAGGAACCGAACCAAGATTCAAGATGGATAAGGAAGGAATACTGAGATTTGAGAGCAGAATTTAGGTACCGCCAGTACCAGAGATTAAGGAAGACATTTTGAGCGAGGCTCATAGCTCACGATATTCGATTCATCCTGGTAGTACCAAGATGTACCAAGATCCTCGACAACATTTATGGTGGCCAAATTTAAAACGAGATGTTGCAGAATGTGTTGCCAAGTGTCTGACATGTCAGAAAAGTGAAAGCAGAACATCAGAGGCCGAGTGGGTTGCTACAATCATTGGAGATTCCAGAATGGAAATGAGAATATATTACGATGGACTTCGTGGTTGGCCTTCCGACAACTCAGAAAGGCTATGACGTAGTATGGGTTATCGTTGACCGATTGACAAAATCCGCACACTTCCTTCTGATCAAAATCAGATTCAACATAGATCAGTTGGCAAGGTTATATGTGAAAGAAATTATTTCGAGGCATAGAGTTTCGGTGTCAATTGTTTTCGATAGAGATCCGTGCTTTACATCGAACGTCTGGAAACGTATACAGGAATGCATGGGTACGCAATTACGAATGAGTACGATATATCACCCTCAGACAGATGGGCAGAGTGAAAGAATGATTCAGACATTAGAAGATATGTTAAGAGCTTGTGTCATGGACTTTAAAGGAAATTGGGATGATCACCTACCACTCGTAGAGTTCGGTTACAACAGCAGTTACCACGCTAGTATTGGCATGCCGCCTTATGAACCATTATACGGCAGAAAGTGCAGAACTCCGCTATACTGGGATGAAGTTGGTGAGAGATAATTACTAAGCCCAGAATTGGTACAACAGATATAGTTAAAGTGATTTGAACAAGACAGGTAGCAGCTCAAGATAGACAAAAGAAATACGCCGATCCACACCGTAAAAATATTGAGTTTGAATCGGGTAGCTATGTGTTCTTGAAGGTCTCTCCCTGGAAGGGAAAGATTAGGTTCGGAAAGAAAGGGAAATTAAGCCAAGATTCATTAGACCCTTTGAAGTACTACGAAGAATCGGAGAAGTTGCGTATGAGGTAGCCTTACCTCCAGCACTCGAGAATGTCCACAACGTCTTCCATGTTTCGGTTTTATGACCCTACAAACCCGATTACAAGCATGTAATTGAATATGAACCCTTACATGTTGAGAAAAACTTATCCTACGAAGAAATTCATGTTCAGATTGTTGACCGGCAAGAGCAAGTACTCAAAAATAAAGTAATACCTTCCGTTAAAGTAATTTGGAGGAACCACAATGCTGAAGAAGTAACGTGGGAACTCGAAGACAATATGATGAAAAATTATCCTCATTTATTTACTTAAATTATGTGTAAACGATTCTGGGGACAGAATCTTTGTAAGGGGGGAGAATGTAATGAGACGAACTGATTAAGTCGTGATTCTGAGGACAGAATCCTTTTAAGGGGGTAAAGATGTGACAAACGAGATTTTTTAATAATTATTTTAATATTTATTGAGTTAAATAAAAAAATTGATGATTTAATTATTAGATTAAATAATTAATTGATGAAATTATGGTAAATTAATTTAATTATATGTGTTATATTTATTAAATTAATGTGGAGAATTTTTATTATTCAAAGTATGTAATTATGTGAGCTTATTGAATTAAAAGAAAAAATTAATAAGCCTAATACTATTTTAATTAATAAGAAAATTAATAATTTGACATAATTAATAAAGGAGAAAATTAATTATGTGACTATATGAATTAATCAGAAATTATCATTTATTATTAATGTAAATAAGATATGTGATTTATTTTATAAAGAGGTGTGACACAATTAAACTATAGTATAAAATATTTATTAAATTAAATGGTTATGATTCTTTTAAGGCTAGCCAAATGGAACCTTAATGGGAGTTGGGAGTAGTTAACCCATGATCGGGTTAACTGACCACAACTGTGTCAGTTTCTAATTATTATATACGTCTTCTTCCTTCTTTCATTTGGCTAAGTCTAGAAAAAGAAAAAAATATCAGAGAGAAATTGAGAAATTTTGAGGGAGATTGTAAGTGTGTAATTGAACAAGTATCTGAGAAAGGATCATCTAGGACCATCGTTACTAATATATACTTTGGGTAATCTCTTCAACCCAGTTTTTATTTACGTCATTTAAAGTTTCATGAAAATGGCTTTCAAATTAACTGTTAAAATCTATGTAGTTGGAAAGGATAATGATTATGTGTTTATGTATGTGATAAGATGTTATCATATCATGTTTACTATATATTGTATATTTTCATAACATCTGTTTCATAAAAACATGTCGTATATACTTTCTTCAAAATACGAAGTATGAAATATGGCCATATGGCCCTTACATGCAATTTTTATACGTTAATCATATGTTGTATCATAAATTTTACACTCGTATATAATTATGCATGATAAAACGAAGAAAACAAACTTCAAATGAACAGATTCGATGTTATAACGAACCCGTAGTGTTGATTTTCATGTTTTGTGTTCAAAACTTTCAAAAACATCAAGAACAGTAAATTACATGTTTTGATTCTGCGAATTATGTGTTTTAACATGTTAAAATCATGCTAGAAGGGTTAAGTAGTAGTTATATGTGTATTACAATGTTTGGGTATGTCTAAATTCATGTAAGAATAAATTAATTAGAGGTTTTGGCAATGTTCTGTAATTTTTCGCGAATTGTAGAACTGGTACTAGTTCACCGCGCCGCCAGTTCCATGCCTTAAGTCCCGCGCCGCAGCACCACCGCGCGGCAGCGCCACCGTGCCACATCGCCGAGGACAAGCCTATCAGTGGCGCCGCAGCGCCACTCTGCAGATTGTCCAGAAATGAAAATTTTAAATTGTTCACGTTGAGAAATGTGATAGTAACCTAATCTAATGAACATAAAAGTATGTTAGAAGTATAACGAGATGTTATAATAAGTTATTAACATATTAATAACACAGTTACGTGTGGATTGAATGATTAAACGCATAGTAAACTTATTGTTCATGAAGTGTAAAATTATGTGACAATAAGTGTGGTAATTTGACTAAGTATAGTCATAATCCAAGTCAGACGAAAAGAATGAACTTGTGATGACTAATTACGTTTTAATTGACTGGTATTATGAATATGAATGGTATATAGGATTAAATCGAGGAACGAGTTTAATTAACGTGTAATCTACGCACGAGGCAAGTTTCCTAACCTTACTTGTTATTGTTATTTAAGTTTATAAATATACATCGAGCAAATTCTCGTTATTATTAATCAAGTTCAATTTGTTATATTAAAGATTATTTATCTTTTCAAAGTATGATTCTGTTATACAATACTTGTTCTATTGTATACCTCTTAAGATTGTTATTAGATTTAAATATCATCTATTGTTGAACCTTGTTAGACTAGTGAACCCTTATTGATTCGACTAGTCCATAGTTGATGAACGTTCTAAATTTTAGAACCCTTATTGAATTATCCAAACTAAACTTCTTTTGGTGCAGACTCTAATGTCAAATTGAGATGAACAACCCTGTATAGGGATTACTTATGCGTTAGCGTTAAGATATTGTGCACAATATGGTACTAAGGGTTGATCCCCCTAAGTACGAGTAGAAGAGTCTATAGTCTTATGACTGTTAAAGGTTTCAAGTATAACCCTTGATAACCTAGGACATAGTTCAAGGTCTTATGACTCTCAGAAATCTTTTGATTCTTGTTATTCATTCTTGATTCAAAAGTTAAGTTTTATTCCATAAGTCTTTGATTCACTCGCATGTTATTATATATTGTTATTTCATTTTTATACTTGTGGGCAATCGTGCTCACTCTTGCATAATAATAACATTGCAGTTAAGAACAAAAGGTCTGACGAGCCTTCTACTAGCAAAGGCAAGGGCAAGATTAACAAGTGATGAAGACTTGTTATTTTATGTGATGATGTATTTCTGTTTTAGACTTATATTAATGTTGTGTAAGATGATTAATTGTTTATGTTTCCGCAGTTAAGATTTAAGGTTAGTATGACCTGGGATATTTGTACTTATTTCAGATGATGTAACTCCTTAAGGAGAGGATTTATTTCTATCTATTTATGCTTTCATTTATTATGGGTAGATAAATATATGATGTTTGTATAGCGAACACCAAATCATGTGGGAATTGAAGTACCTGAATTTGGGAGTGTCACATTCTATCGTCAGAAATACTAAACTTGCATACATGCATGCCCGACGCCCTCTGATTGCCTCCGAAAACACAATAGTCCCAAAGATGGCATTTTTGATCTATGTTCCCGACCTCAAATTGAACAACTTAAAGAATAAAAGTTGTAGTTCTATTCGTCCTCATTCCAGATCATCTTGAATTGCCTCAATCGAAGTTCGTATAAAAATGTTATGCTTATTTTACTAAAATAGGTAAAAACAGTCACACCTGACACACTTTGGGCGCAGCTGCGCCCAATTAAGCCTTGGACACAGCGCAGCTGCGCCCTAGAGGGTAGTTGTGCCCCAAATGACTTAGGGCCCAGTGCAGCTGTGCACGATAGCAGAATCAGGGCTATGTAGTTCACTGTTCTCGCGATTTTTGAACCTTTTCCCCTTCTAATCTTCATAACTTGAGTTATACATATCCAAATTAGTCCGTTTTCGATTCAATGGATTCGTAATTCATAGAACTACAACATACTAGAATTATAACAATTTATAGAAACACTAACTAGCCAAAATCTTAATCCAAAAGTCATGTTTATATTAGTTTTATATGTTTTAACATATTTAGCGTAATCATTCACCACAGATTCAATTCTTGACCAAATCAATCCATTTAACCTTCGTTGTTTTCGTAATTAAATATACTAACAATATTTAGCACCAATTTCAGATTCTATTCATGAACTTATCCTCAATTTTGACTCCAACACAAGTTAAAATGTACATATTCAACCAAAACTCAATTCCTTATTTTAAAACATTATTGAATGAATTTTATTGCTGAAAACTAATCTTTAGATGACATAGAATGAATTGTACATATCTAAGAACATATACAATCCAATTTCTTGACAATTTCTCCATCAAAATTCATTTACATAGAAAAACCCAAGAAACTATAAACAAGAGTTTTAGGATTAAGTTATTACCTTTGATTAGCCATAAAGCTTGAACAATCTTCTTGTTTCTTCCTCTGATTCTCACAAATCACATTCTTCTCAATTTCATAGAGGATTTCCTCTTTTTCTCTCTCTCTCTCTCTCAATTTCTCTTTTATTCTTTGTTTTCTCTTCTTCTCTGTGTTTTGCAAATAGGCTAACTATACTGATAAAACACACCTTACGTGTTTTTACTCAACTATCAGTTATACAAACCCAAAAGGTTTTACCCGATAAAAAATTTCAAAGGTCTCAAGACCTTGTTTGGCTAGCTTTGATCTAGTCTCTTTTAATTTATTTTTATAATTCCCTTTAACATATGATTCATTCATGTCACAACCATTAACAAATTCTAATATTTAAATTAAATTAAACATTATTATTATAATTATAATTTCTATTATTATAATTATAGTTTCTATTTAGCCAACCATAATTATAATTTTATTTAATAAATCATTAACCCTCTAATTTAATTATTTAATTAAATTAGAATATTTTCATTACATTAGCGTAATAAAATACGCACCGATTATAAAATTATTTAACATAAATTTTATCAATATTATCATACTTAAACAAATTATTCCATAATAATTTTCATCAAATACTTATTTTATTCCATAAATATTCTAACTAAATATTTATTTTATTCAATAAATATTTTAACTATTTATGAAACTCATAATCGTATTACATTCACATTATCTTCTTATTTTATTAAAGCAAATATATTTACGTTAATTTACTATTCAAATTAAGTGAATTACTCTCATTATTTATAAAATTTAATTCATAATAATTCTACTACCAACAAGGCATAATAATCAAATTATATTCTTCCATAATATAATTTCAACTTAATTAAATTTAGTAATCTTATTCAGTGAATTTTCTTTTCATAACAAATATATTCAATTTCTTCAATATTTAAATTAACTATTAAACCTCACTTTTCCAATATATGAGTATATATTTCTCTTCATACCAGATCACATATTTCAAAATATATAGCACGTATATATACATATTCAAACTCAAAACATCTCATAATAAGAATTTTAATTATTAAATTCTTATTATAATAACTTATAAAAATTTGGGTTGTCACATCTTTCCCCCCTTATTAGGATTCCGTCCTCGGAATCAACGAAACCTCCCTCACTCGGTTTTCACCAAATTTTTTTTTCAAAATTTATCGTTGAATATCTTCAACACATTACCTTAATATAGGTTTTATTTATTACCACTACAACCATTCTTCATAATAAATTATTGTAAGTTTTATTTCATAACCTTTACTTATACTCAATTATATTTGAGTTTTATATATTTTTTGACCTTTTCATTATCTTTCTCTAAGAATCATTATCATGTACTATATTCTCAAACTCTCGGGACATTACATTCATCCATTCTTCTAAGAATTTCGTCCTCGAAATTTTGACTTACTAATATTCATTCATTCCATTATAATCAAATTAAATTTTATGTTAATATTTATTTATTCATTAGGTTCTACAACCAAATTCTTTCTCTAAAGATCTTTCTAAGATCATCATATTTCTCACCTCTTCCTCTTCTAAGAGTTTCACATTTCCCTTCTTTCTGGAATTTCATTTCTTTATTGAAATTATTATGTTTTGCTTAATTTTTCCATCCTTTCCACTTTCACCCTTCAGAATAATGAGAATCTTCCATAATTGCTCAATAATTGGGAAGCGATATGAATAGCAGGAATTTAAAAGATTTCAATTCATGATGATGGGTCATAAGACCTTGAACTACGTCCTTAGGTTATCAAGTATCTCGACTTGAACCTTTAACAGTCATAAGACTATACGGACCTTGAACTCTTCTCCAGGTTTAATAATGCATCACCATTGTAACCCATCTTTAATAGAATGTTTAGCAATCACACAGACTGAAAACACTCTCTGCAAGTACTCTAGGTGATCAGCCTATCGTACCCTTACGTTGTAACGACTATATGCGCTAGTTTCAGAACCATTGTCTACGATAACATGTCCCCTTTTACAGGGTTGTTCACCTCAGCTTCATAACATTTGAATCCACACCAAAATAATTTGGTTTGGTATAGTTTAACAAAGAACGCTTGAATTTCATGAACATCTTTCAATATTCGTCTAGCTGAATCAAGTAGCATAGACTTCTAGCAATAACCCGGACATCAATCGAGATTTATATATATATATATATATATATATATATATATATTCATATTATTATTTTTCTCCAACTCAATTAGTATACCTTTCTTAGTTTAAAGAAAAATCAAATAAAAACTTTTTATGACATCATGATACCGTACCATCTTAATTGTACGCTGAGGATTCCGTCATTTTGTGACTTCATCATACTACATGATATCATAGTGGGCTGACGATCAGATGATCACATCCAATACCAGGTTCAAATGGTGTACACGATTATACAAAATACATTTTGATAATTTAAATTCATTTTTATCTAGCCGAAACAATTAGCATAGACACAAAAATAACAACATTATTTTTTTAAAAAAACCATTGATTCAATCATATGTTCCAACATTTTTCAAAAACAAAGAAGTGCGACATCATCACAAAGTCAATGAATTTCGAAAAACTAGCATAGCTAGAAGATTTAGAATATCCATTTTTTCCTCCATCATCTTAAATCCTTACACCACTTCTTCGTTACTTAATCATTCTACTAATCTTTTGCACCATCAATGTTTACCATACCAAAAATTCTTAGTTCTTACCTCATAAGTTTTCTATATCTAGTATAGTTCTTCAAACTTACCACACTTTGGAAGTTCAGGAACTTGCCACAATAATATGAGTTTAAGAACTTATCCTAGTCAGACCATAGGCGTCCATTCGCTGAGGGGTTCAAAAACATGCATACTACAATGAGTCACAAACATACCATAAGCATGAGTTTTAAGAACTCGCGCTTAATCTTAATATTTTCTAACTTAATCTTAATAGTCTCTAATTATCAAATATAAATATGAGAAAAGAATCACCTTCTCACCATAAGCATATCGATAGCGCAACACCGACAGTCCATTGATTATCATTGTGAGGAACCGAGTGTGAGCACAAAGCCTCCGCTCATACAAAGGTTTGTACAACTCAGCCATCACATGAGTCCTCAATTGAAATCCCACCTAACTCTATCTTGCTCATAACTTGATCTTTACTCGATACAAATTTTCTTTATCTCATCATTTATAACTCCTCATGAGTTTGCCTCGTACTATTTCATAGTACATTCTCTTATAGCATCAAGATATAACTATTCATTCTTTACAGATCATCTATCATTTTACAACTTAACTAGATCACGTCGTGATCTTATTCTATAATCATCTTCTTTATGATTCCTTTCTTATTCTATGATCGATTTGGTTCCACGATCCTCATTACTTCTATTTAATTATGTTATCTTATGCTTGTTTTATCTTAACTTGTTTCATAAGCATTTTCTGAATTTATAATCAATTAAACTTTATTTGAGTTCATTATTATTGTTTTAATCACCTTCTCATCTTGAAAACATCGTCTATTTTAATAACATTTAACATCTTATTAATGGAGTCAGGTAACGCCATATTCATATCTTTTAAATTCCTCAAGATTCTTCTTTGAATCTTCTCATATATATTTTAATCCCTTCTCTATACATTTCTTACATTTATTTCTTATTGTTCAAACTTTAATTGAGTTCATTCTTTACAATCTTCACCTTTCTTTTCCAAGGTTATAGCCAAAGGTACTCCTACCTAAGATTTATAACATATGGCTTTGATACCAACTATAACGACCCCAAAATTTAAATAATTTAATTCTCGACTTCGGTCATTAATAACACGTCTAACTTCTGATTTTACATCATTATTCGATATTAAACTTAATAAAATGCGGAATAATTTAAACTTTTCTATCTTCTTACTTTAATTCCCTGAATCTAAACCTTTATCATCTACATGTCTTTGAATCTTTTATAATCCATGATTCACTCTATCAGAGTTAATATATATACTTACATATCAAATCGATATCCTTTATACATCAGACAACAAAAACTTTAACTTTACAACTCAACATAAAATATACATCATAAAACATTGAGTACATCTCATGAACCTTAATCATGGTTTAAAGAAATAACAATCTTTAGCTAAAATATTAATCTTCGTGTATTATTTTTAATCCACGTCGTTCAAGGAGCACATAGTGTTACCTTCAATCCTTAACGTGTAAAAATAGTTATTTGCAAGGTTGAGCTTGACAGCCCAGCAAATCTAACAGTTTTCATGCATCACGTAGCACATAATAGCATGCTTATCATACATCTCATAAACATTGGACTAACATAATATACATGTTGCAGTTCATATAACAAGTATAAAGATTAAGTTCCTTACTCAATCAACATTCGTTATTAAATCAATGTAGTCATAAATTGACTTTAACATTTCATACTTACAATATATATATATATATATATATATATATATATATATATATATATATATATATATATATATATTGAACACATCATGCTCTTTACAACAAAGATTTAAAACATTTCATTATTAAGTTCACATAGCAAATAGGAACTGAAAGACTTGCATTGATCGTTGTTTACCAATAACAGTTTAACAACTTACAGCTATCTGCACTTTACGTGCCCTACACAATTATATAATCATTCACATTAACTATTAGTCACATGGAAATGCATAGTAGATGTAATTTAAACTTTACTCTACATCTCATAACCCTTCCTATTATCAATACACAATGTTCAATTTGATTGTGTTAACTTTCGACTTATATCTCACTATTTTTTTTAATAAGTCTTGCTAGGAATCCTTACTGGTTTTATATTAACCCCATTTCATATCTTATAATATTAATTTCATTTGACTTAAAACACTTTTTACGTTTATTAACACTTGTCACGGCATTTCGACGTTCATTCGTCACACGCCCGATTTGTCTCTCTTGTGTGTACTTAGTATGCTTATACAACTTATCTAATACACCATTTATTAATGTTAAGCATCATATTTACTAACATTCATGTCTTATAACTTAGAACAACATCTTCTATCGTCAGAAACACTACACTTGCATACGTGCATGCCCGACGCCCTCTGATTACCTCCAAAAACACAACAGTCCCAAAGATGGCAATTTTGACACCTGCTCCAGACCTCAAATTGAACAACTTAAAGAATAAACATTGTAGTTCTATTCGTCCTCGTTTCGGATCATCTTGAATCGCCACAATCGGAGTTTGTATGAAAACGTTATGCTTATTTTACTAAAATAGATCAAAACAATCACACCTGACACACTTTGGGCGCAGCTACGCCCAATTAAGCCTTTGACACAGTGCAGCTGCGCCCTAGAGGGCAGCTGCGCCCCTCTAATCTTCATAACTTGAACCTTTTCTCCTTCTAATCTTCATAACTTGAGTTATACACATCCAAATTAGTCCGTTTTCGATTCTATGGATTCGTAATTTGTAGACCTACAACATACTAGAATTATTACAATTTATAGAAATACTAACTAGCCTAAATACAATTTCTATGGATTCGCCTTACGCTCATCCGTATTGACTTACGCCCAACATACTAGAATTATTACAATTTCTATGGATTCGCCTTACGCTCATCCGTATTAATTTGATAAGTGGCAAACCTTGCCAACTCGTTAAACTTCGCAGCATATTCTGGCACCGTCATAGTTCCTTGCTTAAGCTCAAAAAACTGCACCTCCCACTGGTTTTGAGAACTCGCTGGAAAGTACATTTCAAAGAACATCTCCTTAAATCTATCCCACGCTATCACTCCTTGTCCTCCACGAACTTTATTTGCTTGCCACCAGTAGCTAGCTTTAGACTTAAGCATAAACGTAGCGAACGCAGTCTTCTGATCTTCGTTAACTCTAGCAACGTCAAACACCTTCTCCATTTCCATGATCCAGGTTTGGGCTTCCACTGGATTCATAGACCCTTGAAACTCTGGCGGTCCAACCGCTTTGAATTCCTTGAAAGTCGTAACTTGAGCTTGCGGTTGATTCGCAAGTGCTCCCGTCAACAAAGCTACCAACTGCAGAACTGGAATAACGTTGGTCTCATTATTATTGTTAGTAAACCCCTCAGGAGGTACTTGCTGACGTGGTTTTCGTCTTCTAGGAGGCATTTTCTGTTTAAAATATACGCTTATTAGTTCATTACTCAAATTCTTGGGTATTCAAGGTTTAACTTAAACATTCCAAGATTAAATCTACAACACATAACATTCCAAATAAACTCTAATATTTTATTCATTCACAAAGTTTTAAACATACTAAAGATAGTATATCTGCTATAAACATCCACTTTCCTGAACTAAACCAGCTTCAGGATTACATACTCATACTATCCCTTTATTTATCTCAAAATAAAGGATTTAAAGCTTTATTTATTCACATAATTAACCACATATTATTATCACTCTTATTTTCTATCTATTCATATTAAGACGTCGTATGGCCTCTCGACGCTCTTCCTCCATGATACGATACGCAGCCCTACGATCCATCACAAACCACGGCGAGTCTTCAAATTGAGGTGGGTAATAATGAACTCGATTTTGGGCCCTATCAATCGCTGAATTAAAAGCATAATCCATCTCCTTCATCTTGGCTTTCTTCACTTGGACCTTAGCCTCAGCACGGTCTGCACGTTGAGTCGCCTTCATACAAGCATCCTCCACTCTTGTCCACTTAGCTGACTCCTCATTGAAGTCATCTTTCAGCTTCTCCATGTCAGTCTTCATCTTCTCGTTCACTGCCAACAGGTCTTCATGCTGACACTTGGTGTGAACTTGATCCCACTCCGTGTTTCCAAGTTTTGAATCAAGTTCCTGAATCTCTACCTCCTTCTGTTCCAATGCAACGTGATGCATCTCTACCATCTCCTTCAGCTCCTCAACATTATCCTATAACTCTATGTTACGGTCATACAGAGCATCATACATCTCAGCCGATACGGAGTTTGGTGAAAACTCCTCAGGATCCTCCTCATCATCATCCTCCTCGGGATCGGTCACATGCACATTCTCCTGCATCAACTGTTCCCGCACTACGTGAATATCCCGGGGTTTGTCATCTCTAGGTACTTGAGGTATCACCTCTCTAGCTGGACTGGACCCTCCTTCGTTAGACATCCTGTCAACAAAATATTTTAAGTTTTACTTAAATTATTGATACTCACGAGCACATAAGTTATTAACACATAGCACATAATGTCTTTAATTGTTTAGTTTCAATGGATGCCTTAATCCATTCCTTAAAACCCGATAAGAGTTAAATACCTCTATATTTTCTGACTTCTTAAAGGCTACTTCCTAAGGTTTTCCCTACCTAAGGTTCATAACCTAAGGCTTTGATACCAACCTGTGACACCCCCAAATTTGGATACTTCATTTCCACCGAATTTGGTGCTCACTATCAAAATAATTACATCTAACTACCCATAATAAAGGATAAAACATTAAATAAATAACTTAAACAATAATCTCTCCCATTAAAGGGTTACATCATAATCTCAAAATAAATCCCAGGTAATCTAACCTTAAAATTATTACATCAGTTTGCGGAATACATTATAAAATAAAATGAGTCTTAAAACTTCAAGCGTTTAAATAAACTTTAACTAATTCTCCATCACTTAGACATCTTGCCCTTTCCCTTGCTAGTAGATGGATCATCACCTCTTTCAACTTTAGCTGCATTGTTTAATTGCAAGAGTGAGCAAACAATTGCTCACTGACATAAAGATAGTATAATAACAACATGAGAGTGAACAACGAATACTGAATAATAAAGAACTTGTTCTACTAATCAAAATAGAAAACAAGTTCGAACTTTAATTATCTGAGGGTCTTAAGACCACAAACTATGTCGACAGTGTTTAGGTATTATTACCTTAACCTCAATAGTCGTTAGACTGTATAGACTCATCTTAACGTACTAAGGGGGATCAGCCCTTTGTACCATGTAGTGTGCACAAACATCTAAACATTACACGTACAAAATCCCCTATGTTAGGGTTGTTCGTCTCAGTTTGAATTTAGAATTTTTGCACTAAAGAAAGTTTAGTTTGGAACTAGCTTATTAGTGTTTCTAGGATTTTAGAACACTTATTTAATTTCCATAAATAAAGATTTAATACAAGAATGTGTAACTGAACAAGGCTATCAAAGTCAAAGATTAAATAACAATAATATATAATTGAGTAAACATGGTATACATGCAAGGTGCTATAGAAGAGTTAAAACAATCTTCTTTGAATCAATGTATTAGAACAATATAAGCTTTGAATAATAATTAGGAATCTAAATCTCGCTTAATGTAACGAATTAGGTTACATAAGCTTGAACAAACATACGTAAGATAGGTTAAGCTTGCTCATCTTCATAAAGAATATTAGGAACTTGCACAATAATAATTTAGGAATGGGAACTTGCATTCAATACGAAAAGAATGAAGTTAGAAAGCTTTGCTTAATGTAAAGAGTTAAGATTTAAGAACTTGCTCAATAATAACAAGATAGAGTTAGAAAACTTGCTCAATAATAACAAGATAGAGTTAGAAAACTTGCATAACCATTACAAACTAACTCAATGAAAGTATAGGGGATTATTTACGCTTTAGCGTTAAGATATTGTGCACAGTATGGTACAGACCTGTTATTTATTAACTGATGTATTTGTTTAAGACTTGAGTTATGTTGATGTTAAGACTTATTTGTTTAGAATTCCGCACAGATGTTTTAAGGTTAGAGTAACCTGGAATTTATTTATGAATCAGTTGATGTAACCCTTAAGGGAAGGGATTTTATTATGATTTCTATCTATTGTATGGTTTGATATTATTTATGGATAGATAGATAGATGATGCTTGTACAGTGAACACCAAATTCCGTGGAATCGAAGTACCCGGATTTGGGGGTGTCTCAACAACAATTTACAGAAACTAAAATTCACAGAGTTTGAAAGCTTCACAATTTTGCCGTAAAACCTATATATATATATATATATATATATATATATATATATCAAATTATAGAGAATTACCTTCTTATGCTTAGACAATCCTTGCTAACCAACTGAAATTGATGTGAATTTCTTAGGTTTCCTCTCAATCTCCTCTCCTCTATGTTTTCTGTATTGTCTAGCCTTAGGAAAACAAATAAGACGCGTAGGAAAAATATAAACTGACTCCCACTAACGTCAGGTATAAAACCAATAGGTAGCGTCAGTTGAAAAAACCAAATGCCACAAGGCCATGTTTGGCTAACCATCTATTTCCCAACCCAATTATTATTATATTATTATATTATATAGTTTTATGTCACACTTTTAGTTGATTAATTTAAGTAACTTAGTTTAGTATATTTAAATAACTTATAATACTAATAATAAAAATCTTATTATCATTAATAAATAATTATATATCTAATTTAATTAATAAATTAGACACATCACTATATTTAATTTATTTATTTCCTTTACATTAAACAATCCATTTAATTTAACTATTCTTTTAAATATTAAACAATTCATTTAATTTAATTATTTTCTTTAAATATTAAACAATTGATTTAATTTAATTATTTCTTAAATTAAATCCTTCAATAAAATTATCATTATTCAATTTAATTACTAAATTAATTCACCACAATTATCAATTATTTATTTTCTTTAATAAATAAATTATTTAAAATATTTATTCAATTCAATAAATATTTAAATTAAATTACAAATTTCTCGATCGTTACATCCTTCCCTCCTTAAAAGGATTCTGTCCCCAGAATCACAACTCGAAAAATTCATTCATTACATTCTTCCCTCCTTAACAAGATTCTGTCCCCAGAATCGCTATATAAGATCAAGCAAATAATTGAGGATAATTCTTCATCATAACATTTTCAAGTTCCCACGTAGCTTCCTCAGTACTGTGGTTCCTCCAGATTACATTAACAGAAGGTATCACCTAATTTCTCAGTACTTGTTCTTTTCTGTCAACAATTTGAATAGGGACTTCTTCATATGTTAAGTCTTTCTCAAACTGTAAGGGCTCATATTCTATAACATGCCTGTAATTAGGCTTATATGGTCTCAATACCGAGATGTGGAAAACATTATGGATATGCATTAACTCTGGAGGTAAGGCTACCTCGTACGCCACTTCTCCAACCCGTCGAAGAACTTCGAAAGGACCTATAAACCTAGGGCTTATATTCCATTTCTTGCCAAATCGAATTTTCCCCTTCCAGGGAGATACTTTCAAGAAAACATAACTACTAACATCGAATTCCCGATTTTGTCAGTATTGATCGGCATATTTCTTCTGTCTATCTTGTGCAGCTATCAATCTTGTTCGAATCACCTTGATGATTTTGACGGTTTGTTGCACCAACTCTGGACCCAATAGCTGATGTTCTCCTACCTCATCCTAGCATAACGGAGTTCTGCATTTTCTGCCGTATAACGCATTGTAAGGCGGCATGCCAATACTCACGTGATAACTATTATTATATAAAACTTGAACCAATGGTAAATGATCATCCCAATTTTCCTTGAAATCCATAATACATGCTCTGAGCATATCTTCTAGTGTTTGGATGGTTCTTTCGCTTTGTCCGTCGGTCTGAGGATGGTACGTCGTGCTCATTCTCAGTTGGGTTCCCAAACATTCTTGTAATCGTTTCCAAAAATTTGATGTAAAACGTGGATCTCTGTCTAACATAATGGACACAGGTACACCGTGTCTTGACATAATTTCCTTCACGTAGAGTTTTGCTAACCGATCTAGGGTAAATCGAATCTTGATCGGCAAAAAGTGTGCCGACTTTGCCAATCTATCAACAATCACCCAAATAGCATCATACCCTTGCTGAGTCGTTGGAAGACCTACCACAAAATCCATCGTGATATGCTCCCATTTCCATTCTGGTATCTCTAACGGTTGCAGTAATCCGCTTGGTCTTTGATGTTCAGCTTTAACTTTCTAACACGTTAAGCATTTCGCCACACACTCAGCCACATCCCTCTTCATATTCGGCCACCAAAAATGATGTCTAAGATCTTAGTACATCTTTGTACTTCCAGGGTGAATCAAATATCTTGAGTTATGAGCTTCACTCAGAATTTCTTCTTTAATTTCTGGTACCTGCAGTACCCAAATTCTCCCTTCGAATCGAAGTAACCCTTCCAAATCGATTTTGAATTTGCTTTCCTCACCTTCAGTTATTTTTTGTTTTATCTTGTCGGAGTCTTCATTCTGAATTTGTGCATTGTTCACTTTCTCTACCAACGTTGAACTATTTCCCACCTGGAACAACTTTTCATTGGTTTCTATCGGATATTTAATTTCCAACTCCATTTTAGCCATTTCCGACACTAACTTATCCTGAGCAGTCAACAACATTAACTTCTCTCGTCCCTTCCTACTTAAGGCATCAGCAACAACATTCGCCTTCCTGGATGATAAAAAATCTCGCAATCATAATCTTTGATTAGTTCTAACCATCTTCTTTGTAGCATGTTTAAGTCCTTTTGTGTAAAGATATACTTCAGACTTTTATGGTCAGTATATATCTCACACCTCTCTCCGTAAAGATAATGTCTCCAAATCTTCAGGGCAAACACTACCGCAGCCAACTCTAAGTCATGAGTCGGATATCCCTTTTCGTAATCTTTTAATTGACGTGATGCATACGCAATAACTCTGCCGTTCTGCATAAGCACACAACCTAGTCCTTTATGCGATGCGTCACTATACACCACAAAATTTCCTGTATCATCAGGCAATGACAACACAGGTGCTGAGCTTAATCTCTTCTTCAATTCGTGAAAACTTTCCTCACACTTCGCCGTCCAAACAAACTTAACCGCCTTCCTGGTTAAATTCGTTAACGGGGTCGCATTTTTGGAAAAATCTTGAATAAAACGCCTATAGTAACCTGCCAACCCTAAGAAACTCCTTATCTCTGACGGTGTCTTCGGCTGATCCCAGTTTACTGCAGCTTCAACTTTTGATGGATCTATCGAAATTCTATCTTTATCAATAACATGCCCGAGAAACTGTACACATTCCATCCAAAACTCATATTTTAAAAATTTTGCGTACAACTTCTCCTTTCTCAATGTCTCCAACGTCACCTTTAAGTGTTCAACATGTTCTTCCTTGGTTTTAGAATACACTAGGATATCATCAATAAACTGTAATAACCCATATTTTTTTAATAATTAAATATTAATTGATTTTATTTTATACAATTGTATTTAAATTGGAAAAAGGTTAGTGGCTTTTTTTTCCTTCTTTGTTTTGTTTGGTAAGTTAAATTCTGTTAGTAGATATTAAATAACTGATTAAATTAAAGTTGAGGAAGTCTTGTGGTAAAATCATTTGGAGCGGGAAACTACTTGAGAGATAGAGGAGTTTATTCGAGCGGAGTATCTGTATTTTTTGATAATTAGGAACGTTCATTCTTTTGATTCCGGGGACATAATCTTTTTTTAAGGGGTAGGTGATGTAATACCTGATAAAAAAAATAAAATAAAATAAAATAATAATAATAATAAATAAATAAAATAATTAAATAATATTTAAATCCATATTTTAATTGGACCTTGTCTTTTATTTGGGTCAAACTAGTTATTTAATTTATATGGACTAATAATGTATTAATAAGTGATGGGCATATTAAATTGGTAAAATTGGGCTTTAAACTAAGTGGGTCTAATTTATGATTGTGTAATTTTATTAAAATCCAATTAAAATTTGGAGAGTTAATAAATATATTAATTAATAAAATCAGTTTTAAGTGAATAAATAACTAAACCTAATTTCACTTTCATTATATGAATCGGGAAGAAAAAGAAAAGGGAGAAAATAGAAATTGAACGGCGGTGGAAGAACAGGAAGAGAAAAGGAGATCAGTAGTAAGTTAGTCATCTGTGGTTATTTGTTTTTATCAATTAAGTGTTGGTGTTATTTGCAACACTGCTATGAATTTGTTTGATTTGTAATCATGCCATATTTATATATTTCTTAATTTTGGGTGAACCTCCCCATTCATGCATGATAATGATGAAGCAGGAAATTAACTTGTTAAAGGGGTTATATAAATAATCAAAGAAAAAGAAATATTAACTTGATTTTTTTACAAAGACTAAATGAAAAGTTTCTTACTGTTTCACTTGAAGAATAAGCCTGTTACATTTAAATGCTTATAGGGGAATACGTGGATTTTATTAAAATTTATAATTAGTAATTACAGGAAAGTAACAGTAATAATAATAATAATAATAATAATAATAATAATAATAATAATAATAATAATAATAATAATAATGTTGGGAAAAATAAATTTATAATTTGTAACTAGTAATTTAACTTACAGTTAGTAATTTATATATTTTCTTTTGTTAATTTTTGTATCTAGTTCGAACAGAAGGAATTTAACGAACTATATTGGGATAAGAATTTTGGGTATTACATTGCTTAATTCAGGTACGGATTCCGTACTCTTTCAGCGATACTTTTGTTAAATTTGATTTGTTCGTTTTGTTCCTCGTTTCGAATTTTGTTATTATTTCACATAATTGTTCTTGTGAAATTAATATATTTGTTTCAAGTTGACACATTGGACTCGTACTTGTACTCTTTGAATTAGGTTATCATGTTTAGTACTATTTATTTTTGATAATGTAGAGCGGTACATGTTACAACCTTCTTTTTGAAACCTTGTGACTATAATTTGATTTGGTTCAACATATACATTAGAACCCCATTTCTGTGGATATTGTGTCGCATGTGTTATGACACGGTATCTATTTTATTGATATTATGTCGCATGTGTTGTGAAATAATATTTTGTTAGAATATACCGTAGGGTGTACCTAAGCTATAACCACCTGTGGGGGTACCACAGGCATGTCGTCTTGGCACGAGAGGCATGACACTTTTCGTGGCGGTGTGATTAGTCCACGGCGTCTCCGTTTGGGCTCCGGAGGAAGTGGTCCATTTGGTATTTTGTTGTGGGAGACGTATGAGTTAACCCTAGTTTTTTGTTCTGCGGATTTGTGATGTTGTGCCAAACACACCTATCCGATTTGCATACATTTGGATTCACGGTCCAATGTGTGAGTGCCTGTATAACATTATTTTGATTGCCTGTGTGGCATCATTTGATTTGCCTGGGTGGCATTGTTTTGACTTACCTATGTGGCAATGTATATTTTTGAGGTCATTCGGTATGAAATAACACCCAACCATTTGATTCAGCCTATTATTTTATTGTATTAGTTTTGTTTATTTCTGTTCAGTTCAATTCATTGAGTTAGTTACTTCAGTTCGTTATTTTTTTATTCTTCTATTGGTTTCGTCAATTCTGTTGATTCATATATATTCCATTCAGATCTTTGGAGATTATATTTTCGTCAGTATTTACACTTATAGTTTTGTTCAGTATTTTGTCTCAGTTGTTTTCGTATATAAGTTGTATATCTTTTGTATATCTGTATCCGTACTGGGCAATTGGCTCATGATGTGTTTTTCTTCCGGCAGGTTTGCAGGGGTGATTCAGGGCTAGTGTGATGAGAGAGTTGTCTTTAACCATCTAGGTTGTTTCAATTTTTGATTTTGGTTATTTTGCCTCTAGTTGGAGAATTGTATTTAATACTTTATCGATGGATATCATTATTACACATTTGAAGTCATTAGTGCTCTGTTTACTTATTTTGAGGTTTGTTGTGCTTTGCACGTGACCTCCCTTTCCTTTTCGGGAAGGGGGTGTTACATAAACATTACCACAAATTTATCTAAGAATGGTTTAAACACCCTGTTCATCAAATCCATGAACGTTGCAGGGGCATTGGTTAAACCAAATGACATAACCAGAAACTCGTAATGACCATACCGAGTTCTGAATGCCGTCTTCGGTACGTCTTCTGGCCTCACCTTCAACTGATGATAACCACTCCTTAAGTCTATCTTTGAAAAATATCTCGCACCCTTCAGTTGATCAAACAGGTCGTCGATTCTTGGTAACGGATACTTATTTTTAATCGTAACCTTATTCAATTCTCGATAGTCAATACAGAGCCGCATCGATCCATCCTTCTTCTTAACAAATAACACTGGCGCTCCCCATGGCGATACGCTCGGCTGGATATACTTCTTGTCGAACAATTCTTGCAGTTGTACCATCAACTCTTTCATCTCTACCGGGGCCATTCTGTATGGTGCCTTAGATATCGGGCCTGTTCCCGGTACTAAATCAATCACGAATTCGATTTGTCGATCTGGCAGAAGACCCAGCAAATCGTCTGGAAATACGTCTGCAAAATCTCTTATGATCAGTATCTCTTCTAACTTCGCACTTTTCTTCTGTGTATCAACTATGTAGGCTAAGTATCCTACACATCCTTGTCTTAACAACTTCTTGGCTTGCATCACCGTCAGACAACTTGCTTGTCGAGGTGATTTGCTGCCATAGAACACCACCTTTGACGGAGTCATAAGGTTAACACATTTTCTTTGGCAATCAATCACTGCTCCGTGATTAAATAACCAATCCATTCCCAGTATAACATCAAACTCCCCTAGTCTAATTGGTATCAAGTCTACCCTCATCTCTTGACCCTTTATAACTACTTTACAATTCTTATATACAATTCTGACAGGAATCACTTCCTTATTTGCAATCTCTATACTTAAGGGAAATTCTAATTCTTCCTGAGGCAAATCTAATTCTGAGCAAATTCATCTAATATAAATGAACAAGTAGCACCCGAATCAAATAGTACATAAGCATTAATACCATTAATCGGAATGATACCTGACACAACATCCTTTGACTGAACAGCATCCTGCACAGTCATATTGAAAGTTCTTGCAATAGGTCGGCTTGACTGAGCTGGTCCAGTGATAGTCAATGCACCACCAGCATTGTTGTTTCCTTTTCCTCCACTTGCACTCCCCGCTGGCTTTTTGGGACAATCACGAGCCATGTGATCCTTTGAACCGCAGATAAAACATGCTCCTTTCTTCGGACTAAAATAGTTCGGTGCAATGTGTCCCTCCTGACCACAGTTGAAACACACTCGCTTTCCCTTCAAACATACCCCAGTACGATTCTTCCCACACGTCGCACAAGCTTCAAACTTTTTCTTCTGTTGACTTCCCTGTTGTCCTCCCGTAGCCGAATTCTCGTTCCACTTCCTCTTCTGATGGTTACTTCCAACATTACTTCCACCAGCTTTATTCTCGTTATCACTCTTCCTCTTCTTCTGATCTTGGTTATACTTGGTCAAGGCATCGGTTCCACCTTCCGCGATAATTGCCTTTTCCAATGCAGCCGTAAATGTATTTAACTGGAACATTGAAACCTTGCTATACAGCCATGATTTCAATCATTGTTCGAACCTTCTTGCCTTACGCTCATCCGTATTGACTTGATAAGTGGCAAACCTTGCCAACTCGTTAAACTTCGCATCATATTCTGGCACCGTCATAGTTCCTTGCTTAAGCTCAAGAAATTGCACCTCCCACTGGTTCCAAGAACTCGCTGGAAAGTACATTTCAAAGAACATCTCCTTAAATCTATCCCACGCTATCACTCCTTGTCCTCCACGAACTTTATTTGCTTGCCACCAGTAGCTAGCTTTAGACTTAAGCATAAACGTCGCAAACGCAGTCTTCTGATCTTCGTTAACTCTAGAAACGTCAAACACCTTCTCCATTTCTATGATCCAGGTTTGAGCATCCACTGGATTCATAGACCCTTGAAACTCTGGCGGTCCAACCGCTTTGAATTCCTTGAAAGTCATAACTTGAGCTTGCGGTTGATTCGCAAGTGCTCCCGTCAACAAAGCTACCAACTGCTGAACTGGATTAGCGTTGGTCTCATTGTTATTGTTAGTAGACCCCTCAGGAGGTACTTGCAGATGTGGTTGTCTTCTTCTAGGAGGCATTTTTTGTTTAAATTATACGCTTATTAGTTCATTACTCAAATTCTTGGGTATTCAAGGTTTAACTTAAACATTCCAAGATTAAAGCTATAACACATAACATTCCAAATAAACTCTAATATTTTATTCATTCATAAAGTTTTAAACATACTAAAGATAGTATATCTGCTATAAACATCCACTTTCCTGAACTAAACCAGCTTCAGGATTACATACTCATACTATCCTTTTATTTATCTCAAAATAAAGGATTTAAAACTTTATTTATTCACATAATTAACCACATATTATTATCACTCTTATTTTCTATCTATTCATATTAAGACGTCGTATGGCCTCTCGATGCTCTTCCTCCATGATACGATACGCAGTCCTACGATCCATCACAAACCACGACGAGTCTTCAAATTGAGGTGGGTAATAATGAACTCGATCTTGGGCCCTATCAATCGCCGAATTAAAAGCATAATCCATCCCCTTCATCTTGGCTTTCTTCACTTGGACCTTAGCCTCAGCACAGTCTGCACGTTGAGTCGCCTTCATACAAGCATCCTCTGCTCTTGTCCGCTTAGCTGACTCCTCTTTGAAGTCATCTTTTAGCTTCTCCATGTCAGTCTTCATCTTCTCGTTCACTGCCAATAGGTCTTCATGCTGACCCTTGGTGTGAACTTGATCCCACTCCGTGTTTCCAAGTTCTGAATCAAGTTCCTAAATCTCTACCTCCTTCTGTTCCAATGCAACGTGATGCATCTCTACCATCTCCTTCAGCTCCTCAACATTATCCACTAACTCTATGTTACGATCATACAGAGCATCATACATCTCAGCCGATACGGAGTTTTGTGGAAACTCCTCAGGATCCTCATCATCATCATCCTCCTCGGGATCAGTCACAGGCTCATCCTCCTGGATCAACTGTTCCCGCACTACGTGAATATCCCAGGGTTCATCATCTCTAGGTACTTGAGGTATCACCTCTCTAGCTGGACTGGACCCTCCTTCGTTAGACATCATGTCAACAAAATATTTTAAGTTTTACTTAACATTATCGATACTCGCGAGCACATAAGTTATTAACACATAGCACATAATGTCTTTTACTGTTTAGTTTCAACGGATGCCTTAATCCATTCCTTAAAACCCGATAAGAGTTAAACACCTCTATATTTTCTGACTTCTTAAAGGCTACTTCCTAAGGTTTTCCCCACCTAAGGTTCATAACCTAAGGCTTTGATACCAACCTGTGATACCCCCAAATCCGGGTACTTCATTTCCACCGAATTTGGTGCTCACTATCAAAATAATTACATCTAACTACCCAAAATAAAGGATAAAACATTAAATAAATAACTTAAACAATAATCTCTCCCATTAAAGGGTTACATCATAATCTTAAAATAAATCCCAGATAATCTAACCTTAAAATTATTACATCAGTTTGCGGAATACATTATAAAATAAAATGAGTCTTAAACTTCAAGCGTTTATATAAACTTTAACTAATTCTCCATCACTTAGACATCTTGCCCTTTCCTTTGCTAGTAGATGGATCATCACCTCTTTCAACTTTAGTTGCATTGTTTAATTGCAAGAGTGAGCAAACAATTGCTCACTGACATAAAGATAGTATAATAACAACATGAGAGTGAACAACGAATACTGAATAATAAAGAACTTGTTCTACGAATCAAAATAGAAAACAAGTTCGAACTTTAATTATTTGAGGGTCTTAAGACCACGAACTATGTCCACGTTGTTTAGGTATTATTACCTTAACCTCAACAATAGTTAGACTGTGCAGACTCATCTTAACGTACTCAGGGGAATCAACCCTTTGTACCATGTATTGTGCACAAACATCTAAACGTTACACGTACAAAATCCCCTATGTTAGGGTTGTTCGTCTCAGTTTGAATTTAGAATTTTCGCACTAAAGAAAGTTTAGTTTGGAACTAGCTTATCAGTGTTTCTAGGATTTTAGAACACTTATTCAATTTCCATAAATAAAGATTTAATACAAGAATGTGTAACTGAATAAAGCTATCAAAGTCAAAGATTAAATAACAATAATATATAATTGAGTAAACATGGTATACATGCAAGGTGCTATAGAAGACTTAAAACAATCTTCCTTGAATCAATGTATTAGAACAATATAAGATTTGAATAATAATTAGGAATCTAAATCTCGCTTAATGTAACGAATTAGGTTACATAAGCTTGAACAAACATACGCAAGATAGGTTAAGTTTGCTCATCTTCATAAAGAATATTAGGAACTTGCACAATAATAATTTAGGAATGGGAACTTGCATTCAATATGAAAAGAATGAAGTTAGAAAGCTTTGCTCAATGTAAAGAGTTAAGATTTAAGAACTTGCTCAATAATAATAAGATAGAGTTAGAAAACTTGCTCAATAATAACAAGATAGAGTTAGAAAACTTGCATAACCATTACAAACTAACTCAATGAAAGTATGGAGTTAAAAGACTTGCCTTGATTGTAAGCTACACAAATGAAATAATCTCCAATTATCCTACACATATCATTGAAATCGCAACAACAATTAATTGTATGAATATTAGCTTTAGGGTTCAGACAGACGCAGAGACGGCAGTGAACAGTAGCCGTTTTTAGCCCAACAAACATAAATTTCACCTACCAAACAGTGAAATTAACATCTACAATTGGTACAGACTATTACAAACATGATTGCTAACATTTACAACCAATTAACACAATTTATCATCAACTAAAACTAGTTTAATTTCTTAAAATTCCATGTTTTCATATAAAACTCCATTTTTGAACTTCTTACACAAAAATCAACACTGACATCTCAAAACTTGGCCAAAACACTTAATTCAAATTATGTTATGCTCGATTCTTAATAAGCTAGCATAAACAGGATTCAATTTACAATTTAGCATACAAATTGGCCACTAAAATTGGTACTATTCACAAGCCATATGAAAAAATATACACTGACATACTATTCTTCTTTTTAAACTGTAATTAGCATACGAATTCTTGCTTTTCATACAAACTCAAACATCATAACTATATATTATCATCATACACAGGATACATAACAACAATTTACAGAAACTAAAATTCACAGAGTTTGAAAGCTTCACAATTTTGCCGTAAAACCTATGTGTATGTATATATATATATATATATATATATATATATATATATATATATATATAATATCAAATTATAGAGAATTACCTTCTTATGCTTAGACAATCCTTGCTAACCAACTGAAATTGCTGTGAATTTCTTACGTTTCCTCTCAATCTCCTCTCCTCTCCTCTGTGTTTTCTGTATTGTCTAGCCTTAGGAAAACAAATAAGACGCGTAGGAAAAATATAAACTGACTCCCACTAACGTCAGGTATAAAACCAATAGGTAGTGTCAGTTAAAAAACCAAAGGCCACAAGGCTATGTTTGGCTAACCATCTATTTCCCAACCCAATTATTATTATATTATTATATTATATAGTTTTATGTCACACTTTTAGTTGATTAATTTAAATAACTTAGTTTAGTTAATTTAAATAACTTATAATACTAATAATAAAAATCTTATTATCATTAATAAATAATTATATGTCTAATTTAATTAATAAATTAGACATATTACTATATTAAATTTATTTATTTCCTTTACATTAAACAATCCATTTAATTTAACTATTCTTTTAAATATTAAACAATTCATTTAATTTAATTATTTTCTTTAAATATTAAACAATTGATTTAATTATTTCTTAAATTAAATCCTTCAATAAAATTATCATTATTCAATTTAATTACTAAATTAATTCACCACAATTATCAATTATTTATTTTTCTTAATAAATAAATTATTTAAAATATTTATTCAATTCAATAAATATTTAAATTAAATTATAAATTTCTCGATCGTTACAGACAGTCTGCCTGTTGTTCAAGTTAGGGGAAGGGGTGGCATTTGATAGTCAAACCATCAACACTTCTGGGGGATATCATCAAAAGGCTTTGCAAGCCAAAGACAACATGGAAAACAAACGAATAAACTGGTGAAAATACTAGTTTTCCTCATCAGGCTCTCAGTCGCTATGGTAAGGCATGGTACAACTTCATATGTTCCAGTATCATACCTACCCGCCACCATAGCGACGTCACTAAGGAGCGAGAGATTCTGCTCTTCGTTATTGTCACGGGTCTGAAGGTGGATATTGGAGTTCTCATTCAAGAGTCAATCTTGAAAGTGATCAAGAGCACCACTTCTGTGGGACTTTCACATCCATCCTTGATCACCAGGTTGTGTAAGCGGGCAAGCATTCAGTGGGGGCCAGATGAGATAGCTCAGCTACCTATGTCAGCCATTGACCACCATGTCATCTCGTGTTTTAGTGTCTGGGATGGTGTAGCATCTCATATCGAAGGTGAAGGGTACAGGCCACCTACTCAGCCACCTCCTTCAGAGGCCGAGACATCTTCTCAGCCGCCAGAGTTAGGTTCTTCTTCACATTGG
Organism: Panax notoginseng; assembly: GCA_016801055.1. NCBI lineage: Eukaryota > Viridiplantae > Streptophyta > Magnoliopsida > Apiales > Araliaceae > Panax > Panax notoginseng. The sequence continues at coordinate 105,092,475 of CM029017.1, forward strand.
CCATTGGCTGAGATTTTAGCATCCCTAAGCCTCCTACACCAAAAGTCAGATAAAGTTGCTCAAAGACATTCAAGGCACATAGCAGCGGTTGCTCAAAGGCAGGATATCATGATGCAGTATCATGCTGAGTTCGCCAACACTGTGCAAAGCATCTACTCATCATACGGTGGAGAGGATGTTGATTCCATGTCGTTCCAGTTCCTGAAGCTTCCTGCCTTTCCACCATATCCTCCACCATCTCTAGTCAACAATGAGGGCAACGATGAGGTTACAGAAGGTGATGGCACAGACTGGTCCTTCCACAGCATGCCCAGCCAACGAGGGCATTAGCCGCCTCATTGGGGGGAGTTATCAGTCTTTTATTATATTAGTATCTATGAACTGCTAGTAGAATATCTTTTAGGTTTTATTAGTATCTTAGGCTGCAGGGAACTGTTATTTATTGCAGCTATGGTTTAGTGTTTTGATGCATGGATATGCTTGGATTCAGTTTATTATGTATGGATGCATATTATCTTTATGTTTTGAGCATGTTTGGAGTACATCCACTCCTGGAGCTTGTGTAGATTGGAATTATATAGATTACTATGTTTGATTATACTTGATGATATCCATTTTTAGGGCCATGCTATGGATTTACTAAAACCTATTTTGAGCTGTTATTTTTGTAAGGGTTTATATTTATCTTTTATCTTTTATACCATGTTATGGATGGTATAGGCTATATCTATTTTTTATTATGGCCAATTATAAGCAGTTTAGTTTATGGCTATTTCAAGGAGTTATGTGTCAAGCATGTGTGGATAAGGGTTTAATTTAATTAATAGTTGAGACTGTTATTGATTCATTCTTCTTAAAGAGCACTTGCCAACTATTTTAGCTAATTATACTTTGGATATAGTTTGCGTGGTTATTGTTTTGGAAATGTGTTAACTCTGTTTAACTTAAGTGAATAAAAGGTAATAAAAGACTTAGACACTGATGCAAGTTTGGATCTTGGATTATTGGCATGTTTTTTTGTTATAAAAAAAAATTAAAATAAATAAATATTATAGTAGCCTTAGTCGACTAAGTATAATTATGTGACCTTTGTTACTCGAGTTATTAAATTCTTAGTGGTGTTCTACACCTAGTGCCCTAAAGCTATCTGGCTTGGGAGTCATTGATCAAAAGCTCGTTACATGGGTAACTCTGAAAAGCCTAATGTGATTAGGCATTGCACGACCATGCTAAAGGTTGAAATTGTTAAGATATAAAGAATAAAAGTCTAATTTGGCTTATGTTTGATTACGTGGCCTTGATTTCTCGAGTTTATAAATCCTTAGGGGTGTTCTACACCTAGTTCCCTAAAGCCATCTGGCTTGGGAGTCATTGATCGAAAGCGTGTTACATGGGTAACTCTGTATAGCCTAATGTAGTTAAGCATTTCACAAGTTAAACGTTGTTGTTCTCATGCTAATGCCTTCTGATCTTTTCTTGCATCTATTGTCCTATTCTATAAGTTTGATTTTGTTTGAGTTTAATGAGTTAGCATTTTCATTGCAATCGATTATGTAAACTTATTTGAGCTATGATTAGTTAGGGTAGTTGTTATTCACACACATATGGAATGGATCAAACACATTCTTAAGCTAGAGATTGATTGAGGCCTTACACATAACTATGTTTTTCTTATTCTTTGCGAGAAGTCATTTTGAGCTTTGAGGCCATAATGCAGGTATATAGTGATTCAGATTGATTCGCGGTTATATTTTACTTTTGATATATTTGTTATGATATTTTTTATCGAGGACAAGCAAAGTCTTACGTTTGGGGGTATTTGATGAGTGGGATTTGTACCCGCGAATCGGACACTTCAATACTTAAGAAGTTCCTTGTTCGGCTTATTTTATATTGCTTTTATTAGTGTTTTACTATTATTTCGGTTAGTCTATGTTTTACAGGGATTTTCAGGTCATTTCCAGCTTTTAAGGGCAAAAAGGTCATTTTTGTAGCACTGGCACTGCAGTGCCTGTTCATAGTGTTTTTCTGGCATCGCAGCGCCCCATCCATGCCAACTCACCCACCTGCAGCGATCCATTTCCTTAACAAATTGTCGTTACAGCACTTACTTATTAACAAGTGCTTTTGACTAAGCGCTGCAACGCCTGTTCAAGGCTAAAGCCCGGCGTTGCAGTGCCACCTCCGATTCCCATGCAAACAAGAAAGAGAAATGACCTAGCTGATGAAGGGAAAAAAAGATATATATATTATACTCATCCTCCCCTTTGAAGAGAGATAATCAGACAGTTAGAGATAGAAAACCTCATAGGAGTCTATACTCTGAGGTAGCTTAGTATTTCTTCCAGTTTTTCTACATAAATTAGATAGATTAGGGAAATGAATGGGATTTCATGGAGCTCAAGAGCAACTTAGCAACACGGATTGGAAAGCATGATTTGAAGGGATTCTTAGAGAGTGAAGAATGCTTTGACAAAGTTTATTCTTCTCTATTTATTTCCTTTGATTTTTGTAATCTATAAATGTTATATATATTGCTACTGATGTTTAGTTTAAAAGCTATGAACTAAGTATTGGCGTTAAGATTATAATGGAACCCATTGTTAAGTTGAATTGATTTTCTTTCTCCTTTGGTTGGCACCATATGGTTTGTGTCGACGTCGGGATTTATATTTGTCCCTTTCTGTTCTTGTCTTTTGGTGTTCTCATTTTAGGTGAGATTTGTTTGAAATGGTCCGACATGTATATGTCGACGATTTAACTGTTAGAGTCTCCAGTTAGTATTTTTAAATGGTTGCACCAACTCAACCGAGAAAAGGTTTGCACAAAGACCCAGTGTTTTGACACTGTTTAACTGGTATGGGAAACCGAGATTCGTTAGGGTCCGGGGGCTTGATTAAGCGGAGAAAAGTTCCCCCCCCCACCGACTTCCGTGATAACACAGTTACCTCCACTTTTCATTAACTTTTATCTACATATATGTGTGTGTGTGTGTGTGTTAGGTCTATATGCAATTATCTGGAAGTAGTGCTATGCCTCGTTTGCACCTATATATAATTTGTATAAAAGTTTAATTTTAACAAGATATAGCAGTGAAGTTTTGTAAAACAAGTTTTTCAAACCCTTATGCTCAATAGTAATTGAGGCCTTTGATACTTCCATTTTATTATGTGTTCGGATTGATTGCTTTTATCTTCGAGATGTGAGGCATCTTCGAGAAAATAAGATGCAGTGCCGAACTCCTTGTGGGCATGAGAGACATCTAAGGATATTCAGGCACCGTAAAAATTTACAAGTTGGCTGCAAATGCAAAAATGTCCATCACGGGAACCGAATCTTGATTCAGAGGCTGAATCTGTGATCACATGATTCTTAGGTTCACATGAAAGAGTGATATGTACAAAAGCTAGAAAAAGAACTAGATTTGAATAAATCTAAACCATTCTAGCTTCAACAGTTCCAGTTTAGTCACTTTTGAACCGGTTAAAGTTAGAAGTAGTCAGATTTAGGCAAATCTAACCCACAGGCTGAAAGATTAAATATCTACATTATGAAAGCAGTTAAAGCAGATATTTGTATAAAGCGGTATATATATGTGTGTATACATATATGAACGATCAACTGTCATGAAGTGAACTCCAGGCAGGACTTTGAAATGTAAATATATATATATATATATATATATATATATAAGTAGTAAAAAGCTTAAAAATCTGAAAAATCTTATAGTGGGCTGCCAAGAAGACTTTAGAAAGCTTTTGATCCTTGAAAACTCGGTTTTCACCGGTTAAACTTCAGTGTGTTAAAAACACGAGCTTACAAGTGTTTAGAAAGAAGAATCACTTAGTTTAGAGCACTCTAGCAGGGGTTACATGCTAAAAAGGACAGAGTTTTTTTCTCCTTTTCTTTTCTTTTTTTTTTTAAATGAGCTGCCAAGAGCTCATATTTAAAGACCAAATGGCCGCCGCGGGTCAACCCGCGGCCGCCGCGGGTCTACCTGTGGCTGCCCAGGTTGCCCTGGCCTATGCGGGTCCCATCATCTCGGAGTACGTTCACTTGGGCTACGCGTTGTCCGCTCGAACCTTCAAAACTTTCAATTCGGGCATCCGATAAAGGAGTGTTGTACCTTTTTAGAATGTTATTGTCGAGAGCTACACAATGACATGGGATTAGAGGTTGTCTGAAGCCGGGAAGATGGGTCCATGACTAGATCTCCAAGTCTTCAAAGTTTATCCCTTGTACTGTCTTGTGTAGTTGTCACTCGGGATTTGAGCTATGGTTTTTATGGGACACCTTGGTACGCAGTGTGGATTGAATTGTGTTGAGATGGCGTGAATGTGATGTTGAGGTGGCAAAATAACGATTTTGCCCAAACCGAGGTTATCTCCGGCTTTTGCGCAGATGTAGCAGTCGTTTCTCAGGGTTATCTCTGAGATTGGGCTGTTATGGGTGCTGAATGTCCTCAAGGTTATCTCTGAGGCTGGCTTGATCTCCCAGGGTTATTTTTAGGGTTAAACTGAGCCTCCCGAGGTTATCTCCGGGGTTGAACTAAGTTTTTCGGGGTTATCTCCAGAACTTGAACTGGATCCCTCAGGGTTTTCTATGAGGTTATGACTGAATCTCTTAGGGTTATCTCCGGGATTGAAACTGAGTCTCTCGGAGTTATCTCCAAGATCGAAAACTGGACTTCCCGGGGTTGTCTCCGGGGTTGAAAATGATTTAACTTCCAGGGTTACTCTGGAAGACGATTTTGCCCTCCTGCAGGGCTAGTAACATGAACGCAAAATTTTGAGTGTCTACAGATGCCCCTCTTTATCATATTCATGCAATGTAATGGCATGGAGAGGATAAAGATCACTAGATACTTGAAAATGTGACAAGACAATCATGATGCAAATGCAATGTAGCATGATGTAAATGTTATGCTGAGTGTTATTTATTGGAATGGTTTCCAACAGGATGTGATAAATACATGCTCCCGCCGCTTCTATCGGGGGATGGAGTTGTTAATGATGACCCTGTAGTTTCCAAAGCTCTTATCATAGGAATCTCAACCAGTAGTTTCCAAAGCTCTTATCACAGGAATCTCCTGATGCCACGTTGGGGTTATCGCCAGCGGTTTGAACTGTCCATCAATGCTATTTGAGCCTAATTTTCTGACAAGTTACAAAGATGTCTTCAAAATCTTTGAAATGGAGGTTTCTCCATGATTGAGATTATAGGATGTTAACATCGGGGTTATCACCAAAGTCCTTAATCCTCATTACAGGCTTTTCCACCGAAGATGCTCTTCTCATGTGCAAGTGACTCTTTGGGGAATCACATTTTGATTACTAAAGATCTGTATAATAGATTCCATCATTGGTCATCCCTGATAAGGATGGTTTTCCATGGTTTTCATCGTCAAGTCTTTCTGACGCTTCGTTAGAGTTACTGCTAATGGTTTGTACTGTCAGGGATGCCTGACCCTCGTTGAAGTAGTTCTCAACCGCTGGACTCATCAGACCACCTCCAATAATTCGTTGGAGTTATCGCCAATGGCTGGTAATGTCAGGGCTGCTTGACCCTCGTTGAAATAGCTTTCAACGGTTAAGGATGTATGAAATCTCCGTTGGGGATGGATTTCTGACGACATGTATGCTTTTGATTGCAATTACAACCCCAGGTTGATGGCATCAGACCTTCACTATGCGTTGATAAGGGCAGCTTTCAATAGCTTTGATCATCAACTTTATGAACCCTGTATCCAGGCAAATACCAATGATTGATATGTAGACCCGCAGTTTGGTCTCTAAAAATCAGGATTTTAGGCTCTTCCGCTTAATCGTGTACCATCTTTTTTCCTGATTTGACTTTTCAGCTTGCGGGACCTCCTTTGTAACTCAAATTTGATCGAGCTAGAGGGGGTGGGGACCACCCAGGGTAGCCACAAGTAGATCCGCAGCTACTGCGAGTTGACTCGTGACCACCCGTGGGCTATATCTCACTTGCCTTTCCCTTTCACAAGTCATTTTCAAGTTGAAGCCGCACGGAGAATCCAAGATTTCATCTTCAGATCTACTGAGTTCGGGCTGTTTTCTATAAAATTCATCACCGTACAATCGTTCTACACTATCATGGTAACGTTTACATGTTTTCTTTTCTAGTTTTGATCGTTGGAAAGTGAGATATCATACGAAATGCTTTAAAACACATAGTAGTGAATATGCATGCTCATATGACTTCATAAAAATTATTCCAATGCATTAAATGTTAGCATTTTACCATGCTGAACGTATCGATGTGAAAAAAAATGACTTTTGAACTAGTAAATTTGACACCTTTTTCTGCTATTTTTCATCCTATTTGAAGGACAAATGAGCAAAGGTTTTGAAGCAAAGTAATTCTGGTAATTAGGCTACCCTTATAGATTATGACTTTGATGTTTTTCATGCATATAGGATGTTTATGACTTTGAGTTGGTGTGCTACTGAATGGCCACCTAGTCATGCATACGCGCATGTGGATAGTCCTTTTTACAAAAGGAGACTTTGGCAAAAAAAAATCACGAGTCTAGGCATTGAATGAACATGCATTTTTAACTCTACTGTAGATGTATGTTAAAGTAATGCATGCATGCATATAGTTATGAACTTCATTTAATGAGCTCCAGGTTAGAATTTACCACACCTTTTTTTGAGCTGATTTGGAGACTTTTGTCCAGATATATATGGATCCGAACCAACTGAGTAGCTCCCGTAGGACCTCTTTAGGTGTGAGGAGGAGAGCTTCAGATGTGCCTCGGCCTCGCCCATCCCGACAGCCTCATCGATTGACGGAGTCAGTGATTCGTCATATCCGGGTTGAGAGATCGGATGTTGAGGACGAGGAGGAGGACGTAACCGTAATGGATCTTGTTCCTTCTTCTTCCATTCCCTGCAGGGAGCTTCCAACTATAAATATGATGATTGTAGAGCTTCTGAATGATTTGAGTCATCTCCCCTTGATCTATCTTCATGCAAACGAGGTAAAAGCCGTGTTGATCTTCCTTTTCCCATTTATTGGGAGGGTTCTGATTTTGATTTGCATTGTGATGCAGGTTCTTGGCTTTACGCGGCCCAGAGGAAACTGGTTTAGCATGCATTCTCTGTACCAGACTCTTCATCTAAAGTACCGAGAGATGGTGTATGCTTGCGGCTTCGAGGCTTTCTTCTCCATCCACCCCCATTGTTGTCCCTGGGGTTACCTCGGAGCTTTGTCTGAGCACTGGTTTCACCAGACCCAATCTCTCTATTTGCTAGATTGTGAGGTGATGATGACACCGATGGATTGGCGGTTCATCACTGGGATGGAGTTTTTTGGGGCGCCAGTGCCTTTGGTGGCAGACATTTCCCCGACTATCGTCAAATCCTTGTTAGGATACTCGACTACGACGCTCAAGGGTAGGATAGTCTGTTCTGGTCCCTTGAGTGTAGATGCCGTGAGTGGGGCTTTAACTGAGCCATTTCTCGATGATCGGAGGGTTAGGGATCGCATCCTTCGGCGATTGTTCCTAATCATCCTCAGGGGTTATTTCCTAGCTGATAACTCTTCGACGATGTCATTCGCTTTAGTTAGCACCACACGGGAGGTGGACCGTATTGGAGAGTTTGGTGGGGCTCCTACACCTTTGCTTACTTCCTCAGGGGGATGCATCTATGCTCAGAGGGCATGACAAAGGATTGGTTAGGGCTTTACCCATTCCTACTGGTGAGTACTTTCTCTTTTGATTTTGCTTATTCGGGTTACTAGTTTGTCTGACGAAAGATATTTGACCTTGTATTGGCAGTTTTGGGCCTACGAGAGGCTCCGATGTCTTCGTCCCGGTAGCCTGTTAGGTTTAGACACCTATCCATGGGGACGACGATGGCATTACTCCACTTTGATGGAGGTTCATGTACCTGAGGGTTTCACTCATTCGCGCCTACAGTTGGAGTTGCTGACCGCTGATGTCATTACATGGGTTCCTTAGTTTGAGGACCACTTAACAGTTGGCTTCGAGGGTGGTTTCCCGACTAGTGCCGAGTATGTATTGTCCACCCATCGGATTCCTCTCCATACAGACGGAGGTTAGGAGCTCTATTTAGGAGAGTGTGCTATTAGGAGCACTACAGGAGATATTCGCATTTCAATCTTTCCTCCTGCTAGGCGTTATTGGCCTTTGTCACAGCCGATCACTAGGATCCCATTGATGGGCGTGGATGGCTTTACTTTGTCAGAGGGACCTTTCACTTAGGAGGCTTTCTACCGCTGGTTGTTCCCTCGCACCATTAGAGCTCAGACCCGCGCCACACAGTTCATGGGGGATATAGTTCCTGGTTTCATCATGATAACAGATTGGATTACCTGCGTCTGAGAGCCTACTCATCTGACGTAGATTGATAGTTTGACCCAGCAGTTGGACCGAACACATTTCTTTGTCCAGCATTTAGGCAGAGATCCTTTCGAGGTGGATACTTTTGATCCTTCCAGCTCTGGGGTTGGCCCTTCAGGTGACCCACATTCAGATGGTTTTGTCGGTGCAGATCCTCTGTTGTATCGACTTGATATCCCTTCTGGCAAAGATTCAGCGACTCATGAGGAGTTACATCGGATAGACAGATTGGATGATGTGGACATCAATACCATTGACTTCTTCTGATGTATTTCTCGCTATATCTTTTAGTAGGCCTCTGTTAGATATTGGGTGGTTGTGCCCCATTTCTCATTATATCTTTTGATAAGCCTCTGTTAGATGTTGGGCGGCTGTGCCCCATTTTCCTATATTTTTTAGTTGTATACAGAGCTGATGTATTTAGATGATGTACTTAGGAATGTATGTATAATATTTTTTATTCCCTACATCATATTGTCATTTGTTGTTTATTATGCATGCATTATGTTATGGACATGCATTTCCAGAGATAAGTTTAGCATTGACCCCTGGATGGTTTTATGATACGGCTCCACGGATATCGTAATCCACTATTAGCCTAATTGAGCATACCCCACAAGTGTTGGTGGCATCTTCCTTGATATTGTGGTATGATAATTTGTCTTCCCTAGATCGAGCGACAGTTGATCAGCTACTGCGACACTCTATGACCCTCCTGACATTTCAAGTTCCATCGGGATTTATAGAAGGCATGCTTGGGCATTGGGTACCAGATAGACAGGTATTCAGATTTAATACCCAGTAGTTGACTCCCACTTTGGAGGAGTACGAGCGTCTTACAGACTTTCCATTGGATAGGCCTTGCGCTCGGATGGCTATCAATTATATGCGTCGGCAATTTATGGCCTTGACAGGCTTGAGGCGCAGAGTTGCCCTGGACGAGATTTCCTCGGGGCATGTAGTGTCCATGAGTTTCTTGATTGACAGATTTGGGTCGTTGGACAACTATCTGCGATACTCTAGGGACTTCACCATTTTTGAGGGTGATTGGCATGTCGCCCGTGTAGACATACTCTTGATGTGCATAATAGCTTATATGTGCATGTCGTTGTACATGGACCACCTGGATATCGACGTGATCATGGTAGTTCGTGCTCTCAGGGAGGGACATACCATCTTACCGATGATTTTAGCAAAGACCTTGAGGTCGGCCATATTTTGCCACACCCATTCAGTAGGGGTTTTTATAGGTAGTGCGGTCTAGTTGTACGTGTGGTTTATGACACACTTGAGACCGATTGGCACTTTCAGACGACATGGGTATTATTTTTCCCATGAGATAGCCATGTTATATTCCTTTCAGCTGACTAGTGTACATATGCAGCTTCTTGGTTGGCTTTCTTGTAAGGGATCGAGGACCCGTTTGATATTTTTCCATGTTCAGGGCTCAGCTCTCCATATAGCTTTATCACTCATGCAGCTGGCATAAACTATCTTCCCTTGGCCGATTTGAGGGGTGTGACCACATATTATCCACTGGCTGTTATGGCACAGTTTGACCAGTTTCAGGATATTCATCCCTTTGACGAGGAAATGGGTCAGCGTTTGTCATCTCGGCTTCTATTAGCATTGGATTTGTTCAGGGTTTATGATTGTTGGATCCATTAAGAGAGGGCTGACTTTTCGACTAGCCATCCAGGTCGCTCTCTAGAGTATTCTGCATTGTTGGAGGCAGAGATTGCATTAGCTAAGGTTGTATCCTCATAGCCGAATATTGATTTTGATAGTGGGGAGCCTATGTAGTACCCTGATTCTCCCATTGAGGATGAGTTATTTACTGGCTTGTCAGTAGGTCTAGTTGATTCCCCCAATATTCATGTTGTTGTGACTCCATATTCTGTAGAGTATTTAGAGTAGAGTTTACATCTGATGACATTTGAGAAGGATCAGGCTAGGGCCTTAATGTTAACAGCTCTTTCTGATAGAGATATCGCTTTGGTGGAGAGAGATGATGCTCTATCTCACAAGGATACTGCTATTATCAAGCGGGATGTGGCTCGATCATCTAGGGATGCAGCTGTTGTTGAGCGGGATGAGGCTCTAGCTACCCGAGATGCTTCAACTACAGATAGTACTGCATTGAGATCTCATACTGCTAAAATTATGGTAGAGATGAGTGTATTCATTGATGAGCACGGTAGCACCATGCAGATGGTCGTAGATCTCCTGGCTCGTGTGGATACCCTAGGGCAAGAGCTCATAGATTTACTTCCATCTACTGAGAGGGATGCCATGTTAGACTTAATGGCTTGCGTATCCACTAGTTTGTAGATAAGCTTTGATTTTTCTACATAGACTGGGTTAGCCATTTTTGTCATGTACAAGATATATTGTATATATCAAACAGTATTATATAGGAAGGAAATATCTTTTGATCCACTTCCCTTTTTAGATATGCCTTGTTACTTGCTTGATAGTTGCCTATTCTCTAGGGATTGTGATATTTATGTATTCTGAACTCCTCCTTGATGGATGGACATTGAGATGTCTCAAGATCTTTCAAAATGGATTGTCGATCTTTATATTCCCCTACCCTTTGGTGTCTTGGGACTGATTTCTGAATATGGTTATGGAGAGGATTTTGTCTTTCCTCTCTGAGGTTGACCGCCCCACAGATGGTCGTTGGTACTCCCTTGTATGGAGGAGACCACGTAGTTCCATCTCTTATGGATTGGTGTTTCTCTTTGAGGATTCAACCGCAGCTTAGATGGTCGCCGATTTTTTCTCCCATTTGTATGGGGAGACCAGGTAGTTCCATCCCTGTGGTCTAAGCCGATGAGGTGTGATTTAATCGCCCCATAGATGGTTGCCGATGTATTCCTATGTATTGGGGAGATCATGTAGTTCCATCTCTTATAGTTTGGTTTGAAAGTTTGAAGGGTGATCCCATTACCATTGACAGTGTTTTGTGTCTTTGTAGGGGTGAGACTGCACCGTGAATGGCTGCCTACGTACTTCCATTGATGAGGGGGAGATCAAGTTTATGTAGTTCCAACCTAGTGTGAAAAGGTTGAAAGTTGTATGTGGTAAAGAGGGTTTTTGTAAAGGTTAGACCGGACCATAAATGGCTTCCTACGTACTCCCGTGTATTGGGGAGATCAGGTCTACGTAATTCATCCCTGGCGGGACAAACTTCAAAGTTATATGTAGTGAAGGGTTTTGAAAACCTGAATTGACTGATGGATTTGATGATCCAGAACCAGGATGCTGGTTTGCAGGTAACTTTAGACATAATACTATTTGACAGTGTCTGAGTTAATGAGTTGGGGAAATTCCTCACCATCCATTTCTTGTAATCTGTCCTATCAATACCTCCTTGACAACAAACGGGCCTTCCCAGTTTGGGGTGAATTTTCATTTAGATTGATCTCGGTTGTCAAGGACCTTCTTCAAGACCAAGTAATTTTTTTTGAACTGCCGTAGGCTGACTTTCTTATTGTAGGATCGAGCGATCCTTTGTTAGTATAATTGACCATGGAAGATGGTTGTGGCCCGCCTTTCATCTATTAGAGACAATTGGTGGTACCGATCATGTTACCATTGGTCTTCATCCATCTGAGCATCTATCAACATTCTCAGGGATTCTATTTCCACCTCTATGGGGAGCACTGCTTCCATGCCATAGGTTAATGAGTAGGGCGTTGCCCCAATATAAGTGTGTATTGACGTTCTGTAGGCTAATAGAGTCAGAGGCAACAAGTCAGACCATCCTTTGTGATTGGCGGAAGTCTTTTGCATGATTATTTTGATATTCTTATTAATCGCTTCAACAGCACTGTCGACGTCGGGATTTTTAGATGTCCCTTTCCGTTCTTGTTCTTTGGTGTTCTCATTTTAGGTGAGATTTGTTTGAAAAAACAATTGAAAAAGGTTTTACATGTATAATGTCGACGATGGACTGTTAAGAGTCGCCAGTTAGTTTTTTAAATGGTTGTACCAACACAACCGAGAAAAGGTTTGCACATTGACCCAGTGATGTGACACTGCTATACGGGTCGGTGAAACTGAGATTCATTTAGGGTCCGGGAACTTGGTTATGTGGGGGGAAGGTGTTAGGAACCCCCCGACATCCGTGTTACCACAGTGACCGCCTCTTTTCAAGAAACTATTATTTGAATGTGTGTGTGTGTGTATGTGAGTCAATGTGCTGTTATTTGAAAGTGGTACGAGGCCTCGTTCGCACCTATATACGCAGGGTTTGAATTTATGTAAAAATTCAATTTTAGCAAGATATGGCAATGATGTTTTATAAAAGAGGTTTTTTCAAACCCTGTCACTCAATAGTAATTGAGGCCTTTTGCACTCCCATTTTATTAAATGCGCGGCTTGGTTGATTTTATTTGGCGGCTGCGAAGCATCAGTACGAAAATAATGTACAAAATAATGCCGACTTCCTCGTGGGTATGGAAACCATCTGAGGAAATTCAGACACCGCAGAATAATTTACAAGCTGCTTACAGCTGAAAATGTCCATCACGGGAACCGAATCTAAATCCAATGGGATGAATCTGTGATCACATGATTCTTAGGATCACATGATACCGCAATTTGTATGAAAGCAGTAAGCAGGTATATATATAAAAGCCGTAAATATATATATACTGACATGATCACCAACCACGAGGTAGCTCCATGGGGGATCAAAAATGTAAATAAAACTGTTAAAAGCCATCAACCGCCACGGAGGAAACTCCAGGCGGGACAAAACGTAGATAAAATTGTAAAAATGGTCAACCACCACGAAGTAAACTCCAGGTGGGACGAAATGTAATTATATATATATATATATATATATATATATATATATATATATATATATATATATATATAAGCATGTAAATGCACCGGATATAAAGTCCAGGCTCACCGAACAGAGTTCGATAGCAGTTCATATATATAAGTATATATATATATATATAAAAGCGAGTAAACGCACCGGATGTAAAATCCAGGCTCATCGAACGAAGTTCGACCACAGTTTATATATATAAGTATATATATATATATATATATATATATATATATAATATATATATATATATAAGAAAGCAATTAAACGCACCAAACCGAAGTTTAGGCTCATCGAACAAAGTCCGACACACAGTTAATATATATAAGTATATATATATTATGTGACGCCCCCAAAATTAGGTATACATCACCCATCTTGGGTCGTCAGATACATAGTACAGAATACAAATACAACTGATTAATACATCTGTCGTGTACAATACGACAAAACATAAACTGTGAGTTTGAATACAAATATTATCTTCTAGAGAGTATTCATACTCAAAAGGAGTCCTCATTACATTTATTAACACACCATTACATAGAATAGTGAGGACTACTAACTAATACTATCATTCGGACCATCACTCCGTACCCCGACTTGTCCCAGCTACGTTCTCATTTCCTGAAGAGAACAGTGAAAGAAAGGGTGAGCTCAACTAGCCCAGTAAGAAATATTATGACTAAGATAATGCAGAATAAATTATCATTAGCCTTCAACAATGTTAAACTGATAAAATATAATAGACATCAAGTTTAACTGCAGTGGAACAAGCAATCCATTAAAAGAGTCAAGTAGAAAATAAACTCTACTATCTTTTATGATTTAAAAGGTTTTTCAACACTGCGATCGCTGAGACTCAGCTTAATAAAATAATCCACATCATCGAATCACCCCTGCACTACGGCCAAGGATATTCGTGTATTCATTAATGGTCATGATCATGCCAACAACTGTCCATCAATGCACTACGGGCCAATGAGGACTTTTACCACATCATTTGTAACATTACGGTCATGATTATACCGAATAATCCCTGGTCATAATCATACCAAGTCCATCTATGCACTACATGCCACAGATGACTTTCAATATTTTATAAACATGAGGATGATGACAATGATATAAGAATTCAATAAAACAAGTTCAAGAATTAATTTATCCAGGAATTAACAACGTCCAAATTGTCAACATGATACTGCATTGTGGAGTAAAATTCAAGAACGCTTAGAAGAATATTTTCTTGAAAAGATACTGGATGAAACGCAACTATCAAGGATATTCCACAAATTTCATGGAGTATAGAAGTCAAAACTTAACCAACTGAGTACAATAAAGAATGGAATAACAAAAGAAATCACCATGCATGCGATAGACCGCACAGACAGGTTATTCCAATAGAATAATAAATAATGGAACCAGGTCCGGCGTAAACGCACAGACAGGATATTCCGACAGAATAATAAATAATGGAACCAGGTCCGGTGTAAAACACACAGACAGGATATTCCAACAGAATAATAATAAAACGGAACCAGGTCCGGTGTAAAACACACAGACAGGATGTTCCAACAGAATAATAAACGGAACCAGGTCCGGTGTAAAACACACAGACAGGATGTTCCAACAGAATAATAGAAGAATGTCACCAAGTATAGGGTAGACCGCGTATACTGGTTATTCCAACAGAATAATAACGAATGGAATAACAGAAGTTCTCTTCATGAATATAAAAGAAATAATATTCCCTACCGTTTTAAAGAAGAGCTGAAGTAAGGAAGTAGTTAAGTAGCAGAATACTCTTCTTCTCTCTCTCTATAGTTTCTCTCTATAGTTTCTCTCTCTAGAGTTCAGTGAATTCGTAAGAAATAATGAAGGAATGAGCTGCTATTTATAGAAAAATAGAATGCATAGTAACTAATCCATGAACGGTCCAGATTGATTACTTTAATCTGACGGTCCATATTTAAAGAAAAATCTTTTAAATAAAATAAAATATATTCTATTTATAGAATAACTTTAATAAAGTATTTTGTTTTATATAAAAAGATGTTTCTGTTTTATTACGTTAATAATACGAATAAAACAAAACGTCATTATCGCTAAATAATTCATATTATTAACTGACAATAATAGAATCAAACTGAGTGACTTCTCACATAAGCATTAATAATCAATATCGTGTGCTACTATGCAACCACACGTATTACTGTACTTTTACTACCGAGTAGTTCAACAGCAACAATGGTAAAATTTCCGCTGTTATTTTTAATAAAATATTTTTGTCGTTTTCTCAATCCGACAATAATTCCGTTGTGGGGTCCACCAATGATTGTGTCGTTGTACGAATATTCCCTGTTAAAACGAATATTCCCCGACCAATCGAATATTATATAACAACTTGCGTACTTTGCAAAATTTATAAATATTACCCACAACTATAACATTATATCAAATTAACTCCATAATATTCAAAAATGATATTTATAAAAAATTCATCTTTATTTATAAAAGTTGGGGTCTTACAACCTCCCCTTCTTATGAAATTTCGCCCTCGAAATTAGGGTACGTACCTGGTATGTCGAAGAGGTAAGGATACCTTGATTTCATTTCTGATTCTAACTCCCAAGTCATTTCCTCAACATCGTGGTTTCTCCACAAAACTTTGACTTGAGGTATAACCTTGGAGCGTAGAATATGTTCCTTCTTATCCAAGATTTGAACAGGAACTTCTTCATACGTCAAATCCTCCGCTATTTCGTCCGGTTCTAACTCAATAATGTGGTTCGGGTCTTCCACATATTTGCGTAACATGGATATGTGGAAAACGTTATGAACACGAGACATACTTGGCGGTAAAGCGAGTCTATAAGCCACAGTTCCTACTCGATCGAGGATTAAAAATGGACCGATGAATCGAGGATTTAGCTTTCCTCTCTTTCCAAATCTCGTAACACCTTTCCATGGAGCAACACGTAAAAACACATGATCTCCTACATCAAATTCCACGTCCTTTCGATGAAGATCAGCATAACTCTTTTGTCGATCTTGTGAGGTTTTTATACGTTGTCGGATCGTTTGAATCTTTTCTGTAGTCATACGTACCAACTCCGGTCCCAACAACGTTGCTTCGCCCACCTCATCCCAGCATACTGGAGAACGACATTTTCTTCCATACAATGCTTCGAATGGAGCCATGCCAATACTTGCTTGATAACTGTTGTTGTAGGAAAACTCCACCAATGGTAAGAACTTGTCCCAACTTCCCTTGAAGTCAAAGACACAGAGTCTTAATAGATCTTCAAGAGTTTGAATAGTCCTCTCTGATTGTCCGTCCGTCTGAGGATGATATGCTGAACTAAATCGTAACTCCGTGCCCATAGCTTTTTGTAAACTAACCCAAAATCGTGAAGTGAATCTTGGGTCTCGATCAGAAACTATGGATACTGGCATACCATGCAGTCTTACAATCTCGTTTATGTACATACGAGCAAGACGTTCAAGTGTATAAGTTTCTCGTATCGGTAAGAAATGAGCAGACTTGGTCAATCTATCAACAATGACCCAAATCGCATCAATACCTTGAGAAACCCTAGGAAGACCGGTAACGAAATCCATGGTAATGTGCTCCCACTTCCATTCTGGAATTTCAAGTGGTTGCAATGGACCTTTTGGTACTTGATGCTCCGCTTTGACTCGTTGACAAGTTAGACACCTTGAGATAAACAACGCTATCTCTCTCTTCATATTGCTCCACCAAAATGTATGACGAAGATCATGATACATTTTGGTACTTCCAGGATGGATTGCAAACGGTGTGTTGTGCGCCTCCATCATGATTTCATACTTTAAATCAGGGTTGTTAGGAACACAAAGTCTGGAGTTGACTCGAAGTATTCCTTCTTCATCGATTCTTGCTTCCGGCATAGAACCTTCTTGCACTTTCTTCCTCATACGCATCAGCTCCAGGTCTGTAGCTTGAGCAGCTTTAACTTTATCGATTAAAGTCGGTTCTACTCGTATATTCGCCATCATCACATGGGTCCCTGGAGTCTTCAACTCTATCTCCATCCTTTGCAAGTCACACAAAATGGGCCTTTGCGTTGTTAATATTGCACTTGTACCCGCATATGATCTTCTACTCAATGCGTCAGCTACCACGTTCGCTTTTCCAGGATGGTATTGAATGGTATGATCATAATCTTTCAACAGTTCAAGCCAACGTCGTTGTCGCATGTTGAGTTCCTTTTGAGTGAAGAAATATTTGAGGCTTTTATGATCCGTAAAGATCTCCACTTTCTCCCCATACAAGTAATGCCTCCAAATTTTAAGTGCAAAGACAACAGCTGCCAACTCTAGATCATGAGTAGGATAATTCCTCTCATATTCCTTGAGTTGTCTTGATGCATAGGCTATGACTTTTCCATGTTGCATGAGAACGCATCCCAACCCTTTGCTCGAAGCATCACTGTAGATGACAAATCCCTCCGAGCCAGATGGTATTGTTAGAACAGGTGCTGAAATGAGTCTCCTCTTGAGTTCTTGAAAACTCTGCTCACATTCTTCGCTCCAACCAAACTTTGTATCTTTCCGAGTCAGCTGAGTTAATGGAGTAGCGATTCGAGAAAATCCTTCCACGAATCTTCGATAATAACCAGCTAAACCAAGAAAGCTACGTACCTCGGTCACTGATTTAGGTTGCTCCCAGCTTTGAATAGCTTCAATCTTTGCCGGGTCAACAGATATTCCACGACTTGATACTACGTGCCCAAGGAATGCTACCTCTTCCAGCCAGAACTCGCATTTCTTCAACTTGGCATAAAGTTTGTATTCACGAAGCTTTTGGAGTACCAGCCTCAAGTGTTGCTCATGATCTTCACGGCTTTTGGAATAAACAAGGATGTCATCGATAAAGACGACCACAAAGTGATCCAAATATTCCTTGAATACCCTGTTCATCATATCCATGAAGGCAGCAGGAGCATTAGTCAATCCAAAAGACATAACTAGAATTCATAATGCCCGTACCGAGTTCTAAAAGCCGTCTTTGGAATATCCTCAGTTCTAACCTTCAGCTGATGATATCCAGAACGAAGATCGATCTTTGAAAAGAATTGTGCTCCTTGCAACTGGTCAAACAGGTCATCAATACGTGGCAATGGGTACCTATTTTTGATGGTGACATGATTCAACTCCCGATAATCAATACAAAGTCGCATACTCCCATCTTTCTTCTTCACGAACAGAACAGGAGCACCCCAAGGAGAAGTACTAGGACGAATAAAACCAATGTCTAACAATTCCTGCAGTTGGGTCTTTAACTCCTGAAGTTCAATAGGAGCCATTCGATATGGGGCTTTGGAAATGGGTTTTGTACCAGGTTCAAGGTCGATACAAAATTCAATTTCACGCTCTGGGGGTAGGCCAGGAAGTTCTTCGGGAAATACGTCAGGAAATTTATTAACAACAGAAATATCATTCAAAGCTGACGTATTTTTGTTTAGATCTGTGACATGAGCTAAGAAAGCTTGACATCCGTTTTTCAATAAACGAATAGCTTTATGGCTTGAGATGACAGCGATTGATTTTAATGGTTTGGTTGCTTGAATTCGCATAATAGGTCGATTAGGAATATGAAAGCTAACAACCTTACGAAAACAATCAATTTTTGCATGATGAGTAGTTAACCAATCAATCCCTAGAATCACGTCAAATGCAAGTATTTTTAATGAAATAAGATCGACAGGTAATGTGTGGGTACCAACTTGAACCAAACAAGACTTATAAACCGTGGATGTAATGAAGGTTTCTCCCAATGGAGTTTCAACTGCTAAGTCAAAGTCTAATTTCTCCGGAATCAAATTTAATCGATGAGCGCAAGTAGGAGAAATAAAAGAATGGGTTGAACCGGTATCAAATAAAGTATAGACTTCGTTAGAGTTTATGATAAGCTTACCCGTGATGACCTCATTCGGGTTCCTTGCGTTCTGGGAGGTCACAACAAACGCTCTCCCTTGCACAACCGGTTTTGACTTTTCTGGGACGGCCTTTGGTGCCTCCATCCTAGCTGAATTTGTCTTCGGTAAACGACAAAATCGGGCTAAATGACCTTCTCTTCCACAATTATAACATGCTTTGGACGGCATCGCGCAGTTTGGACTGATGTGCCCCTCCCCTCCGCATTTGAAACATATGATAGGTGGTCGTTCTCCTTCCTTAACGACAGGTGCTGGTGCTGACATCTTTCCATCATTGTTGAATCTCCTCTTCTTGAAATGTCCATTCTTATTGTTTTGGCCCTGATTACCACCGAAGTGGTTACCATTTCTGGCCTGTTGATTCCCTCCACGCTTGTTGTCACCGCTTCGATGACTGCTCTCACTGGTATTATCATTTTGCCGGCTGCTCTCTTTTGGTTGCGTTATCTCGTTATCGCGCTCCACCAACTGAGCCCTATTTACAACATCTGAATACAAACACAGTTTATGAGAAACAAGATGTTGACGTATCTCCGGCTTCAAACCTCTTAAAAACATCCGCGTCATTCTTTCTTCATTATCCACCAGGTGGGACGCAAACCGGGATAACTCCGCAAATTTTGCCTCGTACTGCGACACGGTCATATTATTCTGCTCCAATTTGATGAACTCCACCTCCTTCATGTGACGAATACTCTCGGGAAAGTATTTGTCGTTAAACAGCTCTTGGAACTTCTCCCAAGACATCTTCAGTGCGGCAGGTTGAGTACGCTTTATCGATTCCCACCAGTAATCTGCCTCTCCTCGCAACATAAAGGCGGCAAAGGGAACCTTTTGCTCCTCGGAGCAACCCAAGACATCAAATATCTTGGTGATCTGCTTTATCCATGTTTCAGCTACAAGTGGTTTGGGTTCTCCCTTAAACTCCGGTGGTCCCAGCTCCTTAAACTGTTTAGCGGTGACCGCCTGAGAGTTTCCAGTATTTCCACCTACGTTGTGGACAGGAGCCGCTTTCACCTGTTGTTGCATGAATTGCATAAAACCTCTGAACATTTGATCATTCATCATTTGGTCAGTGTTGTTGTTTGCATGAGGATTGACACCTTCCTGATGCACATTATCCTGATTATTGATATGTGGTGAATCAACAGTCGTCTGTGCTCCATTGCTATTCTCAACATTCTCAGATGCCATTTTCAGATACTGCCACAAAATAAAAATTAATTGATATGTCATATATTATCCTTATATTATGACCGACCAATTAAATACCATGCAAATAAACTTAGGTAGGTCATACTAGCGAAGGAATTCCCCGTCTCTCCCCTCCTAGTTCTATTCTCACATCTTAGCCAGGGATCATATCCCTAAGCTCTGATACCAACTGTGACGCCCCCAAAATTAGGTATACATCACCCATCTTGGGTCGTCAGATACATAGTACAGAATACAAATACAACTGATTAATACAACTGTCGTGTACAATACGACAAAACATAAACTGTGAGTTTGAATACAAATATTATCTTCTAGAGAGTATTCATACTCAAAAGGAGTCCTCATTACATTTATTAACACACCATTACATAGAATAGTGAGGACTACTAACTAATACTATCATTCGGACCATCACTCCGTACCCCGACTTGTCCCAGCTACGTTCTCATTTCCTGAAGAGAACAGTGAAAGAAAGGGTGAGCTCAACTAGCCCAGTAAGAAATATTATGACTAAGATAATGCAGAATAAATTATCATTAGCCTTCAACAATGTTAAACTGATAAAATATAATAGACATCAAGTTTAACTGCAGCGGAACAAGCAATCCATTAAAAGAGTCAAGTAGAAAATAAACTCTACTATCTTTTATGATTTAAAAGGTTTTTCAACACTGCGATCGCTGAGACTCAGCTTAATAAAATAATCCACATCATCGAATCACCCCTGCACTACGGCCAAGGATATTCGTGTATTCATTAATGGTCATGATCATGCCAACAACTGTCCATCAATGCACTACGGGCCAATGAGGACTTTTACCACATCATTTGTAACATTACGGTCATGATTATACCGAATAATCCCTGGTCATAATCATACCAAGTCCATCTATGCACTACATGCCACAGATGACTTTCAACATTTTATAAACATGAGGATGATGACAATGATATAAGAATTCAATAAAACAAGTTCAAGAATTAATTTATCCAGGAATTAACAACGTCCAAATTGTCAACATGATACTGCATTGTGGAGTAAAATTCAAGAATGCTTAGAAGAATATTTTCTTGAAAAGATACTGGATGAAACGCAACTATCAAGGATATTCCACAAATTTCATGGAGTATAGAAGTTAAAACTTAACCAACTGAGTACAATAAAGAATGGAATAACAAAAGAAATCACCATGCATGCGATAGACCGCACAGACAGGTTATTCCAATAGAATAATAAATAATGGAACCAGGTCCGGCGTAAACGCACAGACAGGATATTCCGACAGAATAATAAATAATGGAACCAGGTCCGGTGTAAAACACACAGACAGGATATTCCAACAGAATAATAATAAAACGGAACCAGGTCCGGTGTAAAACACACAGACAGGATGTTCCAACAGAATAATAAACGGAACCAGGTCCGGTGTAAAACACACAGACAGGATGTTCCAACAGAATAATAGAAGAATGTCACCAAGTATAGGGTAGACCGCGTATACTGGTTATTCCAACAGAATAATAACGAATGGAATAACAGAAGTTCTCTTCATGAATATAAAAGAAATAATATTCCCTACCGTTTTAAAGAAGAGCTGAAGTAAGGAAGTAGTTAAGTAGCAGAATACTCTTCTTCTCTCTCTCTATAGTTTCTCTCTATAGTTTCTCTCTCTAGAGTTCAGTGAATTCGTAAGAAATAATGAAGGAATGAGCTGCTATTTATAGAAAAATAGAATGCATAGTAACTAATCCATGAACGGTCCAGATTGATTACTTTAATCTGACGGTCCATATTTAAAGAAAAATCTTTTAAATAAAATAAAATATATTCTATTTATAGAATAACTTTAATAAAGTATTTTGTTTTATATAAAAAGATGTTTCTGTTTTATTACGTTAATAATACGAATAAAACAAAACGTCATTATCGCTAAATAATTCATATTATTAACTGACAATAATAGAATCAAACTGAGTGACTTCTCACATAAGCATTAATAATCAATACCGTGTGCTACTATGCAACCACACGTATTACTGTACTTTTACTACCGAGTAGTTCAACAGCAACAATGGTAAAATTTCCGCTGTTATTTTTAATAAAATATTTTTATTGTTTTCTCAATCCGACAATAATTCCGTTGTGGGGTCCACCAATGATTGTGTCGTTGTACGAATATTCCCTGTTAAAACGAATATTCCCCGACCAATCGAATATTATATAACAACTTGCGTACTTTGCAAAATTTATAAATATTACCCACAACTATAACATTATATCAAATTAACTCCATAATATTCAAAAATGATATTTATAAAAAATTCATCTTTATTTATAAAAGTTGGGGTCTTACATATTAAAGCAATAAACGCTCCAGACCGAAGTCTAGGCTCAACCGAGGCATAACTCGGTAATGTTAGTCAATATATATGTAAATATATATATAAGATATATATATATATATATATATATATATATATATATATAGACTGAAATGAAACCACGGACCGAAGTCCAGGCAAAAGCAAGCAACACGACTCTCAACGTGTAGAAGGGTGTGTGCAAAGATGAAGAGAAAGACTCTAAAGTGTGTGAGAAGGCTTACAGCTGACTGCTAGAAAAGGCTTCTATATCTTTAAAGTGGGTAAACACTGACTTTTGTAGGTACAAAAGAGGGCTGTATATGAGCTCACAGGTGTTTAAAGTGAGAAAATACACTGTATGGCAAGTGTAGAGCGAATTCTGCAGGGTTTTCCCATCTTTTTTCTCTTAAAAATCAGCACCCCAAGCCTCTTATTTATAGGCAAAAGGTGCCGCAGGTGTACCAAAGGCGGGTCGGGTCGGGTCGTCTCGAAGTACGTGCACACGGGCACTGTAATGTCCACTCGGTTTTTCTGAAGTGCAATTCGGGCATCCGTTTGAGGTATGCAGGACCTATTTCGGACCGCCGTTATCGAGAGTTTGTACGATGGCTTGGGATTAGAGTTTGTACGAAGTCTTTGAAGATCGGACGGCGCCCTCCGGTCTTCAAGCTTCAACTTTCATCTGTTACCCCGCACAATAGCAACTCGGGATTGGTTAGCCTTGTGGGCCGTTGTTGCGTAGATGTGCTGAGACGACTTGGCGTGGCATCGTGTTGGTCAGATGACGATGTTGCCCCTTACTGGTGTTATTGTCGGGTTGGGTCGATACAGCAGGCGTTGCTCAGCTTCGCTGGGATTGGACTGCTGCAATTGGTTGAAAGTCCTCATTGTCATCTTTGAGGTGTGTCTGTCTTCTCGATGTCATCGCCGGGCTGATACAGTGTATCTCGTTGTGAGCGCCGAGATTGAAGCTGGTTGTACTTGTAACAAGCATTTTCGGGGTTAATGCCAAAATTGCTTTCCTTGGGGCTATCACCAAGGTTGGAGGCTATTCCCATGTTTAGGGCTGAGACTGGATACCTCGGGGTTATTTCCGAGATTAATCGGTCTTCTCCAGTGTGTGTTCCGATATTGATCTGCATGCCTCAGGGTTCTCCAAGATTGGAACGATTACTCCCAGATTGCGATCTGGGGTTGATGCTGAACCTCCGGTAGTATCCAGTATGGTTGTGGATTGTCTTTCAGGGTTCTCTTATAAAAGACGAATCTGTCTTCCTGCAATGTTAGTGTCAGTAGTATAGAAAATTTTGAGTGTCTACAAATGCCCCTCTTTATCATACTCATGCATGGCGATGCATGGGTAGGATAAAGAATCCTAGACACTTGAAACGTAATAAGACAAATAGGGTACTATGGATAGCAACATGATGTAGATGTATGATGCATGTGTACAGGGTTGTAGCCCAACACGCTGAGGATAATTGCTGGCTCCTTGATGCTTCAACCGGGGATTGGCAATGATGACCAGATTTGATGTATAATCTGAGTCTGTCAGGATGTTGATGTTGAAGTTATCATCAAATTCCTGGATAAGGACTGGATCCAACAGAGGTACCTCTTATGTGTAAGAGATCTGTGGGGATAAAGCTTGATCTGTTTGAGGATGTGTATAACATATTCCATCATCCATCCTCCATGATGACAATCTCCTGGTTTGTATCGTCAGGACATGTCAAGGTTCTGTTGGAGTTACTGCCAACAGCAAATGTTGTCAAGGATGCCTGACCTTTGTTGACGTGTATTTCACCGATATGTGAATCAACGGCTGAAAAATCCTGTGGGACATACTGTCAAGGTTGCTTGACTTCCGCTGTCGTGTAGATCAACGGAACATTGCGTTGTGACCCCCCCGCCAGGGAATATGGGTAATCGGGTGGTAAGAACCCCGAATGGCTCCAGAGCTCTGATAGGTCTAACCCTCTATCAGCTGGAATGATGTCAAGGCTGCTTGACCTTCGTTGATGTATGTGTCAACGGCTTGAATGTACGTGGTAATCCCCTGCCGTGAATTCACGTTGCAAACCCCTCGGGAGATCTACTGGGGTCGTATGCATTGATCGAACAACTGTGTTTGCTCTGATGGGTTTACTTGCCATCGGCTGAGATAATGTCAAGGTTGCTTGACCTTCGTTGATTTGTGTGTCAACGGATGAACACGCGTTGTAACCCCCGTCGGGGATCTACGTTGTAACCCCCGTCGGGGACTCACGTTGTAACCCCCGTTGGGGATCTAGGTTGACAAGGACGATGATCCTGAGAAAGCGGCATTGGACCTGCGTACGGTATTGCAGAGCTTGATTGAGATCATTTGAGATCACTGGTATAGTGTACCCTGTGTGTGGGCGAATACCAATGCGTGATGTACTGATTCAAAGTCTCATCAGAGAAGACCAGGATTGTATGCAGTTTTGCTCAACCGCGTGGCGTTTTTATTCTCAATTTGACCTTTTTAATTCGTAAGACCTCCTTTGCAACTCGAACTGGACCGAGCCGGAGGCATGGGACCCACATGGGGGTGCCACAGGTATACCTGCTGCAGCCGCAGATAGGCCTGCGGCCAGGCGTGGATCATATATCCATCAGCCAGCAGCATTCACAAGTCACTTTTAACTTGTTTCGCTTAGAGAAAACCGCGAGCCATCTTCAGATCTGCTAAGTTCGGGCTGCTTTCTGCAAATTCTATCACCGTGCAAGTGTTCCACACTATCCTGGTAAAGTATGCCTGTATTTTCTTTAGTTTCTGTCCGTTAGATTGTGAGTTATCGCACGAAATGCATCTAAACACATAGTAGTGGTTATGTATGCACAAATGACTTGATAAAAAATATTCAACATAGTAAATGTTAGTATTAAACCATGCTGAACATAATGATGTGAAAAAATTTGACTTTTGAGACAGTCAAATTGGCACCTTTTTCTGCTATTTTTTGTCCTATTTGATGTCCAATGAGCAAAAGGTAGAAAGGCAAAGTACTCCTAGCATTGAGGTTGGCCTTATGCATGATGCTTTTGATTTTTAATGCATATATTGTGTATATGACTTTGGGGCAGGTGTGCTACTAAATGGCCACCTAAACATGCCTGAGTGCATGTGGATAGTCCTATTTTCAAAGGGGACTATGGCAAAATTTTCAAAAGGTAGGCATTGGGTAGTCATGCATTTTAACTCTATTGTTTGTTAAAGTAAATGCATGCATGCATATAATCATAAATGCATTAGAGAAAGCTCCAGGTAAGGAAATACCACACCCTTTCTGAGGTGATTTGGGGACTTATTGTCCAGATATTATGGATCCGGATCAGCCGATCAGTTCCTATAGGATCGCTTCTAGCGTACAGCGGAGGGCTTCTGAAGTGCCTCGTCCCCGTTCTGTCAGACAGCCTCGTCGGTTGGTGGAGGCTGTGATCCGTCCTGTCCAGGCAGATGTTTCAGACGTTGAGGACGAGGAGGTGGATATTGAGGACCCCGCTCCTACTGCATCTGTCCCTCGTAGGGAGCTTCCGAGCATTCAGGTGGCGAACCCAGAGTTGCTAGGTGATTTGGGCAGACATCCATCGATGTACTTACATGCTAACGAGGTATGGCGTTAGACTTTGCTTTTCCTTCTTTCCTATTGATGAGGATTAAAGGGTTCTGACGTAGATTTGCATTTCATGCAGGTTTCAGGTTTTACACAGCCTCGAGGGAACTGGTTTTGCATCCACTCCATGTATCAGGCCCTTCATTCTAATTATAGAGCAGTAGTGCATGAGTGGGGATTTGGGGCATTCTTCTCCATCCTTCCACGTCGTTGACCCTGGGGTTACCTCAGGGCATTGTCAGAGCGGTAGTTTCACCAGACCCAGTCACTCCACCTGCTGGATTGCAAGGTGATGATGACACCGATGGATTGGTGATTTATCACCGGCGTGGAGTTTGGAGGGGAGCCAGTGCCTTGCATGGCAAATATTACCCCTACTGCCGTCAGATCCTTGTTAGGAGTTCCGGCGGCGGCACTCAAAGGCAGGACCGTCCGTTCAGGTCCTCTGAGCGTGGATGCTGTGAACGGGCTATTGAGTGAGCCCATGCCTGATGATGTCAGGATCAGGGATCGCGTTCTGCGGCAATTGTTCCTGATGATCATTCGAGGCTGCTTCATAGCAGATAACTCTTCCACGGTATCTTTTGCTTTGGTCAACGCTATGCGTGACGTGGACCGTATTGGAGAGTACGATTGGGGCTCCTATACCTTTGCCTATTTCCTCCAGGGCATGCGTATGCACTCACAGGGTTTGACCGAGGCTTGGCTAGGATTTTACCCGTTTCTGCTGGTGAAAATTTCTCTTGTCTTTTCCCATTTATAGGTTAAGAGTGTTTACTGATTGCAGATGTCTTGCCATTGTGTTGGCAGTTTTGGGCCTATGAGAGGCTTCCCTGTTTGCGTCCCGTGAGTGTGTTAGGTTTAGATACCTATCCACGAGGACGAAGATGGCATCATTCGATTCTGCCCGAGGTCCCTATAGCGGAGGGATTCACTCATTACCGTATGCAGCTGGAGTTGCTGACGGTTGACACCATCACCTGGCTTCCCTATTCTGGGGAACACTTGACAGTGGGTTTTGAGGATGGATACCCGACTGGGGTCGAGTATTTGATTTCCACCAGGAGAGTTCCACTCTTCACAGATGGCGGTTGGGAGCTCTATCTAGAAGAGTGTGCTATCAGGAGCACCACAGGGGAGATTCGTATACCGATCTTACCTCATGTCAGGCGTCACTGGCCTATATCGCAGTTCCCACCATTGATATCCCGTTGTTGGGTGTTGACGGATTTGCATTATCAGAGGATCCATGTACTCTGGAGATATTCCAGTGTTGGTGGCTTCCTCATACTTTTGGAGCCCAGTCTCGCGCCACACAGTTTATGGGGGACATGGTTCCTGGATCCTTGATGATGACGGATTGGATAGCTTGTGTCCGAGATCCGACTCATGTGACCCAGATTGATAGCTTGACCCGTCAGTTGGACCAGGCACATATATTTATTCGGCACTTGGGCAGAGATCCAACAGAGGCGGAGTCATTTGTTTCTTCCAGCTCAGGCACTGGGCCCTCGAACGACCCATTTGGTTTTGTCAGTGCAGATCTTCCTCTTTATAGGCCTGACATCCCTGTTGATAGAGATCCAGTGACTCAGGAGGAGTTACATCAGGTGGACAGGATTGATGATGTGGATATCGACACCATTATCTTCTTCTGATGTATTCTCATTATATCTTTTGATAGGCCTCTGTTAGATATTGGGTGGCTGTTCCCCATTCTCGCTATATCTTTTGATAGGCCTCTGTTAGTAGTAGGGCGTCTGTGCCCCATTTTCCTGTATTTGTAGCTGTACAGAGCTGATGTATTAGATGATGATATACTTAGGAATGTATGCACAGTCTTTTCCATTCCCTATATCATATTGTCATCCATTATCTGTTATGTATGTATCATGTTATACATATGTATGTATGTCCATAGATATTCGGCATTGACCCCTGGATGGTCTTATGACACGGCCCTCACAGATGTCTTCTTCGACAGTTAGCCATATAGATCATACCCACCGTCAGTGGTGGCATTGGGTATGCGATCGTGGTATGATAGTATGTCACCACCAGACAGGGTGACCGTAGATATGTTACTGCAGCATACCATGACTCTTTTGGCATTTCAGGTTCCTGCAGGATTCGTAGATGGGATGCTAGAGCATTGGCGACCTGACAGGCAGGTATTCCGCTTTGGCACCCATGAGTTGACTCCTACTCTGGAGGAGTATGCACGTTTGACGATGCTTCCCTTGGACAGACCTTGCGTGCATATGGCTTTGGGAGACATGACGATTCATGACTCTCACAGGATTGAGGAGCAGAGTAGTGCAGGATGAGCTGACATCTGGCCATGTTATCTCTCAGCATTTTCTGTACGACAGATTTGGCTCAGAGGACAGTTACTCACGACATTCCGGGGATTTCACCGCACCGGAGGATCATTGGCGTCTAGCCAGAGTTGATGTACTGATGTTATGTGTACTATCATATGTGTTCATGCTGCGGTATATGGATGAGATAGATATAGGTGTTATCATGGCCGTGAGAGCTCTCAGGGAGGGTCATACCATTGTGCCTATGATCTTGGCAGAGACTCTGCGGTCAGCATCCTACTGCAGTACTTATCCATCAGGAGTGTTTACTGGGAGCTCAGTCCTTCTGTATGTGTGGTTCATGACACACTTGAGACCGATTGGTACCCTTAGACGGCATGGATATTGGTTTACCCACGATGTGTCCATGTCATACTCCTTTCAGCCATCGAAGTGTACAGATGCTCAGTCCTGGTCCACATTTTTGGCAGACATCAGAGACCCATTTAGCATATTGTTGTGCTCGGGGCTTAGCTCACCATACAACTTTATTACTCATGCTCCGGGCATGGATTTCCTCCCTCTGGCCGGCTTGAGGGGTGTGACTACTTATCACCCATTGGTCGTGATGTCGCAGTTCGACCAGTTTTAGGATTTTCATCCTTTCACAGGGGCGACAGGTCAGCGTTCAGCTGCCCGATACCTCTCAGCCGAGGACCGATCTCGTGTATACGCTTGTTGGGACCATCGTGAAGGAGCTGCTTTTTCAGTGAGCAGTCCAGGTTATTCCGCAGAGTATTCTGCCTGGATGGAGACGGAGGTTTTATCGGCTGCAGCAGTATCTGCAGTACCGGATAGCGACGCAGAGGGTGTGGAGCCTGTGGAGGACATTGATACCCACTTCGAGGAGGAGCCCGCTGATGGGTTGCCAGCATTTCTTCCGAATTCTCCTAGTACCAGCACTGTTGCGATTCAGTACTCAGCACAGTACTTAGAGCAGAGTCTTCAGCTGATGACCTTTGAGAGAGATCAGGTTCGATCTATGATGTCGACTGCTCTGGATGTGAGGGAGGCCGCTCTGTTGGAGAGAAATGAGGCCTTAGCTCGCAGGGATGCCGCTATTGTTGAGCGGGATGAGGCCAGATTAGCCAGAGATGCAGTGATAGTTGAGCGAGATAGTGTCATATCTGCCCGGGATGTAGCCGTCACAGACAGTACTGCAGCGAGGTCCCTTACCACTGACATAATTGCAGAGATAAGCGCATATATTGATGAGCATATGGTCATCATGCAGACGGCTTCTGATCTATTGGGTCGTGTGAATACTCTCATACAGGAGACCACAGATTTACCTCCTTCTTCTGAGAGGGATGCTATGTTGGGCTTGCTAGCTCGCGTGTATCCTGACTCATAGATTAGCTTGTACTTACCTGCACAGACTAGCTTAGCCATTTTGTCATGTACAGTTTACATCATGTATATCAAACAGCATTATATATGACAGGGAAATATATTTTTGGATCACTTCCCTTTTAGATACACCTTGCTATTTGTTTGATATTTTGCATGCTGCTTCAGGGCTTGTGATCTTGATGTATTCTGAATTCCTCCTGGGTGGATGGACATTGAGTTGTCTCTGGATAGTTCAGAATGGATCATCGATCTGCGTATCCCTACCATCTTTTGGTGTCTTGGGACTGGTTTCTGTATGGAAATGTGGAGAGGAGTGTGGCTTTCCTCTTTGAGATTGACCGCACCACAGATGGTCGCCAGTACTTCTATTCAGGAGAAGCCTAGTTAATTCCATCTTTTATGGATTGGCGTTACTCTTCAAGATATGACCGCAGCTTAGATAGTCGCCGAATCTCCTATTTGGGAGGAGAGGTTGGGTAATTCCATCCGTTTGGTCTGAAGCCGAATGAAACGTAGTGGATTGATGTTTGATCCCAGTACCAACTGACAAGGGTTTATGTTTTGGTAGGGGGTGAGACTGCACCATGAATGGCTGCCTACGTACTCCTATTGAAGAGGAGATCAGGTCTGCGTAGTTCGAACCTGGTGTAAGAGGTTCAACGCTGTATGTGGCAGAAATGGTGTAGGAATATTTTTGTTTTTTTTTGTGAGGAGAAAAGGGTAGAAATGTTTTTGTTATTTTTGTTTTATTGCGACCGGGCCATATAAAATGGTTGCCTACGTACTCCTATTGAAGAGGAGATCAGGTCGATGTAGTTCGCCCCTCAGGGCGAGAAGAGAAAGTGTAATCCCATGTGCAGGTCAGAGTGCGGGAATGAGAAAGTTTAATCCTAAGTTGAGGATAAACTGCAGAGGAAAAGTTTGATCCCAGGTATGGGTAGCCAAACTGTAAACGTAAGAGGTTCGATCCACGGTGGGATGACCTAAGTTATATGAGCGCAAAGGAAAGCCAAGCTGCTGGCTTGAAAAGTATGTTTCCCTGAGGGGCAAAGTACAGAAAAGTTGTATGTGGTAAAGGGTTAAAAAACCGGAATGACTGGTGATCTGATGGTTTGACACCAGGGTGTTTGTGAGTTACTTCAGACATAGTACCATTTCACGGCGTCTGAGTTGATGAGTTATGGAAATTCATCACCGTCCATTTCTTGCAATCTGAGAGCACCTCCCGTCAATACTTCTTTGACAATAAACGGGCTTTCCCAGTTAGGAGCGAATTTTCCCTTAGATTGATCTTGGTTGTCCAGGATTTTCTTCAAAACCAAGTCATATTGTTTAAATTGTCGTAGCCGGACTTTTTTTGTTATCGGATCGGGCAATCCTTTGCTGATATAACTGACCATGGAAGATAGCTGCGGTTCGCCTTTCGTCTATTAGAGACAATTGGTGATACCTGTCTTGTACCCATTGATCTTCGTCCAGCTGAGCGTCTATCAACACTTTGAGAGATTCCATCTCAACTTCTATGGGGAGCACTGCTTCCATCCCATAGGTTAGTGCGTAGGGGGTTGCCCCAGTTGAAGTACGCATGGATGTTCTGTAGGCTAACAGAGTCAGAGGCAATACATCAAGCCAATCTTTGTGGTTGGCGGACATCTTTTGCATAATCTTCTTGATGTTTTTGTTAGCCGATTCAACAGCACCGTTCATCTTTGGACGATAGATGACTGAGTTGAGATGTTTGATGTGAAATTTACTGCATAATTCCTCCATCATCTTATTGTTGAGGTTTTTCGCATTGTCTGACACAATCACCTCTGGTTGCCCATAAGGACAAACAACATTGTTTCTGATGAAAGCAATGTTGACTTCTTTAGTGACCCTGGGGAAGGAGGCTGCCTCTACCCACTTGGTGAAGTAGTCGATCATGGTGAATATAAACCGATGTCCATTACCGGCTTTAGGTTCAATGGGCCCGATAACGTCCATTCCCCACATTGAGAAGGGCCAAGGTGAACTCATATTGTGGAGTTCCCGTGGAGGGGCGTGTATAGCATTCCCATGAATCTGGCACTGATAGCATCTTTTGACGTGGTCATAGCAATCAGCTTTGAGAGATAGCCAATAATGTCCCGTTCTGAGGATTTTCTTGACAAGGAAGGGGCTACTCATGTGGGAGCCACAGACTCCGCCATGGATTTCATCCATGAGCCTTTGGGCTTGATCTTTGTCTAAACACCGGAGGAGGCCTAATCCTGCATCTCTTTTGTAGAGCGCATCTCCACTCAGGTAGAATTTCATTGCAAGTCGATGGATCCGCCTTTTCTCGGTCGGGCTCGCCTCAACGGGTGTAGATCCATCTCGCAGATATTCCTTGATATGCTGATACCAAGGCTGTGGGATGGGAGGTAGCTCATCCGATACTCCTCCAACATAATTCCCGTAGGCTGGGGCCTTGTTCAGAGAAATTGTGACGCTTGGCAATTGCTCCTTGTCTGATATATGAACAAGGAGGCCAAAGTTGCTAATGCGTCCGCAAAGTCATTCTATTACGAGGAACATGTAAAAAGGAGATTTCTTCGAACTCCAAAGCCATCTTTAAAACCTGCCGATGGTAAGGTAGCAAATGTAGTTCCTTGGTTTGATAGATTTCGGTAGATTGTCGGATTACCAACTCTGAATCTCCAAGGACAGTTAACCGTCTGATGCCCATTGAACGGGTAAGTTTTAGCCCCATGAGACAGCCTTCATACTCAGCCGTATTATTGGTGCTGTCAAACTGTAATTTGACGGCGACGAGATACTGCTCCCCCCGTATCAGATACTAGAACTGTTCCAGCTCCAGAACCTTCCATATTAACAGCTCCATCAAAATACATCTTCCATGATTGGCGCGTATCGTACTGATGGTGTTGTTGTACTGTCATTACTCTTTCATCAGGGAAATATGTTTCTAAGGGTTTGAAATCCCCTGAAGGTGCGGCGGCCAGTTGATCCGCGATTCCTTGACCTTTGATGGACTTTTGAGTCACATATACGATGTCAAATTGTTGTAGGATCAACTGCTATTTGGACAGCCGACAATTTAACATGGGTTTGTTGAACACGTACTTGAGAGGATCCACGCGGGATATAAGATGGGTTATGTGACCATGGAGGTAATGCTGTAACCTCATGGAAGCTCATGCTAAAGCACAACACGTCTTTTTCGATCAAGTGTACTTGTGTTCACTGCTGCTGAACCTTTTACTGAGGTAATAGACAGCTCGTTCTTGGCCTTTATCATCCTTCTGTCCCAGCATACAGCCCATAGCATTGTCACTTACGGACAGGTACATAAACAGGGGAACATCATCCCTGGGTGGTACCAACACAGGAGCTTTGACTAGCTGTTTCTTGATTGTAAGGAAGGCATTCTGACACTCCTCATTCCATTTCATAGAAGAGTTCTTCCTTAACAGCTTGAAGATTGGCTCACAGGTTACTGTGAGTTGGGAGATAAATCTGCTAATGAAATTGATTCTTCCCAAAAATCCTCATATTTCTTTTTCTGTCTGAGGAATGGGCATTTCAGTGATGGCTTGGATTTTGGCAGGATCCAGCTCTATCCCTTTGTGGCTAACTAGAAATCCTAGCAACTTGCCTGATTTAACGTCAAAGGCGCATTTGGCTGGATTCAACTTCAAGTTGTACTTACGCAACCTGTTGAATAGCTTTCTGAGATGGTCTATATGGTGATCCTCCTTCCGGGACTTGACAATGATGTCATCCACGTAGATCTCAATCTCTTTATGCATTAAGTCGTGGAAAAGAGCCATCATAGCTCGTTGATAGGTAGCTCCAGCGTTGATGAGGCCGAATGACAACCGTCTATAACAAAAAGTTCCCCAAGGAGTGATGAAGGCAGTCTTCTCACGATCTTCCTCGGCAACCATGATTTGATGATACCCTGCAAAGCAATCAGCAAAGGAGTACATGTCGTATTGCGCAGTATTGTCAATGAGAATGTGGATAAATGGCACGGGAAAGCTGTCTTTTAGGCAAGCTTTATTCAAGTCCCGGTAATCCACGCAAACTCGCACCTTCCTTCCAAGTTTAGGCACAGGCACGATATTGGATATCCACTCAAGATATGTAGACACCATGATGATGCCAGCCTAAAATTGTTTCACAATTTTCTCTTTCACCTTTAAACTCCACTCAGGTTTCAATCGCCTGAGTTTCTGTTTGACTGGCTTAAATCCCTCTTTAATGGGAAGGCGATGAAGGACAATGTCAGTGGACAAACTCACCATGTCTTTATGAGACCATGCAAACACATCCTAGAATTGAGTTAATAGTGTAACCGTGTCATTCTGTTGGTTTGGGGTAAGGTCTGAACTAATCTGGATTAACTTAGGGCTTTCTAAGGTTCCGAGATTGAAAGAAGTGGTTTGATCAAGGTTGGGTTTAGGTGTATCTTTGACCCATTCTTGAATTTTTGGAGGCACCTCAATGTCATCCTGTGTATCCATCAAGGCTGAATTCATCTCTACATTAAAGGTACAATCCCTGTGTAGGAAAGGCATCATATCAGCAAGTACAGGCACATCTAAATTCAGAGTCCTGAAACAAAATATGCTTTCACTTAGTATATATGAAACGTGTTTGATCATACACAGTGTTAGCATATACTGGCAAAATAAACTGCTAATACTGTACAGAAAAGTAATCAATTATTATATCTACAGGGCAGAAAGAACTTCTGCCTGCTTTACCCTTGACGACCAATGCAAGGAATGCTGTTCCAATTGGCAAGAGCAAAGTTCAGGTGAACCGCAGTGATGCAGGGACTGTTATCATCCTCCCTATCCCGAATGATGGCCATTATGTCTAGGCAATCATCGTCTGGGGTGTATCGGTTGGTATGTTCATCATGGACGATGATACGCATGCCCGACATTATTCGGACAACATTCTCCTTGATTCTCCGCTCCTCTTCTTCGATTGCAGGATCTGGAATAACGATTTTGTTTTCCTCCACCGGTTTTGGCTTAGAAAATAACATAGCCATGACATTGGCTGGCACCTTTACAGGAGGTTGTGCGGACTCAGCACTTGAAGGCGAATATAAGCGCCACATAGTTGAAGCTGAAGGAACCTGTGGATGTTTATGAGGGTTCCTGTGACTAGAGCTGGCCCAATAGCCTAGTCCAGCTATTCCAGTGTGCTTTGGTTAAGCGAATAGGGTACTTGATACCCTGACAATCTTTACCCAACCCTTGTCCTGGTTTATGACCCAACGACATCATTTCTTGAGTGGCTGACATCACTTCGGCAGAAATCTGGGGTTCGGGCAGTGGTGCTCTAATAGCATGGTATTGGGTATTGCTTATTTCCAAAGCATGAAAACTGACTGGTTCAACGTCCGCATTAGCATTGATGACCGATAAATCCCCGTGTTGAGGACACTCTGGTTCAGCGTTGACCGTGACCAGGCTGTTGTTGACAATATATTTTAATTGTTGATGAAGGGTGGAGGGGACTGCCCCAGCCATGTGGATCCATGGTCGTCCCAAGAGCAGGTTGTATCCCGACTCTATCTTGAGCACATGGAAGGATACGCAGAATGTATGAGGACCAATCTCAATTGGCAGCTCAATTACTCTAACCGAATTTCGGTGAGCTCCATCAAAAGCTTTGATGATAGTATGGCTACTCCTGATTCGATTAGGATTGATATTCATCTTCACCAAGGTAGCATATGGGTAGATATTTAGGGATGAGCCTCCATCTATTAGGACTCCAGCCACCATATATCTGGAGGACAAGACTGCGATGTGCAACGGTTTGCAATGACCTGTCCCTTCAGGCTGAATGTCATCATCAGTGAAGGATATCACATTATCGTTGAAAATGTGATCAACTAGATGTTGAAATTTTTCCTCATCCATGGATGTCGGGAGATAGGCTTCTTCTAAAACCTTTAACAAGATCTTCCAGTGATTCTCGGAAGTGAGGACTAAGTCCAAAATTGATATCTGTTGTGGAGCTTCTTCCAAGCTTAAAACCACCGTAGCTTCGTTATGACCCATAGTGCGGAAGAATTCTTCAATCTTCTCCGTGGGTATTTTTCCCTTTGATTTAACGGCAGATTTCATCACCCGTTGAGGAAGGTACAGTGGATTTTCTTTCGACACTGCAGCAGTGGTATGTGAGGTGGATCCTTCACCTTCTCCATAATTCCACGGAACTTTATGCAAGCTAACAATAAGATATTGTGCTCTGCACGACAAGTTGATTGGCTCGGGAGCGGCCACTTTCAAAGGATTGTTGCTTCCTTTGAGTTGAATTATTGGCATGACGAGTGATTGATCAGCTTCAGTAGATATGATGGCTACCACACTCTTCCATTTAGTGGGACCTGCATTCTCACTGGCGCGTAGCACAGTGTCGTCATCTGCCAGGCGCAGTACGCCACTGTCGATTAGGTTCTGTGCTGTGACCACGAGATTGGGAATGATATTGACATACTCCCTTAGAATTGTACCGTTCCGAACGGGGGTTGATTGGAGGTAGAAGGGAACTGATTCTTCCTTCAATGATTAACATGTGAAGTATCTCCTCCATAGGTTGACCCAAATAGGTGAATTCCCTTTTGTTGGCGAAATCCCGACGGGCCTTGGCATTTGCTCTCTTCGTCACTTTGTCTTCCAGCATTTCATTTTCTGAAAGTGAAGAGGGAAAATTCATGACAATGGGCAGGAGACTGGCATGCTCCTGGTTGATTAGCTGACGAGTCACTTGATGCTGATAAGTCACCAGTTCCGCCAATTGCTCAATTTGTTTGCAGAGAGCTTTCATTTTTTGTTCCATTATGAACTGAAACTTAGCATAATCCCATCTGTTATCACCGTCTTTGATGGTTTGGGAAGAATAACAACTGAAGTTGGAACTCTGTCCACTGCTCCAATTAATCATGTTGACCTCTTCTTCTTTGTGTTGAGGAAGAGGGTTGTCTTGAACGTTAGGTTGATCTGGTTTAGTGACCACGATCTCACCGTTGTCAATCAGGTCTTGGATCTTGTGTTTCAAGGCCCAACAATCCTGAGTATCATGTCCAGGTGCCCCGGCATGATAAGCACATTTCCGAGCAGCATTAAAACCCCTTCCATTTGGGCTGGCTGGTGGAAGTAGATGTGTAATCTTCTTTTGTGTTGTCAGAAGATTAAGGATATTCTCGAGGGTATCCCTAAGGGTGTGAACACTCGAGGGCGTTTGGCTTCTCCACCTTTTGGTATTGGAGGGTTTACAGACTGTGCTGGAAAGGGAGTATAGTTTCTCCTCTGAACAGGCATATTTTGACTGCCTTTTTGACCCTGTAGTATCAGGGAAACATCTTCCTCTTTCTTTTTATGGACCCTCCTGGGGTTGTTCCCATAATTTCTAGACTGGATGTGATCAGCAACAGCTTTGAGTGCAGCTAGGTCTTGAATCTTTCTGGATTTCAATCCCATCTCAGCCATCTCCCCATGTTTGACCATTTCAGAAAACGGTTTGCCGATGCCGGCTAAAACTCTCTCATAGAAGGGAGCTTCTTGTATGTCTATGAACGTCATGACCATTTCTAATTCGGTCATGGAAGGATTCACTTGGGCAGCCAGGCGTCTCCACCTCTGGGCATACTCTCTGAAAGACTCGTTAGACTATTTTTTGATCTTGGTAATTTGGTACCGATCAGGAGCCATTTGAGTTTGAAAGCTGTATTGAGTAAGGAAGGCATGTGCTAGCTCTTCCCAGCTGTGGATTTTGGAGTTGTCTAATCTTGTGTACCATGAACGGGCTTCTCCAGTTAGACTCTTTTGGAATAATTGCATTCTGAGCTTTTCATCCTCAGCATAAGATCCAAGTTCTCCAATAAATACCTTTAAGTGTGTATAAGGATCTCCTAACCCGTCATATTTTTCAAAGTCAGGAGTTTTAAACTTTTCTGGATAATGAACACCAGGAAAAATACATAGATCAGCATATGAAACACTCCCGTGTGTTCCAATTCCTTTGATAGTGCGAAGGGTCTCTTCCATTTGGAGGACTTTCTTTTTGATGTCACCAGTGTTTGGGTCTCCAGTGGGATGGGGAGCATCATGAGTTTTGTTGGTAATATCCAACTGTAGTTCAGGTATAGTAATGACCGGACTCCCTCCTTGGATGGAGGATTCAGCATGTACGGGTATTTTCTGACCCTGTGTAGACTGGTGTAATTCTTTGAGCAGAACAGCCAAATCTGCAATTTGTTTGCTTAATCCGTCGAATTCTTTGAGAGAAACTGGATTAAGTTCAGTCTGGTCGGATGACGACATAATTGACTGTAGGCCTATTGCCTTTTTGGACTTTAAACGGGTAGTATGCCCGATTGACTCCCTGCGAAAGACTTGCATAGTTTAGTCCTTAGGGAAGGTGAATATTAATATGCAATGTGATGAGTCCATTTTAGGAATTTTATCCTGCAAAAATGGATGTCAGCTGTTTGTAGCATGTATGTATATGTGTACACATTCCTTCATATTTCTCATTATATGGAGATAGATATGTCATGAAATTGTGTAATTTAAAATGAGAGCATGAAGAGACTTTCCTCCGTTTTGGGTTTATAAGAGGCTGACCTATCTTAGGTTACTCTCGCGGCTTTTTGGCATAAAGGTTCCCAAATCATCGCAATCTACTTGACGGGAAGTTAATCTAGTCTTTCAACTGGAGCGAATTTGGGTGGTGCCTTTCCTGAGCCTCGGAGAATCAGGCTTCTCACGAGTCCAGTAATCAAACACCGACGGGATAGCCTCCTGGTGGAGGGACCACACAACATACATTCACATACATCACGTCTCACCGTATGAAATGATGACATGTACGAAGCACTAATATCATGAGCAGTTTATAGTGCGAGGCACTAACATCACAGGCAGTTTATAGTGCAAGGCACTAACATCACAAGCAGTTTATAGTGCGAGGCACTAAATAAACAAGACATGCATTCGTACACATTCATCCAATGTAAATGCAACATCCACACACAAGCAGATAACAATTTTGAAAAGATTGAAATAGCGGCTTAAGTCCTCTTACTGGAGTCCCCAGCAGAGTCGCCACCTGTCGACGTCGAGATTTTTAGATGTCTCTTTCCGTTACTTGTTCTTTGGTGTTCTCATTTTAGGTGAGACTTTTTTGAAAAAACAAGTGAAAAAGGTCTGACATGTATAATGTCGACGATGGACTGTTAAGAGTCGCCAGTTGGTTTTTTAAATGGTTGTACCAACACAACCGAGAAAAGGTTTGCACATTGACCCAGTGATGTGACACTGCTATACGGGTCGGTGAAACCGAGATTCATTTAGGGTTCGGGGACTTGGTTATGCGGGGGGAAGGTGTTAGGCACCCCCCGACATCCGTGTTACCACGATGACCGCCTCTTTTCAAGAAACTATTATCTGAATGTGTGTGTGTGTATGTGAGTCAATGTGCTATTATTTGAAAGTGGTACGAGGTCTCGTTCGCACCTATATACGCAGGGTTTGAATTTATGTAAAAATTCAATTTTAGCAAGATATGGCAATGATGTTTTATAAAAGAGGTTTTTTCAAACCCTGCCGCTCAATAGTAATTGAGGCCTTTTGCACTCCCATTTTATTAAATGCGCGGCTTGGTTGATTTTATTTGACGGCTGCGAAGCATCCATACAAAAATAATATACAAAATAATGCCGACTTCCTCGTGGGTATGGAAACCATCTGAGGAAATTCAGACACCGCAGAATAATTTACAAGTTGCTTACAGCTGAAAATGTCCATCACGGGAACCGAATCTAGATCCAATGGGATGAATCTGTGATCACATGATTTCTAGGCTCACATGATACCGCAATTTGTATGAAAGCAGTAAGCAAGTATATATATAAAAGCCGTAAATATATATATACAGACATGATCACCAACCACGAGGTAGCTCCATGGGGGATAAGAAATGTAAATAAAGTTGTTAAAAGCCATCAACCGCCACGGAGGAAACTCCAAGCGGGACAAAACGTAGATAAAACTGTAAAAAAACGGTCAACCACCACAAAGTAAACTCCAGGTGGGACGAAATGTTATATATATATATATATATATATATATATATATATATATATATATATATATATATATACTTATATATATGAACTGCTATCGAACTCTGTTCGGTGAGCCTGAAACTTTATATCCGGTGCGTTTACATGCTTATAATATATATATTATATATATATATATATATATATAAATATATTTATATATATATAAGCGAGTAAACGCACCGGATGTAAAATTCAGGCTCATCGAACGAAGTTCGACCACAGTTTATATATATAAGTAATATATATATATAAGAAAGCAATTAACGCACCAAACCGAAGTTTAGGCTCATCGAACAAAGTCCGACACACAGTTAATATATATAAGTATATATATATTAAAGCAATAAACGCTCCAGACCGAAGTCTAGGCTCAACCGAGGCATAACTCGGTAATGATAGTCAATATATATGTAAATATATAATATAATATATAATATTATATATATATATATATAGATATATATTTATATATATATATATAGACTGAAATGAAACCACGGACCGAAGTCCGGGCAAAAGCAAGCAACACGACTCTCAACGTGTAGAAGGGTGTGTGCAAAGATGAAGAGAAAGACTCTAAAGTGTGTGAGAAGGCTTACAGCTGACTGCTAGAAAAGGCTTCTATATCTTTAAAGTGGGTAAACTGTGACAACCCGAAAATTCAGTTTGTCCAGAATTTAAGTTTAAAGAATTAGTTATTAATAAAATAAATTTTTATTAATACTATTTTGTGCTAAGTGTTTATTAATCATTCTATAACCTAGAATGATTATTAATCGGGAGGATTCTGGCTACGAGCTAGATTGAACAAGTAAGAATTTTCAAGACGAAAATGAAATTTTTTCGAGAACAAAATATTTTTCAGGGAAAAAGACGAAATATGCACTATTCATCAGTTTCTGCTCGGAGATTTATTTTGAAATTCTGAGAAGTTATAGATTACGTTTAATTCTGAGACGTGATGAAATATTCAATAATATTTCAGTTATGGCAAAAACGAAGTTTTCGCCTGCGGACTCAAAACCTAAGGGTTTAGAAAAGTGAGTTCCGAGAATGTTATGATCGCGTATAATAATTAGGGTTATTATGTGTGAGAGATACGAGTATGATACAAGTTATTATACGAGTATAGTATGAAGATTAGTACTACGTATAATACGAATATCGTACGAACAATATACGAAGAGAATACGAGAATACGAGAATGGAATGCGTAGATACGATGAGTCTTAATGGACTTCGAGTTCATGGACTTTGTAGAATTCAATTGGATTTGGATTATGTCAAGCCCAATGATTTGTGAAGTTAAGCCCAAGTTAAGCCCAATAAGAATTAGGGTTAAGGCCCAAACAAAGAAGATAAACCGCGGATCGAACCGATGGGTAAACGGATGGGTAAAAACCATTGGGGCAACCCATGGGATGACGCATGGGCATGTGGGCCGGCCACTTGGCCACCAAGTAAGGGTGGTGGCCAAGTTAACTTGGTGGCTAAGGGATGGAGGAGGTGAGAATAGTAAGGAGGTGGGGGGCGAAATGACTATTTTGCCCTTGCTTTGGTTTTCTATAAATAGAAAGCTAAACTTTCATTTTCTAGGATTTTGAAAATCCTAGAACTTGAGAGAGAGAGAGAGCTCGGTTGGGAGAGGAAGAGAAAAAGAGATTGAGCATGAATGCTCGGATCAAAAGTGATCGAGAAATAGAAAAGCTCGCAAATCGTCGGCTTTGTCTAACGGAAGAGGATTAAAGAAGAATGGTAATCCGAACCCTAGTTCTTCTATTTATTTTCTTTAAGTTTTTATGTTTAAAAATATAACTTAATGAGAATAAGGAGTAAAAGATATGGAGAATGATTTCATATGGTTGAAATCGTAAGAAAATAAAGAAATAAGAATAAGAAATTTAGTTTATAAATTTCTTAAGGAAGTATAAGATTCGTGAGGATTTTGAGCGATCCGAATGAATT
The DNA here is from genome assembly GCA_016801055.1 of Panax notoginseng. Taxonomy (NCBI): domain Eukaryota; kingdom Viridiplantae; phylum Streptophyta; class Magnoliopsida; order Apiales; family Araliaceae; genus Panax; species Panax notoginseng. The sequence goes on from CM029017.1 coordinate 105,134,742, forward strand.
TTATGAATGAGTAGGTCAAATAAGTAAGGAATGGTGTTCTATAACATCAAATTCCAAGAAAAAGTAGAATCGTAATCCAAAATACCGATTAAAATGAAGAACGAACGAAGAACACGAAGAACGTTGTTGATGGACAAATTTAAAACCATCATAGTGTAATTGTTGTTGATGGACAAATTTAAAACCATCGCATATAAGTTAGATGCTTATTGCTTGGTTAGGAACGTTAGAAACGTTCATGAAGAACGGATTAAAACGGAGCTATAACGAAGTTATGGCGAAATTTCGTAAAAGACGAACGAGAATTAGAAAGTTAGTAAATGAACCCGAATGTGTAGGGTTTTATAAGAATGTAAGAGAACGTATAAAACGTGAGTTGTAGACTCAAGAACGAACGAATTCCGAGTTCAGATGACCGAATTACGGATGAACGAACGAAGAACGTTAAAAACGTTGAAATGAACGAAGAGTGAAGATTTAAGCCAATTGAATGGCATATTAACGGATTTAGAACAAAGTTTTGTTCGTGGGTAATCAAAGTACATAAGATAAGGAAGAGAATGGCTTTGGAACGACCTCGTTCCGAGTTATAATGAAGAAGTTATGAGATCGTAAAGTACGTGTCTCAAAATTAATGAAAAACTTAGAAAAATTTTCTAGGTTTCATGCTCGGCGCCGCAGCGCGAGTCATGCCTGGAGAGGTGGCGCCGCAGCGCGAGCTCGGCCATACACTTCTGGAGAGTGGCACCGCAACGCGAGAGGAAAAGAAGGACTTGGCGCCACAGCGCCAGGCCGAAAAGAGAAGAGAGAGAAGTAGCTCGCGCCGCAGCGCGAGAGGAAAGGAAGGGCACGGCGCCGCAGCGCCCGTGCATACCAATGCCCAGAAATGAGATTTTTAGTTCTCAATTTCTCGGGGGATGTGCAAGAAAGAAGTATGAACATATAGTTCATGTAATGTAACACTTAATCAAGTGTCTTAAACCTTTAATAAAGGTTGAACGAAAAGATTAAAAGAGATTAAAAGATAGAGAATGTAAGCAATTGATTACGTACCCGATATCCGGGGACCGTAGTCGTAATGAACGAACGTGAGGGATTGCTATGATTGTGATTCCTTAGACGTTGAGTGATGAAGGTAATGAATAACATTCCGATGTTATGACATGGCATTGTAAGATGAACGTAAAGCGTATAGACGCTGTGAACGCAATGTTGTTGCGAGGAACGATCGGTCTTAGCATACAATGAATGGTATGGCTTCGACATTAAGAAAGAATAATGAACATGGGGTTCATGGGATGGATAACAATCAAAAGCAATTAAAAACCTTGAATAAAGGTTGAATGAGAGATTAAGAGATGAGCAATGTGAACGTTGAATGCGTAAATGATCTTCGTAAATCGTATTCGCGTTTGACGAACATTCTAAGTATACCCTGGTTGTATGACATAGGCGTTGATGAAGGTAGTAAGTAAGATACGAATGGTATCAAGAGAGCCGTAACGAACGGTAATAAGATTACTGAAAGTCAAATAAAGTCGGATGAGAATGATAGAATGAAAAGTAAGCGCTGAACACTTTAACCAGCGCAAGGGTTAAGTGTAAACGAGTGTTAAACAGGCAGAACCTACTCTCCATGTATGGTTTAACTGTAATGTAATGAAGACTAAGTTTAGCCGTGAACGGTGAAGAAATTAAGTTGAAGATAATAGCGTATAACGTTAAGAAGCCGAGTTAATAAGTATAACTTGGATAAACATTCTGAGTGGAAGGAGCTGGACGTTTGAAGATATGAATAAATTCATATGAAATGGTTAACACTATGACCTCATAGTATTGACATTGAATGATCGTTCCTAGTGTACAAAAGACTGTATGACTTAGACGATAAAGAATGAATCATGAGGTATGGCATTTAGTTGCCAGAAAGCTGTAAGGAATATAAGTTTGACTTAACGAACATTATAGTTTAATGGTTCGTATAAGTTAAGAGAAGTTAGGTTGTAGTACAATCGTAACCTTTGATGGTTGACATATGGGAGCTGGGCTAAACAATTCCTTCAGAGAGCGAAGGAATATACGAAACTGGCAACCGATCTAACTCACTGTGATGGCAGTGTAGATGAGACGGGAACTTGTTTGTTGGTTGTTTGTGGGAAACCACTTAGAGTACCATATGGACTACTAGCAGAGAAGCGATGTGTACTGAGTCCTAAGAGAAGTATAAGAAGAAGATAAGAATGTAAATCATCAAAGATGATAAATGTATGAATAAGACATCTCAGTATGTCATAAAGCCATAATCTGGTAATGAAAGTTAGTCGCGTAAGCTTAAATTACAAGAACGCGAACCTTAAGAAGTAAAGTTAAGTAAACCAATGCGTAAGTCAAGTATATGACTAATTGGTGTACGTGTTATTTCCTTATGTGTTATATAGGATTTGGAATGAGCAGTTCAGCGTAAGCTGTAGCTGTGCGTAAGGCAAGTTTCCTAACTTCATTCATATTTTAAATGAATGCTATTTTCTAAAACTTCTCAGATGTTGAACTTGAGAAGTTCTGTCTATGTGCGAATGTGAGATATTTGTACAAGGTGGTAGAATGTATAAGGCCTTGTGCCACAATGTGAACACTTCGGTGTTTCTATGAAATAAACTGTTTCGTGATCAAACTGTTCAATTCAAGTATGTTCAGTTTATTCATGAACCGTTATTGTTAAGTCTGTGCTGATGATTCTAGCCAGACAGAATGTGTATGAAAAAGGTAGAAGAATGAAAGTATTTCAAAGTGAAAGTGAGTATGATTTTAAGATGATAGGAATCGAGATTATTCCTATTATTCAAGCTGCTTCATAACCTTTGTTCGGTTATTGAAGTTCTAAAGAAATGTTTGAATTCTGAACTTGTTTGTTCAAACTGTGATGACTTGCTGGGAAATTGAATGCTCACACTTGCTTTAAATGAAAAACATTTTCAGCGAACGATGTTAGAAAGAACTTAAGGATCCCGTAAAGATCAAGCTGAGCGGTATCCAGACCAAGTGTCATTTAGTATGTGAATGTGTGTAAAGATCAAGTGAAGACTTGTAATGTAGAAAGATGAATTAAACTATAAACTAGTTTAATGAACTGTATGTATCCTTGGTGGCGGATAAAAGTCACTCTTGTAAGATGAAAGGAATAATGTAATTATCATTATTTGTAATGAGAAAGGTCATAAGGTTTCGAGAACCTGGGAATTGAGAATGTATGTTGTTATATTTCAATATATAATGATGTATGTTGGATGAATGATGTACTCGTGACGTACGGAATCCGGTGTGAAGATAGACCGGATTTTGGGACGTTACATAAACACTGGCTTTTGTAGGTACAAAAGAGGGCTATATATAAGCTCACAGGTGTTTAAAGTGGGAAAATACACTGTATGGCAAGTGCAGAGCGAATTCTGCAAGGTTTCCCCATCTTTTTTCTATTAAAAATCAGCACCCCAAGCCTCTTATTTATAGGCAAAAGGTGCCGCAGGTGTACCTGCGCTCAGCCGCAAGTGTACCAGAGGCGGGTCGGGTCGACCCGGTTTGGTCGGCTCAGGTCGTCTCGAAGTACGTGCACACGGGCACTGTAATGTCCACTCGGTTTTTTCTGAAGTGCAATTCGGGCATCCGTTTGAGGTATGCAGGACCTATTTCGGACCGCCGTTATCGAGAGTTTGTACGATGGCTTGGGATTAGAGTTTGTACGAAGTCTTTGAAGATCGGACGGTGCCCTCCGGTCTTCAAGCTTCAACTTTCATCCGTTACCCCGCACAATAGCAACTCGGGATTGGTTAGCCTTGTGGGCCGTTGTTGCGTAGATGTGCTGAGACAACTTGGCGTGGCATCGTGTTGGTCAGATGACGATGTTGCCCCTTACCGGTGTTATTGCCGGGTTGGGTCGATACAGCAGACGTTGCTCAGCTTCGTTGGGATTGGACTGCTGCAATTGGTTGAAAGTCCTCATTGTCATCTTTGAGGTGTGTCTGTCTTCCCGATGTCATCGCCAGGCTGATACAGTGTATCTCGTTGTGAGCACCGAGATTGAAGCTGGTTGCACTTGTAACAGCATTTTCGGGGTTAATGCCGAAATTGCTTTCCTTGGGGCTATCACCAAGGTTGGAGGCTATTCCCATGTTTAGGACTGAGACTGGATACCTCGGGGTTATCTCCGAGATTAATAATCGGTCTTCTCCAGTGTGTGTTCCGGTATTGATCTGTATGCCTCGGGGTTCTCCAAGATTGGAACAATTACTCCCAGATTGCGATCTGGGGTTGATGCTGAACCTCCGGTAGTATCCGGTATGGTTGTGGATTGTCTTTCAGGGTTCTCTCATAAAAGACGAATCTATCTTCCTGCAATGTTAGCGTCAGTAGTACAAAAAAATTCGAGTGTCTATAAGCACCATTCATCTTTGGACGATAGATGACGGAGTTGAGATGCTTGATGTGGAATTTACTGCATAATTCCTCCATCATTTGGTTGTTGAGGTTTTTGGCATTATCTGATACAATCACCTCTGGTTGTTTGTAACGACAAATGATATTATTTCTGATGAAACAAATGATCACCTCTTTAGTAACTCTAGGGGAAGAGGCTGCTTCTACCCACTTGGTGAAATAGTCGATCATGGTGAAGATAAACCGATGACCACTGTTGGCTTTGGGCTCGATTGGCCCGATCATGTCCATTTCCCCATATTGAGAAGGGCCAGGGCGAACTCATATTGTGGAGCTCCCTTGGAGGGGCGTGGATAGCATTTTCATGAATTTGACATTGATAACATCTCTTGACGTGAACATCACAGTCAACTTTGAGAGAGAGTCAGTAATGTCATGTTATTAGGATCTTCTTGACAAGTAGAGGGCCGCTCCTATGTGGGCCTGCATACTCCACCATGGATTTCATCCATGAGTCTCTGATCTTGGTCTTTGTCTAGGCATATTAGAAGGCCTAGTCTTGCATCACTTTTGTAGAGTGTGTCTCCGCTCAGATAGAATTTCATTGCCATTCTATGGATCCGCTTTTTTTAGCTTGACTTACCCCAGTGGGCGTAGATCCATCTCGCAAATACTCCTTGATAGAGTGATACCAAGGGTGTTGGATGGGAGGCAGTTCATCTGATACTTCTCCGAAGTAATCCCATAGGCTGGGGCCTTTTGGCTGGCAAAGGTAACATTTGGAATGCTTCCTTTATCCTTTATGTTGATCAAGGAGGCCAAAGTTGCTAGTGAGTCATTCATGTTTCGAGGAATATGGAGGAATGATATTTCTCCAAACTCCAAAGCCATCTGGATAACTTGCCAATGGTAAGGCAGCAAATGTAATTCTGTGGTGTGATAGACCCTAGTGGCTTGTTTGATTACCAGCTCGAAATGTCCAAAGACAGTTAACCGGTTGACGCCCATGAATTGGGCTAGCTTCAACCCCATTATACAGCCTTCATACTCAGCTGTGTTATTGGTGTTGACAAACTGCAATTTGATAGCAACGGGATACTGCTCTCCCAAAATAGATACCAAAACTGCTCCAGCTCCGACACCTCCATGTTTACAGCTCCATCAAAATACATCCTCAATGATTGGGTTGTATTGTCCTAATGGTGTTGCTGAATTGTCATTACCCCCTTCATCATGGAAATATATTTTCAAGGGTTTGAAATCCTCGGATGGTGATGCGACCAGTTGATCCGTAATTCCTTGACTTTTGATAGACTTTTGGGTCACGTAGATGATGTCGAATTGCTGGAGGATCAACTGCCATTTGGACAGTCGACAATTCAACATAGGTTTGTTGAATATGTATTTGAGAGGATTCATGCGGGATTTGAGATGGGTTGTGTGTGACCATGGAGATAATGTTGAAATCTCATGGAAGCCCATGTTAATTCACAACAAGTCTTCTCAATCAAGGTATACTTGTGTTCATTGATGCTGAATCTTTTGCTAAGGAAATAGATAGCTCTTTCTTGACCTCTATCATCTATCTGTCCCAGCATGTAGACCATGGCATTATCATTGATTGATAGGTACATAAACAGGGGAACATCATCCCTGGGAGGTACCAAGACAGGAGCTTTGATTATCTGCTCTTTGATGGAAATGAAGGCTTTTTGACACTCTTCGTTCCATTTCTTGGAAGAGTTCTTCCTTAACAACTTGAAAATAGGTTCACAGGTTACTGTGAGTTGGGAGATGAATCGGCTAATAAAGTTGA